>CAWUFW010000886.1:1200000-2400000 GCA_963921515.1 Calotriton arnoldi | reverse complement strand
CTGATTGGTATTGATTGATCCTTACTAAACAATGTCTTTAACAATTTTAACAACTTCATAGTTCTTTACACAAATTTCAAAACTCTCTATGAAGATATTCTACTAAACTCTTTTCCGTGTTTTGATTCTACAAGCACCAATCAATACGCTAACTCACCAACCAATACCAGCCAACCAATACCAGCGCAGCACCTGATGACGATTCATCAGCAACTGTCCAATCTCAGCGCGGCTCTTTGTAACATCAGTTTTACTCCTGCGACTGACCCTCCCTTTACAATATCAGCTCCTCGTCTTTACAAAGTCTTTAAACAAACAAAACTAACATAAAACAACTTGTCTGCTCAACTAGAAGAAATATTAGATAGAACCAAACATTCAAGAACTTTTACTTCAAGCAAAATCTTGACCAGTGCGATTTCGCCCTCACTCAAAGGTAAATCTTCAACAATCCTCCAGATGCGCCTTCTGAAGTAATCCTCAAGTATCTCCACTTTTCAATCTAAAATGTTTCCCTATGTAGTACTGGCAACTCCCTTGCTCGACACTACTTCCACAGCACACAACACAAATAGTTAGTGTATGCCACACTATCACCCACCCGTAAGCATTATCTCGGGATCTTAGGCCAACGATGGACCCGTTACTTCCATTAAGGTCAACGACGGACCACAACATGAAACCTAAAGGTACAATTTTCTAGTATATCAATGTCTTTAACTCAGTCTCTTCATTTACCTAGTATATTTAGTCAACAAAACCATCCGATTAAGCTACTAGAAGACTGATCCAGCGGAAGCGTTGTAAATTACATAAACACAATAACCTAATTTACCCACCATAACAATTCATACAGATATAGAGTTTGGCCCATAGAAACTCAATAAACACTTACAAATCATGAGATCCTCTGATAGATCTTTGAAGAAGAGCTAATAAGGACTCAGGCAATTTTAGAGACAGCTGACACTCCCTCATGAGGATCTGTAATGAAGGAATGACTATCTAATCATAATAACCAAACCAATAATACTGTCAATAAATCATCAATAAAGAACAACAAACTCAGTTTACTTATCAAGGTACTTTTATCTAAAACTTGTTAATGGAATGGTCAATGCAAAGTACATTTGGTACATTTAATGATCAGTCCTCAAACACAAATACAGGCCAATTTCACAACACCAAATACAGTTTGCGCATATACATTTCAAGTTAGACGCCTAACGAGAGGGTAAAGAAAGAGTGAGAGAAAAAAGTACATATATTGCAATTTCAGAAAATGCAATTTCAGGAATCATACGAGCCAAAAATCGGTTGCTGACTATCAAGAGTAAGTCAGGACAACTAGAGCACAGCGTGCTATAGTGAGGGAATCAAACCCTTCAGCTGAAAGGTTTCAGCCTGCTCATTTTCACCAGCCGATAAAAAGCAGGATGGAATCAGGAAAGTTCAGTTCAAGAGGAAATCAAAGTTAAAGACCGACAGCATGTCGTGCTCAAGAGTTGCAGGAACAGCTGGCAGGCCCATCCTTTTCTCACGGATCAATTACACCTCGAAATGTTCTCAAGACCGTCCCCTCGAAGTATCGTTTCTCAGCTTTTCACATTACTCATTGGTCAAGTCTCTCATGGGGTGATCGTAAAATGATCATTTTTCAGTCCCAAAACGTACGACACCCTCACATGATCCATTGTTCATTCTAAATCGACCTCCAAAAACATAGAAAGTATTTTACCTCGGAACTAGGAAGCACTGTTGGCTACTTGTTTCCACACAAGCATTACTTCTGAATCAGCTAGCAACAAAACATTTTATCTACTCACTAAATGAACATTTCAACCGAGGAAGCAAGGCTTTCCTCGTTAACATTTTCTGCTAAATAATCGTGTCAGCTTTTTTAGTGAAAAAGGAAATAATGAAGGACAAATCACATTTCTGAGGCCTGCAAGAAAAGATGTCAGAATAGAAATTGAGGCCTACACAGCAAACAACATGAACCACCATATTTTTCATTGCAAGCATATTAATTTAATCATCTTAGAATAATGATAATCTCATAAATGTGGAAAAACTCATCAAAGTAAATTACGAAAATCTCATGTTATTTACTAATAATTCTAAAATGTCATTCAGCATTTTCATATTTCACGTGTAATTGAAAACATTATAACTGAACACTTTAATAAATGCATTTTCTCTAAGCGCATTAACCACATCTATTTCTCTTGCATAGCCATTTCTACATATATCATTAGTCTTTGCAGTTTTCTCATTTTCACTTAATATAAAATGCTTAGTTTCAAACTCATTAGGCAAAATAATAAAACCTAAACCCTTCTGCATGCTTTTACGATGCAGTTTTATAAGGCAGCAGCCTCTAAATGTGACACGACACAAGACACACAATGTTAAACATTTTTTCATGAGTATGATTTTAGTCATTTATCATGCAATGAGCAAGAATTGACCAAGCAAAAATCATTTAAAAATAATCATGCTCCATCACCAATATTCAGCTAACTAGCAACCTAAAAAGGGATATGTGAGCATTAGTCCACATCCATAATCCTAGAAGGCAGATAGTGACTAAAAGGGGGTGTCTGAACATTCCCCTATATAAGTAGCACCATTCTGTCAGTGGGGGAGAAGCCAACTAATACGATGTAAGTTGGTTGCTTTCTTTATTTCGGGGAGGATAGGTTCCTACCTATAAGTAAAGAACTGAAGAGTCCAGACACTATGTCCTACTTCTCTGGGAAGCCTAGACTGAGAACCCGAGATAAATGGGAAACTAGCTGAGACAGACATGAAGTAATGCACATTGTGTTTGACCAAAAATGAACTAAGTTACTAAACTTTAACCTCCCTTACTTTTTTGCTAGAGAAAGCTTCAAAGATCTCCTTAATGCAATTGGTTGTAAACATTTAAATCATTAAATAAATTTGAGCTATCTAAGTTTTCACTTGAAAGAAGTACAACTCACTTGGGGGAATTACCCTATTACGCAGATGAACTACTGTGGCACTGGCCACACATTACACTTGGAGGGCAGCCAAGGCTGTGCTTCACTGTGAAGTCCACAGATTAGGATAATTTGTGAAATGTCTGATTGCCTTGAGTGCGGCCAGTTTGCACAGATACGTACTTGCAAGATTGCAGTATTATTAGTTTACAACAGAAAATGTACCTCTCTTGAAGAACATTTGTGGAGTTTACCCGTCATGACTGCATGAGAAGAAATGAGTCTAATGTACTGCAATACTGTGAATGGTTAACAGCATTATTGTATGCACAGAACTACTGAAAGAAGCTATTACAGAAGAACTGTAGAATGTTGTCATGGAAGCATGCAGAACCATATAAAAAATGTGGAATGCTTTGGAAGGGACGGTCAAAGGACAATTCATTTGAGGACGTTTGCTACTTTGTTGTAAAGTAGTTAATGAGTTGACTGTTGACTCCTGTGTTGAAGTGAAGTAACAAATGTATTTCCTTAAGCAAGGTGATGTGTTTCACTGATGTAGCAAATTAAGGTAAACACAGCTGGAATGAAGAGAAGACAACATACTTTTTAATGGCTGCCTGGTCATTGGCACAAAAGTAAAACAAGGTTGTAGGATAAGCTTATGTTCTTTGCAATGGATATATCTAAGTAATTTACAATAACAGGTGCCCATGTGACTACAACTGTGGAACATTTTTAATGACGATATTGCTTGGGAAGATGAACCATTGTAATTGCTGACTGACATCACATGTCAATTTGGATCTTAGAGCTTTTTGATGAGAGGGTTGTCAGGCATAACTCAGACCTCAAAGTATAACTGGCAACCAAATAGGAAAAGAATTAATTAATAGAATCTGAAAGAATATAGTACAGTGGGCAATAGACAACAATTATATATTTAATATCACACTGTATGCGGAATGCAGAATACTGTTCTTAAATGCCACCTGCGATGACATTGACCAAGCGATAACGGACCCAAGGTAATTTGGCAGACTTTTTAGCATCAAAGTGAATCGGAGCAAGTTCAGAACATTTCCGCCACTTCCCGCTTCAAGTAAAAACATGTCACCTGTGACGTGTCAGCGACTGAGACTGGAGCCAGTAACTGTTTGCTAATATTATTATTTGTTAAGCGCAACGAATCACCCTTGACTGGGTCTCTCAGCATTGATGCACCCCACACAGGTCAGAGATTAAGATTAGCAGAAATTTCAAAAGCCAAATTTTTAGGGATTTTATAAATAGAAATAGGTCAGCGCAGCAGTGTATATGCAGCGGTAGCTGGTTCCAATGTTGGGGGCCAGAAATGAAAATGATCGCCCCCCATACCTGGCCATATGTATACGCCAAGGGAGTAGTAAAAGTTGTTCACTAGATCTAAGATTGTGTGTTGGAACGTAAAGCTGCAGCTTATTTTGCAGATAGCGGGGGCACTTCCATGTAGAGACTTAAGTACCAGACAAAGAACTGTAAAGAGGGCGTGCTTTTTTACTGGTAGCCAATGCAAAGATTTGAGCAAGGGTTTCGAAGGGGATCGGGGTGGCAGGTTACAGACAAGGCAGGCAGCAGTGTTCTCTACCACCTGGAGTTTGGCTAAGAGGACCTCATTCATTGCTATCATTAAGGCATTACCGCACTCCATTTGACTTACAATAAGTGCCTGAGTGAGTGATTTCCTGGTCTGCAAAGGTAGCCATTGTAAAGCTTTCCTAAGAAAGCACATCAGGCAAAACAGGATCCAGAGATCAAGTTTACATGTTCTTTCATGTAGAGATTCTCGTCTATCAGGACGCCCAGATTTCTAATTACCTTTTTGGGGGAGGGCCCGACCCCAATTCCAAGGGCCACCAGTCACTGGACCAAAATGAATGAACTTTTCAAACAAAGCAGAATCTCTATCTTGCCGGAGTTCAATTGGAGATAATTGGCTGACATCCAGGAAGCAATCTTTTTCATACATTCCCTTAACAGAGATGGTGGCCCTGCCCAGCCTACGCTATTACTTCACTACACTACTGATAAAGACCATTAGGAAGACTTCCCGGGAGCTAAATACTACATCTAGGCTTATTCTGGAATACTGGGAGATTCAAGGTGATACTTGCGAAACCCAGACTGCCTATACCTGAAGGAGGCTGGGGGTCCTAGATTATGAACTATACTATCTGGAAGACCAGATAGTAGAGATAGATGGCTAAGCAGAATGAAGTGGGGAACCAGGAGTATAGCAATACCTCCAATGTAAAAGATTTTACAATCACCTTTCTCAAACCCTAAGGAGGGATTCAGGACAAGCCTCAATTATTGGTGGTCCTCGAGTACTACTGGACTAGATGCCACCAGAAAATGAACATGCCTACACTCTACTACCCTGAGATATCACTGAGACAACTACTGCCATACAAGTTGGCAGAGACTGAAGACAATTATGGTGTAAGGAGGAAAGGTAAGTGGCAAAGCTGGGTGATATGTCAGAAGCAGTGACCTTCAGAAATGATCAGGACCTGAAAAGAGATGATAAGTGCCTAACGAGCAGTTCCAACTATAAGAGTCACTGAAGGCAAACATCAAATCAGTATGGACATCAGGGTCTACTAAACCCACTGCACGCAAAGGGCTACAATTGATCTGCATACTAGGTAAAGGCGGGAGAGCAGTGTCATTACTATACTGAGTATTCCTCAAGCAATCTAAATGCATAATGGATAGCCTAAGACAGAAGTGGGAGGTAGACGCAGTAAACCCATTGACGAAGAAGATTGAACAAAAACACTGAGGGCCACCCCACGGGTCTCTAGACATCCTTGGTTTCAACTGACAGAGTCTCCCTTGCCCCCTGTATATGCAATCAGTTCTATAGTGGCACTAAATTAAACTTCCTTAGAAGTCGTGAGGAGAATGGTTACTTTTTTCATATAGTATGGAATTGCAATTGCCTGCCCCATACCCTGACTGAGAGCACCACAGAGAAACAAGTGAACAAGACACTGGTGGACTGCTAACTGGATCACTTCCAGTGCCAAAAACAAAAATCCACTGGTAGATTAATATAGCTGGTCGTCTTGCTGGCAAAATGTCAAATTATAAGGAGTTGGAAATCAATAAGTGGGCCTAGCATATATAAATGGAAGTCAGACCCTCAACCTTCCACATATAACTAACAACCCACCACACACCCCAGGGAGCTCCACCAGCTCCTGACAGACAAACATGCTAATTTCAAACTCCTATCACACATATTTAAGGCACTGAACAACTTAGGCCCCACCTACCTGAACAGTCACATCTCCTTCCACCAACGACCCAGACACCTCCGCTCGGCAGGCATTCTGGTATTAATGAATTGTACCCCAAATTAGTTTGCAGAAAAAACTAAATGCCCTAGCAACCTATAGCAAGCAGAATCAGCTTCACATTAATTTGGAAAAGGCCAAGGTTTTGGTTTTTGGGGGAAAAGTTAAGAAAATTAGCTGGTACTTAGACACACGGGAGGTGGAGCACGTCGACCAATATACATTTTTGGGCTTGACTTTTAGGAGGAACCTGAACTTGGGCACGCATTGGGATGGCATTAAGCAGAAGGCCCTATTGCAGGCCAGTTGTCTATCAAGATTCAATAGTAGATTTGGGGGGCTTTCCCACATCCCATTACTAAGGGCCTATGAAGGGAAGATACCTCTGTTGAGTTTGAATAGAGGAGAGGTTTTTGCCCTTGATCCCACCTATGAATGGGACCGTTTAGAAAGGGCAGCCCTTAGAAGGCTTTTATCACACCCCCAAGGCACCATGGTTCAGGCTATAAGGAGAGAGTTCAATCTGGTATCCTGGAACTTATTGGCCTTTACTCTGGCCCTTAGATATTTTAATACACTCTCGGAGAGTGATGAGGTGTCTAAAGTCTCCAAATTGTGTTGGGAAGAGATTCAAGGTAGTGAAAGAAGGTAGGGAAAGGAAGTAAGAACTAGATTAATTGTTTTTAAGAACTTACATTTAGACAGTGGTACAATTACATCTTGGTCCCCTTTCCCAGGCAAGTATGCATTGAAAGAGTCAGCAGTCTTGGTGTCTGAAACTAATGACCTATTCTACCTGACCAAGAAACCATCCATTAGCTTTTCAATCACTACTTTAGACCAGGACACTGTTTTTCCCTATCTGCTACAGTTACCAGATCCAGGGCTGCGAAGTGAAATATTAAGGGTCAGGGTGGGATGTAATTCAATTAATTCATCCCGCCCATATTAGGCTAGGGTTCAGGATAACTATGTTCTCTGCCCCTGCCCCTTGAACGTAAAATGCTCCTTATTGCATATACTTATGGACTGTGTCTTTTATCTTGCAAATTGGATTAAGATTAGGTTTTTAAGACCCTTGTTTTTAAATATGATACTGTCCATAGGAGGCAAGCTGTGAAGCTGTTATCAGAAATGTGTTATCTAGATGTGTCAGTTGGAATTGCTTGGTTTTTACAGTCTGTCAAACAGAGTTTTAATGATGAATTGTAGCGGGTGGGGGTGCTGGGTAGTCAAGATGGGGCTCATTTATTGCTTTTAATTGTCAAATGTGTTTTTAGAATGTTTTATGAACAACTGTCTAAATAATTTTGATTTTCTACCTACCTCTGCTCCCTATAGCAGAATTCCTACTTGCACACATTCTACGCATGCACAGAATCAGATCAGGAGGACAGGCATTCTCTTTCATCGCTCCATAAAGCGTGGAGCAGCCTCCTACTGCACATCAAGGCATCCTTCTCTCTTCTTGAGTTCCACAAGAAGCTAAAGTCCTGGCTTTTCAAATAACAAACCTACCATAGACAGGGCTAGGCACACACACCTGCTCAGTGCCAGGATACCCTCGCAGGTGATAGTGTGCTTTACAAATACTTATAACAGAACAGAAACGTGTAGGATGAAGCAGAAAATGTGTATTATGGCAGGATACAAAAATGTTTAGTGTTACTGCCATGACTGTATCAGAAAAATGTCTCACAATATGCTGATTTTGCTTCCTCCTAAAGCATAACACAATCAAATGAGTTTAAAAAATAATGATAGGCTTGGAAATCATTTAAAGACGTATTGTGTGCCTATTGCACCACAGCTAATGCTATTTTGTTTTGATAAGTAAATCAGTCACTATATATAGTCAAGATCCTGTTTCTAAAAAATGAAAAAGTTACAACCTCTTAAAAAACTGAGAACCACAAGAAAATCCAACACAGGCATATCAGACACGATTCAGGGACCCCGGACCCAACTACCAAACCAGAAATGCATTTGAGGGATGTCATGCTCCAAACATCCCCCCTGAAAACTGCACCCTGGCCCATCCCACCTGGGCCTGGTAGTTCTCCGTGGGAACTCATGACTACAGTCACGTACAACACAAATGCCTGGAGTCCCTGCCCTGGGATCACTTATTTTAAAACTATTTTCACTCCACTCACTCTTCTTCGTCTCTGCTACAAGCAGCCTTAATGGGAGGGTTATCAATCATTGCATGTGGGCAGGGCTCCATGTTTCTAGTCCTCCCCTTTTACTAATCATTTTATCAAGTTACTGACGGCCCTATGTACTAAACTCAAGTCGCAAATAGAGGAGGGCGCTCAGGCAAATTAATAGGGCGAGCCGAGTCATGTCGGGCTTGGCTCTCAAAGTCTGTGCATGAACTGAGCCATGAAAACGTTTGACATGTATATTGTGCAACAAACCTAATATAAAAGTTTGATACAATCTCTTCAAAATTCGAAAGAGTGTATTTCTTTAACATGTGAATGCATTTCAACTTCAGATTATATCACTGCCTAGGCAGACATTTATTAAAAGTGTTAGTTTAAGAAACATTTATGGCTCATCTGTTGTAAATGACTCGACAGACAGGGGGTCATAACGAGGTAAGGACTTTATTGGAGTGCCATCTCAAGGAAGATCCGTCTCCTCCTGGCCAGAAGTCAACTGACCAGAATGGAACCCAGCTTTGTATAACAACCGTCATGTGGAACTCTTTAAGAGTCAGATTCCACATGAGGCACCAAACAAGCTTAGGTAAATTACAACACATCTCCTTTTCTTGAAAAACAAAATAAACTGTAATTAATTAAGGAATAAAAGGGGTAAAGGTAGAAAAGCCATGGAACTAAAGACAATAAAGAACTAGCATAAAACAATAATGAAGAACAATACATGAGCGCGGGCAGAAAAGTACAGCACAAGGAAAAATCATCAAACATAGTCATCCAGGTACACAGGAGTTTGACGCTTTCTGGTTTGTCTCCCTTCAACACCCCCACAGTCACCTGATCTTTCCCTCGCGAGAACCACAGAGTCAGTGGTAGTCCTCTGAACATTCACTCCTTCCACCTGGTCATGACAGGACGAAGGGCTATCCCTACTTCCAAAGTCTCCATCACTCATAAACATGAAACCATGCACAACTTCCTCATACCCTCTTGAACAAACACCACCCTTCTGATACAAGGCAACTCTCAGTTTGTTCCAATGCTCTCCATTCTCCAGAACCATGTAAAAATCATAAGCCTGTTTAACTTTGAAAGGACCCCGGAATTGGGTCAGTCCTCCCGTTACTCTTCCTGCCTTGACTTTCATCAAATCACCTGCAACAATCCTTGTCTTCTTGGCAACCTCATCAACACTAGCATCATTGCCCAAGATACACTCCTTCAACCAGCATGGCACCAATATATCACTAGGAACCCGTCCTCTCATCACTTCAAAAGGAGACTTACCCAACGAGTCTTGTACGGTAGTGCAGTACGCCCACACCAACTCATCAACAGCTTCCTCGACATCCTGATTGGAAACACATGCCATCTGAATGACACCCTTGACCAGTCTATTTGCCCTTTCCACTATGCCTTTGCCTTGGGGATTATACAACGATGTGCACTGGTGTTTCATACCCTTACTAACTTAAAACTCCTCCATAACCTTGGAGGTAAGTTGCGTACCATTGTCTGTCACCAGAATGAAATGAACTCCTTTGTAACGAAACACTTTCCTCAATGCACGAATGGTGGTGCTCGTGGTGATATCAGCCATGAATTCACACCCAACCACTTGGAATAAGAGTCTACACAAACCAGGGCGAACTTCAGCCCACTGCATTCCTCGGACATCGGACCAATGAAATATAAGCAAATAGTGTGCCATGGCAATCCTGGGTTATCAATGTGACCCATGATAGATTGATCACCAACTCGAAGATGCTTCTCACTTTCTTTACACACAATGCATTTAACAACCCAATCTACCACCTGTGCGACCATTCCAGGCCACCAAAATTGTGCTTTAAGGTGTCTCTGCGTCAAACTTTGTCCCAAATGTCCGGAATGAGCCATTGCTACCAATTTTTGTCTCAGACTCACAGGAGGCACAAATCTCTCACCCCTCATTAGAATATGGCTGCCACATGTAGTCAACTCATCCACCAACTTGACAAAAGGTCGCACTGAACTGGTCACACAACTTCACCCCGTTTGCCAGAAATCACCATACGCATGACTTCCGAAGATCTAAATCCATAGTTTGGCACCAATCCTCCCTTGTGAAAGGCCCTGCACACCCCAAAACTACATCATGCAGAGACGCAACTGAACCTTCATTTTCTCGTTCTTCCACTGCAGGGCCTTGCACCATCTGCCATTGACAAGAAAGACAATCTGCCTGCACATTCCTCCAGCTTTGAATATGCTCTATCACATAGCGATACTCTTGGAGCCTGGCAGCAAATCTCGCTAACCTTGCTTACCCCTTGCCAGCACCATCGGGGAGAAGGATTTTAATAAGCGGCTTATGATCAGATCTTAATGTAAACTGAGTGCCCCATAAAATCGTATGAAAGTATTTAACACCCCATGCAGCAGCCATGGCTTCCCTTTCAATCACAGAATAGTTTCTTTCAGTTTCCGTTAGTGTGCGAGACACAAAGGCTACCGTTCTTTCACCATCACTATGTTTTTGTCAAGGTATGGCACCCAACCCTGTAGCACTAGCACCTACAGTCAGGATGGATTTGTGTTTAATGTCAAAAGGTACTAATATGCCCGCCTCACCGATCTCTTCCTTTATATTCACAAAACATTCCTCTTGTACAGTTGACCATTTGAAAAATGTTCCCTTTTTTCAGGAACGCACTCAAAGACTCAGTCTTGTCTGAGAAATTATGCACAAATTTTGAATAATATTCAATTAGGCCCATAAATGACCTAAACTGATCTTTGTCTTGAGGAGCAGGAGCCAAGCGTAAGGCTTCTAATAAGTCCTTTTTTTGGTCTCACTCCTCCAGCCGACAAAGTGTAACCTAAATATTCAATTTGTTCTTTCAAAAAACTACATTTCTCTTTCCTCAAGGTGAGGCCCACATCGGCAATCCTCTGCAACGCAAGTTTCAACACAGCATTATGTTCTATGAACGGACTCTGCCAAAAATAAGTATGTAGTCCTGAAAGTACATGACGTTTTCCAAACCTTTAAAAACATCAGTGATCATCCTTTGAAACACACTTGCAGCCGATGATAGGCCGAAAGGCATCCTAGTAAATTGGTATGTTCCCTCCAAAGTGATAAAAGAGAGGTTTGGAGTCTGGTGGTATGCACTTTTAAGATCCAATTTAGAAAAGAATCTTCCTCCCTTAAGCAACAAAACCATTTCATTAATGTTAGGCAAAGGGTAAGTATCGGCCACTACGTTTCGATTGAGTGACCTCAAGGCCACACAAAATCTGAGGCGCCCATCAGACTTGCGTATAATGACCACAGGAGAGACCCAACTTGATGCCTCGACTGGTTCTATGACACCTGGTTGTAACATTTCTTGTATCAAACCCCTCACCTCCTCACGCACCACCACAGGGACCCTCCTCAGTTTATGCTGTACAGGGCTGGCACCCTCCTTCAAAATACCCAAGTGTTCCTTGAACACTCCACTGTTTGCACAAAGTATGACCTCAATAAATTCCTGTTCAACTACCATTACCTGAGAAGGTGCCCTAGGCTTGATAATAATGTGCAAATCATACTGATGAATCCATCCCAGAATTGGTGGCCCATGTTCAGCTACACACAAGTTACTCTCAATAAACCTGCCCTCAAATTCAATTTTTGCGTTCATGAACCCCAAGATGTCAATAGACTCCCCTCGGTAACCCCCTGGAGATATATCCTTGGGTCTTAGCATACAACCTGCCCACCACTGATCATATACAGACTTCGGAATGATGGTATACATTGATCCTGTATCGACCATGAGTTCAACTTCGCAATCGTTTATGACAAACATAGCCTTGGGCCTATTCTTTCTTTGTTCATCTTGCACCAATTATTCAACATCGCTCACCATAAGAATTCTGTCGCTAGACTCAACAGGACACACACTACTCTCAGATACTAACACTCTATTGCGATTGCCCATTCTGCACATTTTCATGAAATGGCCCAAGCAGCCACACTTTCTGCATTCCCTGTTACTGGCAAAACAGAATTTAGAGTCTGATGAATGATTAGTAGTGCCACAACGGTTGCAAACACGGCCGCCCTGTTTAACAGTCCCACCATACTTGTTGGATTTGCTAGTGTGCTTGAGTGCGGTAACAGACTTTACTGCTTTACTAACAGCAGATACTTCAGAGACATCTCCTGTGAGAAGTTGGTCTGGCATATGCTGTCCACTAGTTCTAGTGGGCACCTTGCACCAGTCCAAACGACCTTTATTGATGATAGGTTTACCTAGTGGTAGCTATGGATAGCAGCCTTCAGGCTAAGTCTTGAAGGAGTGTAAAGCTAGTTGTTTTACCAGTTTATAATCTCGTGAATGACCAAATGAAAGGAGAACCACACCAGGTATATATAAAATATATGTATTTATTACTAAACACTACCCACTAGTCTCTTTATGAGGCTAGAGGTCAAAGTACACAAGTTACAAGTCAAATAGCACAGTAAATTAGCACAATATACGATTAGCCCTAGGGGCGTACCAAACCATATATTAAGAAAGTGGTATAAGAACCACGACTTAAGTAGACACAAGGCCTAGAGCCTGTAGAATCGCTGGGGACCCCAAGGAACCACCTACGTGTAGTGACACAGGGGACCCACGGGGCTGTGTGCAGTGTGTGAACACAGCCGCGAGCTCCGTTAAAGTCTATGGGAAAGTCGCGGTAGGAGTTTTAGAGTTTCCAGGACACTTAGAAATGGACTAGGACAAAACTCTCTTGGACTTAGACAGTTCTAGGGTTAACACCCACGGAGCACCCGGAGTACTGAGTTACCTCACCCAGGGAAGCCGGTGCATAGAGGTGTCGAGAAGGTGTCGGGTCGCGTGCTGTCGATTTCAATGGCAGCCTGCAAAGGGTGCTGCTGCTGGGAAGATGCGAAGGGTCCGAAGAGATCCAAGCCTGGATCGGAGATGAGAAGAACCTGAAAGCAGAGGGGACAGAGTCTGGGTCACTTGCCAGTGACCACGGGGCACGATAGGCGGATGCCCACCGATGTCGGGTGTTTCAGGCGAAAAAGGTGGAAGCTGACTCTTCAGCCACGAGGCCGCGGAGGCGTCGACGATGACCAGGAGCTGGATTCGAGCTGACCCACAAAGGATGTCGAGTGCTTCAGCGTTGGTGTCCGGATTGAACACAACAAGCCTTGGCAACAGCAAACCCACACAGAAAGGAGAAAGATGCTTCGGTGCAGACCAGCAAGGTCTGAGGGACTCACCACTCGGTGGGAAGTTAGGGCACGTCTGGAGCAACCAGAAAAGCCCAAAGAAAATCAGAGTTGCCTTCACAGGGACCCACCAGTCGACGGACCAGGGATCGCGAAGGAGCCCTCGAGCAGAAATGCAAGAAGCGGGCCCACGGAACACTCGGTGGAGGTAGGCTCACAATCTTCGGTGCAATGAAGCCGGGCCTGGGCTACAAGTAACCCAAAGCAGGACTTCAAGAGACGTCGAGAAGATAATGCACTAGCAAATGTGCACGTGTCCAGGAGTTCCGGTTCCACGTCACTCGTGAGGGCTGCGGGTCTCAGCTTTGCTGGGGACTCGGGTCGGCCTCTGAGAAGTCTGGAAATCCTCGTCCTGGGCTGCAGGTACTTCGGAGTCCGGCGGGAGCTTCGGAGTTGCAGACTGTCAAATGCTTCGTTGGTGCCTGCCAAGCAGGGGAGTCACTCCTTGACCCCAAGGGAGATTTCTTCAGTCCTCTAGTCTTTAGTAGAGCATCGAAGTTCCAGGATTCAGTTTCAGAGTTTCGTCCAGGGATATCTAAAGTCCTGTTGCCAGGGGTTCCTTACTTATACCTAAGAAAGGGGTTGGACTAACTCTGGGGACCCACCTATGGGAGGGTTTGGAAAGAGGGGTGGCTACACCCATTTCCTTTGTCCAGTTTCGCGCCAGAACGATACCAAAGGGGATGATGGACGGAGCGTTTGAGCAAATCAAACACTCACCCCCAGTCAACTGATCTGGGTTTAATCCATCATCATCTTTAGCTCACTCCACCACCCCAGTTCAGGGAGGACCTGGCTTGGCAGTTCGGGCTGGACTGTTCCCATGAGGCACAGGGTCAAGACTGATTTGCATATGGCCAGGTCTAAACTGGGGTGGCATGGTGAGCAAAAGAATGATGGATTTAACCCAGATCTCTTGACTGGGGGTGAATGTTTTGATTTGTTCTGCATTCCGTCCATCAATTGTGTGTCTTTTGCAGTTTCGCGCCAGAGCAGGGGCTGGCAGCCTGTGCAACCGGTTTGAACTGGGGTATGCACAGGGACACCAAATGTGCCCCCCAGTGCAGGACTTCAAAGCACTCAGAGAGTGCACCCACCCAGCCCCAATACACCAAAGCCTGTCTGGGAGGTGGTAACACCTCCCTGCGACAGGAAACCTATTGTCCAGGCCTCCCCTGCCGGAGTTTCGGTCAGCAGTGGAGGTCAGACTCGTGTCTGTGGCTGCAGCATCCATTTTGTGATGCCAGGGCTCTGTTTAGTTGGTACCGGGTATACCGGTGCTGTCATGTCTCTCCCTCTAGAAGGGTGGGATCATACCCCACACCAGTTACTGGTGTAGGGGTATGATTCCAAGGTGTTTGACACCAAACACGACATGTTTCCGTGCAGCCATCCCAAAGTTAGCATTTACCGCTTTAAGCTATAATGCACTTAAGAGTATATGGTCAGGCTGCACCACAGACAACCCCGGAGAGGAGATTCCGAAGGTTGCAGAGGGGCTCTGCTCATGCAGGGCACCCTCTCACATAAAAACCAAGCACCCTGCCTTCAGGATTGATAAGGCCCGCTCATAGGGGTGACTGATAGGTGTATATGTGTAGTGATAGGTGAGATATAGTGAACCTATATCTCAGTAAGGGGTGAATGCACCACCTCACTCAGGCTGCTGTAGCAGTCCTGTGGTGTCATTTTGGAGGGCCTTCCAGGGGTGGCATAATACATGCTGCAGCCCCTGGTAGGCCTCTGGGGTACCTATGCCCTGGGTACATAGTATACCATATACTAGGGACTTATAAGGGCACCCCAGAATCCAATCTGAAGTGTACCTAAGGTACAAGGAATCCATTTAGAGAGGAAGCAGCTAGGCTGGGGTCCTGGATAGCAGGGCCCCAGCCAGACTTAAGTCGAAAAGCAGTGAAGCATCAGCAAAAAGTGGGGGTAACCATAAGAGGCAGATCCTACTCTCCTACACCTCCCTCCTGTTTTTTCCTGTCAAGTTCACACATGTAAGAAGCAGACTGTTCTAACACCTTTGCCAGGTCAATGGCCTCCCTCAACGTTGGATTTTTAGCTGCCCACAATCGTTCTTGAATTTTCTTCTCTCTGCACTGAACTATTAATTGATCCCTTATTAACTCCTCGGTCATAACTCCAAATGTACACTTCATGGAAAGCTCACGCAATCTTGAAACAAATTCATCAATTGACTCTTCTACCCTCTGTGGTTGGGTATAAAATTTGTAGTGTGTCATGACTAAGTTTTCCTCCTTTGCAAATCTAACCTCCAGTCTGCGCTTAGCTTCTTCAAAAACATCTAGCAATGGTTGTCCACTTGGCTCTGTAGCTTGAGGCAAAAACCGAAAAACTCTTTGTCCTTCACTACCTAATACAGTTAATAACAACGCTCTTTTCCTAGGTGGACGGAAATCTTGTCCATCTAAAGCCTCCAAGTAATTGTCAAACATTATGATCCCATCCTCGTCGCCATAAAATGTTGTAAATGACTCGACAGACAGCGGGTCATAACGAGGTAAGGACTTTATTGGAGTGCCATCTAAGGAAGACCCGGGCCCCTCCTGGCCAGAAGTCAACTGACCAGAATGGAACCCATAACAACCGTCATGTGGAACTCTGTAAGAGTCAGATTCCACATGTGGCACCAAACAAGCTTAGGTAAATTACAACATCGTCACCCAACGAAAATGCCATTAGTGGATTAAAAAGCCTATATTCTTATTATAGATGGAGCAACTTTATAGTCTATTAAATGCAATATAAGAGGTGCTGCTACAACCCACTTCCTGATCTCAGGTAACAGTGCGCTCATATGTGACAAAGGAAAAGGAGGCTCTGTGAAATAAAATATTTGCCTAGGATCACACAATTTGGACAAGCAGGGAAGTCGGTATTGATTTCAGGTTATCTGGTATAACATTTTGAAATTAAGCCACCAGACAGGTATCTCTGTCTCTCATTTTCAACAAAGGTCACTGTTAGTCATTTATTCTTGGCTCACAACAATAAAAACCGACACAGACATAGCTCACCTGACTCAGGGCCCCCAGACCCAACTCCCAAGCCAAGAATACATTTATTTGTGGGTGTCACTCAACCCCAAACACCCCCATGAAGCTACGCCCCTGTGTGTCTATGTTGTAGCAGCTGTGATGATGCTACTCAACCTTCTCATTCTAAAAGAGGTTGAAACACAAATTTGCCAGAGCTGTCGCCATAAACAGCATAGGAGCAGCAGAGAGCTGTTAATCACGGTGAGGTGGACTTATAAGAGGCGATTAAGAGAGGTACGTGTTTTTATAATGGTGTACTGAAGCTGACGCGCTGCACACGGGACTGCTGGGAAGGCTTATGCACACAACTACACCGTTCCAACCGTCGCTTCCCTCTTTGTTTTCATTGACTCCAACCCGTTGCTTTTTATCCCTTTCGCTGCAAACTACAAACGTTTGGCCAACCGCCTCCAGAGTACATCCTGTACTGTTCAGAGCAACTTCCTCTACATTGTTCCAGCCGATGCGCTACACGTTTCTTAAATAAACAGGGAGGAGCCAGCTTCGCTGCCCGTTGATTCGCGCAGCTCGAGACTGATTAAACCCCGTGCTGCAGCCTGTGAGCGGATCGAGGGCTGCCCTGGCATTTCCAGCGGAGGGGGTTCTCCCTGAATGCTGCTCTCAGCAGTTGGCCAGCGGTGTTGTAATTAGACCCCGCCCCGCGGACTGGTGAGGGCTCCAGAACCAGAAGGAGTTTCTTGGTTTTCTTCACGTAGCAAAATCAGCGTCAGGTGGCAGTTTAAGAGTTGTGAAGTGACACCACGCGATAGCTTCTATGGAATGACGTCTCACGGCAGTTGTGTCGTCACGAGGCAGCAGTTAACGTTTTGAAGTGACGTCGTGTAGCAGCTGTTTGTGTTTTGGAGTAACGTCGCGCGGCAGCTGCCACTGTTCCGAAGTGCAGTAGCGCAGCAGCTGTTTGAGTTCCAGTCTCCGGGCTCGCCCTGCCCTGAGCGGCGGAGGCAGCTCCACGGAGAGGAAGGAGCGCGTGCCGCCCCGCCCCGCCCCCGGCTGTCAGCAGCAACTGCACGGGCTGCGCCTCACTCTGCACAGGCTCCCACAGCCCCAGCCGCCGCGCGGCTTCCCCGGCCGCCCCCATGTACGGATCGGACAAGCCCGCCCTGGACATGATGGACTATGGATTCAGGGTTACGGCGCCCAGCGGAGACTTTAGCCCCTTCAGTGCTAGCATTCCGGCCACCAAAGTGGAGCTGACTGTTTCCTGCAGGTGAGTGTCCAGACTGGGCATAGGGAAGCGCTCAGGAACAGTCTGGGAATATATATATGTGTACACGCTTTGGTTTGAGATGTGGGGACCGTTGGACCTAAAGTTGCGCGTTAACCATTGTCGTACAGTATTATACTCAGACAGGCACGAGTGCTGTCACTAATGTGTTTAATGCAGGTTTGAAGTCACTGGGGCAAGATAGCGGTTCCTAACATAGGAATGCACTCATTAAGACGTGGTTGCAGTCACCAAAGAAAGGTTGTACACACTAAGGCAGGTTTGCTAACATTGACATGATTGTAGTCAAACAGAATTATAGTAACTAAGGGAGGTTTGCTGTTACTGACAAACAGTGCATTCGCTCTGTTTTCTGTACTAAAGTTAATCTAGAACTTCGGGCACTAAAGCAGGTATTTTTCACTTTAACAAGACAGACTGCAGTTTCTCTGGATTTCAGTTAATAACTCAGGATTAATACAAGATTACTGTCACTCTGACAGAACTGCGCACCCTGAATCAGGATCGCACTCAGTAACAAGATTGTGGTCACTCTTGCCAGTAGAAGTACTGCTACTCTCACACAATTGCTACCACTCTGGTAGTATTGCAGGCGCACAAGTTGGGTCGATGACTGTGGAGTAGTATTGCCGTTAGTGACGCAGGATTCAAGTCACTCCGACAGGACTATCCTCACCCAGGCAGGGCCGCAGTCAGAACCATTTCTTCCTTAAATTCACCAAATCGCATTCCTACTGTTACATTTGTTCCAAGTTTTTGAGCGTGCTTACAGCCTGACTTAATCTATAGATTTTGTTTACCAAGTAGTGCATATATATATGCCCCTTTTCTCTGGCCAGCTAGAGGGCTCCTTGCTCCTGTTACTCGGGAGCATCTCTAGCTGGTTCTTGTTTGAACCATAAACACTGGGGCGTGATCACAGTAACCCGGGGGAGGATTGCAGCCTCTCGTTCAGGGCTGTAGTCACTCAGCCAGCTGCCTCAAACCACATTGCACTCACTTGTGTAGGATAGGACTCGTCATGGCAGGGTTGCAGTCACTGATGCAGACAGGTACCTCCACGGACGGTAGTGCAGTTGTTTTGAGGCTCGAGTTGCACAGAAATCTTTATGGGAGTGCATCAATTCTTTGGCAGAGCTGTTGACCCCTAGGGCCCTACAGATCCTCTGAGGTGGGGTTTCGTTTTCTCAGCCAGGATTGCATTCCTTAACACGGGATGCTCGGCAGTTGTTTTTAGAGCTTTGTTCTGATGTGAAACCCTAAATTATCAGCACTGCCCGAAGACGCAGATTATTTACTCCAAGAGCGAGCGGGCGCTAGATATCGAATACTACATAAAATGGATCGTTCATGGAGGGGTGGGGAGGAGGAGGCGGGCGTGGGCAGTCACCATGCCTCATTCAGCTTGATGCCCTTTCTGCGGCACCTGGACCAACGAAAGCGCTGCCATGCTGTACTAATGGCAGACTGTTTGCTGTACAGATGCTAAAAACCTGAACACTGTGCTTAGAAACCCTGGAACTATTGCTAGTAAGGATTATCAATATTTAGTCCCTAGTGCCCAGACCATCGAAAGTGCTTCGATGCTGAACAGGTTTAATTTTGTACGCTATATAATCGCTAAATAACAGCAGCATTGTGGTTAGAAGCTCCGAGACAGCTAATAAAATGAACCTGTCTTCACTTTCATTGTGGATAGGAGTGTGAACAGGTTTGCAGTTTTTAACCGCTCTTCACCTGTTGTGACTTGAGTGATCGGAGCAGATGTGCTGCCGTCTACAAACTGACTGCTGTGCACGTTGGAGGCACTGCATAGACAACCCCTGGCACCCCATCTTGTCACCAATGGATACAAATTGTATTGTTTTGATTGTTGCTTAATCGTTTATACTTTTTGTTTTTAGAGTCGACTAGCATATTCATAAAAATCCTGCTATAGCACATTTCCTTCTACATGTTGTAACTGGGGCTTACCAGGGAGGGAAAGACTGTCGTGATTGCACTTAAGATATGTGTTTAGTGTACACCAGTATTCACGTTTGGAGGGAAGCGGGTTTCATGTTTACAAAAGTGATGTCAGCTTTTCCACGTAGCATGGATTCAGTATACATTTTTATTTGGCAGAATAATCATCTGTTGTTCGTTGAACGAGATCTATGTACGTAAATCTGTGTCAGTCTGGGGGGATAAACAAGAGAACGCTTCAGTGATGGTGGTTGGTAGATGATAAGAAGACGATTCGTATACATATTTTACAGTTCCAAACTATATAAATACAATAGTAAGTTTGAGGGAAAGTAGTTTGAAGGATGGATTGTCTTATTAATGATGAATACTCCCCAATTCACACCTTTAACTAAGGTTTGCTTCCTTTTGGAATGCTGATATTGGCTCATCCAATCTGAGTGCTAATATTTCTGTATCTGACTACTGTCATTTACTTTCTAGGTTCAGTGGCTGGGAGATGAAGCAGACAGAGGTAGTGGCCATGTTTAATTGCCTGTGTTGGGTGGCATGGTATTGAAGTATTAATAGCCATATGTTGTTGGGCACTAACAGCTGGTATTTGCCCTATTCTCATTTTGATTCCTCACATCTATCCCATATTAGTGGGCCGATAACTAAGATTTAAAGCTCTGTGCAGCAGGCTTTAATGCTGAGAATTCCTTGAGTAGAAAGAAGCCACTGATGTATAATTATTAGTCTGGTGACCCTGATGCGTCTCAGAGCTAATCTCACCAACCATATCACTATTCTTTCAGTATGTATACCATAAGTAGGAGAGGAAATTAGCATCTACGTAACTGTTGCTGATTGTGTGCCCTCCAACAGCAATGACATGAGCTTGAGAACACCAAAGTGATGGATGAAAATGCTTGAATTAATCTGAACTATTGGTAATTACTCGGTGTGCACTACTTTCCATAATGTTTTAGCTTGTGTGTACTAATCTCGACAAAACCCAACCACATGCACATTTTTCTTGAACCAACATCCCCTGGCCTCTCTCTTGTCAGTCCGGTCCAAACTGATAACCCATTTTCATCAGAACACAAGCAACCTTTGATGCTATTGGCCTGAGCTAGAGACAATTATCTAAACGGCTGCCTGTGACCAGGTTTTTCTTAATAAAAGGTGGACTGTTAAGAATATCCTTTTAAAGGTGTGTTAATAACACCTAGCCTTCTTACTGGGGCAGCAAAGATGCTTTTTTGCCTAGTATGTTTAAGATACAGGTCTCATTCTTTGTATGTAAGTGTGGTTACATGAAAGGTTCTTGTGACTATGCTTGTGATGCACTGGTCACACACAGACCTACTTGTCCAAGAGAGGCCATTTGACCAGTTCTTATACTTGCTCTATATGCTTGCAGCCTTACTTCGTGAAGCTACCAGTACTGGAAGGATTACAAAGGAAATCAATTTAACACCTAGTCTGTTTTAAAGTATTCCCCACCACATAGTACATGGGACCTCGGAATTTTCTTTTTATATCTATAAATTAAATTTGACTCTAATTTTGGACTCTGCTACTACTAGATTATGAAGGTTCCCACTTCCTGCTCGTCAAATTACACTAAATTCCTTATGGAGCCTGAATAATATCTTAGCCTTGAAAAAGCCGCTGGCCTGCACGCCATCGTATAGGGTGAAACACGTGTTGGCTGTTAATTGGAATAGTAAATAGCCAAAAAATTTAGATCCAAGGGATTGTTTTGTTAATCTGAGTACAGCTCACAAATTGTACGTTAGAAAGGTTCATGAAGACATTAATAATATTACCAGAAACATCCAATAATAACTGTCTTGCTCTCTGTATATGAACCTTTATACCTTTGAGAGAATAATACACAAAGCAGGAATATTTTAGTAGAAGCATTTGTCATAGGATCTAATAGTATCATTTGCGCCGACCTGCAAGAGTGCACATTTGAAAAACGTGATAAAAAGGGATAATGCTCAAAAGGATCTTAAATGAACAATAATGATAATTTGGACACAAATTATTAATATTAGAGCTTAACATAGGACACTATCTCTGTACAAGAGAATAAAAAAGTCCATGTAGACATGAGGTCAAAGTGCACAGTATTGTGGGAATTGGCTGGCTTTGTTTGCACTCTTATCACACGTTTTGATCAGGGGTATCTGCTCAGAAGGCAAATAAGATGTAAACTATACAGCCCTGACTGTTTTATTTCACTGCTCACCACACAGAGATAACACTGTAGATGCACACATATGTATATACTGCTGGAGTTTTTGTGTAGTGCATAGTACCACATAGTACCATAGGCCTGCAGCTTCGAGGTATTTGTGTTACAGGCTTCATAATTATCTCAGTGTTGCTCAGGGATCTAAAGTAGAGGTTAGCTTTTGCGAGGTAGATGCTGTCGACTGTTTTTACATTTTGCAATTAAAACTCAATAGTGGATACAGAAGGAAGCAAGTCAAAATAATCTAGCAGGTCAGTCTGTCTTTCTTGATCTGTTTTGTAGCCGAGACCATGAATCACTATTCTATTGATAGGAACAAATGACTAAGCGGTCACATGGCCGTGCTCCACAACCTGCCAAGGTGCCGGGGATTTCCTTTTGGTGGTTACTGCCTTTATGCAAATCACAGCATCCAATAATTTGCTAATGAAGGGAGAACCGGTTTAAGTGTAAATGTTTTGCGGCAATATATGCCCTGAAGGGCGGAAGCGAGGGAGCTAGTGAACGAAGAAAGAGTAGAGAGAATAAAGGATTTTAGACCCTTGGCATGTGAGTAAGTGAAGGGAAGGCATGCGTCTGTCCGAGCAGGGTCAGGATTCCAAGAAGGGCAAAGCAGAAGAATGGGCAGTAATGCCAGAAGGTGGAGTTCAGTTGGCAGGGGCACATGTATCGGGTATTAGAGGGGATAAGCATCAGGGAAAGATGCATTTGTGGTTATGTCGAGCTTTAGCCCAGTTGTAGAGCAGTGCAACGCTGTAGAACCTACTGAGGAAACTAAAACTCTATAAAAATAACCTAACTCTTGACAAACGTCATCTCCTAAAGTAACCCTGTTTCCTACCAGAGCATGAATGAGGGCTCTAGGCGTGATAATTATTTACGGGCTTGTCAGATTCTGTTGCGGTTATCTCCTCATCATCATCCAGGGAGTGGCATCGTTTACAGCCCTCTTTAGTACGTAGCCTCGGATGCGTGGCTGGTGGTGAATGCGTGTTGTAAGCACGGGTTCCACAAACGATGCTATCTTTCGGAGACTATTTTTGGCCAAGGGAAGTGTTTGGCACTCACCAAAGAATCTGTTTGGCAATATACTGTAGTAGTATGTGCTAGATTGCTTGTCTTGCAATCTGACGTTAGTGACTATCTTTATATTCGTAATCACCACTGTGGAAAGCACACGAAGTTCATAGTGGAAGTTCGGATCCCCTTTTCGGAAGATATTCACGTATCATGATGACAAAGAAAGTATGTCCATATTCTGATCCAGCAGGAGGTGTGCCTCATGTGTAAAGTTTTATGGCCCACAAGTGGACAGCAGGTGCTCTTTACTATAGTATCCATTCTTTCTACACAATTTACACCTGGTAGCATGACACCCGATATACATAAACATTGTTTCAGCGTTTGCAAAATATACACTGCCTTATGTGATGGTGTCTAGTATGTTTACCTTTTCTGTGTGTCCTGACATAGGAGTCAGCAGCCGTTATGTCCAATGCAGACGCCATTCTTTACAAGAATACATATGTGTAGTGCTTGACACGTATCCAGGTATACCCTTCCCTTTTATAAGTGCATTGGCTGCTTGATCTTCTAGTGTTCAGTGTACGCCTGTTTTCCACTGTTAAAAATGACTGCCGCTCTTTCTTAACACTGCCACTTCTGTTTGACTTCCAACTATCTCCCTCTCCCCCAGCAGTGGCTCACGAGGCAAGCTTGTTTAACTGGAATTAACACAGCAGATGAAAAGCAAGGTTATTGTGGAAGTTCCATTGTGCAGGAACCGATTCGTTCCAGAATAAGATTTTGCACCTCCCCACGCAATCCCTGTTTTACACTACTACCAACAGACGCCTCAGTTGTGTTTCTCAGTAATAGGAACTGGAACTGGAGTGGTGGGAATGTGATTGCTAGTTGACTCCGCGATTTAAAGTCTTGATTTTAGCACGCTCACTCTGAAAATAGATGCAGGACCACTGTTCCATATACAATAAATTCAAGGCGGTTTGCATTGATCTGTTTATCCCTTACAGTGCTGTAGTATGTGGCTTTTTGCCCATTCAAATATGCTGCCTGCCTGTAGATTTGTGGGCGCTCTGACAGTTCCCTTCCCCATCCCTCCTTCCTGGAAGCGTTTACATTCGTTGGGTCTTTTAAAGTGCACAGTTGATTGAAAAGCATGCTGAATCTGTTGGACGAAGGAGCCAGGCCACTAGTGAATCGAACTTGATTCACTAGTCCGGCCACCCTGCAACAGCTGTTAGGAATCTATCAGAAAAGTGACGGGGTTTGGGAATCTGGGAGCCTGGGGCGCCCCTTCCAAGACAGTATTGATCACTGAGTGGCTTGAACTTTCAGCAGTTGAGTATCAAGTTTAGTGTTTTGAGTAAAATGGGCAGACAACTACCTTTCTCAAAAAGCATTAGCAAAGCTAATAGGTCTTACCTATGCAAGAGCTATTGACGTTGCCATGGCCTAAGAACTCGGATCTGGACATACCACACTTGGTGCAAAATCTTGGAGTCCAAATTGATGGTAGACTCTCAATGGATACTCACGTCGATAAAACTGTAGCAGTATGCCATGGGCTCCTAAAAGATTTGAAGAAAATTGTCCCTATGCTTTCACAGCCTTTTAGGAAACTAGTAGTACAGGCCATGGAACTGAGCAGGCTTGATTACTGTAATCATTGCTTCTAGGTTGCCCAGATTATCTGCTCAAACGACTCCAAATGATTCAGGTGCTGCCTATCTAGCGCTAAACAAAGGAAGACAGGACTCTGCAACTAAGACGCTGCTGGAACTTCACTGGCTTCCAGGAAAGGAAAGGTGCTTTTTTAAGGCTCTATGCATACTGCATAGGGCATTAAATGGCACGGGGCCCAAGTCTCTACAAAACACGGTTGTATATTATATAACTATAAGCCTGCACAAACCTTGAGATTATCCTATGCCTTCCTAGTGTCTGTACCTTCTTTTAAAAAGACACGATTTGGAGGGAGAGCTTTCCAGGTCAGAGCTGCTCAATTATGGAAGGATCTCCCGCTCTCTTTTAGAACTGTCATCAACCTGTTGAGTTTCAGGAGAAACGTAAAAGTCTGGCTTTTCCCCCAGCAATAGATTGCTGTATCAAATTGACCTAGTGTAACCTTCTAACAGATTCTCCTCTTTACTGATAAGTCACCAGCGCCAAGAGCCTGTTGGGTGATAGTTGCGCTCTACAAATGAATAATAATAATAATAATATGTTTTAGCAATATCATACACCAGAGTGGCTGCTGTTCAGCATGGCTAAAAGTTAGTAGGGTAAAGGAGCGTGGCGTGGAGTGGAATGGAGTGTCGTAAAGTAGAGTGTTATGGAGTGGTGCCCATTACTCCTACAAATGCCACAACTCACACCTAATATATAACGTAAAGAATATCTTTATTACATATTTTACATAATTATATTGATCATTTCAATAATTATTGTAAATTAACATTATTAATTAATTATTATAATTCATTTCCTACAAACCCTCTAGTCATACAAAAACAACACACACCCAAAAAAATGTATTACACAATTTACACAATTAATTATCAATTAAATTATCAATGTTAATTACAAATTAATTATTAATTAATTTACTTCCCACCCTCTACCCCTACAAAATATACAACCCGCATCTGAAACTTAATTAAAAAAATTATGCAATTAACATAAATAATTATCAATTAAATAATCAATATTAATTATACATTATTTATTAATTCATTATAATTATTTAACTTCCCACCCTGTACCCCTACAAAACACACAACCCGCATCTGAAACGTAATAAAAAAAATAGTTATACAATTAACATAATTAATTAATAAATACTTTTAAATTAATATTAATTATCAATTAATAATTATTAATTAAAATTTATTTAAAAAAGTATTGATTAATTAATTATAATTAATTTACTTCTCACACTATACCCCCACAAAACACACAACCCGTACCTAAAAGTTAATTAAAAAAAATAATTATACAATTATCATAAATAATTATTAATTACACAAAAAATATGAATTAAAAAAATATTTATTAATTACTTATAATTAACTTACTTCCTACTCTGTACCCCTATAAACTCCACAACCTGCTACGGTACTAAAAATAAATAATAAAATATAAAATAAAATTTCAAAACTACTAACAATTAAAAAACGATATTAAAAAACATTAACAATAATTATGCAAGCATTTTATAACATTTACAATTAAAATACATACTAAATACATAAAAATAATACGATATTCTTAACAACGAAACTTTTGATTTCAATATTTTTGTTAACTATATTAACAATTTCGATATTGTTTATATCGATATTACTTACCTTAAAATAGATATTCTTGACAAAGATATTCTTGCACACAATATTTCATACTCGATATTTCTGTCTGATGATATTTTATTTCCAATATTTTGTCTGAACACCTTGTGGAGTGTCGTGTGGGGGAGTAGAGTGTCGTAGAGTGGAAAGGCATAGAGTTGAGTGGTGTAGAGTGGAATATAGTGTCAGAGTTGAGTAGAATGTCGTAGAGTGAAGTATCATAGAGTGTTGTGAAGTGGCATAGAGCAGAGTGCATGGTCGTAGAGTGGCATAGAGTGCAGTGACATAGAGTGCAGTGGTGTAGAGTGATGTAGTGTGCAGTGGCAAAGAGTGGAATGCTGTAGAGTAGAGTGGCGTAAAGTGCAGTGGTGCAAAGTAGTTGACACAGGTACAGTGGCACAGGGTGCATTGGCTTTGAGTAAAGTGATGTAGAGTGAATTGGCTTAGAGTGCAGTGGTTTAGAGTAGAGTGTCATAGCTAGACTGCAGTGGCACAGAGTGATGCAGCAAAGAGTGCAGGGTTCAGTGCCAAAGAGTTCAGTGGCGTGGAATTCAGTGGCATAGAGCAGATTGTTTCAGAGTAGAGTGGGGTGGTGCAGAGTAGAGTATAGTGGTGCGCAGTAGAGTACAGTGGTATAGAGTAGAATGGCGTAGAGTGGCACAGCATTAATTGCAGTGGCATAGAGGGGAGTGACTCGGAGTGGAGTAGAGTGGCGTAGAGTGCAGTGGAATAAAGTGCAGTAGCGTAGAATAGAGTGAAGGGGTGTAGAGTGGAGTGGTGCAGGGTAGAATGGAGTGCTGCAGGGTAGAAGGCAGTGGTAGAGAGTAGTAGCACAGAGGGCAGTGTTGCAGAGTGTGGTGGTGTGGGGTGGTGCAGAGTGGAGTGGTCTAGACTAGAGTGGTGTAGAGTGCAGTGTTAGAGTACAGTGGTGCACAGTAGATTAAAGTGGCGTGGAGTGCATTGGGGTAGAGTGGTGCAGAGTAGATTGCAGTGGCAGAGAGTAAAGTGGCACAGAGTAGAGTGGCATAGAGTAGAGAGGCATAGGGTTCAGTAACAGAGAGTGCAATGCTGCTGAGTAGAATGTCGTAGAGGGCAGTGGTGTAGAGTGTATTGGCATAGAGCGCAATGCGTAGAGTGCAGTGGCGTAGAGTGCAGTCATGGAAAGCAGAGTGTCATAGAGTGGTGCAGAGTAGAGTGGTGCAGAGAGCAATGATGTAGAGTACAGTGGTGCAGAGTAGAAAAGAGTGACATAGAGTGCAGTGACGTAGAGCACAATGGTGTAGAGTGACATAGCGTGCAGTGGCATGGAGTAGAATGTTGTAGAGTATAGTGGCATAAAGTGCAGTGGTGCAAAGTAGTTGGCATAGGTACAGTGGCACAGGGTGCATTGGTTTTGAATAAAATGGTGTAGAGTAAATTGGTGTAGACTGCCAGCTTGTGGGCCATATTTGTTGGCATGATGCCACACATGCTCATGCCTGGTAATGCACAGTGGCCATTTTTATGTACTGCTCCCACACAGAGAACTGCCTTGTTAGTATGGTTAGTAAATAAAAAAAAAAAAAAAGAAGAAATAGGGAGCGAGTGGACCGGCAGTACTCTGTAGATGCCAAATCCTCGAAAGAAAATAAAATTAATGATGGAGATTTGGTTGAGTAGCAGGAAGGAGAGCTTGGCTGGAAAGATTAGGACGCAGAGGAGAGAGGAAGGAAGGGATTTAAAAGAGCATGTGGAAGGGAGATGGAAAATAGTTAAAAAATAAATCACATGGAGCGGGATTGGAAGGAGAGAGGAGATCATTTGGGGGGGGGGTAGGGGGGGCAGGGTATGAAAGGAGCACAGCTTTCGAGGGAAGAAAAAGTCAGAAGAGAGAGAAAGAAAATATGCACTCCCATGTTTTAAATTTAAAATAACTGCTCCTAAATATGCAGCGGCAGGATACAACTCATCCAGGCATAATACTTTGAGACTGAAGTGGGCCTGGGTGGGACAAAAATAGTGAGGAAAGCCATTGAAACGAGAGCAGACAATCTAGATAAGCAACAAAGCAATTCAATCATGAGCAGGGGGCACTCCCAAAGCACTCTCTAGATCTATGTTATGTACTGGAAGCAATTAGTCTGCTTACAGACACCAAAAACTGGTTGTCTGAGCTTACGAATAAAATCATCCACAATCCATTGTAAGAGGAGGTATAATGTATGGCCAGCTTGCTTCTTTGAGCAATAATTTCAAGTGAGTCAGCCTGGGCCCCATCAAGAAAAAGGCTGTGTTTTGTTTTTGTTTAGGAAATAAGTTCTTCCTAGAATGCTTCCTGTTCCATCTAAAGTTTAATTACACAAGTACCCAGTTAGAGTGATCTCTGAAGGCCCTCGTGCTGATGTTGCCCAACCCACCATCATCGTGGCCAAAAGGTGGATGCCTATCCTGCAGTGTGGGACAGTTTGCTGTGCAGTTGGGCCAAGGAGAACTCAAAGAACCAGAGTCCCAGAGTCCCATGTGTTGGTGTAGCCCTGATCAACATTATTGAGTCAAAAGGTGGACGCTTCTCCCACAGGGCGGGTTGCGCTTGGGTACACCTGGGTCACGGGCGGGGTCATCAAAGTCCAGGATAGGCCCATTATCTTGGTCTTTGGTTTTAGCTAAATCGACACTGGGTCATGGGAAAAGGAAGGCCCACAATGCCTCTCCAGAAGCAACCGGGTAAGAAACAGCACTCTTCCTTTATGCTCATTGACAGCTTCCTAGAACGAGCCATATTGGCAACTACCTGTGAAACTGCACAAAGAACAACACTTCAATGCAGTACAAGAGCTAATTATAGGAGGGACTTCTTGGAACCTTTGGCTGTCCAAGCAGTTAACCGATTGTCTATGAACTGTATTGGCACTGGAAGTGATAACATCACTGGGGATACTGTTGTAGTCCAATCTCAAGTATAAAGGCTTCTTGAGCCATCTGTCTCTCTAGTTCTTACACCTGAATTAGTTCTCAAGCATGCCTTTTTGAAGAAGGGCTCTTGCTCCAAAGCAAAACCTATGTTTAATAATAATTGATATCCTCTTTACACATGTTAGGGACGTGTTTTTTCCTATTCATAAGAGGACTGACAACATGTTGACCTCATTTGAATCTATGGTTCAGTGTGATAAACAGCCCATGCAGCATTCCTTTGATTCTTGTGGGACATCTGTTTCGCCTGGTGAAAGAATTATTCTGGGCTTTAAGAATTTATTATCCTCTTATATGCCATCACTTTTAAAAGATTCATCCAATTAAATTGGACATCTGAATTGTCGCACTGATCTTGTGTCAGGTATGGATGCTTCTGTTTCAAACGATGTAATGCAACTCTTTTTTCAGATTTCCTCTGAAGTTTCTTCCTATGTTATGGTGCTTGTTTATGTGCCTCCTTTGATTCAACCACTGTGGAAAAGTCATGACCAGCCAAAGTGTAAAAAACTATATTAGCCCCTTCGCTGCTAGGCCCCCCCCTGTTCTAAGACTTTTTTTGGGCTATTTGGGGTAGTTCACGCTTAGGCCCCTGTAACTTTTTGACCACATAAGGTATCCACATCAAATTTGCGTCCTTCCAACATCATGGGGATTCTAAAGGTACCCAGGGTTTGTGGATTCCCCTGGAGGGGGCCCAGAAATTAGCCAAAATACAGCTAATTTTGTTTTTGAAAAATGGGAAAAAAGTGCTGGAAATGAAAGCGTCTGGTTTTTTCCCTGCAAATGGTATCAACAAAGGGTTTGTGGGGCTGAAATCACAATTTTCGCAGCTTTCAGGGACTGACAGACTTTTGTCAGAAAACCAACATTTTTTACACAGTTTAGGTATTTTACTGGGACATAGCCTATTTTTGCTATTTTGTGTGCTTTCAACCTTCTTCCCGTTAATGGTAGAAATGGGTATGAAAGCAATAATGAATCCTGGAAAGCTATACATTTTAGAAAAGTAGGCAAATTTCTGAATTCAGCAAGGGGTCATTTGTGTAGATCCTTCAAGGTTTCTTTATAGAAACTAACAGTTGAAAATAGGAAAAATTGAAAATGAGTTGAAAAAAACAGCCATTTGTCCAATGTTTTCACCTGTAACTTCTTGTAATTATGACAGATGTTTGAAAGCAATATACCGTTCCATCCGCTGGACCTTTCTGGTTGTGGGGATATATAGGACTTGTAGGTTCACCAAGAACCCGACGAACCCAGAGCCAATAACTGAGTAGCATCTTGCAATGCTTTTTTTATTATGTACCGGGTATATAGCAATTAATTTGGGAAAATATATATAGTGAAAAATCGGGATGAAAGACACCTATGTATTTCTGTAATTGGAACAAAATATAGAGTTTAGAAACAGTAGCTATTTGCAAATTTCTGAAATTGTGAGTACCCATATTAGCATGAGAATTATAGGACATTTTTCAAAGTAACTTCTTTTTTACACATTGTCTTTCATTTGGAAGGCAGAAATGCATCAAAAGTCAATAGGTAATAACAGTTGCTCTACAATTCTGTGTTACCCTAAGTCTCCCAAGAAAAATGGTACCTCACTTGTGTGGGTAGGCCTAGTGCCCGCGACAGGAAACGGCTCAAAACGCAACGTGGACACACTTCATTTTTACAGTGAAAACTGACCCTTTTTTTGCAAAGTGCCTAGCTGTGGATTTTGAACCCTAGCTCTGCCGGCAGCTAGGGAAACCTATCAAACCTATACATTTTTGAAAACTAGACACCCAGGGAAAACCAGGATGGGGTGACTTGTCTGGCTCTCACCAGGTTCTGTTACCCAGAATCCCTTGCAAACCTCAAACTTTGTAAAAAAAAACTCATTTTTCTCACATTTCTACGGTGGAAAGTTCTGGAATCTGCATGGATCCACAAAATTCCACCCACCCCGCATTCCCAAAGTCTTCTGAGAAAAATGGTACCTCACTTGTGTGGGTAGGCCTAGGGGCCGCGACAGGAAACGGCCCAAAACGCAACGTGGACACACCACATTTTCACAGTGAATACGGACCCTTTTTTTACAAAGTGTCTAGCTGTAGATTTTGAACCCTAGCTCTGCCGGCACCTAGGGAAACCTAGCAAACCTATACATTTTCAAAAACTAGACACCCAGGGGAATCCAGGATGGGGTGACTTGTCTGGCTCTCACCAGGTTCTGTTACCCAGAATCCCTTGCAAACCTCAAACTTTGTAAAAAATAACACATTTTCCTCACATTTCTGTGGTGGAAAGTTCTGGAATCTGTGTGGATCCACAAAACTCCACCCACCCCGCATTCCCCAAAGTCTCCCGAGAAAAATGGTACCTCACTTGTGTGGGTAGGCCTAGTGCCCGCGACAGGAAACGGCCCAAAACGTAACGTGGACACACCACATTTTCACAGTGAAAACTGACCCTTTTTAGGTCTCGGCCTGCACCAGCGCTTGCGCTGGTCTGGCCGAGAGTTTTAGTAAGCGGGTTTTGGAAGTGCAAACACTGGCTTTCGGCTGGCGACCAGCTTGAGTTCACGATGGAGTGCACGCGCAGCTGGCATCTGGGTTTCCTATCTCTTCCTCATTTCCTCGTCATGGCTCATTAACTCTCTGGACTCTGATGTTTCAATCGCAGCAGCAGCTCACATTACCAACTGAGGGCCCAGGACTACAGTCACATGAAAAACAACAGCGATTAGCATTGAAATGCAAGCTTTTCTTTGTCTAGTTAGAAATATTGCTTCGGTGGGTTGATTTCACCTTATATCGCTATTTGTTTTATATTGGGAGTCACAGCCTAATTACCAGTATTTTTGTCTCTCACTGTTTTTAAAAAAAAATATTTATTCGCGCAAAGCACAAAGCTATATTTAAGGTTACTTTTCCGCGTCACTTCTTCACTCTATTTAAACTCCACACCCCCACTCTTATTGTCTCTCTCCTTCTCTCTCTCTCCCTCTCTAATTCTCTCTCTACTTAATTAACTCTCCCCTCTCTATCTTTTTAGCCTTTCATTCTCTCTCACCCCTTTATCTGTTTCTCTTTCAAACTCCTTCATTCACTCTCTCTCCCCTTCTTTCTCTCTCTCTCTATCCCGCTCCACTCTTTATTCTATGTACACCCTTTCTCTCTCTTTCTCTCTCACCACCCTCTCTAATTGGGCATTATATCTTCACTCTATCTCTCACTCGGCAACACCACAGCATCACTCAGCGTAACCACAGCATCAATCAGAGCCAGCACAGCATCAATCGGAGCCAGCACAGCATCACTCAGCACCAACACAACATCTCTCAACGCCATCACAGCATCACTCAACGCCATCACAGCATCACTCAGTGCAACCACAGCATCACTCAGTGCAACCACAGCATTACTCAGCACAACCACAGCATTACTCAGCACAACCACAGCATCACTTAGCGCCACAACAGCATCACTCAGCGCCACCACAACATCACTCAGCGCCACCACAACATCACTCCGCGCCACCACAGCACCACCATAGCTTTGCTCAGCGACACCACATCATCACTCAGGGCCAACACTGCATCACTCAGCACCACCACAGGATGACTCAGCACCACCACAGCATCGCTCAGCACCACCACAGCATCGCTCAGCACCACCACCGCATCGCTCAGCGCCACCACAGAATCGCTCAGCGCCACCACAGCATCGCTCAGCGCCACCACAGCATCGCTCAGCGCCACCACAGCATCGCTCAGCGCCACCACAACATCGCTCAGCGCCACCACTGCATCACTCAGCGCCACCACTGCATCACTCAGCACCACCACAGGATGATTCAGCACCACCACCGCATCGCTCAGCACCACCACCGCATCGCTCAGCGCCACCACAGAATCGCTCAGCGCCACCACAGCATCGCTCAGCGCCACAACAGCATCGCTCAGCGCCACCACAACATCGCTCAGCGCCACAACTGCATCACTCAGCGCCACCACAGCATCACTCAGCGCCGCCACAGCATCACTCAGCGCCGCCACAGCATCACTCAGCGCCGCCACAGCATCACTCAGCGTCGCCACAGCATCACTCAGCGTCGCCACAGCATCACTCAGCGTCGCCACAGCATCACTCCGCGCCGCCACAGCATCACTCCGCGCCAAGACAATATCACTCAGCACCACCACAGCATTACTCAGCGCCAAGACAATATCACTCAGCACCACCACAGCATCACTCAGCACCACAGCAGTATCACTCAGCAACACCTGAGTATCATTCAGCATCACCTCAGCATCGTCTCGGCAACAGTCACCACCACTACCACCTCAGCATCACTCAGCACCACCTCAGCCTGCTCTCGGAATCTGGCATCTGTTGATTCTCCCCTAGCGTCTGGCCGCTGCTAGTGTTATAATACAGGTACTAGTTCCCAACCTTCACCCTCCGATTGTTTATGCCCCCTCCAAAAAAAAAGCTTTAACAAACAACCATTGCCAGCATTGCAAGAACAAAAGAAAACTGAGAATTTTTTATTGTAAATCCTTTTTTTAATATGGTCGTTCAGTTTTACATAATACCTTCTTGGTCATATATAAAGTAACAAAAATGCTTCTGACACTTTTTTATTATAACTTTTCAGCATGCCGCACAGCAGCCACACTTCTCTACAGCACAGCTTGAAGACATTGGCAAAGTCAATAGCTCTGGCTAAACACTTATAAGGCCCCAAAGGCGAGACCTATTGGCTATGCCAATGCTTGTTTTGCAAAGTGCCTAGCTGTAGATTTTGAACCCTAGCTCTGCCGGCACCTAGGGACACCTAGCAAACCTATACATTTTTGAAAACGAGACACCCAGGGGAATCCAGGATGGGGTGACTTGTCTGGCTCTCACCAGGTTCTGTTACCCAGAATCCCTTGCAAACCTCAAACTTTGTAAAAAAAAAAACACTTTTTCCTCACATTTCTGTGGTGGAAAGTACTGGAATCTGCTTGGTTCCACAAAATTACACCCACCCCGCATTCCTCAAAGTCTTCCGAGAAAAATGGTACCTCACTTGTGTGGGTAGGCCTAGTGCCCGCGACAGGAAACGGACCAAAACGCAATGTGGACACCACATTTTCACAGTGAAAACTGACCCTTTTTTTGCAAAGTGCCTAGCTGTAGATTTTGAACCCTAGCTCTGCCGACACCTAGGGAAACCTAGCAAACCTATACATTTTTGAAAACTAGACACCTAGGGGAATCAAGGATGGGGTGACTTGTCTGGCTCTCACCAGGTTCTGTTACCCAGAATCCCTTGCAAACCTCAAACTTTGTAAAAAAAAACACATTTTCCTCACATTTCTGTGGTGGAAAGTTCTGGAATCTGTGTGGAAACACAAAATTCTACTACCCCGCATTCCTCAAAGTCTTCTGAGAAAAATGGTACCTTACTTGTGTGGGTAGGCCTAGTGTCCGCGGCAGGAAATGGCCCAAAATGCAACGTGGACACACCGATTTTCACAGTCAAAACACCCTTTTTTAGCAAAGTGCCTAGCTGTAGATTTTGAACCCTAGCTCTGCCGGCACCTAGGGAAACCAAGCAAACCTATACATTTTTGAAAACTAGTCAACCAGCGGAATCCAGGATGGGGTGACTTGTCTGGCTCTCACCAGGTACTGTTACCCAGAATCCCTTGCAAACCTCAAACTTTGTTAAAAAAAAACACATTTTCCTCACATTTCTGTGGTGGAAAGTTCTGTAATCTGCGTGGATCCACAAAATTCCACCCACCCCGCATTCCTCAAAGTCTTCCGAGAAAAATGGTACCTCACTTGTGTGGGTAGGCCTAGTGCCCGTGACAGGAAACGGCCCAAAACGCAATGTGGACACACCACATTTTCACAGTGAAAAATTACCCTTTTTTGCAAAGTGCCTAGCTGTAGATTTTGAACCCTAACTCTGCCGGCACTTAGGGAAACCTAGCAAACCTATACATTTTTGAAAAAACTAGACACCCAGGGGAATCCAGGATGGGGTGACTTGTCGGGCTCTCACCAGGTTCTGTTACCCAGAATCCCTTGCAAACCTCACACTTTGTCAAAAAAAAAACATTTTCCTCACATTTCTGTGGTGGAAAGTTCTGGAATCTGTGTGGATCCACAAAATTCAACCTACCCCGCATTCCCCAAAGTCTTCCGAGAAAAATGGTACCTCGCTTGTGTGGGTAGGCCTAGTGCTCGCGACAGGAAACGGCCCAAAACACAACGTGGACACACCACATTTTCACAGTGAAAACAGACCCTTTTTTTACAAAGTGCCTAGCTGTAGATTTTGAACCCTAGTTCTGCCGGCACCTAGGGAAACCTAGCAAACCTATACATTTTTGAAAACTAGACACCCAGCGGAATCCAGAATGGGGTGACTCGTCTGGCTCTCACCAGGTTCTGTTACCCAGAATCCCTTGCAAACCTCAAACTTTGTAAAAAACAACACATTTCCTCACATTTCTTTTGGTGGAAAGTTCTGGAATCTGCGTGGATCCAGAAAATTCCACCCACCTCGCATTCCCAAAAGTCTTCCGAGAGAAATGGTACCTCACTCGCGTGGGTGGGTCAATTACTTGCGACAGGCAAGGCCCAAAACGTATTGAGGAGACATCAAAATTACCTATCACAAAACAACCTGGATTTGCAAGGGGGGTCACCTCGGTTTTTGGCCACGGGCTTGGCGGCCATCTTGGGAAACCTTTTAAACCCACACATTTCTGAAAACTAGACACCCGGAGGAGTCCAGCGAGGTATGGCTTGCGTGGACCCCCCAATGTTTTCCTACCCAGAATCCCCTGCAAACCTCAAATTTAGCTGAAAAAATCAAATTCTTCTCAAATTTCTGTGTGGGAAAGTTCTGGAATCTCCATGGATCCACAAATTTCATACCACCCAGCATTCCCCTAGGTCTCCCGATAAAAATGGTACCTCACTCGCATGGGTGGGTCAAGTACCCGCGACAGGCAAGGGCCCAAAACGTATTGAGGAGACATCAAAATTACCTGCCACAAAACAACCTGGTTTTGCAAGGGGGGTCACCTGGGTTTTTGGCCCTGGGCTCGGGGGCCACTTTGGGAAACTACCAAACCCACACAATTCTGAAAACTAGACACCAGGGGGAGTCCAGCGATGTATGGCTTGCGTGGATCCCCCAACATTTTCCTACCCAGAATCCCCTGCAAACCTCAAATTTAGCTGAAAAAAACCACATTTTCCACATATGTTTGTGTGGAATCACCGTGATCAATGCAGGGATTCGCGGGAGCCAAGCAGGTTGTCAGTGGGGCAGGACCTTTGGAGTACGTTTGACTACAAGGCTACCCAGTCCCGCTATCCGTGAGATACGTTGTTTCCGCTGTAATTGGGCGGAATTTTTGCGTATGTCTCAGATGGAGAGATAAGTATACCCTCCATTTCTTCACGAAGGGACAGCTATCTGTTCCTTCAAAACTTAAATATAGGAAATTCCTTATCTTAATCCAGGGAGGGAATCCTGTTGTTTTTTGCCCTGAAGAAAGCCCAGGACCGAGCAGGCCGTCAAAAGGGCTGAAACATATTGGCACATTCTTAGGGTCATAGGACCATCACCTCCAAAAAGACCCGCTTTTTAACATATTTTAATATTCACTACGTCCCCGTGAATAAAGGGATACCTGGGGAACGGAGTAGGATTTTTATCTTTAGACCCCCTGGCCTACATCTCCTAAGCGCTCCCTGAAATACGGTCGAGCCCACCCTGACCTTTAGGAGTCAGGGTGAACCCGATGATGAAGCATGACACCAATAGGGTGTGTGAGGGTTAAATAACAAAAAGGAGTTGCCTCCTTTCCGCACCTTGCGGTATACGCCACGTAAGTTTTTTATTTTCGAGCTTGATGGATCTGGATACCTGACGGTAGTTATAGTTTAATCGGGAGGATGTATCCACTTCCTTAATCTCTCTTACCCCTCGGTGCTGGTGGAACGCGTTCCCCCGTCACGTGTGGTTTATAATTCCCTAGATGGCCGCCAAACCCTGGACCAAAAATTCATGTGACCCCTCTTGCAAAAGCAGATCGCTTTGTGATATGTAATTTTTTTTTTTTAAACTTCTTTTCATTAAACAAGTGTCAGCATTTCAAAACTGTTACATATTCATATATTGAGGTACATGTTTCCCCGGTGGTTTACACAATCTGCGACACATAAACATGTTGTAGTAATCATGGTGTCAGTGGAGTCTACCTGTAAAATTTGCTCTCATCCCACCCCCTCCCCACCTAACTATTCAATGCCACCCCGAACCCCCTATAGTCTACCCACAGCTGCCAAATTTTCTCCCATTTCTTGGGGCATCCCCTGCTCTCATAAATTGTCCTTTCTGCCGCACAGCACCAGTCCATGTCTCTTTTCCATTGAGATACTTTTGGCGATTGAGTGGCCCCCCATGCCCCCGCCACGTTCCGCTTGGCGACCATTGCCGCCACCTGTAACCAGATTTTTTGATATTTGGGCCAGTTCTGTTCCCCAGAGACACACAATATATGCCACCTAGCATCCAGGGGGACTTCCTGTTCTACCACTTCCGACATTATCCAAACCACCTTCTTCCAGTAATTCTGTATGATCGGGCAGTCCCACAGAATATGGAAAAATGTTCCCCTCTGGGTGCAGCCCCTCTGACATTCCGCCGTTAATATGCGCCCTAGCTTAAACATAAGTGTGCTGGTGCAATAGGACCGGTGCAGTATCCTCAGCTGGACCAATCTAAATCGTGCCCGTATTGCCACCTCTCTAGGACTCTGCACTGCCTCTGCCCAGTCATCATCCTCTAGCAATCCCACCTCTGATTCCCACACCTCTCGCAGCTTTATTAGTAAGTCTGGTGAGTTGTTTAATATTTTTTTATATGTACAGGACAGTGCCTTCTCTGGAATTGGATCCAGTAACAACCTGTCTTCTAGTGGACTGTATTCGGGAATCTGATCCCCATCTTTAAGGTGTCTGCCCAACGCATGCTTCAATTGCAAATATCTATAGTGCTCCGAGGGTGCCAATTGAAAGTCCACCTGTAGGTCTGCAAACAACATCACTGCCTGTCGCCGCCTCACATCTCCCAGTCGTGTAATATCTATTAGTTTCCATTTCGAGAAGCCCTGTAGTCGACCCACCTCCCTGAGCGTCTCACTGGTCCACAAAGGAGTCTGGTCCATCAGTCGGCCAGCCCAGCCCAGCCCAGGAACCGATTGGCCTTGGCCCATACTGTCAGCACTGTCTGGGTATGCGGGGGCATTCCGGCCTGTTTCTCCCGGCCATACAGTGCCCCAAGGTATCTGTCAGCCCCCATTGCCCAGTGATCGACCCTGTATGCCGGGTCATTCCGATCTGCAAAAGCCCAATCATTGATGACCATTAGGTGCGATGCCCAGTAGTACTTTTGAAGGTCAGGGATAGCTAGACCTCCCTCGTATACCCCCTTCTGCAGCTTAGCCAATGCGATCCGTGCGCCCCCCCGACCCACAGCAACGTCCTCAACTCACTATCCACGTCTCTGAAGAATTTGTCTGGTATCTGACAGGGGGTGTTCTGTATGACATACAGTAATCGAGGTAGAGACATCATCTTGAAGAGGACCGCTCTTCCCATCAGGGAGATTGGTAATTTCCTCCAGTGGGCGACATCACTCCTCAAGCAGTCTAGCTGCGGCTTTAGATTCCCCGCCAGAAACGCTATGTCTGTTCTTTCTATTTGTATGCCCAGGTATCTAAAACTGTCTTTAATCTGGAGCCTGGAGTCGGCACCCAGCTGTGGTGGCGGCCCACTCGATAGCATATACAGGAGGGACTTATCCCAGTTGATTTGATATCCCGAGTACCCCTCAAAAAGTTTGAAGATCTGGAGTAACCGATTGATTGTAAACCGTGGTCTCGTTGTATACAAGAGGACATTGTCGGCATATAACGATATCCTTTCTTCCCACTGATCTCCCCCCAGGAATACCTGATATTATCGGATCCCCTCTGACCCACGCCGCCAGTGGCTCAAGAGCCAGTGCAAATAAGATCGGCGATATGGGGCACCCCTGCCTTGTGCCCTTCTGTAGGGTAAAAGAGCGAGACACCGAACCGTTGACACGGACTCTGGCCAGAGGCCGCGTATATAACAACTTAATCCATGAGAGGAACTGGGGGCCGAAGCCAAACCTTCTCAGGACTTCAAACAAATAGTTCCATTCAATACTATCGAACGCCATGCGGCGTCGAGTGACAAAAGCGCTGCCTCCACCCCGGGGTTGGTCTTTACTAGGTGCATTACCCCATACAGTCGGCGTAAGTTGAGCCTGGTACTTCGGCCGGGCATGAAGCCTGATTTGTCCGGATGGATCAGAGTCGTGATGGGCCCCAGGAGTCTATTCACCAAGACCTTAGCCAATATTTTAACTTCCAGGTTTAACAGTGAGATCGGCCGGTACGAGCTGCACTGGTCCGGTGGTTTATCGGCTTTGGGGATTGCTACAATTGTCGCCGTTCGCTGGTCAATCGGTAGACATCCTCTGTCTCTCGCCTCATTGAACATAGCTAAAATATACGGGGCCACAGTGGTAGCTGTACACTTAAAAAGTTCCACCGGCAGCCCATTAGGCCCCGGTGCCTTCCCCGCTTGCAGATCTTGTATGGCACCCACAATTTCTTCCTCTGTTATCTCCCTGTCAATAGAGTCCCTGTCCTCCTCAGTCAATGTTGGTAGGCGCATTTCCGCCAATAGTTCACAGCAGTCGTTAGCCGACCTAACTGTCGTCGACTCATAGAGCTCCTCATAATAGTCAGCGAATACACGTGCTATGGTTTCTCCAGCCGAGTGGGTATTTCCGCGGCTGCCCTTTATTTCCGCCACCCAATTTCTCTCTCTATCTCGTTTTTCTAACCATGCAATCATCTTATTGGCTTTATCCCCCAGGTCATATACTCTTTTCTGCGTTGCCAGGGCAGCCGCCTGTGCCGCGTTATTCGCCATATCCTGCAGCTCACGTCTGCGGAGATCAAGTTGATGTGCCAGCTCCTTATCCTCTCTCCCGCCCGCCAAATAGGTTGCCTCCATCTCTAATATTTCCATCTCTAACCTGTCCCATCGCAGTTTCCTTTCCTTGTTTTATACACCTATACAGGCTTGGACGTGTCCCCTCATTACTGGTTTAAACGTTTCCCAAAGAATACCTGCCTCCTCCACTGACCCCTCATTCTCCTGAAAGTATAGCTGCGCTCGTTCTTTTACCTTTTGGGTATTCTCTTTATTTTTAAAAAAACAGGTATTTAGTCTGGGTGGCAGAGTATATTGACGGGTCGGTCCTCTCACCAATATTTCCACCGGGGAGTGATCTGATATACCCCGCGGCCCTATCCTTGCATTAGAGAACCATCCCTCCCCTCCACGATGTGTCAGTATATGATCCAGTCTTGAGTAACTTCCATGTGCAGCTGAGTAGAAGGTATACTGCCAGATGCCCGGATTATGCAACCTCCAGAGATCAATCAACCCAAACGCCTCAGTAAAAGCATGAAGCGGCTCCACCCCTCTGTCTCTTATTGCCACAGTGTCTCGGTCTTGTCCCGTGTCCATAGCAGAGTTCATGTCTCCCCCCAACACCAACAATCTTGGGGGGAGGCCCACCAGCAGGTTTCCCAATGCCGCAAATGCCTCGGAGAGCGCCACTGGCGGGATGTAGCCGGAAATCAGGTTAATCGCCTGTCCCTCCCATCTCCCAGCGAGAGCCACAAATCTGCCCAAAGGGTCATGCCACATTTTATCCACCACTAGCGAATGCCGGTCTTCACCAATATCCCCACTCCACGGGAGCCAGATGTGTAACCCGCATGCGCTATCAGTTTATAACCATATCTATCTAGTGCTCGATACCTTTGTCCCTTAAGATGTGTCTCCTGAATCAGTACAATACCCGGGGAATGTCGATGCAAATATTGAAGCACAATACTACGCTTAATACGGTTTCCCAGTCCATTTACGTTCCATGATAAAATACGTAGACTAGTGTGTCCCTGTGGACCCGCCCGCAGCCCTCCGCTGGGTATCTGAGATGGTCCCTGTCTAACTACCCGCTCCTGTGTAGCCATCCCTGCCATAGTTGTCTCATCATGTAGCACTCCAATTGTGTCAACCCATGCTCATGCCCTCAAAGTATAGAATAGCTGACCTCACAACTAAAAACCCTTACAAAACATAACGATCCCCACCCTGTTCCAACCCCCCTCCCTGCTACCCTGCTGGCGGGTACAACAACTCCCACCACCCCAACTCGCCCTGAACAAAACCATTAAAAGTGGGGTTGGTCGATGCCGAGCTCCTCAAGCTTCAACAAAAGCTGGAGCGAAGTGACACTACTGTACCGGACGCACTGCTTAATTCCTGGATCGTCAATAAAGATCCCACAACTTTATCCATGTTTAATCAGTTTTATTATCGGGTCCCATCCCGGGTCCCCCCCCTCTCCCTCCCTTAGCAACATAATCGTTTCAGTCCCATAGTGACCGCATTTGACAGTTCCTTTATAGAAGGCCTCTCAGGCCGTGTGTCCATCTGCCCATACATCCTTTCCACCCAATGCAATATTTACACCCCCATGACCTTAACTTTACAGTTCGTGGTTCATCCTGATGTAGCAGTCTCGAGCTCCAGATCCTCCATCCGTCCCTGCTCCTGTGTACCTGTTAGTCCGATTCTTCTCCTGCTGTTCTGCGTCTCGCCATGTTCCTTTTTGCGAGTTGGGGCCTACATTGCGCCATCCTTCCAACCAATCCATAGCTTCCTCTGGAGTTCTAAAGAACCACACTTTCCCATCAGCCTCGACTCTTAATTTGGCCGGATACATCATGGAGTACTTGAGTTCTTTGGCGCGCAGTTCCCTTTTCACCGCGTCAAAGGCACGCCTTTGACGCTGAACATTGAGTGTAAAGTCTGGAAAGAATCTAATCACCGCATTCTCATGCATCAGGTCGCCATGTTGACGTGCTGTTTGCAAGATGGCGTCCCTATCGCGGTAATTAAGAATCCTAGCGATAATTGTCCGCTGTAAAGCTCCTGGTTTGGGTTTGGGAGCTCTGTGCGCACATTCAATAGTAAAGTGAACGGAGAGACGCTTCGGTTTGAGGTGCTTCAGGATCAAGTCCTCCAGAAAGAGGTCCACACTAGGCCCCTCCATACCCTCCGGTACTCCCACCACGCGGATATTATTTTTTCGTGCCCGCCCTTCCTGGTCCTCCAGCTTGGCCGCCATCAGTTCTTGTTGCTTTGTGAGAGCCTGGACCCTCTCTTCCAGACTCTTCGTACTGGTTTGCAATTGCGTCACCTGGTTTTCAGTGACGGCGACTTTTTCAGACATTTTTCGGAAGTCGGCACGCAGGAGATTAACGCCGAGCATCACCGCATCTATTTTAGGGTCTATCATCCCCTTGAGGTCCGCAATGGCCGCCATGATGGCGCTCAGTAAGGGTTCTGCCTGCTCTTCCGGGGGATCAGCCTGAGATGCTGCCGCTGAGAGCGATACGGCATACTTGTCCATCTTGTTGGTTTGCGACCCTGCTGGACCCTTTGGCTTCATTCGGGTAGATACGCGGGCACCGTGGTGCTCTCACAGAGGCGGGTCTGTAATGCTCTCGCCCCTTAAAACGTAGCTATTGGGCCCTTTCCCGCCCAAGCTCAGTATATCCGGTCGTGGTCACTGAGGGCTCCCACTGCCAGCACACAATGTCTAGTTCGCTGTTTCCACCACTGCCAGCTAGTTAGGAGCAATCCCCCCTGCTCGCACTACCTGCTTGTGGGGGTATGTCCACTCGCTCCACAGTCAGGCGTGAGTTCCCGTTGCACTCTGCGCTTCCCCACTCTTCGTTAGGCACACTATGATGGGGGGGCTACGCCAACTGTATAGAGTCCAAATTACATTCACTCCCCGCTCCTCTCACCACAGCGGTCACACCTCCTCCGGGGCTCATAGATTCTCCTTCACTGAGTGGCAGCGCCAATGCTTGTCACCCGCTCCCGCGGGGAGCGCTCCCTCCGCCCCGGCCTTGTCTCTACTGCGGACCTGCTATCCACCCCCTCAACTGCCTATTTGATGGTCGAGATCCCCAGTCAATCGGGCCACACCCGGAGTCTCCAGGCCTTAGTATGTATTTATTGTGGGGAAGCACCTCACCTCCTCAGTTGAGACGAGGGACCCCGGTCCACATTCAATCGGGCCTCGCCCGGAGTCCTGGGTTCTTATCGGGCTTTTAGGGCACCGAAGCACCCCGCCTCCGCAATTCAGCAGTCCTGGAGCCCCGGGACCGCCAGTCCGCACTTCCCGCTGCCTGCAATAACCGGGGGACCCGGATGCGGGTCACGGCCTCCGCAATCACCGTCAGCCGCCTCCGCTCCGCAGTCTCACCCCAAGTGCCTCCTCAATCCGTCGCACCTCTGCTCACGGCACTTGCCTGCTGTTCCTCGCGAGGGCTTGGTCCCACCGCTGCGCGCGCCAGCGTTCTTCTTGCCGCGCCGAGCAGGGTCGTTACTCGAGCCCCGAGGTCCACGATCGTTCGGTGAGCGCTGCTGCGTCACTCCGGCCAGCGATTCCCCCGGCTGCCGTATTGCTGTCTATCCTTGGTTCACTTGTAGTCAATATATTCCGCCTACCAATTCCGCTGAATTTGTTGCTATTAGCCGGCTGGAATAAACGGATTTATCGGGTTTTAGGGACCCGAAAGACGGAGCTCCTTCAACCCGCCGCCATTTCCCTCAGCTCCGAAGCCACGCCCCTGTGATAGGTAATTTTGATTACCAGAACTGGGTGAGAGCCAGACATGTCACCCCATCCTGTATTCCCCTGGGAGTCTAGTTTTCAAAAATGTATAGGTTTGCTAGGTTTCCCTAGGTGCCGGCAGAGCTAGGGTTCAAAATCTACAGCTAGGCACTTTGCAAAAAAAGGGTCCGTTTTCACTGTAAACATGTGGTGTCCACGTTGCGTTTTGGGCCGTTTCCTGTTGCGGGCACTATGCCTACCGACACAAGTGAGGTACCATTTTTATCGGAAGACTTTGGGAAATGCGGGGTGGGTGGCATTTGTGGATCCACGCAGATTCCAGAACTTTCCATCACAGAAATGTGAGGAAAATGTTTTTTTTTTTTACAAACTTTGAGGTTTGCAAGGGATTCTGGGTAACAGAACTTGGTGAGAGCCAGACAAGTCACCCCATCCTGGATTCTCCTGGGTGTCTAGCTTTCAAAAATATATAGGTTTGCTAGGTTTCCCTAGGTGCCGGCAGAGCTAAGGTTCAAAATCTACAGCTAGTCACTTTGCAAAAAAAGGATCAGTTTTCACTGTAAAAATGTGGTGTGTCCACGTTGCGTTTTGAGCCGTTTCATGTCGCGGGCACTAGGCTTACCCACACAAGTGAGGTACCATTTTTATCGGAAGACTCTGGGGAATGAGCGGTGGGTGGAATTTTGTGGATCCACGCAGATCCCAGAACTTCCCATCACAGAAATGTGAGGAAAATGTTTTTTTTAAAAGTAAGTTTGAGGTTTGCAAGGGATTCGGGGTAACAGAACCTGGTGAGAGGCACACAAGTCACCCCATCCTGGATTCCCCTTGGTGTCTAGTTTTCAAAAATGTACAGGTTTGCTAGGTTTCCCTATGTGCCGGCTGCGCTAGGGCCCAAAATCCACAGGTAGGCACATTGCAAAAAACAAGTCTGTGCCTAGTGGGCTTTCTGCCGCCCTGGGGGGGAAATCGGGGGGGTGTTTGCCCCGATATGCCCCTAAGGGGGGCAGAAAGACTGTGGCTATTTGTTTGGGGGGTGGGGGCATTGTTATGCCCATTCTGGGCAGCCCCCCCCACCTCGCAGAAAAAAAGCCAGTGTAATCCCTGGCGCCTAGTGGGCTCTCTGACGCCCCCTGGAGGGCAGATCAGGGGCTACTGCCCCATCTGTCTCCTGGGGGGGGCAGAAAGACTGTGGCATTTTTGGGGCATGGTGGCAGCATTGGCATGCCCATTCTGGGCAGCCCACACCCCTGAATTAAAAAAAAAAAATATTCCCTGATGCATATTGGTCTTTCTGCCCCCCCTGGGAGGCAGGTAAGGAGCTTTTGCCCCTATCTGCCTCCGGGAGGGGGGCAGAAAGCCTATGGAAATTTTCTTTGGGGGTGGGGGCATTGGCATACCCATTCTGGGCAGCCCCCACCCCTACGTATATAAAAAAAAATCCCTGGTGCCTTGTGGGCTTTAGATCAGGGGCTACTGCCCCCATCTGCCTCCTGGGGGGGGCAGAAAACTGTGGTATTTTTTGGGGGTGGGTGGGGGCATTGGCATGCCCATTCTGGATCTCCACCCCGAACTTTGGAAAAAAAAATACCTTGTGCCTAGTGGGCTTTCTGCCCCCCCGGGGGGCAGATAAGGGGCTATTGCTCCATCTGCCTCCCAAGGGGGCAGAAAGACTTTACCATTTTCATTTGGGTGGTGGCATTGGCATGCCCATTCTGGGCAGCCCCCACCCCTACGTATAAAAAAACCCCCAAAAAACCCTGGTGCCTAGTGGGATTTCTGGATATGGGGCTATTGCCCCCATCTGCCTCCTGGGGGGGCAGAAAGTACCCACCCCTGGCCTATAAAAAAAATAATCCCTGGTGTCTAGGGTGCTTTCTGCCCCCCCCCCGGGCTACTGCCCCCATCTGCTCCTCGGGGGGGCAGAAAGACTGTCTGTGCCAAAAATGTATGGGGGAGCAAAGGCCCTTGCCCGAGGGGCCGCTCCCCCCTCCCTGGTGCTAGTGGGTGGATCCCTGCTTGGGGATCGCCCTCCTGGGGTGATCCCCAAGCAGGCATCCACTAGGGAAGGGTACCATTGGAAAGGGGAGATTCTCCCCTTTCCAATGATACCTCTCCCATGTGTTTCGGTGCTCGGGGCTGAGATAGCCCCACAAGCACCGAAACTGTGAAACTGAAGCTAAGTTATAGTTTCGTTTTTGTTGCAATGACGATAGCGCGGCATGCGCGTGATCGTCACTGCAAGGAAAACCAAAAATAGGCCTCGGGAGTTTGGGGAAACTCTTCCCCACCTCCCAAGGCAAAAAAAAAAAATGGAAAATCCCTCTGCTGTCTGCAGCAGAGGGATTTTCTGAGCCTGTATTCATGACGGAATGGTTCCGTCATGAGCACAGGAGCACTGGTGCTCATGACGGAATCATTCCATCATGAGCACCCAAAGGGTTAGTTATTAGCAAATTTGAGGGCAGACCCTTAAGGTCTGAAGAAGCAAACGTGGTGAGGCTTGTTTCTTATGTGGTTTCCTCACTTAAAACAATTCAAGGTGATTCTAAGGTGATTAATTGTCTAAATCCTTTTCTTCTGCGTCATCTGTATGATTTTATTATTTGCGGAAATGGATCGCACTCTATGATCAAAGTGTTACCGCTTGGTTATTTTTATCAACTCACTTCAAACACCTGTACCCAGTAAAATTTCCACTGTAATGTGACCAACATTAGTTGGTAAATTACCCATGGCTTTCTGTCTGATTCTTGCTCCACTTCTAATAGAGGTGCTCCCCTGGATTCTCTTGATTTCATTGATTTACTGTCTAATGTACGAGCTCCCTGGGGCATACCTATTAACATATATACATCTGGCAAGGGTCTTTTTGAGGTTTCAATGGGCGAGGCAGTCTATGCATGTAGCAGGACCTTAGAATTAATTTCCTGGAACATTGTGGGTATTCGCTGTAAAATAGTCATTGAGGAATGGATTACATTTATCAAACATTAAGTTTATCAAGCAGTACAGTATTCCTTTCCAGGAGACTTGGGCTTTAGAATATCAACTGGATTGCTATACCACCTAAATGGTTCTGGCCACACCTCTTGCTTCCTTTGGGAGAGTGAAAGGGTGGCTTGAATATATTAGTAGCCATATTCCTCAGTTTTTGTCTCAGAGTTTTATCTTCTGGATTTTTTAAGATATAGGCTCTTATTCTTAATTTCAGAAGCAGATATATGCTTCTTTTGATTACATTTCGTAAGAACAGTTTCTTTCCCTTGCAATCTCTCAACTTAACCGGTTGTCATACCTTATCAATAAAGTGAGAGTGACAGAGGTTTTTAAAAATTATTTTGATGGGTGATTTTAATACCAAAATAGGAGCCTGTAACATATTTTATGTCGATAATGGCCATGGTTACTGGTCAAGGATGATGTTCAACAGTTGCACAAAATAGATAGCCAAGAGTGAGTGTTTGCTAGATCACAAAATGGAACCTTGTGAATGATAATGAGCCTTATATCCATTGGTCTCATTATTTCATACTTTGTTGGAGGTTGTGACACTATTACTGATTATATTTTTGTTTCTGGGGATTTGACAAAGTTCATAAGGGATCATTCTAGAATTCCTACTTTACACAGTAACTACAATCCACTTACCCTGACTGTCCTGCTACACAATTCTGATGTAAAGACTTTTGACAAAGTTTCTCACAGTGGTGGTCTGTGACTGCACTGGGAATTGATAGATCCTGAGAGAGTACTGAAGGAATCGGTCAAGGCCTCCTATGATGGAATAGCGGTGTGAATTGAGACTCCAACAGCCTTGGCGCTAACTTGGGTACTTACAATAATATTTGTTATGCTGTCCGTAACATTTAAAGTACCAAACAAAAAACCTGTCAATTTCTAAGGGCAACAGATGGTTTCAACACGCATGCTCGCGAGTGAAGTAATTTAATAAATGTGCTAGCGCACACAACAATTCCAGAGCCTTTTGGCATATAGGGACATATACCAGCGAACTAATGAATAAACATATTATGGCAGATGCACTTTATCTGCTTTTTAAGTACATCTGAAAACAACACTGAGGGGCCTATTATCAACAATACCAATTTAGCATTTATTCTGCAGCAGGTTGCTGTGGCCATTAAGACCAGCCCATGAGGCAAAGCACGTGTAACTATAGATCTCTGTATGAATAATGTGGCTCTCTGGCCCCTCGTAGTGACTTGTGTTTTGGATTCTGCAAGCAACTCTGTTATTCCTCCATCATGCTCTCAGTCTCTTATAGTCACTATTTTTTTAAGAAAAGGGACAAGAGCAATACATGTTGTTACCATCCAATTTCTTTAATTGATTCTAGTGTGAAAGTGGCAGAGTTATTAAGAAAAGAATCCAGAAGCGAACTAAAGCAAAAGGCTTAATTGCAGAAAGCCCGTATGGTTTTAGGACGGGTCTAGGCACCATCAAAGAATGTCTTATCCTAAATCTGTTGGTTAACAAATGTACATGCTCCAGAGTTCTGCTATCGACCGGGTCAACAGGACCAAACGTAATATTTATGGGCATAGTAATATAATTGATGTTCTTGGTCAACTTCATTTATATCTTACAGCAAATTTGGTGCAGGTTGGGAATGTAAATACAGTTAGGGTGGTACGCCAGAGTTGTGTCTTGGCCCCCCTCTTTTTGCATTTTACAGAAACGAACTAGAGACTTCTACAAGGAGATATGGACAAGACCACCCCACGGGTGGGTAATAAAGCCATCCCCATCTTACTGAATGCTGATGATGCAATATTATGGCATGAAAACCAAACGGGCTTAAGAAGTTAATTGAAGCTTGTTTACCATTGATGGATGCATTAGCTTTACATACTAACTTTAGTAAGACCTATATAATTATGGACCCCAATTTACAAAAACGAACTTTTGTCCTCAATGATTGTCTTCGAAAAATTGAGAGATTTTGCTTACCTTGGCTTAATCTTTGATTATTCCTGTGAGTCAGAACACGTAAGAGCGAGGAGACTCAGATTTGCGCATTTCCAATACAATTGAAATCACATTATCTGTCTCTAAGATTCAGTTTTTTGCCAGGATCCTTTTCAAATTAAACCACACTCAATGGTTCAGATTGCATGTTAGATAAGGTTGCGGATTTTACTCTTTGCAGGAGAAAGTGCCAAAACGAATCTTTCCTTTATTTACACAGTATGCAATTTCCTTATTCTTAAAAAGTCGACCAGTGATTTAAAATGATTCTTCAGCTGTGACAGGAACATTTCCACTAAATCCTCTTTTTGCATGTTAAAGTGATCCACTGCATAATTCAAATTAGTGATACCAATACGAGTTTCTTTTTTGCATAAACAATTCTAAATGCAATAAACTATGTCATGAATTCTCCTCACCATGAATAAGGCGATACCCTCAAAATAACTGTTTTCCCTGGATAATATTCATAAATGACCAACTCTGAGCAACCGGGATTTCAATTGCTTATGAAAGATTCGGAGAGACCTTCAGCTGATACTCTGACAAAAGATGAGAAACATGTCTACAGCCCATGGCATTATAAAATAATCTAAGGCAATTAGCATGTGACATCACTTTTCTGGTCAAAAGTTGAATATGTTCTTTATCATTTAAATAAAAAGAAAATAATCCTAAATATGGGTACATTTTTACGACTTCCAATTCTTCATTTCCAGTATGCCAGTTATAATATATTTTCTTCTGAAATCTCTTACTCTTAAATATAAAAGATTTACTTTTAGTAGTATTTATCTTTAAATAGTGCTCTTCAGCATAATCCTGAAGGCAATTTAGGTGTTTCTGAAGGCCCTTAGGAGTGAGGTCCCATATTACTATGTCATCTGCATATAACAGACTGCAGATCATATATCTAAAGGGAGAACAATAATGATGCCAGTAGGCATCTCTGCTTTAGTCAATTTTTAGGTCTCGCCTAGCGTTGCAGCGCATGCGTTGCTCGCTCTGCGAGATCTATTGTAATCGAGGCGATTTCGGAAGTGGAGTGAAAGCTCCGCCCATGCTTTTGATTGGCGCGCGTCACACTTTATGCTAAACGCTTGCTTTCTATTTGTAGTGAGGCTTGTTTGTTCCATCCCTGTCTCCTTTTCGGCTCGCCCATCCGGATTGGATCGTGCACTTGCGGCGTGACACGGTCTCCTACATTAGTCGGTGTAGGTCCTTTTTTTTCCATTAAAGTGAAAGCGTGATGGCGACAGCTTGCTTTAGTTTGTAAGCCCTCTTTTCTTTAATGGGTTTCTGCCCGCTTTCACTTTTAAACACGGCATGCTTTCCATCAATCCTCTGATTACTTCCCAGCAGAGAAGGGTTAGAAGGCTTGTACTGGTATGCGAGAGCTAATGTGGGGAGAAGTTGTCAGAGGGCGAGTGCTGGCGCGAGGAAGAAGACTCGGGTGTTGGGTTACCGGTGAGTGATCAAACACATGGGGCTGAGTAGGGACACCGGGGTATACGCTTTGTTGATGAACTCGGACAGGAGACATCCTGTGAAGCAGCGCCCGGTCGCGGTTTCAGCACGGACTGCAGCCTCCGTTCAGTCAACAGTTAATGCAGGGACTGGATTTTATGGCTGTTTACATTATTCTATTTTATATTCGCCAGGCTTTCAAAGATGATCTGTGGAGAGTTTATGTGTGCTGTGTACACAGAATAAACTGTAACTAAACACACAGAACTAGACAGGGAGCGGGCAGGGAGCCTAGGCTGAGAGAAAAGGGGCGGAGACTGCGACGGCAGCGAGAGGAAAAGCTGAAAGGAGTGTGCGAAGTGCAGAGAAATGGAGAACTGTGGAGAGAGCACACAGGAGCGGTGTAAGGCCTTCTGCCGGACCACACACCAAGGACTAGGGCATCCTTGTCTTCTTCAGCATCAGAAAATATTCGCCCGGGCGCCCAATGGGGCTGTGAACCACTACCACATTGCTAGCAGCGTAGGGTGGCTCAGTGAGCTGAACACTCGCCACTGACAAAGGTTCTGCTCTGGAAGTCATGAGACCGAAACCAACAGGGCACACTTAGATCTTCATCTTTCCGTAAATTCAGTACTATAAACTGATTAATAGTAAGAGTTATTTACAGTGCTTGGAAACGCGAGTAGAGTTCTATGACACTACATAAACATCAAGTTAGCATTTACGTCCAGACTCTATTATTTGAGCACCTCCTCGGGCCCCCCTCTCTGCCACCTCGTTCACACGTCATCAGCCTACTCTCAGATCTCCGCCTCAGCACCCAGCCCCCGCAGTGTTGGTCTGTCCTCGGGCTCAGGGTGCCAGATATTATTTCAACATACTTTGTAGAGCTTATCTGCGGACCAGCGCAGCAAAGCTCGTCCTCTGCTGTTTGTGTGGAGTACATTCAAACACAGGTTGGCGGGCTTTCGTATTATTTCAACATACTTTGTAGAGCTTGTCTGCGGACCAGCGCTTGCATCAGAGCACACACAGCAAAGCTCGTCCTCTGCTGTTTGTGTGGAGTACATTCAAACACGGCTTGGCAGGCTTTCGTCTGCCCTAATGGCCTTTACTGCAAACGACACTAGAACAGCATTTGAACCTGCATCCCACGGTACTTGATTTGCATATATCGTATCCAGTATGCATGCAATATAAACATCCTTACGCATATGTATATGTGGCAACCCAGGCATTAGAACTCATATTGTTCAATGAGCTTAAGACGGCATGTGGCATTTGTGAGTTAGCCGTGCTGCCAAGTGGCCCCACATTATATATGATGCCTTCAGTCTCCCGGGCCTTTTTTGCAAATAGTAGTTTGCATGCAGGGCTTTAATCTTAGACTTACAATGTTAAACAAGTATTGGTAAATTCAATAGATATGGGCTCTGTTAGGCATTTTCTATTCTTTGTAGAATTACTTGGTGTGTTTGGTGCAGTGGTAGAGTGTAAGGTGGTTTTGATCAGAGCTATTGAGATTATGCGATTTGTGCGGCTGCTGCATTGTCCGCATAATTATGAATTCACCACATAATTCAACATCTGCTGCTTAATCTGCAGATTTTAATAAACAATTTTGATTCTAGTGCAGATGGACCAACAGTTACTAAAACAGGGCAAAATGTTACAGTGCAGTGGAAGGACCTTTGTAAATGTTGGCTGGTCCCCTTTCTGTTGCTTATTGCTATATTTTGGTCTTAAACTGGTACCAATGGAGTGAGGCCTTTGCTCAGACAGTGTTAACCTGTGCACAAATGACAAAATAATAAAGTAATACTATACAAAATGTGCTACATAACACCACATAATTTGCCTCTTATTGCTGCATAATTTAGTCAACCATGCTCCACCCTTCCGGTCCTCTCCTGCCGCAATATTCTAGTGGCCTTGGTCATGATGTAAACAGACCACTAGTCAGAGGAAAGGATTGTGTAAATGGGAAGGCAAACAAATAATGTTAGTAAACAGCAATTGACAGGGTTCAGAGTGTTGGAAAGACAGGTACAGTGTAGCTAACGCACCCAGTAGTAGGGGTTGGTGGTGCATGAAGTAAACAGAGACAGCTAGTGAGTGGGGAGGTTAGGCAGTGACACCTATTGACAGGGGTTATGGGGTGAAATGGCAGGCAGAGACAGAAGGGCAGGAAGAGACAGCCAGTGGCAGGGATATGGAGTGCAAGGGCAGAAAGAGATCGGCAGGAAGGAGATCACCAGAAATCCGAATTAATGGATCATGGGAAGTTAAAGGACAAGATGGTAAAGAAGGGCACGCAGATGTTGTCAAAGACAGCCAGTGACAAAGACTGAGGCAGCAGGAGTGCAGGAGGAGACATCAGGAAACAGCAAGTGACTAAGAGATGTGCAGGTCACACGGACACCTACAGGGGAAGCCATTGGAAAGAAGTGGGTTAGGTGGTGAATGACCCTGAGGGAACAGGATGAGGAGAAAGAGAGATAACTAGTGACATGGACTGAGAGGGTCAGGATGGAGACATCACCAGATCAGACAGTCAGTGAGGGGCTGGACGGATGATGTCACTTGAAGTGAGCAGAAGGTTAACTTAAATCTTTATTTCGTCGAAGCACTTTTATTTTTATTGTTTAAACACCAGAACAATGGAAAAATTGTGGGAAAACTCATGCTGTGCCTCTACCATGTACACTTAGGGGCCGATTCCGATCTCGGCCGGTAGGGCACCGAATCGGATTCGGCTGAACCGGATCCGATTCGGAGCCCTCTTTCCCGACCGATTCGTACGTGCGTCCGGCCGAGTGAGTACGATGCGAGCGCACGCGAAATCGCCGACCGACTTGTTCGCGGGTCCGAAGCGCTCCGACCGACTCGCAGGAACACGACTCACACTGCGCGATGGAGACGTTCCCCGGCCGGGCAAGTACGATGCGCGCCGCGAGCAGTCCGACCGACTCGCGCCGTCCGGCTCGAAAGAGCAGTCGGAGCCGCACTTTGGGGGTCCGTGTCGGACCCCCTGTACGCGTAGCCGCGCGAGTCGCACACAGGGGGACCCATGGGTCCCCCCTACCTGTGCATGTACGCCGCGAGGCGCCCGAGGCGTACCCGCTGTAGGGGGCACCCTTGTTCGCCTCGCACCCATTGGGTCAATGTGAGCCCGCGTACGCGTTGTACGTCCGGCTCCCATTGACTCAATGGGAGTCCGACCGACTCAAGTCCGATTGCATGCGTGCGCATCGTACTCGTTCGGTCGGACTGCCAAGAGTCCGATTCGGTCGGATATCTCTCCGGGTCCGGCTCGGTCGGAGAGATTTCCGGCCTGAATCGGAATCGGCCCCTTATTCTAGGGACACCTCTCTTGTGTGCTGCACAAGGAAAACATTGTTGCACCAGAAACTAATTGGGAAGGAAAACACACATGTCCAAGAAATACGCAGCATATGAGCTGTTTACATCAGAAGCACACAGGATGCACATTACTATGACCACTACAATTGAGTTCTTACCAGACGTTATTTCATTCGAGACTTAAGCCCTAATTTATTTTAATTCTATACTCGCTAGACCTAGTTGCTTCCAATTCTCCGTTGGTGCATTTTCTGTAGGGGAAATCACATTTTCCTGCCACCTTTGTTATACCTCTTTAATTATTTTTTAAATTACAACTTCTTTTAATTTAACAGCCGTGGTCTTGTTAACAGTACATAAAGTTTTGACTCTGTAATGTGTGCACAGTTCCAAAAGTTCAGTAAATTAGAAAGGCAGGATTCGGTTGTCAGGGTTTATAATGTGAAGATTGTGCTGCATTTATTTTATGCAAAATAGCTTTACTTAATCGCGATTTCTATTTCTATTAGTAGAAGGCATAAGTTCTGCTTGAGGTGGAGCGGCAAGGACAGTAGTGCAGAGAAAATATGGCTTGTCATTTACTCCAGCAGTGGTCTAAACTGTGAGGGGGGGGGGGCACCGCTTGGCAACCATTCACAGACAGCACCCATGCTTCAGTGGTCACAAACCTAAGAGCCCATAGAAGACCCGCCTGATATTCAAATGACATGGCTTCCAGGTCCAAACACACGCCTGCCATAGTCTATTGTGCTGGTTATCGCACTGGGACCTGTCTAATCAATAACTGGTAAAGGAAGCTTCTACGATACTGCCATTACACTTCCTGGAGGACTCTGCCACACCTGCCTGTCTGCTACACGCCATTCCTACTGTCAGCTCATGAATTCTTGGCTTGGCACACAGTCCTGGGCCCAGAGGTCAGTGTGCATGCTCTGAAAGAGCTCGCCCTTTATGGAGCTACACTTTGTGCAAGAGATGGGGCTGAAGAAAAACCACGTTAGAATCTACTCCATCCCTAGCGCTGAAGCTGATGCCTCCTGTGCATAAATATTTGCATTGCCAGGAACGTCTCTCGATCGTTTCATCATCAAAGAAGGTTTGTGGCTGTCTCCAGATCGTTAATCGTTTAATCACTCATTTTGAAGTGTAGTTGTCAGCCTGTCAGTCGAAGCATTTGTGCCTAATTTTGCCTTTATGTATTCAATCCTCTATACTAAACTAAGTATTCAGTTTGTGTGAGTTGCCTGGATCGCTCTATTCTATGCAGTGTCAGAAGTTATTTCAAAATATTTCAAGACATTTCATCCAATTGTTTTTTAGTAACTTTTTTTCCTCAGTATGGATAGAGGAATGTTGTCTTTTTTTATTCATTTGTTGCAGCCACAGGAAGTGGATTTCAGGCCCATGGGAAGAGCCCTGGTGTCACCACACCCAATTGCACTTGTTGATGGTCTTGAAACTCATCAAATCGCATGTGCTTTTGCAGGACTGAAACATATGCTATCACATACTTTGCAAGTATTCTAACAAGGGCTTTAAGTGGAATGAAAAAACTTGGGGGGGTCTCTACAAGGGACGTGGTCGATGTAATTAAGGGTGTGGTTTAAATAAATAAGCTAAAAATCTGTGCTTAGCATATCGTGCCGCTCATCTGATATAATGCTGCTTCTGTCATTGCACTGGATAGCCCCTTTGACATACAGTAATTGGCACTAAGCTTGAATGGTGTTATGCATATTATTGAATGTGGTAGTTTATATTGGTGTTATGTGGGATTAATTGTGGGTAATGTTTTGATCTTTCGTTGGCAGATAGTCTTAGCATTGTACAAAAAGAGACTGCTAGTTGGAATTACTCTTGCTTTAAAAACCTGCAAGCGGTTTAAACACGCAGTTTGTACTTCTAGTCCTTGCTCACCAGAAGCAAGGCCGGCAGTAAGAGGTGCAGTTACTGCCAGCCTTGCTTCTGGTGAGCAAGGACTAGAAGTACAAACTGCGTATTTACGCACCGCTTGCAGGTTTTTAAAACACATAAATAAAAGGCATTGTCATTTACAATGCCAATAGCTCAAACTCTCGCAAATGCGAGACCTATTGCATTGCAAATGCTTGTTGGTTGAAATTCTGGAGAAGAGCCCTTGGTCTCCACTTAATAATAAATGGCACCAGATAGAGCTATGTAATGCAATAATTATGTGTTGCAGATTATGAAGAGTTCCCAGGCTTTGCATGGTAGGCCAGCAAAGTCAGTAGAAAAGTCTATATGTTACCGTCAAAGTGTGAAATCCCGGTATTGTATAGAATGCCTAAGTAATGTATGGAATGCCTGATGGTTTTCGGCAAACTATGAAATATAAGTTTTTGGGGAAAATGTTACATACTTTTCCTAGGCATTCTATACAATTCCTAGGCATTATACAGAATGACCAGTACCATTTACGCAAAGTGTTAAAAGGCCACAAGATGAGATTCCTAGGCATTCGGCAAAGTGTGAAATCCCGGCATTGTATAGAATGCCTAGGGAATGTATAGAATGCCTGATGGTTTAGAGGCAAACTATGAAATATAAGTTTTTGGGGAAAATGTTACATACTTTTCCTAGGCATTGTATACAATTCCTAGGCATTATACAGAATGACCAGTATCATTTACGCAAAGTGTTAAAAGGGCACAAGATGAGAAGCGTTTATTAATTAATACGCATTTGAAAGTGAAAGAACAAAACTATTCTGTACATTACCTAGCCATTCTATAGAATGCCGGATTTCACACATTGTCGGGCGGGAATAAAATGGCGGGATTAGGCGTATTATATACTTGTCCGGCAGACAATCCGGCAAAGTCTACAATGCCTAGGCAATGTATAAAATATCAATCCTTTCATACTTTGTCGTTCCATTCTCAGGCACTCTATACATTACCTAGCCATTCTATAGAATGCCGGAATTCACACTTTGCCGGGCGGGAATAAAATGGCGGGATTAGGGGGATTATATACTTTGCCGGCAGACAATCCGGCAAAGTATACAATGCCTAGGCAATGTATAAAATATCAATCATTTCATACTTTGACGTTCGATTTTCAGGCCTTTTCAGGCATTCTATACATTACCTAGGCATTCTATACAATGCGGGATTTCACACTTTGACGGTAACATATGTATGCAGAATAGAAAGGCATACCTTTTTAGAAACAAACTTTTCTGTAATTGCTAGTAGCATAGCGATGCTTTCAATGGTTGAGCAGTTTGCCTTAAAACCCACTTGTTCCACTGGGATTATCATATTTTTTGATGCCCAGTTTTGAAAATGATCAAAAACACTATTGCAAAAACTTTCCGAACCAAATCTTGCACAGTTATCTGCCTATATGCTTGGCAGGCTCCGAGATCCTTTTTATGTTACAATACTCTCCTTCCAGGAGGTTGATATTACTCCATGTTCATAACAGTGTTTAAATATAGGGAACAATAAGGTGGGCCAAAGGTTTGCTTCAGTATTTGCGAATGTAATTGAAATTTCGTCAGGGCCACTAGCCCCTGAATCCCTAGATCGAAATATAAAGCTCTTGATCTGTTCAGCAGACGGAGGGCCAATTACACAATCCGATTCTGCAGAGAAAAGAACCAATGATTGAGTCAAGGCTGAAAAAGAGGAGTTGGGGCATACAGTTTTGATATGCAAATCATCCACTCCTTATCGGAGATTACATTTATTTTGATAAGACTAATTATTTTACCTCACTCTCCAGAGCAGTGCTTCCCAAAACGTTTTTAGAACCACAACCAGATTTTTAGAAAGGCAAACTTTTAAGGCCCACCTACCTTTTCATGGACATGAGGTGGGGCGATTTTTGTAATGTAACTACAGCATTGTGTGGTAGTGCATTGTCATTTACAGACAGCACATTTTCCATTGAAATTGCCACTAAATTGGCTCAGACTTACAGTTTATTGATAAAACTATATAACAAACTAATGGTAATGTTCAGAAATCGGGTTTCTGTGAATATTTATAATTTGTGCATCACCAAGTAAAGTGTCTTGATTTGTTTTGATCCTATTAAGGGGGTGAGATGGCGTGCATTTTGGCCCCATTGTTACTTCTTTTTTACATTAATTTTTTACATTAATTCCCTGGAGAGCTTCTTACAATCAAATGGTAAGGATTTGCCTAAAATAGGAGATAGGTTAGTGCCAATATTATTGTACACCGACGACGTGGCACTGTTGTCTCATACCGCTAATGGGTTGCAAATTTTATTGAATGCTTTTAATGTTTTTATGTGCAATTTATGTTTGAAAGTCAATTCATGCTAAATCTTTTATTATGACTTGCGGCCCTAGAAATACTCACTCACGTAGATTTATAATGGACGAGATTCCAGAAAGTTTTAGACTTCAATTACCTGGGGGTCCTAATGGATGTAAATTTTAACACGGGGACAAGCTATTGACCCAAAGAGAGCTCAAAATGGGGAATGCGGTTCACACAATTTTTTTGTTTTGCCCGAAAACTCAAACACAAGGGATTTAATCATTCTATATAAATCAAGTTTCTCTCCTTGGGCACCTATGGGGCTGGCGTGTTGGGGTATGCCAATTCTACCCATTCACAAACGGTAGAAAATACATTTCTTTCCAGTTTATTAGCAGTCCCTATGTGTACTTCTAAATATATCACTCATGTGGAGGTACATTTGCCATACTTTGAGGACACAATTAAACTAGCCCCACTTTTACTCTGGGTTAAAATCTGAAGCTCATATTATACTAAGTTTTCCCGCTGTGTCCTTTCTGATTGTATTACCTTAGATCATGGCCAAAATATCCCCTGGCTCGCCTACATTAGAAAATCTCTTATAGATTTGGGTGTGCCAAAACTTTTTTATTCGCCTAATGAGATCAACAGTAACTAAAAGGCCTTGATTAGATCCCTTTTTTCTGGAAATAGTCATATAAATCACGCCCCAAAAAAATTTGAGATGGCAATGGTGAGTTACCATATGGAGATTGTCTTTCCGGTTGGATCTGGATCTTATTTGGATGGATACCTAACCCTGAGCACCGCTTTTATTGAACACATTTCAGGTTGAACCTATCTCTGTAGCTCACCCTTTACTGGGAAGTTGGTTTCCTTCCTTATTGTGCTGTCCCTGTAATGATACTAGCCAGCAATCGTGTTTACATTTTATGTTCTTGTGTAGTTCTTATTCTGTTCCCAGGAAAAAAAAATGTACGGCCAATTTTACGTTCTCTTGATTGTCATTCTGCCAGAGTCTTAAACTTTTACAGTGTTTATCATCTGAGATTGTCTGCCATGCTGTCATCAGTTTTATTTGTGCTTCTGTTAAGATCAGGAAAGATATGCAACATTGATTTGGGCTCGTCATGAGTCTTTTTAAACATTTGTAATGTTTATTTTAATTTGTTTTGTGAGTATTTTGTGCTGTGCATCTTTTATGGCCTAATGGCCGAATAAAGTTTACCTGATCTGATCCTATTAAAATCTATTTTCAGCATACTTCAGAATTAAACAAATGTGCTTCATTTTCCTAACTGCTGAATGCATAAAGTAGTTACAGGCATTTACATTTTGTTGGGTATTGCAAAAAACACATTCTACAACCTTTTCTTTCACACTCCTTGTACTCAAGCAAGATTGTCACATAATTCACTTTAAACACTTCTCTCTGCAGTTAGAGAAAGAAAAGTGAATCCCATTCCCCATGTTAAGAGAATAAGGGACAATTTGTCAGAAGACATGGCCTGACATTTGACATCTGTCTTCAAAGCGCTGGCAAATGTGACAAGATAAACACAGAATTTAAAATCATCTTTATTTGTAGACAAAAAGACCCCTTAAACATCCCAAGTTATAGAAAGTTCAATGGTCAAGTCCAATGAAGATCCATATTTCTTTATTTCGGTCTCCAGAACAAATCCAAAGGGGTTTTTTCGGTTTCACAAGGCTTCACAGTTCCAATCAAAAAAGTACAACAAAGTAAAGGCACAAGTAATAAATACTCAATAAGTAGCATCCAATGGTGTTTGAGTAACATATGAAGTAACATAATTTTGGCATTTCAGAGCTTGGGCTTTTTAGTATAATGGCTGGTGCTTAAATGCGCTGGGGTCCTCTTTCAATTTTGCTTGTGGCCCTTATGATTCCTATTTTTCTTGCATGGTTATAAATATCCTTCCAAGATGGCACGTGACATACACGCCAAGCACACGCGCGGTTTGAGATGGAGAACTCCACTCTTGTAGGCTCTATGGTGAGTCATGAAGATACATTTGCTTTACAATCATGGCGCGGAGTTGGAATTTCCAGTATAATGGCTGGTGCTTAAAAGTGCAGGGGTCCTTTTTCGATTTTGCTTGCAGCCTGTTTTAATTCCTTTTTTTGGGCATGGGTATAAAAATCCTTCTAAGATGGGGTGCGGCATACACGCCGAGCACGCACGCGGTTTGAGATGGAGAACTCTCTTCTCTCAAAGACTTTATGGTGAATTATTGGGGTACATTTGTTTGATCCGGGGATATTGTCTCTTTTGTTTAAAGCGTTTGATTGGAATTTCGCTATTTATTAACCCCTTCAGTGCGTTGGACGGCCGGGGGCTGTCCGACGCACCAGTGCTCATGTGCGTCGGAAGGCCCCCGGCTGTCCGATCACATGGCACAGGGAATCCCTCTGGTGCGGGCAGCAGAGGGATTACCTTTCCCCGCCAACAGCCTCGAGGCTGTTCCCCTGGTTTCTGTGCAATGACGATTAGCGCGCAGGTCGCGCTGACGTCATTGCACAGAAACCGAAACTGAAATGAGCCGATAGGCTCATTTCAGTTTAACTTTCTACATGCTCAGGGGTCTATCTCAGCCCCCCCCCGAGCACGTAGAAAGTCAGGAGAGGTATAATTGGAAAGGGGAGAATCTCCCCTTTCCAATGGTACCCCTCCCTAGTGGATCCCTGCTTGGGGATCGCCCCAGGCTCCCCCATGCTCCCATTTTTTTCCATTGAATTTAGGGGTGGGAACTGCCCAAGATGGGCATGCCAATGTCCCCACCCCGCAAAATTCCACAGTCTTTCTGCCCCCCCGGGAGGCAGATGGGAGCAGTTGTCCGGGGGGGCAGAAAGCCCACTAGATGCCAGGGATTATTTTTGTTTTTGTTTTTAGGGGTGGGGGCTGCCCAAAATGGGCATGCCAATGCCCCCCCCAAAAAATATTCCGCAGCCTTTCTGCCTCGCCTGGAAGACAAATGGGGGCAATATCCTCCGATCTGCCCCCGGGGGGGGGGCAGAAAGCCCACAGTTTTTTTTATACCTAGGGGTGGGGGCTGCCAAGAATGGGCATGCTAATGTCCCCACCACCAAAAAAGGCTTTCTGCCCCCCCCCCCCGGAAGGCATATTGGAGCAATAGCCCCTTATCTGCCCCCTGCGGGGGGAAGCCCACTAGGCACCAGGGATATGTTTATGGGCATGCCAGTGAGAAGCCCCATAGGCAAGGGTCACTCCCTTTTTTTAGCCACACACTTTGGCTGTTTCAGTGATATTTTTATTCTCATCTGCACCCAAGCGGGGACAGAAAACCACTAGAAACCAGGGAGAGTTTGTGTGTGTGTAAACAGGAGGGTGGGTGACGGTCTGCGTGTACTGATCTTTGGCTGGCATTTTGCTGGCAGTGTGTGTGGACCTGCACTTGGCTAATGGTGTGGGTGGACTCGCGCTTGATGACGGTGTGTGTAGATTAGCTCTTGTCTGGTGGTGTGCGTGGAGTGGCGCTTGGCTGGTGGTGTACGGGGACTGGTGCTTGGCTGGCTGTGTGCATGGATGGTGCTTGGCTGCAGGGCCGGACTGATCGTAGCAGGCTCTGGGCGTTTTCCGGGGTGTGCCGGTTTTCTGGCTGTGGGGGGCAGTTTTGCCACTGGGGCTGGTTTTGCAGCAATGCTGCAATATAAGGCCCCAGTAACAAAAGCGGGAGCAGTGCTTTTTACTAGCACGCCCCCCAGGGCCAGTCAAGCAGCAATCTGCCAGGGCTGGTTGCTGTTCCCAGTCCGGCCCTGCTTGGCTGGCGGTGTGCGGGGATGGCGCTTGGCTGGCGGTGTGCGTGGATGGTGGTGTGGGTGTACTGACTAGTGTCTGGCGGTGTGGCTTGCATGGATCCCCCAGTGTTTTCTTACCCAGAATCCCCCGCAAACCTCAAATTTACTTTCAAAGTCACATTTTCCTCACATGACTGTGTGAGTAAGCTGTAGGATCACCGCACAGGCACAAATTTCCTACTACACAGCATTCCCCTTGGTCTCCCGAGAAAAATTATACCTCACTTGTGTGGGTGCCCAAAGTAGTGTCAGCCTAAAAACGTAGAAACAAAGTGCCCTTTTGGCCCCACTTTGGTCCCCCCTCAATCTCTACACGTTTTTGGCCCTTCCATATCATAGGCACTCGGCCCATCCACACAAGTAAGGTATCATTTTTATTGGGAGACTGAGGGGAACGCCGAGTGGAAGGAAATGTATTGCTGTGCGGTGATCTCACAACTTTCCCACACAGATATTAGAGAAAAATTTGACTTTTTAGCTAAATTTGAGGTTTGCAGAGGATTCTTGGAAGGAAAATGTTGGGGGATCAACGCAAGCCACACCTCCCTGGAGTCCCACGGGTGTCTAGTTTTAAGAAATGTCTGGTTTTTTTAGGTTCCCCAAGATGCCTCCAAACCCAGGACCAAAAACATAGGTGCCCACCTATCTATCACAAAACGACCTGGTTTTTCAAGGGGGTTACCTGCGTTTTTGGTCCCGAGCTCAGTGGCCATGTAGGGAAACATACCAAACCCACACATTTCTGATAACTAGACATCCTGGGGAGTCCAGGGAGGTATGGCTTGCATGGACTCCCCAACATTTTCCTACCCAGAACCCCGTGCAAACCTCAAATTTAGCTGAAAAAATCAAATTTTTTTCACATTTCTGTGTGGGAAAGTTGTGGGATCACCGGGCTGACACAAATTTCACACCACCCAGCGTTCCTCCAGGTCTCCCGATAGAAATGGTACCTCACTCGTGTGGGTGGGCCAAGTACCTGCAACAGGCAAGAGCCCAAAACGTATTTTAGAGACATCAAAATTGCCTATCACAAAACGACCTGATTTGGCAAGGGGAGGTCACCTGGGTTTTTGGCCCCGGGCTCGGCGGCCATCATGGGAAACCTACCAAACCCACACATTTCTGATAACTAGACATCCTGGGGAGTCCAGGGAGGTATGGCTTGCGTGGACCTCCCAAAGTGTTCCTACCCAGAATCCCCTGCAAACCTCAAATTTAGCTGAAAAAATCACATTTTTCTCACATTTCTGTGTGGGAAAGTTGTGGAATCACCGGGCTGACACAAATTTCACACCACCCAGCGATCCTCCAGGTCTCCCGATAAAAATGGTTCCTTATTTCGATCGTGGATGCATACAGGAATGGTGCTTGGGAACTATGTTCCTGGCCACAGATAAGTACTTGTATGATCTTATTTAAGTATATTTTTAGGTCTGTTTTTGGTGCTGGAGAAGAATACAGCATGTGTATGATTTAGATATATGATAAAGGAAGATATTGAACAAAAGATGTGGTTTAGGTAATTTTGTTTCATATGTGGGATTATAGATGCAAATAAGTATTGTTTACGATGATGTTTAGGGAATTGCTGATTCAGACTTTCATAGACCACTAAGGGCCTGAATACGAGTTTGGCAGATGGGTTACTCCATCACAAACATGACAGATATCCCATCTGCCATATTGTGAGTTCCATTCTATCCAATGAACATAATGGAAGTCATAATACGGCAAACAGGATATCCGTAAAGTTTGTGATGGAGTAGCCTGTCCGCCAAACTCGTAATCAGGCCCTAAGTGTTATTATTGTAATCTAATGGACTGTTATCACATTAATTGAAGGATTTCTTGTGGTGTTTCAATTACAGGACTTACTGAAATAATTACCTTTGCCATATGAGAAATACTGAGGGATGAATATTTACCTTTAAAGTTAGGTAAAGTAATGTTTGAGATTGCTTGGATACCAATATCTGGGTTTATTGGGTGTAGGGCTATAATGATAGGATTTTATCATCTTTTTACTCTAATCGGAAGTGATAGCTGGTTCGATATTACTTTGGAATGAGGTACTTTCTATTAGATGTGTCACATTACATGTGGGTGTGATTTATGTTATTTAATTCACTTATTCTGATTATTAGCGTATGGGAATACTTGTTGAGAACTATCTATAATTTAAGAATTTCATTTATTACATAAACATTGTTAGATTTGGTTGCTCTTTATTCAATTGTACTTAGGGTTTCCTTGGATGCTACTTACTGAGTATTTACTTTTATGTTTAATATGCACGCAGTTGCATGCACTTTGTTGTACTTTTTTGCTTGGTGGTGGTAATGATTATATTTCATCTATAAATAGTACATTAATGTATATTCATGTTTAATTGTAGCTCTGATGAAGTCGGAGGTTTAGGTGCCATAACGAGGAAACACATGTTGATTTAATGTGTTTATGGAACTGTGAGGGCTTGTGAAACTGAAGAAGCCCCTTAGGATTCATTATAGAGAGCGAAATAAAGAAATTTGAATCTTGATCAAACTTGGCTATTGAATTTAATATAACTTGGGATGCTCGGGGTCTATGTGTTAATTAATGGAATCCTTGTGGGTTTGCTAAAAGTATTTGGCGGCCTCTTCCCCTCCCTTAGACCACCATTTAGGGATTAATAATTCTGCATATAAATTGGTACACATAGAGGAGTTCGCCTAGAGTGTCTAATCACCGGCTGATTGTTGACTATCTTTATTTGTTGCTCAGGCTTTCCCGACTCACCAAAAATCAACTCACGGACCACCAGTGGGTTGCAGCCTACAGTTTGGGAAACACTGATTTAGAGTAATACAAAAATTGTTGTCTCACCAATCTATTTATGCTCTTAGTTAAGTTACAATCTTTGGAGGAAACCATTTGAATCGATGTATCTTTAACTATGCTGTCCTAAAATTTGCTCAGACTTTCCCTAAAAAACTGTTTCATATGAAGTTCAAACTTTTAAAGTACATTTTGTTCTGACCTGTGTATGTCATTAATGTTTAGCCTCTCTTTCAATTATTATCTTACTTGTCGTATGAAATGTGCCATGTCTCCCTTCATAAGACATTGCTCCTTTTAATGCAAACTCAATTCTATATGATAAAATGTTATGATCAATCAGGGAATTATGAATACAACTCATATCTGATAATAAACTGTAAGCTGAATAGGATGCAATAGCATAGTCATCAACAATATTTATTTGGTTTCTTTCACAAAAACCATAAAAGCACACAAATAAAATACAAATAAAACATCCTGAGGTAAAACACATGCCAATTGAAATAGTGTCCAAGACTGTGTATAAAAAGATTAACTTCACCGGTAGTGATAAAATGACTAAATTAAAAACAACTAATGAACAATTGGTGAAAAAGTGCCAAGCAAACTTGTACAAGATACTCTTCTATAGGCAGTATCTTGTACAGAGAAAATAGTTTTTTATGGAAAGTGCAGAACATAATAAAGTGCATCGTGCCCTAGACTAACTGATTGTTACAGCTACATTAACAAGAAATAAAACCATAAAAACTGCCATAAAAAACTGCTGATAGATGATATGTTAGATTCAAGATAATTAATCCCAACTGGATCTGAGCCTGACTGCGGACTTTAAAAAACTAAAAACATAAAAAACTGTATTGCCCGTAAGCATTAATAAAAAAAATAAAAGCGGGACGCACTTCCCTAAAGTTAGCCTTTTTCAATAACATAGTCAATGTTAGATTAACTTTTATTACAACTATTGTATAATGTGATGAAACATCATTCCAGTCTTTCATAATGATGATACATTCAAGTTCCTTCAAGCTATCTAAGATTAATAATCCTTATGTATGAACTTTATTATCAACTGGTAATGAAGGGGAGGAAATATTTAATGTTTCCTCCCTCACTGTTTGAGCATGTATCCTTATAGTGTGATTCGACAGTTTAGCATTGAGATCACCTACAATAATTATAAATTGACTTTTCTCTAAATCAGCAGTTTGGGATATGAATGATAATAATGATTTTGCTAACAGATTAATCTTTAGGACGACATATATATTTACCAAAAATGGACACATTTCTGATTTATCAGTGATGTTTCTAGTGATTTTTGGGCATTTTACTAGGTTAGTGTGATGGGAAAACGTATGATAAGACCATGTATAACATATTTTGTATTTAACAGTCTTCCTATTCATCCACTTGCATGTCCCCTCCTGGGTGTTTTCTGCTGTATAGTTAAGCACATAGGAATTCTTGCATTCCAGATCTCCTGAACACCAGGTTCCTTGAATACAATTAATATCTGCATTAAAGCTTTTTGGAATAGGCTGTGAAGCTTGCCATATTCCTGGAGAGGACCCTCATCCCGTTGTTAAATTTACTGACATGTTGAATGGTTTGAGTAGCATTTATTTCAGTGCACCAGATTACCAGTTCCACTGTGATAAATCATCCTCATTTGATAGAACACCAGAGAAGTTATTATGTTCAAGAATAGAAACTCCCCTCCCCCTACACCAAGAGATAGCACAGTTGCTTGCACCTTTCTTAACAGGCCTTCTTGACTGATTTTAGAACCCTCCGTAGAATAGCCTTCAATTTTGAGACTCGTTGATCTGAGGATATCTTACTTTGCGTAGGAAAAAAGAGAATAATATCTATTCTTCTGCTCCAAAAATAATCACATGTTTCCTAAATCAAATTCACTAACACTTTCGTGTTAGTAGTCACTCTAGTTCTTTTACCATAAAATGGTTGTAATACATTGACCATGTGAATATTGGTACCCCTTACCATTTTCAGAGCCTCTATTTCTGATAAACAATTCAACAAAAGAGATCTATTCAGTGGAGTATTCTGTTCATCAAATAAGAGGATGACAAAGTCTAATATAAATTAGATTTTGTTTGCATTCTCCTCCTTAGATATAATAGGAGGGTAGTTTGATGACTTTGGGAAAGCAAATGTCACAGGTGGATGAAAGATCTTTGCATTTGAATTATAGGTGAAGCCAGGCCTAGCCTTATTTTCTTTAGCTATCATAGCTTTCTCATCAATATTTAATAATGCCATTTTGAAGTTCTCATTAATATTCAAATGATCTTGTCCATTAGTCAAGGTGGTACTAGATTGAGGACAAATTGGGGGATTTAAACCCCCTTTGGCAAAATCTGGGCGATATCATAATTAATGGACACAAATTAGATTTTTCTTGCCTGCTTTTTTATTGATTCTACAATGTCTTCTTTTCATTTTCACGTTTAACTTTTTTTGACCGATATTTGCCATGTTGACAATAGTCAAATTGTTCTTCTTTTTAAAATTTGGGAAAATTGGAAGAGAGGCATCAGTTGTAACCTTTTCATTAACAACATTTGAGGGCTTTTCAAACAAACCATTTAAAGAATAGATTTGTATTTCGCTTCCACTATTCTTGATTCTTCTTGAATATAGCTTTCCCAATCCATAGTTAACCTTCTTGAATGCTGGCTTCTGATTTCCCTCTGTTATTTTCTTTGTTTCCCTTATGAGACTCTCCTCTACCTTCATGGGTAAGCTTTGAAGAATCACCATGAGGATATCTAATATATGTTCAGAGCTATTCGTAGATTTTTCTAGAAAGTCTAATATAGATGATAGAATTCTTTCTAGGCAATGAAGAGATTCTGAGTATTGAATGTAGTTACCGGGAAGATTGCCGGAGGACCTTAACTTAACCTCTGGTATCAGGAATAGAAGTGTTTTTCGTATTCGGTGTGCTACTAAACAGATTCATAGTTGTTTTCTGATGCATTCAAGGGCACACATTGGAGTCACATAATTAGAGTTCAACTTTATGGCGTCCATAGTTTTCATTCAATCAATCTCAGTATCTGGAAGAGTAAAATATGTACGGTTGGGTGCATTTGTCTCTCCAGAGGCAAGTGCATTACCAAAATGTCTGATCGGAACGAGAGTTATTCAATATTTCAAGTTCCACCATGTGATTTTGTACCATGGTAGAGCAACCATTTTTAACGGGTTTCCACTTCTTATGTTGCATTCAAGAAATAAGTTGGAATAGAGGCGTAACCCTTCAGCGCACCTATGTGGCAAGATTTATTTGTTGTCAGTGTGCCGAGGTGGCACCTATATAGGTGACGTGGACGTCACTTCTGGCAGGGACGACGTCGACGACATCACGTGGAGCCGATTGTCGCCATCTACCAGCGTGCAAGAGTATTACTCGAGCTAAAGTTTCTGGATCCAGCCTGACCCCTGGGATATTCTAAGGTATGGAATCTGCAGCTAGATTATGTCTCTACCAGATAAGGCATTTCCGAAGGTAAGTAACTTGTCCGTTAAGGTTTAGGATACTTAGATAGTTAGATGTTAATAGATGTAGGTTAAAGTGTGAAGGGAGTAAAGGTCAACAGATTAATAGCAAGATAGGCATTACCAAGTGGCAAGTTAAAATGGAAGGGGGAAGGGATGTTTAAGAGAGGGAGGTAATGACATAGGATAATGGTTGTGTATTGAGGTTTAATTTTGTAAGGCTAAGGTCTAGGGTACATTTGTGGTGTGCACCTGTTTTCAATAAAGTGGCCTTTTTCATACACTAAAACAGTGAATATGTGGTCTGTGCTGGTCCCCTTTAAGCCAATGTGCTTTGGGGGGCAGCTGACCTCAGGAGGTGTGCCCCACTGGGATTTTGGCAAGATGGGTCAGCCCAGGCTGTCTTCTGGCTGGTTTTGGGGTATAAACATTGGGCTGGTTTGGGGCAATTTAACCAGCCATTTTCCTGACACTGGCCACCATTTTAGGTAGGGTGACACGGTGGCTGGTGATCAGGAGATTAGAACATTTTCCCTCCCACCCTCCCGTTAGGAAGGGTTTTTCCCAGTTAATGTTGCGCGATAGGCAGTTCTTGTTTACCACAGATGCGCAAGGGAATATGGTTTGTAAATGTTGTCGCTTGAGGCAGGTGTAGGCGGTTGCCACTTTAAGTTGCCATGTTGCTCAATCAAGATGATTGTGGTGAACACAGGGACTCAGAACAATGGGGGGTGGCAATAAAGTTAAACCTGGAGGAAGTAAGAAGTTAAAAGTTAAGATTTAGGATACTTAGATAGTTAGATGTTAATAGACTCAGGTTAAAGTGTGAAGGGAGTAAAGGTCAACAGAGTAACAAAAAGATAGGCGTTACAAAGTGGCAAGTTAAAATGTAAGGGGGAAGGGACGATTAAGGGAGGGGGGTAATTACATACGATAATGGTTGCATAGTGAGGTTTAGTTTTGTAAGGCTAAGGCCTAGGGTTAACTTGTGATTTGCGCCTGTTTTCAATTAAGTGGCCTTTTTCAAACACTAAAGCAGCGAGTTTGTGGTCTGTGCTGCTCCCTTTTATGCAAAAAGAACAATTGATGGACAGAATGCAGAACAATGTCATACATCCACCCCAGTACAGAGATCTGGGCCTAAATCCATCGTTTTTTTGCTCGCCATTCCAGTTTGAACCCAGCTATATGCAAATCAGTCTTGACCCTGTGCCCAATGGGAACAGTCCAACATTTTTTTTAAAATTTGGAACTTATGGAACTGTTTATAAATTCCGGCATGCAATACAAAAAAAAAGAAACCTGGCACGGGTGACTTACTCATTCTCTTTGGTCCGGCTACTCAATCTTCTTGGGACAGGCTAATTTGAGAGCTCTAGTTTGTTAGTATGCTCTACTTTTTGTAAGGCCGGGGGTGGTAGGGTAAATCGTTTCACTTGCCATGTAAAAAACAATCAGCACTTACTATACCCACAACTACTGTGAAATAGAGAAAACAAAAGTTGTGGGTCCTTTCTTTTTTATTTTTTGTCTTTTTGGGAGATCAAGTTCTGCTCTGCTTAAAAACAAATGTGCTCCTGTTTTCCTGCATGCAAAAGGAGGGTACGTATTCCTGATGTTCTGACCTGGATTGGGCTTGGAATGTGGGGGAAGACTGAAGCTGTCTCTGTTGGAGTAGTTTATCCGCAGTTGTGTTTGTTTAAAATCCCTCCTCTGTGAGACTGTACACCTTCCATTCGATTTTTCCCGCGTTTTGTGTCTTTTACCTAAACTTTGAGGTTTTCTGGTCTTGCATGAGGAGTCTCAAAAAGGTATTCAGTAAAAGGAATAATGTAATGATCACGACTGGACTGGGAACAGCAACCAGCCCTGGCAATCTGATCAACTGGCCCTGGTAGGGTGGGTGCTCCCACTTTTTTGTTGCAGGTGGCCGATATTGCAGCACTGCTGCAACACCGCCCCCAGTAACAAAACCGCCCCCCACGGGCCCAAAACCGGCCCCCACCCTCCCGGCCCACCGGGATAATGCACAGTGCCCGCTACAGCCAGTCCGGCCTTGGTAATGATTGTTATCTTTCATTTGGCAAAGTTGCAAATAAGGAGCCGGCAAGTTTTCTCCTCTTTGAAGTTCTTTATGATTTCACCTTGTTCCATTGCAAAGACACTACGGTTTCTGTGTTGAACTTTCACTCAGGGGCGGTTCCTCCACGTGGGCGTCGTAGCGTCGCCCCACTGCTTTCTCGCAGTGCGAGAAGTGGAAATGTAAAATGGTATAAATACAATTTTACGTTTCTGCTTCTCGCGCTGCGAGAAAGCAGAAGAAGGGTATGCCTGGTTGGGGGCGGGCGGGTGGGCGGGTCGGGGAGTAGTGGTTAGCCCAATGTTATGGGCGCTGACTGTTTGGTCGGCCCCAGGGCCGACCAAACCAGTCATAGCACTCTCCGTTTTCTCCATGTAGGCTGCTGCGCAGCCTGCATGGAGAAAACGGCCTCCCCATAGACGCCTGTAAGGATGGCGTCCTAGCCAATCACAATGCTGCCATTGCAGCGTTGTGATTGGCTTAGGGGAGGAGAGGGAGGCTGCCTGCTTCTGCTTCCTGTGAGCAGAGAGAGCAGGAGACGCGACGCAGGAGTCCGGGACCGGAGGCAAGTTTAAAAAAAAATATATATATTATTAAATTAACCCCCCACCCCCTCCCCGCATGACCCCCTGCCCCACCCCTCCGCGAGTCATGCCAGCCGCAACTGCTTTCACTTGACAGCTAATGCTTTCTGGGAACTGTAGTCTTCGTGTGCTTTAATTGAGCCACTTGGATTAACGCATTTTAGTAAAAAAAGGATTTATAACCGAAAAGCTGAGGGCTAGAAACTATTGTGTTTTGTAGAAGTGCACCCAGTTAGTAACTATGACATTTACATAGCTGCTAAGTGACCTGCAACTCCTGACTTTTTAGCCAAACATCACTTTGCAGCCTGCTTTTTTTAACACTTTTTCCAGTGTTAGAAGAAAAACTCAAAATCTCAGAGTGCAATTTACCACTGGCTAAAATGACAGAACTGGACCTAGGTGTCTCACAAGACATTAGCCTTTTGACATCCATAACAAGTTACTCCCAAATTAACGACGCAACAGTAGTGGGTTTAAAAGTCGGATACACTATAGAACTAGAGTAATCGTACACAATAAGGTTAGCAACCATTTATTTCTGAGCACAAGGAGCACCTCACATGCATTGACATATTCTCACTTTCACTGGTGAAAAAACAAAGGTAGACAAACAGAAAGATGAATGGCAAGTGGGCACACATTTTCCAAGCCAGATGGATTTCTGTGATTACAGGTCTAATGCTGTGACATACCATGTGGTGCTTCTCCTCTTTACATGTAGCCTATAGAACAGAAATCAGGCTCAAGGAAAGACTACTGTCTACTCCATTATGGAGCGTGTGATGGAAAAGTGTTTCTAAAATTTAAAAACACAGCACCATTTAATAATCAAAAACATCCTATTAATATATAATAATCAACCATTTCAAAACAAGTTTGTGTCCCCCCAAATACCAAATCACCAATGTTAAATTTGAAAGAACATTCCCTGCTTCATCTTAAAAATCATGTCCAACTCAGTTCAACATTGACAACTTTGGGGAGGTTTGAGTAATGCACCAGTTTCAGGAATGTGTCATATGCAGTGCTGGACTCTGTGTAATACTAATCAAATCCACCAGGAAACATATTTGTGCACAACAGCTGAACAGAAATGTGTTGCTCTCTCTGCTGAAAGTGTACAGGAGGGTGCAAGGCTTTCTTCAAACAGATCCTGAAGGCAATCTAGGTTTATTCTACAGCTTTATTGTACTTGAAAGGCCAGACCACCTTACCTGCTGCCAGACCATCACACATAGGGGAAACATGGGTACTTTCCTTTTAAGAATGACATATTTGTGAGGATAGAGGTGCTTAGGTAGAGGGCTGCGTGCCTTGCTGATGCCATTGTTCAGTAGATTTCCCAAATATCTCTTTCACTATGGGTTGGGCTTCTACAAGACATGCCTTCACCAAGCAGGAGACTTTCCTTTATGACATAAACGTCCATTCAAAGGATAAAGTGCACAGTGTAGGGAACCCAAATCACTGAAATACACAGCCCCCTTCTCCCTCAAACCAGTACTCGGAGAACCAGCGTTAAAGGTCTATTCCGATTAGTGCCTACTAATGGAATTTGGTGTCCATCAGTTGAATTACAGGCCTTGGGGGCTAGTAGGAGCTGCCAGGTCTGACAGCAGATGGTGAAGAAACAGTGGCAAAGATTTTGCTGGATGAGATTTAAAAAATGTTGTGAGGGTGGAAATGGAGGTGGTAGGGATAGGTGAAGAGACTCATAGCAATTGTACAGGAATGGAGAATGACAAATTTCCTAGCTTTCGTAATGGAAAGTTTCAATTCTATTAAGCACACGGAGGCGAGGATTAGGCTTTTCTTTCTTCATTTATTTTCTAGCAGCCTTGAACAACAACAGTAAACAGTAATTGAACTTCATTTCCCATGAAGCCTATAGCAAAAAAACCATCAAGTTCATAGAACAGTCCATCAGCCAATCAAGCGCCTTCTGGGACAATAATAGAGTGTGATCCCTGCTGGACGTCCTCTTTCTTCCTGCGACAAAGCCGACTGCGGAAGTTCTTAGTCCTGTTTCGAAACCTCTGTTCCTGCGTGCAGAAAAGGAGAGTTGTAAAACTCTACATGCTACGAGGCTATCAAACACATCGTTAATACCAACACTCATAACCGAACAGGAAAACGCTTTACTTACGTTTGACGAACATCCTGATCAACCTGGGTGGGATCAGGGAGGGCTAATCCTCGCCTCCGTGTCCTTAATAGAATTGAAACTTTCCGTTACGAAAGCTAGGAGATTTTTCATTCTATGTCAGGACCCGGAGGCGAGGATTAGGCTAGTTCAAAGCTTATCCACTACCAGGGCCGCTATGGAGGAGACTGGTTTGAAGTAAAACCTCTTATTAAAGGTTGAGTCAGAAGACCAGTCTGCCGCATTCAAAATGTCCTCCAAGCGGGCTCCTAGCATGAAAGCCTTGGAAGCCATGGCACCTCTCGCCGAGTGTGCCACGAAAACCTTGGTATCTATGCCGGCCTCTATAATCACCCAACGGATCCATCGAGCAATAGTTGGGGAGGAGACCGCTCTAAATGGCTTTCGCAAGGCAATCAGGAGTTGACGTTCCCCATGCGTAACTCCTCTGTCATGGCCTCATAAGCTTTAATGCATCTGACGATGCAGAGTTTAGGACAGTCAGGAAAGGCCAGGTAGGAAATGACCCGAGACTGGCATTTGGTCCGACGGGATACATGAAAGGTGACCCCATCCGGGGTGAAGGACCACCCGGAAATGTCCAGGGCCCTGACATCGGAGACCCGTCTACAGGACACCAAACACAGCAACATCGCCAGTTTTGAGGAAAGCTGTTTGCGTGTCAAGTACTTGTTGCTGGGCCAATCTGAAAGCAGGTTCAAAACCTTATTCACGTCCCAGAGAACTGAATACCGTGGCTCTGGGGGAAGGGAAAGGCGGATACCCCGGAGGAGTTTCCTCACCAATGGATGGTCCCCTACCGGATGATCTGCCACTACCGCATGGCCTGTAGAGATCGCGGAACGAACGTGTTAATCGTTCTGTATGCAAACCCCTCTGAAGCCAGGGAGGCTAGGAAGTTGAGGATGTGGACGATCTCTGCCCCCACGGGATCCAGACTCCGTTGCAGGCACCAACCCATCCATCGAGACCAGGCTGACCGGTAGCGTTTGACGGTACTGTCTGCCCATGCTCGAGAGAGAGGAGCTCCGCAGCGTGTCTCGAAAGCCCCGGGACCTGCCATCGAGCCCTGTAATCCTCCATGCCATTAGGGATAGGGACTCGTTCACTATCAGGGGATGAGGGTTGCCCGCTGGATCGAGCAGGAGATGAGGGAGCTGGGGTAGACGGATTGGAGAAGCCCAGGAAAGTTCCATCAGAACTGGAAACCAAGCTTGCGCTCTCCAGACCGGGGTAATCACCACCACCTCCGCTCTCTGTCGACAGACCTGCGTTGTTAATCGCATTATCATGGCGAAGGGGGGAAAGGCATAACCCGTCTCCAGGGACCAATCCTGAAGGAACGCATCGGTGGCTGACGCCCCCGGGTCCGGCCTCCAGCTTAAGTATTTCGGAAGCTGGTGGTTGAGGCGAGAAGCAAAAAGGTCGACAGAGAAGGGACCCCAATGGTCCTGAAGAGTCTGAAGCACTGGAGGGAAAAGTTTCCACAGACTCGAGTCCCGAAGGTATCTGGATTGCCAGTCTGCCACCTGGTTGGCCACACCCGGCAGATGCTCCGCTATCACTGACACCTGGTGGGCCAGGCAGTACTCGCAAAATTCCTTGGCCAAATCTGCCAGGGCCATGGAGCGTGTCCCACCCAGATGATTGATGTAGCGCACTGCTGCCACGTTGTCCATCTTTAGGAGGACGCATGTTTGAGCTCTGTCTCTGGTCCAACAACAAACCGCGAACGCGCCCGCCATGAGCTCTAGGCAATTGATGTGCAGGGAGCGTTCCGCGGCGGACCAACCTCCTCCTGTGGTAATTCTCCACAGCGTGCACCCCACCCTGACCCGCTGGCATCGGACGCGTTCACCATGTCCGGGAGGGAGCCAAAGATGGCCCGTCCGTTCCATGCCTCCATGTGGGAAAGCCACCACTGCAGCTCTTCCCTGACCTCTTCGGTAAGAGGGAATCTCTGGGCGTAGGACAAGCCTCTGCGCAAGTGAAACGCTTTGAGTCTCTGGAGGGCCGAAAAGTGCAAAGGGCCCAGAAAGATGGCCTGGATTGAGGCTGACAACAGACCCACCACTCTGGTGATGCTTCGCAGGGAAGTTATCTGCTTCCGAAGAATCTGCCGAATCTCGTGGCGGATCTTTGCTATCTTCCTGGAGGGGCGGCTCAGGGACGCCTCCACGGAATTGATCACAAAACTAGGAAGGTGATCGAGCGAGTGGAAAGGAGGCACGACTTTGACTGATTGATAATGAACCCAGAGACTGCAGGAGAAGGACCGCCGATCGAAGTTGATTTGACAGCGTTTGCGGACACTGGTGCATGAAGAGCATGTCGTCCAAGTAGACAATCATCCTGATTCCTTGCGATCTTAGATTCTCCACCACCGGATGCAGGACCTTGGTGAAACACCATGGGGCTGACGACAGGCCAAAGGGAAGAGAGGTGAACTCGAAAATTTGGCCCCGCCACTGGAACTGCAAGAAGCGACGGTGGGGAGGAAAAATCGGGACCGTCAGGTAAGCGTCCTTGAGATCCAAACGGACCATCCAGTCGTTGGGGCGCAGCAGATCTCGAAGAAGGTGAATTCCCTCCATCTTGAAAGGGCGGTAAACCAGCCATTCGTTGAACTCTCGGAGGTTTATCACCAGGCGCTGGCCCCCATCCTGTTTTTGAACCAGGAAAAAATTGCTTAAAAAGGCCCTTGGGTGGGGAGTTGCATGGCAAATTGCGCGTTTGTCCAGGAGTTCCTGAACCTCCTGATCTATCAAACTCACCTCCTTGCCCAAAAACCTGATCGGTTTCGGGGGTGAGGTCTGGACGGGAGAACCAAAAAACTCTATCTGAAAACCTTCACGGTCTGGAGCACCCATGCGTCAGATGTCAGAGCCCGCCAATTGTTGATGAAGTGAGCCAACCTGCCCCCCAAACAATGACATGAGATGATGACTGAACTCACCGTGAGTGGGGGGAGCGGCTCCACCTCGTGCTCCGTTTCATTGACCTCTGCGGCGGGAACGACCTCTGGTGGGGTAGAAACCACCGAAGCACGAGAAGTCTTGGGACTGTCCCCTCTGCGACTGCTGTCCTCTACCGGAGGCTGTCTGAGAGAACTGGCCAGCCGAGCGCCCCCTGCCACGACCGGCCCCGCCGAAAACCTGCGCGTTAAAAATGAGCTTGGCGGTGGACTGAGCCTTGTCCAATGAATTGAAGGTAGAGACAAATTTGCTCAATTCCTTCACAAATGGGTCACCGAACAGGCCGCCCTGAGCCACCTGACCCGCCTCCGAGGTGGCCAATTCGCCCAGTTTCGGGTCCAGTTTGATCAGGAGCGACCTGCGCCTCTCCGTAGAGATGGCGCAGTTCGCGTTCCCAAGAAAAATAATCGCCCTTTGGGCCCAGCTAGACAACACTTCAGGTGGAATCAGGGCTCCCGACACCTTGGCGTCTTCAGCCATGTCAAAAATCTTGAATAAGGAGCCTGTGATGTCAAGTAACTTGTCCTGGCATGCTCTCCAGGACCTGTCAATGCCCTTCTTCGGGTCTTTAATATATTTGGTGAGGAAGGTCGCCATTTTGGCACCAATCTCAGGGGTTACGGCTACCTTGCCCTCAAGGGACGGGCGAGGGCATTCCGCCCTGAGGCGGGAGCGGACCTCCTGGTCTAGAGGCTTCCGCAAGGGACTAGCCACATACTTGGCCACCTTATCACAGGGTACCCACTCCGAAGAGCGGGGGTGTAACAAATCCTCTGGATCTAAGAGGTCAGACTGGGAATCACCCCGAGAGATTGGGGCCTGGGGTTGGTCCACTGACCGAGAGGGAGAGGGGCACCAAGACCGTCCGTGATCAGAGTCTCCATCCGAAACACCCTGGGAGTCCTCAGAAGGATGCGGAGAAGCCACAGGCTCCTGCAATTCTGCAGGTGGAGGGTCTGGAGGGGAAGGGCCCGATGTCGCAGGTGGAACCTTGGCATCTAGAAATGCCTGCTTCAACCTGTCGAACGCGCCCAAATCTACCCCTTCGGGATGGGGGCGTTGCCGCGGTTTCTCAGGAGGGGCAGCGGGGCTCAACTCTGGAGGTTGGGAGCCCGAAGGCCCCGGAGTCTCTTCCCTCGCTGGGAGGGGTTGAAGGCACTTCTGCGCCAGGTCAATCAACCTCTTCTCCAAAGGAGCCACCGCCTCTGAGACCGCCCTGACAATGGAGGCATCAACCGTGTCGCAGAAGTCATCTGTGAGCGGGAAATATTGTGTCTCCTCTTCCTCCTCATAATAATCGTTGAACTCCTCCATATTTTAAAGGAGTAGCTGAGGATTTGAGGTAAGCGTCAGGTAAGTAGGGTAAGTATTTATTGGTAAGTATTTATGGGTGACCACCCACCAGGTAAGAGGGCTATTAGATATGGGACAAAGCCCAGAACCCAGGGGGGGGGTCAAGCCCCAGACAGGCGGGATTATCAGTAACAAGGGAGGGCCAAACCAACCTTGAACTAGGCCCAAGCCCTAAAGCAGTACAAAACACGCCCTTATTAGTCACACGGACCGTAGGGAAATCGCCTGGGAGGAATTGTACTGCAAGCGGAGTAATTGACCAATCTTACCCCCGGGGGGATGTTCAACTCTCCAGGCAGCCGGCAACAACAAAGGCGCGAGACAGCACGGACGCGGGCGGAGGCGCTCGGCGATGGCCACAACTGGTGCGACCTCTGCCCGCGTCCCGCTGAGGAGAAATGCGCTGAGGGGAAGGAGGCGCGCCTTCTGACGGTCGGCGGACCGTCGCGCACTCCCCCCCGGCAAACTACGTACAATACTCGCGGCCGCGTAGGAGCGGTCAAAATGTTCCCGCAGCCGCGTTTGAGGAGCGGATGCTCCGATTGAAGCTGAAAAATCAAAGAAACTGAAACAAACTGTACCGCTGAGCAGAAGCTCCGAATAGAACACGAAAAACCAAGCAATGAAGCACTAATACAAAAACCAAGCAATTAAACAATGCCGGCTCCGCGAGCGGAGCTACCGCAAGGCAAACAATTAAATAATTGAAAAGGGGAGCGGATGCTCCAATATAAATTAATATACATTAGCCCAAAACCACCCAGCATAAAGCAACTGAGGGAAGTGGCACTTATCTGAAGGAGGCTGCTAGCAGCGAAGAAAGAGGACGTCCAGCAGGGATCACACTATTATTGTCCCAGAAGGCGCCTGATTGGCTGATGGACTGTTCTATGAACTTGATGTTTTTTTTGCTATAGGCTTCATGGGAAATGAAGTCCTATTACTGTTTACTGTTGTTGTTCAAGGCTGCTGGAAAATAAATGAAGAAAGAAAAGCCTAATCCTCGCCTCCGGGTCCTGACATAGAATTGACTGGGAGGATTCTAAGCAGGAGCAACAACTAAGAGAATCTAACAAGATCATACCCAAATTTGACCTTATTAGGAGTCTGTCCCTATTAGCTCTCACAGAAAAATAAATTGTGTCAAACACACAGTAGGCGATGGGAGGAATGCCTTCAATAAATATAACTACTGGTAATTGCTCAGCTTGGCATTACAACTCAATGTTGTCTTTCTTATCATGCCACATCAGATTGGACCCAGCCATATGCAAATGAGTCTTGCTCCCACTCCAAAAGGAACAGTACTGCCCAAACTGCCAAGCCAGATACTCTCTGAACTGGAACACAAACAACCCAGTACCAGTTTTGCAATGATTTGGCCTCTTCCGTTGTGTGTACCATCATCATAGTGAGCTTGGCAGGTATGGCAGGAAAAAATTGGAATGGCATCTGTGCACAGGGAGAAACTTCCCATCATGTTTGGCCAATTACTTTTTGTTCCGAGGAAACAAACTCTCACTTTGAATGTTGTTTTCTCTGAACAAACTGTGTGGGAGCGGGATTTAAGGAATTGGATTATTAATTGGGGTGGGTGACTAACCACTTCCAGGAACAATCAGAACCTTTGTAAAGGTGAACCCTCAAAGTCACTAAATTAACCTGAGTTCAATCTCCTGATAGCTATGGCAGAGCAGACATGTTTAACTTAGGGCAATGTGTAAAGTATTTATGGAGTTACAAAATAGTAATAAAGTCAAAGTGCAAAGCAATAAAAATCCCAAGCTGAATCAGAAAAATCTAATACAATTTAATAAACCAAATCCATTAAGAGGATCTGGAGATATTTATTTTTAAAGTTTTAAGTAGAAATAGCACCAAAAAGCACAAAGCCAAAGATGGCCAATAGTTGCGGTAGACAGGTACTTAGGTGTGGTGTCTGACTTGGTCCTTTGAGCTCCAGTCCATCTTTTGCAGGAAAGCCTTTTGTAGCTTGTTGTATCCCTGCAGCTTGAACAGGCCAGCCGTATGGCTCTTGGAGTCCATTTCTTTGTCCTGGGTATAAGAGTGAGCGTGTCCAGTTCTTCAGAGCTCCTCTCACGCAACAGACAGCAGGTCCAGTCCTCTTCTGCTCTTCCTTAGGTCCAGCAGTGTTCTGAAGTGGGTGACTGGAAATGTTACATTTATACCTAGCATGGGTTAGTAGGTGGAAATGACTCCTGGGCACACCCTAACCCATGAAGTGAAAGTTCACAGGGCCAACCCTACCCTCTTTGGGCGTTTTCAAGATGGCGAACAGCTGAACAGAAATTTGGATTCTGAGGGCTGGGTGTATGCTGGGCAGTGTACTAGGGTAATCCTAGTGACCTCCCACATTTAAAACCAAAATACATTTTGAAGCAGCCACTGTATACCCAATAAACCCCATAGACAGGTGTCTAGTAGAACAAATAAGGCTTTTCCAGCAACCAGATAATAGATACACAAGAGTTTTCTTGGCATCCTGTACTCTACCTCTCACATGTGCCCCCAGTATTATATGTAAACCCAGTAGACTTGTGAAGCAGGATTTTACACTCCAACGGGATTTGACACTGTAATATCAAAAGGATGCTCACAGCCGACACCCTTCTGCTGAGGTTTAAGAAGTCATCCCTGCTCATTCAGGTCAACCTGTCAATCATAGTAACCTATTGGGTAGCTCCTGGGAGGAATCTCACACATCATTCACACCTATTCAAATGCTAATTACCAACTGGTAGAAGTTGGAGAGCAAATGCAAATTTGCCTCCAGAAACTTTAGGTAGTAAAAGTTAACCTTTCTGAAAGTTACCTTTCCTTAAAATTTATTAAAATTCCGACTTCACTGTTGAATTGGATTTTTAATAACTATTTAAAATAGTTGTTGTTTAATTATGCTTCTGACTAGTCCCATTTCCGAAATACAGTACTATTCTGGTTTTCTACATAGGACAGCTACACCTGCCACATTGACAACAGCTTTTAGTTCCTTGTCACTGTAAAGACATGTTAATACGTAGGGCCTCATTATGATGTCGGGCGGACCGCCACTGACAGGCCATCGGTGGCGGTCTGCCCAACATCCAGAGCATCGATCCGACCGCTGCATTACGATGCATGTGTTTGGAGTGATAATGTCGGGGAAAGACCGCCGCCTGTGACAGGATCAAAGATGCCATCGGGACAGCGGTCCAATTCCTAACCCTACTATGGAGGCGGTGCCTGTGCAGGCACCGCTGTAGGCATTAGGATATCCCTTTCAGGCTGCCCCCGTCCCCTGTGGGCCACAGCTTAGTGACCCGGGGGCACATGTAGTGCCCCCCACACATCCTTGTACCCTGTGCCAGGTACACAGTGCATGGATGTGCACAAAATGCTTTTTTCTAGTGTGACTTGTGCTGCAGCTCTTTTCCTGGACCACAGCACAAGCGCACTAGTAACAGCATTTACGACCACCTGCACAGCAGTCGTATCCTAATAGGGAGGGCGGGACTGCAGACTCAATGTCGGACATTTCTTGCCCGCGGCGATGGCGGACCGACACTCGTCCGACCGCCATCGTAATGAGGCCCTAAATTTCTACATGTCTTACTTTTAAATACTATGCACTCTGCCTGGTGGACTACAAGACCTATATGGGGGGACTTATTAATATATAAAGGGGAGGTTTTGACCTGTCGAAAGGGTTTATTTTGAGAAGCAGGATGGTGCAATGGTACTGCATTAAACTTAAGAGCCCTAGGTACATTTTGTACTGTATATGAGGGACTTAAAAGTAAGTTATAGATGTCGATTAGGAGTATGCCACTTTAAACATGTTAAAAGTCAGAGCACACGCACTTACTGGTTAGCAGGGTTAACAGAGTTCTAAACAACAAAAATATAGGGTCCAGCAAAAGGTGAAAAATATGGGGTGACTATGCAGTAACAGCATATTTCCTACACCTACGACCTATTTAAGAATTTAAACATCACTTTGTGATGGACAGGCATTTCAAAATGGAAGGGATTCATGTGTTGAGAGATGTTTTGCAGGATTTGGATTGGATGGTAAAAACTGATCTGAAGGATGCTTATTTCTCAGTTCCAATTGCTTTAGAGAGTCAAAGTTTTCTTCAGTTCAGATAGGAGGGTCAGTTATACCAATTCAGGCATCTTTTGGTCTTTCGTCAGCCCCTTGGTGTTTTTCAAAGGTAATGAGACCTATTGTAGGGTTTCTGAGAGAAAGAGGAGTATGGTGATCATTTATTTGGACCACATTTTGATAATGAATCAGGATGTGGAGGTTTTGAAGACTCAGTTGCTCATGACAAAGAATATGTTAGAGTCTGTAGGTTTTACAATAAATCAGGAGAAGTCATTCCTGATTCCTCCACAGAAGATGGAAGTTTTGGGTTTTACGATAGAAACGGTGAAGGTACAGCTTCAATTGCCGGAGAAGAAGATTCATTGACAAAACGGGAAGTAGGACATTTATTATAAAAAGAGGGCGTAGGTTTGAATGAGTTGGCTTGAGTAGTTGGGCTTTTGTCTTCGCCAATTCAGGCAGTTTTTCCAGATACCATACTTTACAGGGTGTCGCAGCGTCTGAAAAGGTCCAGTTTGTCAAAAGGTCTTTGGAAGATGACAAGGTGATGTTGTCTCAAGAGGCTCGGCCAAAGTTGGTTTGATGGGTGGAGACTGTACTGGTTTGTAACGGTTGAGCTATTTTTGGTTCAATCCCAGACTATACTTTGGAATCTGCTGTGCACAAGCTATGGTGGGAAGTGGGTTTAGAGGATAAAGTTACAGAAGGCAAATGGAGTTTAGTAGAGAGGTAGGATCATATCATCTGTTTGGAGATGAGAGCAGGTATTTTTGCAATTCGCAGTTTCAAGAAACAGATTCAGGGCATTCCGTTTTATTGAAGATAGACAACATATCTGCTGCAACTTACATAAACAGGTTGGGAGGAAGCAGGTCAAAGAGGCTATTAGAGTTAGCAAAGGAGATGTGGGAGTATTGTTTGGGACACAAAATAAGTGTGAGAGTTCAGTATTTACCAGGGAAGGAAAATGTCATGGCAGACTCGCAAGGTGGTGGATTTCAGTGATTGGAAGCTGAAGTAGGTGTTGTTTCAGGAAATGCAATGGTGTTTTGGTTGTCTAGAGGTAGATCCATTTGCTTCTCATTTAACTCTTCAGATAAGAAAGTATGTGAGTTGGTGTCTAGATCCAGGGGCAATACTGATAGATGTGTCAGTCTGAATTTGGAGAACATGAAGGCTTATGCTTTTCCATCTTTCTCGATGATACGAAGGGTGCTGTTGCAGGTGAGGAGACAGATGTCAGTTGGTGTTGGTAAGAGAGTCAATTAATTAGGAGGAAAAATTAATTATCTTAATAAGCTAAAGGTGCCATTAGGAGTAAAACTTAACCTTAAACTGACACACATTTGAAATGTAATAACTCTCAATAGGCAATCATTGTCACTCATGTAGGCCTTAGTAAGGCCATGAAACAAGTTATTTCCTAGCTAGAAGGGAACTCAATATTGCTGAAATGTGCTGATCGTGATTTAGAAGCTTGACTCTTGAAAGACATGCTTAGAGATGTCATAACTGCAGAATCATTTGGTTTAACAAAAATATTACTTTACTAAGCAACATTTTTATTCTTGAATGTCATGAACTTCCTACTTTCTTATGTTTCATACAAAGTTTGAATAAAATAATTTGTGCATTTAAACAATAATGATTGATTTATAGTGTAAAAGAATGAATTACCTAACAGTGATTTTGTCCTTTAATTAGTAGTTCATTGTTCTTGCAGTGAAACAAATTTATATGTGGAAGGTCGATCTGTGTTTAAAGCCTATGGGAACTATGCCTGATGTTTCCAGAATCTCATTGCGCATTCTTTAAGAAGTTTAATCTGCATGTATGTCCGTGGGAATGGAGGAGCTGAACCTGCTTACTGAAGAACTCTGTCTCCTGATTGGCTCGTGGAAGAAGAGGCCTGCTGAAATGTGAACTATATGTTTTCTTCACTTTTATATTAGTGCGTGTTCCTAGGTAGTTTCAACGCTTTTCCTTTGGTGGATTGCCCCAGACCCAGATCTTTGACAGTTGTGGATAATGCTGCTACTTTTTTCCGCTCTGCCTTACTTTGCTATTTTGAATTGGGAGTTTGCTACTTCAACTGTATGCTGACCTATTTGCAGGGCTCAAAAAATAAATCATATACATATTACTAGACCTGCAGGTCTAGTAACTTGAATATTCTACTCGACCTAACTGTATAATGTACTTGACCCATGAACACGTCTCAAATTATGTGATCACCTTTTTCTTCATTATCACATAAGAGACCACCTTCAAATATGAAAGTTCACTATTTCTGCTGTATAAAAAAACTCTTTTTATTTACTAGACTAGACTAAACGTTTGCTCCATGTATAATCAGAATTGAGCCCACATATAGGGTACTGATGATCCCTGGCTTGCCTCTTAGTTCACTAATAACATTGTCATCTGGGCAGGAGCAGGAATATTTCCCAGTTCATTTTTAAAAATTCACTTTTCATAAATATATCACTAAAACATGATGTGGTAGTGCACTGTCATCTACAGAGAGCACTTTTTCCATTGAAATGGCCACAAAAGTTTCCCACTAACATGTAGTTTTACTCATAAAACTAAATAGCGCATAAACAATTTTTGGAAATTGGGTTTCAGCAAAAATATTTAAAATTTGAACATCACCAAGTAAAGTGTTCTGATTTGTTTTGATCCTATAAAAATCTTTTTTTTACCACAGAGTTACAAAAATATGTCTTCATAACTAGTGAAATATATTTGAAATGTTTGAACAGTTCACTTGTTAGCTATTTCAGTGTTGTTTTAGAAAAAAAGCCTGAAATCTTACAGCCTTTCATTTCACATGTTTTGCACAGCGCGAGTGTCACACAGTTCGCTTTACAAAATCCTCTAACTTCAGTCACAGAAAGAAAAGTAAATGTAGGAAGACAATCTGACTATTGACCTCTGTCTCTGAAAGCCGAGCAAATGTAACAAGATAAGATTAAAAGGCGTCTTTATTGCTCAATCACTTTGTGAGCAAAAGATTTAAAGGCATCTTTAGTGCTCATTCGCTTTGTGAGCAAGCAGAACACCTATTGCCAGCTCACCAGAACGGGCGAGTAGGCCCTAAAAATAGCTCATCCTGATTAAATCTGGCTCACCATAGCGAGTTGACGAGTGGATTTTTCAAGCCCTGATTTTTATTTATTGAGACTCAGCTAAGACTTATAAACTACTCTTTATGTGAAGTTCTGCTACTCTAATTTGGCTCCGAAGCTTCATGCTCCTTTGATTTCACTTTTTTCCATTGAATTTGAACTCTTTATGGGTTCTTAAATTATAAAGCTCTGATCTTGATTCTATAGAATAGGGAACTTGTTACTTTATGGAACACGCTTAATGCAATTTTATAATAAGGATGCTTTGTTCTAACCATTCTTTTTGAAGAGATTTCTGTAAACTTATTTGATTGATGGACTAACTAAATAACGACCAAAAATAAAGAAAACATTTTTACTAATCTCTTAATGAGTAATGAAGCTTTGAAACGACAATACAACTCTCATCATTGACTGAGCTTAAACCGTTAATGAAATTAAGTTTGAAATATCTAACTTGCTCCTTGACTCCTAATACAAATCTCCAAATTCCATCACTGAGAAGCGCGGAAAATAGGGCTTAACCCTTACAGACCATAAATGACAGGAAAAATTTGGGCTCAGTTCGCACTATTATTGGTGACTCCATTTTGGACAACTCAGGCGTGGTTCGGTCAGTGATGGAATTGGTGCTGGAAACACCATTTCTGGTACGGGCTTGCAAAGGATTATTGGTGGGTATAGAAGGAGAGGAGCATACTTTGATAGAGTCAGGAGTGCTCAGCCTTCTAGTTGGAAGATTTCAGGAATTCAGAAAGATTCACTAAACTTTCTAGAGAAGCTTCAGGCCTGCTCAATGAGTCATGGGCTCCAGGAACAAGGACAAGATATAGGTGTGCCTGGAAAGTCTGGTTTTGTTGGTGCTTGGCAAGGGATTTGGATCCTGTGGAGGCTGATGGGGCTATGATTGCTAATTTTCTTACGGAAATGTTTGGTAAAGGTCTTAATTCTAGAACTGTTAATTGCTACAGATCTGCAATAGCAGCTAGACATTTGCTTCTGGATGGCATGTCAGTTGGCTGGAGTCATTTGATTTGTAGTCATGAAAGTAATAAGGCCTACAGGCCTCCTTAATCTAGGTAGGAAACACTTTTGATGTTGAGTTTATTTTTAGATTGCTTGAGAAGTGGCCTAGTAATAGATTTGTGAATACTAGAGATTTATCTTGGAAGTTAGCAACTTTATTATGTTTGATTTCTTTTAAAAGAGTGTCAGACATGAGAGTTCTGGAGTGGATTAATAGGCTTTATCAGCCTCATGGTGTGTTTTTTGAAATTTGGAAGAGGACTAAAAGTATGCCAAAATCATTGTTTTATCCTAGATTTGACCAGTACCCAAAACTTTGTGTTGTGAGGTGTATTAGAGAGTATGCGTCAAGAGTTAGCGAGCATAGTAGTGTCGGGTGGATCAGTTATTGATTTCATATGTAAAACCTTTTCCTGCAGTTTCTTTAGAGAATTTTTGGGTATAAGTATTGATATTATTGATATTTGAACTTGATGAATTTCAAAGCATTGTTTGAATTTCTTTCAGAGATATATTGAGGAAGAGAACCACTGATGTTTTCAGGAAGGTGCAGTCTTTGTAACATATTAGTTAGATATAGCAGCTATAAAAAAGGAAGAATATGGTGTTTATGGAATTTATATGAGTTCATGTTGTGTGCTAATGCTTGGACGTTTTAAGTGTTTGCTGCTCAAAAGTGGTGAATAAAATGTTTATGAATAATGTTAGCCTCTATGTCATTACTAAAATCACAATTCTATATGCAGTAAACTTTTGAGAATTAACATTGTTCCCTGCTTCCACAAATGATTGAGAAAAGAGGCTTTTTTAGTATGGTCGCTTTTCCGTCTCATGGGAGTCCGATCTAGAGCTGAATCAACTCTGACATAATTTACAGTTTATATCACAACGTATGAGATGTTTTAATATTATAAGAACTTGCTAAGAGCAGAAACAAGCTATCATGCCAGCATTGTTATTAATGCATCTTTCTAGGTTCTGTTTGAACTGCTGATATGATGATAGTTGGTAGCTAGTATGTGCATTTTTCTCTTATTCTTCTTTGAACCTTTGTTTATTTTTTAATGATGTATTGTTTCTGTAGTTGTTTTTTCCCTCCATTTCTTTTCTAAAATGTACAACAAATATGTTGTATGCAAAAAAGTAATCATATCAGACAAGTACACCACAACAAAATAGCATTCTGAAATATGATTTTAATTAACAAACATACAGTAAATGTATTCTTCTTAGAATGTATAACACCCTTGGTATTATATGACTTGATTCAAGATCTGCTCAGTTTAGATCCTTTTGTAAACTATCAATGCTAGGTCCCTCAAGTTGGCTGACAAATAGACCTATTTGTCCTTCCATTACTCTGTAGAGTGGAAGCTTTGTTATCATATATGTTCTATAGCCATTACATTTGGGTTCTGCCTTACCATCTCTGCATACCCTTGAGGTATATTGGGAAAGGACATGTTTGAGTTAGTCTCATTAATGTATGTCCATCTGGAGGATTTCTTGATCAAAGGCACTTTCTAAAGTCCCAGTTTGTAGTCCATGTATCCTGCACATATCGATGCATTTCTACGAAGTATAAGAATAGATCATATATATTGCAGTAAATTGCTTCTACCCACCTATTTGGTGTCACTCACCCAATGACTTCTCCCAAGCAGAGGCAAATAGGTCAGTTGTCAGTTTCTCCAAAATGACACTGCTAAAGGTTTAGATTACACATTAAAAAAGGAATGTGTGGAGATGGTGCTAGCTGTGTTGGGAAGAGGGTGCCATAATTCCTAACTCCAGTACGAACTACTAGACTGACTCTGCCATTGGAGGTCTTTCCCATGGAGCTTGTGGGCTTGTCTCTTGTGGGGACAGTAAAAACACTTTTGCTGCTTTCTGACTCTTTAACTGCTTTTTTTGCTCACCGGAGAGGTTAGTTATTGGTCTCCATCTGTCGTGTGAGGAGACCAAAGATGGTACTAACTGACCCTAAAGAATTGATCTAGCATGTGACTTGAACTGAGGCGGTGCAGTGTTTGGATGATGGTGCAGGTAGGTTCTTCATCTGAGGCAATCACAAAAGTATACTCAAGTACAATGGATTTTCCCACTGGTGTCCTAGCCTGTGGCAGTAGAGAGAGAGGCGGGTGAACTTCTCTGAACTACGTTTGCTTGACATGGGGAGTCTGTTCATAGAGGGCATTACTGCTATCTCATGTAAAAATAAGAAGGTCTTTCAAACCCTGAGGTCCTGACATGGATTTGAGGAGGAAGGTTGTTTTTTTCTTGAATGGAGGTTCTGCTGGAGAGAATCATTGTGTTTGCCTTACCATGCCTCCCAGGATGCAAACAACAGAGGGAGAAAGGAGATTTCTTTCACTCTAAAATCTCTGTCTGTTCTGTTAATTACTGAGCTTCCAGGGACAGTGGTTATAAACAGAATAAGGGGCTCTGGCAGAGGGAATCCCTCATTAGAGCTGTGATTAAGGATTTACAGTCCATTACATGCAATATAAAATGCAAGGTAATGTCAATTGAAGGACAACTGGAGAAAATACAAGCCGGACTGGACTACATGGAAAGTGGTTTGTATTACTCTCCTAAGAGATCGTGGGAGAAAGAAATATTGACTCGGATGAAAACGCTTCAAAATGAGTGAAAGGAGTTATGCAATCTGCTCTATTTTGCAATTTGAGGCAAAGGTACAGTGTCTTGGAAATCAGGCAAAATGTGCTAATTTTAAAATCTTGGTGTTTTATGCCCCTACAGGATTGTGAAGAACTGACTGATCTGGAAGATGAACATTCTATGTTGCTGCCTAGTGTTCCTGATTATCTCATGGAGCATGGGGCATCTCCATGTGGGGAGAAACAATTATTGTGTTGATGAGGTTAAGTGAAGGAAAGGTAGTCGCCCTCTAAGCTGTAATCCACAGAAAGTCCCTCTTGTATAGGGAGAAATAGATCCTCATTTTCCTAGACCTGAGGAGGGAGAATCAGACAATTTACAGCACTTGTGGAAGGACTCCCTGGGACTAGGTCTCGAAGCTGCTGTGTTGTATCCAGCAGGACACAAGTTAGTACATAAAGAGTCAGTCCCTATGTTTCTTACGGTGAACTCTGCTCAGATCTTTCTGGGCTATATTAAAGCAGACGGTGGTGCGGTGGCTGACTCTGAATTATAGGGCCTCTGTGAGGTTTGTGACCTCCAAAGTTTTTTGGGCTCTGAAGGCTTGATTTCTTTTGGGTGCAGAATCTGATGATGGGGGGGGGGAGGTATGGGCGCAATATAGCATTTGAAATGTGTAGTCTACAAATGTGAGGTTTGTGATTTGATTTGGGGTAGTCTTCCACCATCATCTTCTCTCCCTCATTAGCGCTATTCTGACTGGAGCACTTTGGCCTAGAAGTTCATGTGCTATTTTAACCTCCTGTGAGGCAACGTAAAGTATACAATTGTATATTTTGTTGTGGGACTGGAAGACATATGCCTCCTGTCTAGGGCTGTCTGTGGTAGTCGAGTTAAGGTGAATGTAACACCTCGAAATTTTTTACCTCGGGCCTTCAGTGAAATAGAACATTGCTCTTCTTTATTTGGAAATGTCCCTTGTGACTGCTCTTCTTTATTTGGAAATGCCCCTTGTGACTGCTGTGTTTTGAAATAACTGCGGGAACATAGTACAGCAGTGGTTCCCAAACTGTGCGCCGCGGCACCCCGGTGCGCCGTCAGAACTCACCAGGGGCGCCGGGCACTTCTTGGGAATGTAGGAAAGGTTCTGCTCTAGTACTGTAACTTTAACTAGCCCAATGCTTTCCTTTCATTGGTGATGCCGTCTGCCTTGCATTTGTTTACCCTGTGATTCTTTCTTTTTCATACTACTGCTCCATTATAAAGACATGCACTTACCTTTTTTGTAATGTGCATTTGCAGGCCCCAAGTAACCCATGTGTGAATGCCATGTGGGGGAGTTACTGAAGCCACACCGGTCAGCGTCAGGAATGGTTTGAACCAGCGCGTGATGTGTAACAAATAAAAAGCATGTGCGCTTAGGCGGGGCCAGGCACAATCAGGACAGTGATGCAGAGCAAGTGTTGTTGCTGCCATCAGCCACTCTTATAAGCGGAATATCGGGTAAACATGATCGTGTGAAGCGAAGGGGTAAAATTACGATCAGCTGCGATTGTTTCTGGAATTTTGGGGGTGTTTTAGATTTCTGGCGAACTGTGCTTAATCTTTCCTGCCACTGAAAATACCATGCTCTCAGTTGGCTCGCCTTATTTTTCAACGTTAAGAATCCAAACTGCTTACGCTCTATTCTTTCAAAATGTTCACCACCAGAAAACTTAACCTGTGGTCAGCACTGCAGAAGCCACCTGGCCAATTTTCTTCATTTCACTTATCTTTTCTTCCTCTGATTATACATTAGTTCACCTTACAATTCACGTCAACAGTATGCATTTGCCCACAACACCAGTAAGCCTCCATACCAAAAGTAGCCATGTGCCATAACATTTTCTCAGTTATTTCATCTCCTTCTTAATCACTGTACATTCCAGCGCCTGTGGTCGGGCTTACATCACCCCACCCGAAAGAAAATTGACATGATGGGGAGCCGCGCCCAACGGCCAATTATGTCAAGGGAGCCACGGGTCGAAAAAGTTTGGGAACCACTGTAGTACAGCATTGTTCACACCTGCAAAAGGAGCTGTGCAGTCTCATCCATATTTGTACTCAATTTGTGCATCGTGTAGTAGGTACGATTCCCTACAACTTACATGTTTGTTTCCTGTACTCACTTTGTATCAGATACCATTTTTCAGAAATAGAAAATCGGATTTATATAATGCATTTGGGTGAATGTAAGCCTTTTGTTCACTTTTAATCACTCATCAGATAGGTTCATAGCATTTGTAAATTGCGACTCTTCATCAGTGACTAATACTTAAACATAAACTCCATCTTTATTTTTTTCAGAAGGGTCTTTGGCCCATTGGCTTTTTGGAGAGAGCCGCATGTTACTTGTATTTGTATAGTACATATGTACTACTTATATGGCCTTGCAGTATTTTCGGGTCCCAGTTACCATTTACGTTAAAGTGGCCTGTTGGCATTGCATTTGTTTATATTTAGCATTGTTTAGAGGTGTTTAATTGGATAGTGGTTAACAAGGTAAAAGTCACTATCCAGACTCCAGAAGAATGCATGTGTTGTATGATTGCTTCTTCCATAATGATGGGAAACATATTAGTCACTGATTCTAAACACATATTCCGAAGCTACATATATCCTTTAATTTGGCCAATGTTTGTAAGCTATTGGTGATATTCAGTTATGTATAATCTTTCCGACTTCGTAGAACATGTCTTAAAACAAATTAACTGAATCAGCTTTTTTTGTTTGGACGGGAAATTGGAAGATAGATTTTCGTCTGATGTTAATGTAGTTTAGAAGTAATTGGGGGAATGCAAATGTGATTTGTATATGATAGGTAATAAAATCTGCTCACCGGTGGCACATAATTTTGTGGAACGGTAGGTGTAACAAATACTGGCACTTCAGGTTTGTATTCCTAAGAAAAACCACAAAATCCCTTTTCAGATTGGGATATAGAATCTTTTTCGAACTTTCTTAATTACAGGACCCTAGAGGGCCAATCTACTTAGTGTATCTGGCCTGTGCACCATCGCGGTCGGTCTCAAATTGCGCATAGGTTCATGTCTCCTATCGCCATTACCATTGACTACAATTGGTGGTTTGAGCTTTTTCAAACTATTTTTACTTGAATCTTTAAGAATTCATATCTCTAGTTGACCTTACTGGATGTTTGTTATTTCATAATTGGAATGAGATTTTAATTTGTTGTGTTTTTGACTTTTAAGTGTTTCAATACTTCTAATTGCTTTACAAATTTTCTCTAAATTAACGCTGTCTCCTCTGGTGCCACAGCTACCAGGGTTTGAGTTCAGGTTTAAATCCCTGAAACCTTTGACTGGACCTAACAAGATAGTGACTTTATTACTTGTGTGAAACTCCAATCCACCCTAACTAGTTAACCATTTTTTCACAATTGTAGGAAGGTAGGATCCTTCTGGCATGGTTACCCCCACTTTTTGCCTGGTGTCAGTGAGTTTTGGACTAGTCTGACTGGTATCCGGCTAATAAGGACCCCAGTCACTGTGCTTTCTCCCTAAATTTGACAATGGTAAGTACTTTGGTACCTTCCTAATTAGCTACTGGTGTACCCTTCTAAGTCCCTAGTATATGGTACTAAGGTACCCAGGGCATAGGTACACCATGGGCTGCAGCATCCCATGTACTGGGGGGCTCCCAGAGAGCCCCACTGTATTCCCGGTACCATCCTTTCAGGGTCTAACAGCAAGCTAGTGCTGCTGCTGACCACGGACAAAATTCTGCCCTCCTGCTGCTGAGCCAGGCTCGAGCAGGGGAAGGTAGAACAATAGGTTTCCTGTCGCAGGGAGGTGTGACCACATCCCAGACAGGATTTAGTGTATTGAGCTGGGGTGGGGGCGGCTAATCACCCGATAGGTTATCCAGGTGCTTGCAGGCCCAGGGGGCTTATTGAAACAGCCAGGTCTTGAGGGCCATTCGGAATTTCGAAAGTGAGGTGATGGTCTGGAGGTGCATGGGTAGGCTGTTCCAGGTTTTGCTGCGATGTGGGAGAAGGAGCGTCCTCCACTTCTGCTTCAGTAGATGCGGACAGTATGGACAAATGAAAGGGAGGTGGTGCGTAGTCTTCTCAATGGTTGGTAGAAGTTCAGGCGGTGGTTAATGTAGGTGGGTACTTGGTTGTGTAGAGCCTTGTGTGTGTGGGTCAGCAGCTTGAATTAGCATCTCTTCTGTACGGGGAGCCAATGGAGTTTCCTGAGGTGGAGTGCGATGGACATGGATTCATCAGGGAAGGCCGAGGAAGAGTCTGGCTGCAGCGTTCTGTATGGTGTGAAGTCTCTGTGGAAGGTGTGCGGCGATTCCTACATGGAGGGCATTTCCGTAGTCCAGGCGGCTGGTAATGAGGGCTCGTGTCACTGTGCGTCTCGTGTGTAGGGGTAGCCACTTGAAGATCTTACGTAGCATGTGCAGAGTGAGGGAGGAGATGGTGATGATCTGTGATTTCATGTTGAGCTTGTTGTCAATGATGATTCCGAGGTTTCTGGCGTGGTTGGAGGGAGTGGGTGTGGGTCCTAGGTCTGATGGCCACCAGGAGTCGTTCCATGTGTTGCTGCTGTTGCCAAAGATAAGTACTTCCGTCTTGTCTCTGTTCAGCTGCAGGCAGTTGTTCTTCATGAAGATCAGGACGTTTGTCATGCGCCTGTGGAAGATGGTTCTGGTGGTGGTGGGGTCGTCGTGAGTAAGAGGATGAGCTGGGTGTCATCTGCATAGAAAATTATGTTGAGACCGTAGGATCTGATGATGTTGGCCAGCGGAGTCATATATGCGTTGAAGAGTGTGGGGCTGAGGGATGATCACTGGGGGACACCACAGGTGATCTCCAGGGGTTCAGAGATGAAAGGTGGCAAGTGGATCCTCTGGGTTATTCCGGTGAGGAAGGAAGTGATCCATCTGAGCGCATCCCCTTGGATGCTGATGAGTCTTTCGATCAGTTTTTGGTGGGATATGGTTTTGAAGGCTGCCAAGGGGTCAAGGAGGATCAAATCTGCTGTTTCTCCTTGGTCGAGGAGGGTTCTGATGTCATCTGTGGCTGCGATCAGGGCGGTTTTGGTGCTGTGATTGCTGCGGAAGCCCGATTGGGAGGCATTGAGTAGCTGGTTTTACTCCAGGTGTGTCATGAGTTGATTTTTGAAGATCTTTTCCAATACCTTTGCTGGGAATGGGAGCAGGGAGATTGGTCGGTAGTTTTTAAGTTCGCTGGGGTCGGTGGAGGTGTTGAGTGCATTCGCCCAGCTGATCTCTGAGATTGTGTTCCACCTCTGGTGGGGGGCGTTGGTCATCTTGGGGGTGGCAGTGCGGGTAATGGAGATACTGAAGTGGACGATGGAGTGATCGGTCCATGTGAGTGACATGGCTGTATTTCACGTGGTTGCTGGAGGGGAAAATTGGGTCCAGCATGTGTCCTGTGGTGTGTGTAGGGTCGTGGATGATCTGGGTCAGTCCGAGGCTGCTCATACTGTCGAGTAGGTGTGCGGTGTTTTTGTCATTGGAGTCGTCGATGTGGAAATTGAAGTCGCTGGGGAAGATTTAGTCCTTGGAGTCTAAGGCTAGGGGCGCAGTGAAGTCTGCGATGGTGTTGCAGAAGTTGGAACGCGGGCCCTGGGGGTCAGTATGCGAGGGTTGGCTGTCTTGTCCTCCATGTGGAGTTGAAGTTGAGATATTCCAAGGGGGTGGTGGTGTTGTCTGTGATGGTGGTACACTGTATGGTCTCTTTGTTAATGATGGCTGTTCCTCCTCCCGGCGTGTTGGTGCGGTCCTGGTGAGCGATTTCATATCTGTCGGGGATCGTTGTGGCAGTGTCTGGGGCAGATGAGAGGTTGAGCCAGGTCTCAGTGAGGAAGTTGATGTCGGGTGCGAGGGTGGCAATGAGTTCCCATAATTTAGTGGAATGCTTGCATACTGAGCGTATGTTGAGAAGGGTGCATGCAAGTTGGTGTTTTTGTCCAGGTACTGTCTGTGGTGTGTTCGAGGTGGGGCTGGTCGGTGGACTGGTGTGTGTGCAGTGGCAGGTGAAGTGGCAGTGGGTGCAGGTGAAAGGTCCTACCGTGGACCATGGGTTGGCGCGGTGGCAGTGTTTGTTGCGGCATCCGGGATCGAGGGTGTAGAGCTCGGCGATGGTGTATCTTCAGGGGGCGGGAGGGTCAAGGGTCATGGCGCTGGGCGCTCTCCAGCCGCGAATGGGTGCAGACAGGCTTGCCTTTGGTGCCCCAGTGGTGCGGTTGCGCTTCAGCCTGCATTAAGTAGGTCCTGGGGTGGGCAGGTCTTCTGTTGGCGGGAAGAACGGTGAGTGAGAAAGCCCATTCGGGAAAACCCCAGCGGAAAGACCCGGGCAGCTGCGGTGTCACTAGATCAGCCTGAAACAAGCAGGAACTGGAGGCAAGTGGCAAGCTAGGCCTCCAGGTGCCTACTGATGTGGTCGCCCTGCGGCCTTCATTAAGAAGGTTCTGGGGTGGGCAGGGCCTCTGTTAGCGGGATGAATGGTGAGTAGGAAAACCGGGTTGGGAAAACCCGGGCAGCTGTGTTGTCACTGGATCAGTCTGGAACAAGCAGGAACTGGAGGCCACATGCAAGTGACAAGCTAGGTGTCCAGGTGCCTACTGAATTGTGAATGAATAGACCAATTCAGTAGAAAGGCTGCTGAGGGCAATATACTCAATATGAACTTGATATATAATGTTTTAGCAGAGAGTGTATGGAATCCAAAAAAATCTGAACGCTTGGTATATGCTTGTATAATACACAGCGTTCAGTCAAACTGCCACTGATAGCAACTAAAATATGACCAGTCAACCTTTGTAAAGATTTTCCAATGAGCTCCATCACGTGTGGCACTTTGTTTAGCAACTTTTTATAATTTTGAGCTAGAAATAATTTTGTGGTTGAAATCTGCAAAAGTTGCAGTAAATGGTTCGTTCAGTATGTTGTAAGTGTGGTTTATCCTGAATTAGACGAAACACGTAACACCCGCAACATCTCTTATTTCCATTGGGTATAAACAGGAATACATAGAAGCAATAGCTGCGTATAGGTGTGATGTGAACAGATATTATTAATATAAGCAAGCAGTGCTTACGGGTATCCTGTGAACAGTAATTATGCATAGAAGCAATAGATGCGCTTAGGTGTGCTATGAACAGCTTGATTGGAAATGTGCGATAGAACTCTGGTGCAGGCTGGTCTTTCAGGATGTCATGGAAACCACTGGGTACATTTTGCAATGCTACGAATGGTTGCAATAGCGTTATATATTTTGTAAGCATTTATTAAAACAGTCTATTTTGGGACTCGACTTATCACTCCGAGGAAAAACACTCAAGCACAATTCCCTTTTCATTTTGGCATGTGCAAGTGCATTATATTAGCGCGAATGAGACTGAAACAATCTTATAAGAACAAATTATAATTCATTAATGTTTGTGAAATACTTCACCCTTGTGTGCTTAAAACTGCCATAACACACTCCTATAAAATAGGCTTCATTGTAGTGCTCAGGATCAATGTTTGAATTCGATAGTTTAATGTAACCAGGACATTAAAATGATATTTTGACTGTAGCATTTTAATTGCTGTTTAATGTATTTGCATGAATGGGCGCACTGTAGCTTTCATATGTCACTTTTGTTCTTTCTTCTGGCCCCCAGTTCCCAAGTAAACAAGAATCTCCTTCTTACCTTTCCTTGCAGCAGTTTAAACTCCGTCTCGTGTCTTTTATTTTCCTTGCGGGGCTCTCCTCCTTCAGGGGTGACAGTGAGTCAGTAGTTCCGCTGCAGTCCTGCCTCCCAATACTTGCACTATATTCCTCCAGCAGAGCTTCCCCCACGCATGCCAGTCTTGCTTTTCAATGGTTGAGTTCACGGTAATTTCCTGCCGTGGCGCCTTTCAACTTGTGCCAAGCTCACTGTTGGCATGACTTCGTTGAAGCTGGCTAATTGTAAATGGCGGCAAGACCTAGAAGCGCTAAGTGGTCAGTCACTTCTCCGCCTCACTGATTGATTAGTATTCAGACTCATTTTAGTCCGAATGGAAAGGGCTACATTTTATGGCCGCAGACTTCACATTACAAATCAAAACATTTCAGCAAGCTTCTAACTGGCTACTAGCGCTCAGAGCAATGTAGTGGCCCCTTTACGACTGCATTTTAGAGTATTTCCTTGTGTCTTAAAGTAAACATGCACTGACAAAGTGCGATTTGGCTTTTGTCGGGTCCTAGGAAGCATGTACACACAATACCCAGGCACATATTGACATATATCATGCGTGCATGTCAATATGCAGAAAGAGCGATTATAAAAAGTCCTATGAACACAGGCCTACTGGTACCCATCCACACGGACCCCACTTGGTAATAAACACTAATGTCCCAAAGCAGTAATTAACATTTATTGTCCCGGGCAGTAATGTGCACCAATACTGGCCAGACAGTAAAATCAGCCTAAAGGCAGTTAAAATAATCCATTGCCGCAAGAGGTAACGATAATTAGTAGCGCCTGCTCCTAAATATCAGTGTACCCAGTCAGAAATTTTTAGTAGATTAGAGGTGGCTAGGTGATTAGATGAGCTTATTGTTGAAGCAATGGATGAATAAACAGTGGCGTAACAACAGCCTCCGCGGTAAGAGGGGCCCCCAAGCTCCAGGGGGCCCCCTCCGGCACTGTTTACTGGTGGCGGGCCACTGGCCTGAGAGTTCCTGACTGGGTCTGTCGCGTGGCGGGCCCCCTTCATGTACTTTGCAGGAGGGCCCACTGAAGTTTCGTTATGCCACTGTGAATGAATGAGAATATATATGAATGAGTTAATGAGTGTATGGAAGGATGGGTGAATGGGTGCGTGGATGATGCACACTTGAATGAATATTGTTTTTTGCTATCTAGTGTACTTTAAGGACCTCATTTATTATTCGACAGGTGATCTACTGGTACAGCAGAGATCCTTGTCTTCCTGCCTGGCTGTGGTCTGGTTCCTCCCTCGGTCTGTTATTCCAAAATAGGGCAGTCCTTCTTGTGCATTCACCTGGCAGTACTGTGACAGATTTGCTGTCATGTCATAGGTTTCTGATGGTGGCATCATCTGAGGCTTTCCCATCAGAGACCGAGTGGTTTCCTGGACTCTACTTGAAGCAGGAACTATGGGGTGGGACGAAAGACCTACCTATTTATGGCAGGTCTCCCATTCTGCCAAACCCTAAAGGAGGCCTTAAATCCTGATGCAGGCTCATATCAGTCCTTGTTTTCCTTCATGTTTTGGCCTTCACCTGCCTCGTATTCTTTATGTGTGTAGGTATCCTCTTTAGCTTCTGGCCGCTTATTTGTTAGTGCTCTTTGTTCAAGTCATGTATTTACTAGTCGGGGGGAGGAAAGGTATGGACTTTAGAGGACATGAGATGTGTGGCTGGAAAAGAGGAAGAGCTTTAGTTCCTTCGAGAGCACAAGAGTGAAGATGTCGATTGTTCTAGGATGTGAGAGTATAGGAAGAGAAGGCCTGTCCTTTTTCTTTCCATTCTAATTAGATCTCCACATTCATAAGGCGCATGCTGCAAGTGAGTCAGAAGCACGGATAGAGGGTGTCTCAGCTAGTTCATTGTGCATACTAGTATGGCTGACCTTGTAAATGGTATGCACCTCATAGGAGGGAGAGCAAGTAAAGGTCTCAAATGGTGGGAGTAATGTGGTTGAACACGTTTTGGCTAGAAATGAAATGTGTGTGGAAGGCAACCTTTGAGGACAGTGATTGTGATTTCTGGGAAGTTCTGATCAGGACATTACCCCATCATTTGTAGGAGGATGTTCGAGTTAGTAGGAAGGATTTAATCCAATGCATACGATTTAGCATAAGTTAGCATAGTGGAATCCTTCTATAATTACCTTTTAGTTGGTGTTGTGGGAGAGACTGAGGGAGAAACCTTCAAAATGCATATTGTTGAGCTATTCTTTTATTTGGTTGTTGAATGAGTCTCTTCATTCACATTATCAAACTGTAACTAGCCATACAGAAGGTAAAGAATAGTGCCTGAAAATCTTTTCAAGGAGTCTGATGTCCTGATCTTAAGATTTTTGTTATCCTAAGTCCAGGGAGTATTACTCACTGGGAAAACAAAGCTGATGTTAATCACCCCCTCCCCCTTCCCTTCGCCACATCTCCCTCCCAACTTGAAGTGGTATTGCTGAGTTAGGAACACCATACACGTAGTTGTACGTGGGACAAAATCTGGCATCCCTCGTGCAAAAGTCATGATAATGGAGTTCTGATCTCACCTAACTTATTATCTAAAGCCACATGTTAAGTAAACTACCTGGTTAAAAATGTCGTCTACTAAATTAAATATTTGACAAGCTTTGTCTGTTCCTGGATGAAAGTAAAAGAGACAAACTAGATAGAACAATAGTGTGATTAAGGCTTGAACCTTGAGGACAGCATCTGCATGTTTATTGTGGTGCCAAGAAAGTCAAATGGGTGTCGCCATCAGATTAAGAATCGTGCAGAGCAGTTAATGGCAGTTGGCTGCCTTTTGTCCTCAGAATTGATATCAGAGACCTTGCTGTTGCCTGCAGAGTCAGAATGCTTCAGTGCCTAAGGAGGATGAAATTAATGTTTTATTTATAAACTATGAAGATTAGATGTGTGGCACTGGGTCTACTCAAGGATCCAACGTCCTGCAGAAACAGTTTGGTGGCAAAAATCTCCAGGTGTCAGATGCTTAGCTAAGAAATCTACTTCAATTGGTGATTAAACAATCTCAAAATGTAAAACAGTCTTAAGAAAAGATTCAAATATTCATTTGTGAGTTTTCACTGAACCCCTATATGGCCAGGATTTCAAATGTTTGAAACACACAAATATGATGAAATGAATGAGGCAAATCCTTCCTATCAAGTGTGGGACAATTTCATAACACCAGGGACAAAAACTGTCAAGTTAGGTATTATTGAAGCGAGTTCCTCATGAGGGTGTTATGCTTTGCGTACACCAGTTGACTTAAATGAATATATATTCCCATCCCACCTCGCTGTAATTTGAATCGGCAGTCAAGTCAGCCTTCCACTTCATTTAAGGGGCACTGTGTCAGGTTCAGTGACAAGGTTGAACACAACTCCCCTCTTCCCTCCCCCAGTTGCATATCCGAGACATAAAATAATGTGGCAGATGCCTCTCTCTACTCCTGAGCATGTAGATTCACCTGTGCAGACAACCTACTGTGCTGTTTGCCAGCTCCACATTCTGCCAGGCAGCCCACAGAGTGGAAGTGCTGGCTTGAAGAGGGACCTCAGCCTGGGATGATTACACTGCCATACTGATATCTGCCATCAACGTGTCATTTTACGCAAAGGTCTTACTTCCCCTGCAATTTGGCAGTAAATTTACCAGTGGCCATTGGAGAAGACTGATGGAGCTGTGGTGATGTCTAGGCATGAGTGAATGCAGTGAGTCGGCCCTAATGTGTCATGTCTGAGTTTGTGCAGTGGCATTCCTGGCAAAAACGTCATTTCTGTGTCATAAATAGTGAGTTTTGATAAAAAAGGCAAATAGAGTTTTGATTCTTGTTTCTTGCCCTCTTTGAAACTGGCCCCTGCTTAATTCTCAGGTACAAGCTGTTTGTTCTCCATGTTGGAAATATTTCCAAACAATTGGGACTACATAGATTATCAAGTTGTATATTTTAAGTAAATTGTATCATAACATAGTTAGTTGTTTTCACTGAGATGCTATTTTTCTTTTCTTCAGTACATAATTTTCAATCAATCGCATGAATTAAAAAAACTATTCCACATGCCACAGCTGCTCAGCACAAATTAATATTCACTTTTGCTAAGAGCTATTGAACTATTTGTCAGAATATACTAGGCTTGAAATCCGGGTACAATTTCCACACATGTCCAAATCCGCTGCCAATCACACCCTGACAGTATGTTGGCTTGAGGTATTCTAAGAGAAATAAGAGGTGGATAATAGAGAGAAACAAAGACACTAGATATTGTTACCATACCTGGTCACGCAGCTGGGCGCAGTCTGTACTTCAGGAGCATTGATATATAAAAAAAGAGAAGGCTTTTACTGATCTTATCATTCTAACTCCGACAGTCCATTACTCATATTGCATGATCTACCTTTTAACAATCGGAGTATTACTGACTCTCAATGGTATAGTGAAACTGTATCTTCCTAGACCTGGAACACAATTAAAATGTATGTAAAATGTGCAAAGATTATTCTGAACTATTATGGGTATACCACTATAGAAAACTACCTTCAGTGCTGTACTAATATGTTCTATGGGTTGGATTGCTTTCAACGTCACAGGTTTGTAAACTACTTCATAATAAGTGCACATTATTTTTATATAGTTCAACTAACAGCAAACGATGACTTCCCAACCACCCTAAGTTGATACTATTACCAGGCATGTCTCAAAAGAAGCTTATCAAAGGTTGTGCAAAATGAGGATCTTTTGTGCTCCTGCTGTGGAAACAACTAAGTGCAAATATCAGAGTTCATAATCCTCGATGGATGAAATCCCTAAACACAAATTTTGTTCCACAATACTTCTCATTATCCAGTTCATTCTCTCACCAGCCTCCAAAGACTAACATTCTCCAAAGTTTGAAAAATCTGACAGCAAGATCGCAGCTAAAGCAACTACGTATCTTGATTGCATAGCAGAGACGCTCTAGACAACGGGCAGTCTAGGAGTTCTAAATGGCCACCACTATTTGCATGCTCCTTGAGTCATGTGGCTCCATGGGGCATATACCTTTTCTTGGCTTCACTCATGTAGATTGCCCATCAGAGACAAAACGCTTCTTTCCAGGTGGAGCCCACACTCTGTGCACACTGAAAGCACATACACTTGTGAAGTTTGGAGTATAATTAATCTGAGTAAGACTAGCAAACAGAGGTAACCCTAGTAGTGGCCTGCCCGTTTTTAATATTTTTATGTGTTCGTTTACTCCAACTACTATTTGCTTTAGTTTTCTTTTCCAAGTATTGCACGGGTACAGGGGAGCCTGTCTCCGGTGTAGGGGGTTGCTGGACCCCAGTTTGCTTTTTATTTTCTCTCACCTGGTTTCGGCGAGCGCTGTAGCAGCGTGGGGTTTTAGACACACCCCTGCATATGACGGGCTTTTTAAGAAGGCATAGAGCAAGTCCGTGCAGCCTGTAACGAGGTCTGTGGAGACCATACTATTCATTGTTCATTTCCTTGTATGAGCCCTGGCGCCGTTTGTGGAAGTGCCTGGCTCCATTCTCTTTGGGCACCTCGTAGGCGTGGCCTGCCCGTTTTTAATCTTTTTATGTGTTAGTTTTCTCCAACTATTATTTGCTTTGGTTTTCTGTTATCAGTATTACACAGGTACATGGGAGCCTGTCTCCGGTATAGGGGGCTGCTGGACCCCAGTTTGCTTTTTTATTTACCCTCACCTGTTTTCGGCGAGTGCTGTAGCAGCGCAGGGTTGTAGACACACCCCTCTATATGACAGGCTTTTAAAGAAGGCATAGAGTGCGTCAGCGCTGCTGGTGCGTCGAAGGCGCGCCTAAGGCAAGCCGTCTGCACTTGTCCGCGAATTGACCGGGCCTAGGGCCCGTCCACCTGGCCAGTTGAACCTCGAGGATGAGGCGCAGATGAGCGACTTGAGGGAAGCCCTGCTGGCATTAGATCCATTAGGTAAGAGCCCTCTCTGCCCCAAACTTTGCCCAGCGGCATCTGATATCTTGGCTGGTACGTGTCATGTCTGACAGACTAATTTTATTCTTGGGGATTCAAGATCAAGTGTGCATGAATAAATACCAGGTCTTTAGTTAAACACCATTTGGAAGTTGCCGAGTTAATAGACACACATCAGTTAGACGTTATTTTTGTGATGGAAACCTGGGCGGACCGGTCTGCGGGACCGGAAATGACCGCAGTAGTCCCACCTGGCTACACGATTCGTAGGCAGGATAGAGAGGATAAAAAAGGAGGGGGGCTTGCGGTTATGTATCTTGACGCCTTTTCCGCTATGTACACCTCTGCTCCTAATTTAGAGTTTGAAGGTTTGGTTTTTGAATTAAAGCTTACTAAGACCCAGTTGCTCAATGGACTTCTTTTGATTAGACCACAAGGCCCAAAAGCCAATTTTCTTTATGCTATCGGTTATCCCCTGGAATCCTCCCTACTTACATCTGATTTTACATTGATGAGTGATCTCAGTTTCCATTTAGAGAATCGTAATGACCCTGACACAGATGCACTGTTTGAATTAATGTCTGGATTTGGTTTAGAGCAGTGTGTGCTGGGGCCAACCCATCGTGCTGGTCATACCCTAGATGGTATTTTTCCCAATTGTACTTCTATTGTTAACTTGGCAATCCTGCCAGCAACTTGGTCTGATCATAGTGTGGTTAGCTGGGAATTTGCACTGCATTTTAATTCGGCCCCCGAGAAGGCTCCTGGGAAACCAATTCTCTCCCGAGCTTGGCACCGGATTAACACGCAGGAACTTCATTCTGTTTTGATCAACTCCCAGCCGTCTGAGTCGGACGACCTGGATAAAATGGTATCCAACTATTCTTCCTAGCTGACTGCAGCTGTTGATGTGCTGGCTCCAGTCAAACCGATTTCATCGAGGAGAAGCAGATCCACTTCTCCTTGGTTTGGTGAAACGCTTCAGGCAGCAAGGAAAGCCTGTCGTAAACAAGAACGTATTTGAAGAAAAAACTATGAAAATAATGAAAAAGAAAAATATAAAACTTTGCTGGCAGAATATAAAAAACTCATACTTAAGGAAAAATCTGGATATTTCATTAGCTCTATTGAAGCATCCAGTTGGTCCTCTAAGGCCCTTTTTCAATTTATCACTAAACTCTCTTCTCCTGCTGGAAGGTTTTAATCAGGATGTCTGCAGCTCCTTAGCGTAATTTATTCTGAACAAAGTAGAGACTATTTTTAATAAATTCTCTTCTAATGCAACTATACCTTATATTAGGAAAAGGATACCCTCCTCAGGGATAATATCAAGGCTTCTCTCCCTGAGTTTAATCTCCTCTCAGAAGATCAATTTAGACAGCTGGTTCTATCCACTAAATCTGGCTCACCTCACGATCCCTGCCCTTCTAAAATTTTGCACCTTATTCCTGACTTGGTGGCTGTTCAATTGACATCCATTTTTAATGCTGTGTTTAGGATGGGCGCCTTTCCAAAAGCTTGGAAATCCACATCAATTCTTCCGCTGCTTAAGAAATCTAATATGAACATCCTTGACCCAAACAGCTAAAGACCAATCTGTAGGCTGCCTTTCCCAGCTAAACTGATTGAGAAAGAAATCAACTCTCAGCTATTGGCTTTTTTGGATAATAATCATCTGCTGGATGATTCCCAATTTGGGTTTCGCAAGGGCAGTCCACTGAATCAGCTCTTATTGTAGCCACTGAGAGGATCAGGGCTACCGTTGACAGTGGGGGCAATGCTGCCCTCATACTACTCGACTTGACTGCGGCCTTCGATACAGTCAATCATGACCTTCTGATTGACCGGTTAGAAGGCCTGGGAATAGATGGTGTGGCTGTACTACTGTTTAGGTTATTTCTGACCGAGAGAGTCCAAACAGTATCCCTGGGTGAATTTACATCCAAATAATTTTATTTACCATGTGGGTTCCCTCAGGGCTCTTCCGTATGCCCAACCCTTTTCAACATCTATGTAACACCACTAGCGGCCCTTGTAAAATCTTTCAGTTTATCGCTTGAATCACATGCTAACGACACACAAATTGTCATTTCCCTGTCCAGGAAAGGCCCAGACTCAAATGAGACATTCCGTAACTGTATGAGGGAGGTAGGCTCATGGATGGATGATAATTGCCTTAGGTTGAATTCCTCCAAAATGGAGGTTATCTTATTTGGGAACAACACTTTTGTTTGGAATCCCTCTTGGTGGCCAGATGAATTGTGTTCAGTTTCAGCACCAGTGAAAAAGGTGAAAAATCTGGGAATGCAGATAGATGGCAAGCTCACCTACAAAGATCAATTAAATAAGGTAACCTCTACTTCCTTCTTCTTGCTCCGTATAATCAGGAAAATAGCTCAGTTTCTTCCTCCGAATTTGCTGAAGACAGTTGTTCTGGCCCTTGTAATGTCCAGGTTGGACTATTGCAATGGACTTTATGTAAATTTGCTAAAAGCTCCTTTGAACATTTTTTAGATTTTCCAGAACTCAGCAGCCAGGGTGCTGATGAAAATCCAGAGATTCCAGTCTGCCTTCCAAGCCTTGGTGAGTCTACATCGGCTCCCTGTGCACTGGAGGATACTGTTTAAAGCTCTTTGTATTACTTACAAAGCGCTTCAGGGACTAGGTCCTGCTTTTCTAAGAGAAAAACTTGAAAGGTATGTCACCGATAGGACTCTTAGCTCCAGTACAGCCAGGAATCTGGTGGTGCCATCCTACAAACTCTCCTCCTGGAGAGGTAGAAGCTTCGTAGTTTGCACCGCTCAGAACTGGAACTTGCTTCCTATGGAAATAAAATCTGTTTCCTCCCTTTTGAGTTTTCGCAAGCTTTTAAAAACCTGGCTTCTTACTAAAATATAACTGTGGTCTATCTGTTTCCAACGCCTCAGGATATTTGCTTGTGCTCTTCAAACCTAAAATCAGACGGTGAACACAACACTTATAATATAGACATTAATTTGATGAATGAATTCATGTGGATTCCATCACCTTGTACTCAAAGTGTTTTGTGATAAAAACAACAGGGAGCGTCACTTTACAAGAAACATACTATACATTGCCAATTCTAATATGATACAGTCTTAGAGCAGACGTAGCGGACTCTACTGGCCATTAAAGGCCCGCTCCAGCGTTAATGGCCCGAGCCGAAAGGACTCTAAGGCTATTATAACATTCCACCCCTAGAGGGCAGAATGTTCTAATTTGTAAAACAAAGGCCTCACGGAGCCCGACAGGGTTGGGAATTCCCCCGGGCTCCGTGAGGCCTTAGTTGACAGCAACAGCTGTGAACAAACATTGGAATGTTGATCCTCCGGGCTTCTACAAGTCATTAGCAGCCCAGAGCACTCCATTGTCTTCAATGGAGCTCTCAACATTCCAATTAATATTGGAGCATTCCCATTAGTGTTTGAAAGGTGCATGTTGTAACACAGTCATGCATAGAAAAAACAGCCTCCTCCAGCTTCTGTGAGCCCTAAACAGCCCAAAGAGCAAGGCCAAATTAAAGGTGTTAAGCTCAGGAACTTTCTGCTGTGGAATTTGACTCTAAATCTGCAGTTTTTGTCTGTGTGTGACTGTTTAAATGTCTTTCATTTTTTCGTCTAAACTTTACAAAGGTTACTTCAGGCCAAGGCCCCGCACCCTCAAAATGCAAACAAAAATGGCAAAAAAAACACCCTAACCTGCGTGTGTAGAGACTGCTTAATCTGTTTTGTGGTTTAATTTGTGTTTGAGAGTGTGTGTAGCACTCCTTTTGGGGTGGTAAAAAAAGTTTTTTAAAGTGTGCAAAAAGTGTTATTTAGTGGCTTTACATTTTGTCCTTATATGCAGGGTTAAACAGGAACTGCCAAGTGTGTTTTGGGCCAGTCTGTATCCAAGGAGATTTGGAGCTGAAGAGCCTATCCTCCCTCTGCACACCAGTTTCTGGTTAAGTGATTGGGTCAGTCACCTGAGCAGGCCATCCTCCTCCTCCTCCTCTCACACCTTGCACAGCCCCTTAAGTTTAAAGTCACATTTACTTTGAATAAGGTTTGTATTGGTCTTTGTGCATGCATTGTGATTGGCTCCAAGGGCTAGGGTTTTTATTGGGCTTAAGGTTTGGGTTCTGATTGGTTGATAGCGCTATGGTTCAGATTGACTCACAGGGCTAGGGTTTCTATTGGACCTAGGGCTACAGGTTACGTTTTTGATTGGTTGATAAGGCTAGGGTATCTATTGGACCTAGGGCTTAGGGTTTGGGTTCTGATTGACTGACAGGGCTATGGTTGTGATTGGCTCCCAGGGTAAGGTTTCTGTTGGACCTAAGGCTTAAGGTGTGGATTCTAATTAAGTTGATAGGGCTAGGGTTCTGATTGGTTCTTAGAGCTAGGGCTCCCGTTGGCTCTAAGGTTTAGGGCTAGGGTTCTAACTGGTTAGGGCTCCGATTGGCCACGGTCACCTGATCACTAGGGCTATTTAAGCCAGGACTCAGAGTGTCCAGGTAAAAGGCGACATGTTAAGGTTGTTGCCAGTTTGGGCCAAGCTGTCACCCATAAAACACACTATAAATAACAATCATTGAAAATCTCACCATGGACAGCTGTGAGTCCTTGATGTCACCCAACTCCAACTATTACTTACTGCTTCCTCTAAATATATAGACCGACATGCAGAGATACCAACTTTCAATCAATCAGTCAATCAGGGATTTGTGACACGTGCTACTCACCCGTGAGGGTCTCAAGGCGCTGGGGGGGGGGGGGGGTGCAACTACGAGTCAGCCGAAGAGCCAGGTCTTGAGGATCTTCCTGAAGGTGTGCAGAGTGGGGGAACGTCTGATGTTGAGCGGGAGCTCGTTCCAGGTCTTTGCCGCGATGTAGGAGAAGGCTCTTCCACCCGCTCGGGCTCTGCGGATGCAAGGGGGTTCAGCGAGGGCGAGGTCGGCGGAGCAGAGGTCTCTCTTGGGTATGTGGAAGGAGACTCTTTTGTTGAGGTATTGGGGTCTGGTGTTGTGGAGGGATTTGTAGGCGTGAGTGAGTAGCTTGAAGGTTATTCTCTTCCCGACTAGGAGCCAGTGGAGGTCTCGAAGGTGCTGGGTGATGTGTTCATGTCGTGGGATGCCGAGGACGAGTCTGGCCGCGGTGTTCTGGATGGTCTGGAGTTTGCGGAGCAGGGATTTGTTGATTCCGGCGTGGAGGGTGTTTCCGTAGTCCAGTCTGCGTGTTAGGAGTGCGTGGGTGATGGTCTTTCTGGATTCGGGGGGATCCACTTGAAGGTCTTGCGAAGGATGCGGACGGTGTTGAAGCAAGTGGAGGAGACGGCGTTGATCTGCTGGGTCATGGTGAGGGAGGAGTAGAGTATGATGCAGAGGCTCCGGGCGTGGTCCGTGGGAGTGGGGGGTTGCCGAGGGCGGTGGGCCACCAGGTGTTGTCCCATGCTGAGGGGGTGGGTCAGAGGATGAGGACTTCTGTCTTCTCTGAGTTGAGTTTCAGTCAGCTGCTGCTGATCCAGGATGCGATGTCTTTCATTCCTTCCTGGAAGCTGAGTCTGGTGGTGGGGGGATGCTTCATAAGGGAGAGGATAAGTTGGGTGTCATCGGCGTAGGATACTATGCTGAGTCCATGCTGTCTGACGATGGTGGCGAGGGGGGCTATGTAGATGTTGAAGAGTGTGGGGCTGAGCGATGATCCTTGGGGGACTCCACAGTTGATCTCTGTGGGTTCAGAGAGGAAAGGCGGGAGTCTGATTCTTTGGGTTCGGCCGGTGAGGAAGGAGCGTATCCAGTAGAGGGTGGTTCCCTGTATGCCGGCGTTGTGGAGTCTGGCGGTGAGAGTGCGGTGGGAGACGGTGTCGAAGGCTGCAGAGAGGTCTAGTAGGATGAGGGCCGCGGTGTGGCCCTGGTCGAGGAGAGTGCGGATGTCATCTGTGGTGGCGAGGAGGGCGGTCTCGGTTCTGTGGTTGCTGCGGAATCCGGATTGGGAAGGGTCGAGGATGGAGTTGTCTTCGATGAAGTTCGTTAGCTGGATGTTGACGATCTTCTTGGTGACTTTAGCCGTGAAGGGGAGGAGAGAGATGGGTCTGTAGTTTTTGAGGTCCTTCGGGTCTGCAGAGGGCTTCTTGAGGAGGGGCTTGACTTCTGTGCGTTTCCAGTCGTCGGGGAATGTGCCGTATTCAAAGGTGGAGTTGATGGTGCGTCGTAGCTGGGGTGCTATGGTGGCGGCGGCTCTGTGGAAGATGTGCGGTGGGCAGGGGTCCGTCGGGTCTCCTGAGTGGATGCTCTTCATGATCCTGGCGGTGTCTTTGGTGGGGACTGGGGTCCAGGCGGAGATTGGAGGGTGACTGGCGTTGCTGGAGGAAGGAGTGGTTTCAGTGACTGGTGTCTGTTCGTTGAAGTTGTCGTAGAGGGACTTGATTTTCAGATGGAAGTAGGAGCCGAGTTTGTTGAAGAGTTCCTGGGAGGGCGTGACGTCTGTGGCTTCGCTGGGGGGTTTGGTGAATTCCTGAATGATGCTGACGAGTTCCTTTGAGTTGCTGGAGTTGGCGAGGATTTTGTTCTGGATGAAGGACATTTTGGTGGATCTGATGCGTTGGTGGTATTCTGTCATGGCATTCTTGTAGGTGGTCCGATCTTCCGAGGTTTTGCTGTTTCTCCATAATTTCTCGAGACGTCTGCAGGTGCGTCTGGATTCTCGGAGGTCAGTGGTGAACCAGGTGGCTTTCATGGGGCGCTGTCTGTCGGGGTTGCGGAGGGGGGCGAGCTTGTCTGCGCAGTTGGTGATCCATCTGTGTTGTTCGTTGGCTGCAGAGTTGACGTCAGTCGTGGTGGTAGGGGGATTGTGTTTGAGGGTGGAGTTGAGGTTCTCCTTGGTGACCTTGCTCCAGTTCCTTCGCAGAGGGCGTGGTGCAGGTTTGTGAGCGGTGGCTTTGTTGAAAGAGAAGTGTGCGCAGTGGTGGTCCGTCCAGGGGGGTTGCTGGGTGTGGCTGAACTGGATGTTGTTCCCTCCTGCGAAGATGGGGTCGAGGGTGTGTCCCGCCTTGTGGGTAGGGGTGGTGACGAGCTGTTTCAGTCCGATGTTGGCGAGGTTGTCCAGGAGGGCAGTGGAGTTGGGTCGCTGAGGTTATTGAGGTGGAAGTTAAGGTCTCCGAGCAGTATGTAGTCCATGGAGGCGATGGCGTGGGGCGCGATGAGGTTGGTGATGGTTGTGGTGAATGCGGTTCATGGTTCAGGAGGTCAGTAGGCGAGGGTGCCGTGTAGGGTCATTCTGGAACTGGTCTGGATCTGGAAATAGAGGTGTTCCGTGGGGGACGAGGAGTCGTTCGTGCTGGAGGTGGTGAGTCGGAGGGAGTTCTTATGCACAATGGCAAGTCCTCCTCTTGGGTGGTTGGGGCGGTCCTTCCTTTGGATCTTGTATCCTTCGGAGATGGCGGTAGCGATGTCGGGGCGGAGGTGGGATTGGTCCAGGTTTTCGTGAAGAAGGCGACGTCTGGCGAGAGGGTGTCGAGGAGGTCCCAGATCTCCACTGCTTGTCTATGCAAGTAGCGTACGTTGAGGAGGATGCACCTCAGGGCTTCGGGTGTGCTGGCGTCTGGCGGGAGGGCGGTGGCCGTGGGGGTGCGGAGGTTGGTGAAGGTTTGTTGGTAGTGTCGGCAGGAGAACTGGCCTTGGATGGTGTTCGGCGTGGACAGCTGGCAGTTGTTGTTCCTTCCGGGGTTGAGTGCGTGGAGGGCAGCTGATTTGTAGCAATGGGTGGTCGGAGAACCAGGGTCCCTGGCGCTGGTCGTGGTCAGGTCACGGATGGGCGCTCCTGAGCTTGCCTGTTGCGTGACCATTGCGCGCGTCCGCTGCCCGGCTGCACAGTGCCCACCATTAAATAGGGAACGGGGGAGGGAGGCGCAGCTGGGAGGCAGGAGCGGGAACCAGCAAGGGGGGAGGGGCCATGGGGGAAGCAGCGGTGGGAAAAGGGGTGCGAAAATGGGCACAATACAAGTAAAACAAAACAGAGGACACAACAAGGCACAGTTCTAGCGAAAAATATGAAAAACAGAAAAACAGGCACAATAACAGTACAGACAGAAAAGACAGACAAAAGACGGACAAACAGAGAAGGCTGGCTGAGCGGACCAGCAGAAGAGCAAGGCTCTTCCACTGGACCACCAGGGATGAGGCGCAGGCAGGAGCCTGCGGGTGGAGGAGGGCCTCGAACACCTACCTGGACAGAGAGGTGTAGGGTGCAGCTGCGCCACAGCGCAGCTGCTAGAGCAGAGAGCAGAGTTCCCTGACCAGGAGGTCAGAGGTCTTGCTCAACTGCTCGAGCAGCGGCCGCCATTAAATAGGGAACGGGGAGGGAAACGCAGCTGGGAGGTGGGAGCGGGAGCCGGCAGGTGGGGGAGGGGCCGCGGGTGCAGCAGCGGCGGGAAAAGGGCAGCGAAAACGGGCACAATACAAGTAAAACAAAACGGAGGACACACCAAGGCACAGTAATAGCAAAAAATATAAAAAACTGAAAAACAGGCACAATAGCAGTACAGACAGAAAAGACAGACAAGCAGAGAAGGCTGGCCGAGCGGACCAGCAGAGGAGCAAGGCATTCCCACTGGACCACTAGGGATGAGGCGCAGGCAGGAGCCTGTGGGTGGAGGAGGGCCTCGAACACCTACCTGGAAAGAGAGGTGTAGGGGGCAGCGGCAGCAGCGCAATGACAGAGCTGCTTGAGTGGAGAGCAGAGTTCCCTGACCAGGAGGTCAGAGGTCTTTACAGATATCCTACTTGATACAGTAACCAACACCCATCTGGACCACCCAAACCTATACATTCTAGGAGACCTCAACATATGGTTTGACAAGAAGAATCAAACAACAACCACAGCTATCACATCCAAAGTTGAAGCCATCAACCTACAACATATCATTATCATATGTGCCCCCCCTAGGACAAGCCACAGCTATAAACAACTGCCCCATAAGCTGGAGTCACCCCAACATCCTTACCTTCAAGATACACATACCTATCGATAAGAACAATTTGAAGACAACAAAAACCACCACCAACAAATGCTCATACATACAATGGAAAACACTAGACATCCAGCAACTCAACACCCACCTTGAAAAAACCCAATAAACATGCCTCTGAAAGGCATACACACCTTCTACAACTCAATCTGTGCTGCACTGGACAAAGATATGCCAACAAAAAACATATCCAAAGATGACCACATAGAAGAACACAATAGTGGATTGTGACTGTTAGTCATATCAGCCTTAGGGTGGTTTTCCCTCAAACCTTTTGCCTTCCTTCTCCATTTTTCCTGATCTCATTTTTGCTGGCCTTTGGACTCTGCACACTGTACAACTGCTAACCAGTGCTAAAGTGCTGGTACTCTTTCCTCTAAATGTGATACTATTGGCTTATCCCCAGTTTGCAAATTTAATGTACTAATAAGTCCCTAGTAAAGTAGTACTACATATACCCAGGTCCTGTAAATTAAATGCTCCTAGTGGGCCTGCATCACTGGTTGTGCCACCCACTTAAGTTGCACTTTAAACATGTCCCAGGCCTGTCATTGCAGAGTCTGTGTTTGCAGTTATCAACTTCCATTTCTGACCTGGCAAAATACGCCCAAACCTTCCTTTTTAATACGTATGCACTAGGGAAGGCCCTGTACAGTCCAGAGGGCAGGGTGCAATGTATTTGAAAAGTAGGACGTACTTTTAAGTTTTACATGTCCTGGTACTGAAAAACTCTCAAATTCATTTTTCACTACTGCAAGGCCTTTCTCTCTCAGAGTATAACATTAGAGTTGCATTAATACATTCCATGACTGTAAATTCCAAACAGCAAGAGGTAAGCAGTTATAGTTTGGTGTCTTTGGAATCAGTGGCAGCTCCTCCGCTAAGGCAGAGGAGTGTCGCCCCACTGCTTTTCGCAGTGTAAATAAAGGAAAAATAAAATGATAATAACTCTATGTTATTATTGTTTTATTTTTTCCTGCTGCGGCAGCTTTGCGGGGCGGGGCTGCTCTGCTCACAGAGCAGGGGGGGGGAGTGGTGGGCATTCTGTAAGTGCGCATGAATGTTTGGCCTTCGGTCTTGGGCCGGCCAAACAGTCATGCGGACTGTGCTTGTTCTCCACCCAGGCTGTAATACAGCCTGGGTGGAGAAGCATGACCAGGCTCCCAGTCCCCGTCTGAGTGCCGAACCACTGAGCTCAGATCAATCATAACGCTGCATTGCAGCATTGTGATTGGCATAGGGTAACCTGGTTGCTTCCTATTCCGGCTGGACGCGGAGAGATGACAGAGGAGAGACGTGGCGAGGAGGTACGTTTATTTTTCTTTTTCTTCCCCCTACCACCCCGATCAATGCCAGCCGCTACTGTTTGGAATCACAATTTTAAATCCTAACTTATGGTGAAGTCGGATTTTAAAGTTAACTCTGTTTTTATTAATGTCATCAACAACACATTCGCTTATGACAGTATCCCCCCGTCTCACATTTTATATATCCCTAATGCAATGTCCGTATTACCGTTCTCTTCTATTTATATACACCTGAGGTCCATGGGATACTTCTAGTAGGAAAGACATATTTATCCGAAACAGAAAAATAAAGCAGATAACAACAACATTCTAACAATTCCCGTCCCTCCCCTCCCTCCCCACATCCCACCTGGCTGTAACAGTGTCCCTGTCCATTCTGGATCTAACATATCCCTTTCTTCCTAATTTCCGAGTTCAGTGTGTATCTGGAGGCTCTCTTGTATTTGTTATCCGGAGAAGCCGGAGGTATTGTGGGCACTTAATTTCGTAATTTCCCTTTACAGGATTTCAATGGGAACGTTAGTGCATTAGAGAGCCCCAGGACAATATAGGCCGGGAATCTCGGGATCTGTGTATCAAACCTTAAGTCTATCTCATCCAATATTTTGGTCCAGTATTCTGATAAACATGGACATTCCCATAGCAAATGCAGCAAGGTTCCCTCCTCTTCCCACCCTCTCCAGCACATTGGACTGCGATTTGGGTTTCCTTTATTAAGACACATTGGTGTTAAGTACCAGTATGTGACTATTTTAAAGGCCGTTTCCTTGCTCGCCGTGTTCCGTGCTGTGTGTTTAACTCTGTAATAAATTTCTTCCCATTCTTTCTTCGATAATTCTCTTTCAAGTTCTTTTTCCCATCTTCTCTGACTAGTGGTGTGATGTAGGGAGGCTGATGGTCGCAGCATATCGTACAGCTCGGAGATCAGTTTTTTATCTGAAGCTTTTGTGATCAGCCATTTCTCATATCTGGTCAATTTCCGACTGATCATTGGTTGTATATCTTTGTGAAGTAACCAATATCGAATTTGCATATAATGAAATCTCTCTGATTCAGGTATGGAATAATCCTGCTTTAGTTGTGTAAAGGGAATGATTCCTTCTAAATCAAATAGGTGGCCCGCCGCCCTACAAGAAGAAGACTGCCATGCCGCAAACGCCTGTGTGTCTAACCCAGGTGTGAACTCTCTATTATCTGTCAGCGGTGACATTGAGGACGGGGACGTCGTGAATTCCTTTTTGATAGCTACCCTTTCCCATATCTCTAGCAGTGATCTTGTAAGGGGTGATCCCAACAGACTTTGTGGTCTATCTGCCTTCCTCAAAAAGGGTACTTTCCATAACGGTAGCCCTGCTAATGCTCTCTCCTGGGACAACCAATGCTTCTCCGAATACGATCTGTTCCACTCTACTAAAAATCTTAATTGAGTTGCTCTAAAATATTCCAAGAGATTAGGAATCCCCAATCCTCCGTCCTCTGGTTTCAAATAACCCACCTCTTTCTGCATATGCGGACGTCCGCCCGCCCAGACAAAGTGAGATATATCTTTTTGTAGCTTCACAAGCATTCCTTTGGATGGGGAGGCCGGTAGCATCTGAAATAGATACAGTGCCTTCGGCAGGATTGACATTTTAACGGCAGCTACGCGGCCTAGAAGCGACAATTGGTGATGCTTGCAACTATTTAGCTCTCCCGTAATCTATCGATTTCATTTGGCGTAATTAAGCCTAACCGTTTGTGCCACTGTCGAGGCTAGTTCAATCCCTAGATAGGGAATAGACTCCGCCGCGTGGATGCCCGAAGGGTGGGTCCCCATCGCCGCTTTATTTAGTAGTGATCCCCTTAGGTGGAGAATTTGTGATTTCCCAACGTTAACTGTGAACCCCGACACCTTCCCAAATGCCTCCATTTCCCCTAAGAAGGCCGGCAGCGATCGCTAGTGAGATGCCAGTGAAGCAAGTATATCGTCAGCATATAAACTGATGGTGTGCTGTTCCCCCCCAAATGGGATCCCTGTTACTTCGGGATTATCCCTGACCCTTTGGGCTAGTGGTTCAATATATAGGGCGAATAAGAGCGGTGACAACGGACACCCTTGCCTAGTCCCCCGCTGGATCAGAAAGGGCCTGGAAGAAACGCCAATAACCCTGATTGTTGCCGTTGGAGAGTTGTAACAGCCCGCTATCCATGATCGAAAGCGTTCCCCTATACCGAAGTGAATTAAAGTCCGATCAAGATACCCCCAATCTACTCGGTCGAATGCCTTTTCGACATCCACCATCAGTAGTAGGGCGTCCATGCCTGTCTGATGTGCTTTGTCTATCAGATGCAAAATTCTTTTTGTATTGTCTCTGCTTTGCCTGCCCTGAACGAAACCGGCCTGGTCCGGCTCAACAATCCCGGGCTTCAGGGGACCTAGCCGTGCAGCTAATATACTTGTGAACAATTTCAAGTCCACATTAAGAAGAGACACGGGTCGGTACGAACTGCACGCCTTCTTGTCTTTCTCCGGCTTGGGTAGGACCACGACTGCCGCTGATAGCATTCCCAAAGGTATTGAACCCTGTCCCCCAAAGGAATTAAACAGCCGCGTCAAGACCGGCGCTAGGACATGGCAAAAGGCCTTATAAAACCCTCCCGAAAACCCGTCCGGTCCCGGGGATCTCAGAGGCTTAAGTCTTGCAATCGCCCCAATCACTTCTTCTAGTCTAATGGGGTTATCTAACCTCGCAGCCTGATCTGGGCCTATCTTAGATGTATGGGCCTTCTCTAGGTATTAAATCATGAGCTCTTCGGATCTATGCTCCCCCGCATAGAGTTCTGCGTAAAAGTCCCGGAAAGTATATGCTATGTCTTCGTCTTCCGTGAGCTCCTCCCCCTTAGTATTGATGCTGGCTTGAATCCTAGTCTGTTGTGTCCGGGCTCTAAGTTTGCTCGCTAACATTCTTCCCGTCCTGTCCCCCCCCCCCATGTAGTAGGAGTACTTCAGCCGAAGTGCTGCATATTCAGCTCTATCGAGATCTAACCCAGCTAGTTGCATCCTGGACGCCTTAAGCTGTCTCCGCACCCTGGGTGCCCTTGTCCGTCTATGCACTCGTTCCAGCTCCTGCACTTGTGTTGATAGCTGGTCTCTTTTTACTTTCCGTCCCTTATTTTCTGCTGCGGTGATTGCGATTATCTCCCCACATACCACTGCCTTCATGGCCTCCCACAGCGTTGATAGGGACACGTCTGGGGAGTCGTTAATCTCTAGATAGTCTTTAATGCATTTATTAATTTGTGTCAGCACTGTCTTTTTATGTAAAAGACTTTCTTGTAACCTCCACCCCCGGCGTGTCTTAGCGATGTAGGGAAGCGCAGGGAGACGGTCACCGGGTCATGGTCTGATAGCGCTGCTGGCACTATGCTCGTGTCTGTCACAAGTTTGCCCAATTCCGTCGTGCCTAATAAATAATCCAAGCGGGCGTATGTACCATGAGCATGGGAGTAGAATGAATACTGCGTTGCCTGAGGGTATTTCGCTCGCCATAGATCTACCAGTCCCATGGAGTCAAGCCAACAGATCTCATCCCGCGAGATCTCAACTCCCTGTGTATAACGACTTCCGGATCTGTCCTTAGCTGCTTCCATAACTATATTCAAGTCCCCTCCTATGAGCGTCGGACGAATTTGATTATCCAGGACCTCTGAAAGGGCCAGTTGCAGAAACTCCTCCTGACCCGTGTTGGGCCCATATACCGACCCAATCGCTATGGTTTGTCCCCCAACCTGCAGTGTGTACGCCAGAAGCCACCCTTGAATTCCGCTACCTTATTTTTCACCTCCCCTCGAAATCGTTTAGCAATCAGGATTGCCACCCCTGCTTTTTTATCTGCTGTGGACAAGAAGAACTGCTGGGGAAATACTCTTGACCGCATCCGGTGCCAGTCCCTAGATATTAGATGGGTCTCCTGAAGGAGGCACACGTCTGCTTCCGAATTCTCTAGATATGAGAGAATAGCCTTTCTCTTGGTAGGGTTGTTAAGTCCCTTCACATTAAGTGTAAGGACTTTCAAGTGATGATGCGACATATCACGTAGCTAGAGAGCTTGCTAACCAGAAATATCTCTGCATCCCCTTACTACTTCTCCGACCCTCGCCTCCACTGTCCTCCTCCTCCCCATCTCTACTAACAGATCCCAGAACCTTTGTATCTGACGTGCCAGGCCCTTCCCCCCCACCTAACCCCAACTGAAATCCCAACATTTCCCCATAATGGCCAGGACCCGTGGTCCACTCCCACGTGTCCTTGGTGAAGAAAAAGTCTGGGTGCATGATGTGGTCAAATCCATACAGACCTCCCCGCTCCCGAGAATTCCCTGCCCGACACCCGCCGGGCCGTAAGCATTGCACTTATCTGCCTGTTGTCCCCTCAATCGCTGTCCGAATGTGTCTTTTCTTTAGACAAAGAGTCCAGTACAGCTTGTTTCTCTTGTGCTATCGTGGAGGGATCGGGCTTCTCGGCATAGTCTTTAATATGGCCTCCTCCTACTTTCTGCCATCTCCCTCTGGGTGCCGACCGCCCATGTTCTCTTGTTTCTTCCTGATCTGTGTAGTCGATCCCCAGAATCCGACAGATGTCCTGGAGAGAGCGAAGTTGATGCAGTTTGTCCTGCCATTTGAATATTAGCCTGAACGGGTGTCCCCAGGAATATGCTACTCCCTGGCTCCGAAGATATGCCGTCGCAGGCCTGAATGCTCTCCTTTTTTGCAGAGTTATTGCGGCGAGATCTTGAAACAATGCAATAGGGTGGTCCTTGTACTTAAGAGGTTGCTTGTCTCGTGCCTTGTGGAGAATCATTTCTTTCAACTGGAAATCCGGCAGATAGGCTAAAATATCCGGGGGAGGCTCTGGAGCTCTTTGTTGTAGTTCCACCCTATGTGCTCGATCTATTTTGATTTCAAAGTCCTGGCGGACCTCTAGGATGTATCGAAACAGGCCTTGCACATATTGAGTGATATCCGCGCCCTCTTCTTTGGATGGGACCCCCTTAATACGAATGTTATTCCAGCGCGACCTATTTTCCAAATCTTCTGTATGCGCTTGTAGGTCGATTTGTTGTGCTTTGAGCCGTATCAACTCTTGTTGTAGTTGTTCCACTTCCTCCTCTCGAGCTTGATTTTGTTCCTCCATATCCGCTACTCTTCCGCCCACAGCGTCTACATCTCTCCTCACTTATTTCAGCTCCGATGCTACATCGCTTTTCAGAGCTTGTATCGCCTCGCGTAGGGTATTAAATAACATCTCTAGAAAAGCGCGAGTAACCGGTGCCTCGTTAGATTCGGGTTCCTGCTCCGCTGGCGGGCTGGGGGACGTGCGTCCTTCCATATTGGCTTGTGATGGAGGCTTGGTCAGCATGTCTTTGAGATTACGGTCTTTTTTCCCCCTTACGGTAGACATGCTCGCAGTTGTCCGATCGTCCCGGTCGCCTTTTGTTTTATTCGGTATGCTCTGCCGTTTTCCCTTGTTCCTGCTGTCTTCGTTTCAGGGATATAGCCCGGGAGATCCGTTCTGGTCTATTTCTTCTGCTCCGGGTGATAGATCGAGGCTCACCGCCTCCCAGTAGCTATTCAAGCCACTTCCTTGCGCTCCGGTTTTTCTTTTCCTTTCGGAGCTCACTCTTGCAGTCACTTAGCTCCCTATGCCTCCTCCGGGGACTGGTTTTAATTGGCCTCCCCCGATCTCTGTTGTTTTCTCGCTTATGTTGTCACCACTGGTCGCTATGAGTCCCCGTCTCATCCATTCCTTTACGACGCCTCTTCTGTCTCTCCTTGCTCCTTTATGTTGGTAGTGCCGCTCGGGGGGGCCTCAGTGATCCCTATATCTCCCCCGACCTCCACACGTCGTCTTCAATGTCCAGCCCTCGGTGCTCAGCAGCCAGGTACACTGGGTCCCTTTTCTCTCGTGAACCTGTTTGAGGCTAGCTGTTCTATCTGGTCTGGGCCCCTTTCAATATTTGTCGCTGTCTCATGGGGGCCCTTCCGGATCGCCTTCCCTGATGTTCGGGGTCCTGGTAACCGCTGGCAGGCCTCCACTCAGTCCCCTTACCTCTGCTCCACATGTTAACTCTGTCTTAGGCCTGGGCTGTCCTCACTCTGGGGCCTAGGATGGTGGGCTCCACCATGCTGAAGTGTGCGGACCGTATCGGGGTCTGGGCCTCAATCCTCGCTTTGTCCCGTCTATCGGGAACGCCACCCCGGGGCTGCTCCTCGGCGCTCCCGGCCTCTCCCGCACTGCCTCTCTCGGCTTCCCCACTTACTTGTACTGTCGGGGGTCGGGAACGTCTTCACGTCGGAGCTCAGGAGGTGCAGCTCCACCCAACTGAAATGTGCGGGCTGATGGCACCCGCTATCGGGCCTCAGGCATAAGTAGCCGCACTGACCCTGTTATCGAAGTCCCAGCCTCAGAGCGGTGGGCCCGCGTGTATGGTCTCCGCCTTGCTGCCGTGGCATCCAGCGCTCTCCTCCGTCACTCGGAGAACCCGGCCGCCATCTTAACCGGGCGCAGACTATTCTGATTCCTCAGCCACTTCACCTCCTCCGCAGGGTCTCTCGTCCTCGAAAGCCACTCACTGCACTCTCACCTCCTTCCCGTAGCTACGTAGGGGTTTCAGGCAGTTTTCGCGGCTAAGGATGGCCCGGCGAGCAGATGGGAGCGGGGAGACGAATGAAACGTGTCTCACCCGATCGCCATCTTGGCCACGCCCCCTGAAGTCAGATTTTAGATTGCTATTCTGAAAGTGCCACTTTCGAAAGTTGAAAATGTTCTGCTTTATTTTTATTTATTTTAATAGTTTTTTATAGCGCGAACATGACCCTTGCGGGTATCTGGGCGCTTTACAAAATTACATCGTGCAGAGTGATAAAAGCAGTCATATCACATTCAATACAATTCATTAACAGTCGAATGACATAGAGCCCTCATTAATAATAACATATTGTCAGAGTTCAGGCTAGTGCAGATACCAGGCAGTGTTGTGAAGCAGGGGGGGTAAGGTCGGTACTGTGTAGAAGAGTGCGTGGGAGATAAGAGTCATGTGATCTATGGAAGAAATTTGTTCATAATGAATTCTTTGACTTCTTTCTTGAATGATATGACTTAGGATTCTGATTTCAGGAGATAATGAGTTCCACATTCTTGGGGCACTCCCAGAGAAAGCACGGTTGTAGGTTTTCTTCTTGTGGCATCTCTGAGGTTTCAAGAAGAAGGGTGTTAGAGCTTCTGGATGCTCTGGAGCCACCAGAGAGTTTGAGTTTTTGGACGAGATAGTTAAGGGTGTTGTGGTGGAGGGCCTTATGCGTCATGCAGGCAATTTTTTGTTGGATTTTTGCTTCGTAGGGGAGCCAGTTGAGGGATTTGAGATTTTGGTTGACGTGGCTGTATCTTTTTGAGACAGTGATGAGTCTAGCGGCAGAGTTGAGCGAGGTCCTTAGATGAGCAAGTTTAGATCTGGGTAGTCCAGATAGAGTTGTACTACCATATTCCAACCTGGGAATTACTATGGCTTGTACAGCATGTTTGAAATCGGTAGGGGGGAGGAAAGGTTTTAATTTTCTTAAAATACTCATTTGGTGATTTGCTGCTTTGGTGGAGGCACTGATGTGCTTCTGCATGTTGAGATTCTTGTCAAGTGTAATGCCCAATGATTTTGCAGAGTCAATGATTTGTGGAGTGCAGTTGAGGGCTGTAAGCTGTTTCAGCCATTCTTTGATGACCAGTGCCTGATTGGGTGAGGCGATTAGGAGGAGCTCAGTTTTTTGAGTATTTAATTTGAGGTGATTTGTTAGCCAGTTTTGAGTTTCCATTAGTGCATGTTGAGGCAGCTGATGTCATCCAGGGAGGAGACTTTTAGGTATAGTTGGGTATTGTCAGCATACATGTGGTATTGGATGTTGGATGAGCTCAGAATTTCTGTTGGGGCTCCATGAATAGGTTGAAGAGTGTGGGCAAAAGACATGATCTCTGTGGGACCCCAAGTGTGATCGGTGTGGACTGAGATAGAGATAGATTAAGCTTGACTCTCTGAGATCTGTTAAGGAAGTAGGAGGAGAACCAGTTAAGGACTAGACCTGTAAGGCCCATGCGGTGTTCCAATAGGTCTAGGAGATTTGTGTGATTAACTGTATCAAATGCCGATGATAGGTCAAGGAGGACTAGAAGACAGGTTTGATTCTGGTCCAGCATTTTTAGTGCATCGTCTACAATGTTTGTCATAGCAGATTCAGTGCTATGCCCTGCACGGAAGCCAGATTAAAATTGGTCTAATAGATGGAAATGATCTATGTTGTTGCAGAGTTTCATGTGAACACATTTTTCCAGGAGTTTTGACAGGGTAAGGATATTGGAAATAGGTCTGTAGTTGTTAAGGTCAAATTGGTCCGCCTTTGTTTTTTTCAGAATGGGGGTAACTTATCCATTTAGTGCCTGTCTCTAGACACATGACTGGGTGTAGCTGACAGATGGGCTTTGTGTATTCCTCCTAGACAGCCACACAAGGGAGCTTAGGTGTGCCTGGATGGGCCATCAGTGGCACAATGGGATGGAGGAGCTGGGCACAGACCCACTTACACCTGAATAGACTGTACTGCCTCCACACAAAGGGCTGCCTACACCCTGTAGTTATTCTGGAGCCATACTGGGAAGGCAGGATGCCTGGAGCCCTCAAAGGGAAAGCTTTAGAATCTTCTCCCCCACTTCAAAGGCACAACTGGGTATAAATATGGGACCTCAGACACCACAACTTCAGTACACTTCTGGACCTTTGGATACTCTGCCAGGAAGAAGGACTGATGTGCTGCTGAAGGACTGCCACTCTGCTGGCCTGCACTCTGCTGGACTCCTGCTTTGCTTTGCTGACCTGCTGCCTGCTGCCCTCTTGCCTGGGTGAGAAGGGCTGAACCCGCATCTCTTGAACCCAAAACCCAGAGTGACTCCAAGGGCTATTTGGCTGGCCTCCTGATCTTAAGCCTCAGGAACATAACAGGCTTCCAACAACATTGTATCTGCACCTGACCTCCTCCAGCTTTGAGTCTAGCCTGCCCAGTGGTGCCACCCCAGTCCTGGGTCCTTGGAAGTGAGCTTTACAGTACTTTGCCATCCTCTGTGGATCCAGCGGAACCAATGCATCTCCTCTGCTGCACGGCGCAACCCCGAGCAGATCCTATGCATCTCCGGTGCTGTGTGGAGTGGACCGGTTGCAAAGACTCTCATCACCATTGTGCCCCGCATTTCCTTCGAAACTGCTACTGATTGATGCATCCTCAGCGCAGGCCCTCACATGTCTCATAAACAGCAGACTCGATAACATACTCTGTATCCCAACCTCACAGCTCTTCAGAACTGATGCATCACCCCAAATGCACGCTGCATCCTTGATGCCGGACTTCGCAACGCGAGCCCCGTCAACGGGATCCTCTACGTTGGACTTCACATTGCAAGCCCCGTCGCCAGGACCCTCAACGTTGATGCGACACGGCCTCGCACCGCAGCCCTACCGCATCTTGGAACCAATGCATCTCTTCGGCTGGGCAACGCATCTTCAACACTGATCCACACAACGCTCCACAAACCAGGATTTAAGGTACTCTGTTCAGCTGGCCTAACTGGGTCTCTGTAGCCAGCCCGAACTCCATCACAGTTGGCCTGAACATGCAACTTTGTCTGAGTCTGACACAACCAGATAGCCACAGTTAGCACTTTACTCCTTTTTGCGCTATTTTCTCAAAATACTTTAAAGTTCAATATCTCCGGATCTACTAATTGGATATTTGTTGTTTTTCTCTTGTTTTATTTATTAAAAATCACTCTAATTTTCTAATCCTTTTATGGGCAACCGAGGGTTGAGCACAAGTAAATTTAGGGTTTGATTATGACTTCACCCTAAGATGAATTGTGGTTGCTGCTTGAGGAGGGTTTCACCTTACTGAACCAATAACCCAGTTTCTTACAGTGACATCATAAAAAGAATGAAAACACAACTGAACTTACTTCAAGGTAAATAGAGAAAATCAGGAGAGGAAATAGACAAAAGCATGCTGCAACACTTTAACTGAGCCTTCAAAAGAGCCCCCAGAACCACGAAAAGACACCACTATTCCACATACATAACTGAAGCAGACTACCCTTCCAAAGAACTTCATAAAATTTTAACAATATTCCACAATCCAGAGTGCCTAAGCACAGTGTAAACTGGCACGGATAAAGGACAGACAGGCTCAAGACCCTTAACAAGTTCAAGACTTTTTATTGAGGGAGATGGCAGGAAGAGAAAAAAGAAAATCAAAGTCTGTCTGATGGCGTCTTCTCCTCCAGTCATCATACATGCTCTTGGCTCAGAGAACTGTCTTCCTCTCTTCTCTGGGCCCAAAATTCCAGCCTCCCAGGTCCACAGGCTTCAGGCGACCCTTAAAGGCAAAATACAAATATCTGTCAGACTGTTGTGTGACCTAGTACCCGTATACCTTTCACCGTCTCACCCTTGAAAGTGGTTGCGTGTGCTCTTTCTAACCCGTGTTCTTTTACACTGTCCCAGGCGCTCCCCTGTATAGTCCCATGTGCAGTGCTCTCAAGTCGTGCCCGCTTCTTTTTCCCTTTAACCCGGTTCCCCATCCCCAAGCCTCCTCTCTTCGGAGGTCTTTGAATTTCCTCCCACCGCCTCCGTATTAGGGATCTTCCAGTCTACGAGACTCGCAGCAGAGGGAGTCACCATGTCTGCCTGCTTTTCTGGTGGGCTGGGCTCTTCAGCGGTGTCCTGCGTTCTTCCGTCGGTTGCTCTCGAAGGACCCGCTCCGTCTCCCAGGATCTCCACCGCTTTTGGGTTCTCGGGGTCTTCCTCAGTTCGGCACTCCTCTCTATCCACTTCCTCTCCGCATCCTCCTGCTCCTTCCGTCCTCCAGGTTCTGATGTTTTTCCTCCCCGTAGCACTGGTCAGCCTGCCATTTGTCCCGTCCTGAGGAAGACGTAGTGACATCACTAGAAAAGACTAGACTGCAGCTACAGTCTGTTTCCGCTTCTGCTCCGTCCTCCCCATTAAAAGGGGAAGGGAGAGCCACCACCGGATTCCATTGCCTTCCCTCCTGTAATGGACGTTCGGGCCAGTTACAGGATACCTTGAAAGAAAGTCCATGTTTGTCTGCAGCTTTCCCGGCACGTGAAAAGCCTGGAATGGGAAGGGTTGTAATGCCAAGAACCAACAAAATACCTTTGGGTTAGTGTCTTTATGTTGAGAGAGCCAGGTTAGCGGGTCGTGGTCAGTTAATAAGATGAAGGTACGGCCCAACAAGTAACACTGTAGAGCTTCCACTGCCCATTTAATTGTAAGACATTTTCTATTGTTGACAACTGTTCCTCCCTTAGGAACAATTTTCGACTTAAGTAAAGGACCGGCTTCAAATCACCATGGGGGTCAGGCTATGATAATAATATCGCTCCTAGACCACAAGCTGAAGCATCAGTCTGTAATATAAAGGTATTCTCAAAGTCGGGGCAGATTAACAGGGGAACAAGGAGCCTCTTTAAGACATAAAAAACTTCGCTCTTGTGGGGCGTCCCATGGGAATTGACTACCTGGATTTTTTTTTCTTAAAAGGTCAGTGAGAGGGCTTGTAATTTCTGAGAATCGAAATTTGCCTGGCATCGTAACGGTAAGTTTCAATTCTATTAAGGACAGGGAGGCGAGGATTATGCTTTTCTTTCTCCGCCTTTATTAACATACAATTTTCATAGCATCCAGAACAACTACATTATCCTTTTTTCTGAATTGTCACAAGAAACATGAATAAAACCATGAATAAACATGAACAAACTGCAACTCCCATAACACCAAGGGAGGTTCCTCAATAAGTCCTTTTACAGTGTCCATAACCAGCACATAGTACTTCCATTTTGACTGTCCCTCCTCTTTCTTCGCGTGAGTCACGCCACATCCTCACTGGTCCTGTTTCACACCGTCATTCCATAAAAAAGAGCAGAGACAGCATAAGGGTTTCCAAGAAAAAAAAACCCTATTCAAAACAGCCAATCAATTCTCAACAATTGCCAGCGATAAAACAATCATCAATCATAATAACCCACAACATGGGCGTCAATAACCAAAAGCTGTTACTTACGAACATACGGGTGGGTTCGCACGAGACTCGCTCTGGGTGGGATAATCCTCGCCTCCGTGTCCTTAATAGAATTGAAACTTACCATTACGATGCTAGGCAAATTTCGATTCTATGTCAGGACCGGAGGCTCAGATTATGCTAGTTTAAAGCTTACTTACCACCAACTGAGCGACCTCCAATACCGGTTTGAAGTAAAATCTCTTGAAGGTGGAATCCGAGGACCATCCGCAGCACGCATTAAGTCCTCTAGACGGGCCTCCAGGGAAAAAGCTTTAGAAGCCATTGCACCCCTGGTCGAGTGAGCCCCAAACTGCTTTGTGTCAATGCCCGCTTCCTGCATGACCCAACGCACCCACCTGGCTATAGTGGGGGAGGAGACAGCTCTGTGCGGTTTTCTCAAGGCGATAAGAAATTGTCGCTCGCCCGGAGGGCGGAATTCCTGAGTTATTTCCTCATATGCCTTGAGGCAGTTCAAGACACATAACTTTGGGACATCCGGAAAAGCCGGATACGAGACCGTCCGAGTAAGACACTTAGTGCGACGTCCCACCGTGAACACTACCCCGTCTGGGGAAAAAACTCTTGCTGAAATATCCAACGCACAAACATCAGAAACTCTCCTGCAGGAGATTAAACATAAAAGCATAGCCAGCTTGGACGAGATTTCTTTCAAAGAAAGGTATTTATTTGGTTGCCAAGACAGAAAGAGATTCAAAACCAAATTGACATCCCATAGGACTGAATAGCGTGGTTCCGGGGGCAACGACAGACGTATATCCTGCAGGAGCCTACAGATGAAAGGATGCTCCCCTACCAGAGCCCCTTCCACCGGGCAATGCCCTGCTGAAATCGCCGACCTCACCATGTTGATTGAACGGTACGCCAGGCCGTCTGTCGCCAACTCCGCAAGAAAATTCAAAATTGGAACGACACCTGCGACCACGGAATCCAAATCCCTTCGAAGACATCAACAAACCCACCTTGTCCAGGCGGACTGATAACGCTTCGTGGTGCTGTCTGCCCATGCCTTTGACAGGAGAGCATCAGCCGTTCTCGAAAGGCCTGGGAGCGACCACCGCTGCCTGAAAGTCACCACGCCATGAGGCAGAGAGACCCCTGGGTGACCAGATGATGCTGCTCCCCGTCCGGATTCAGAAGGAGATGAGGAAACAGGGGGAGTAGGATTGGAGAATCCCAAGAAAGTTCCAGAAGAACCGGAAACCAAACTTGAGACCTCCAACACGGCGTTACCACCACCACCTCTGCTCTCTGACGGCGAATCTGGGCCGCCGTCCTTACAATCATCGAGAATGGGGGAAATGCGTAACCCCTCTCCTGACTCCAATCTTGTAGAAACGCATCCGTGGCAATAGCCATTGGATCCGGTCTCCAGCTGAAAAATCGCGGGACCTGGCGATCCAGACGCGACGTGAAGAGGTCCACCGAAAAAGGCCCCCACAGGTTGTCTAACCACCGGAAGACCTGGGGGTCCAGCTTCCACCGGCTGGAATCGTGGAGATGTCTCTAGTGCCAATCCGCAATCTGATTGTCCTGGCCCGGAAGGTATTCTGCCGTTACCGAGATGTGATGAGCCAAGCAGAAACCCCCAAAATCCTTTGCCAGGTTCGCCAAGGCTCGGGAGCGAGGACCTCCCAGATGGTTGACGTACCGGCCCGCGGAAACATTGTCCATCTTTAACAGGACACACGACCGCACTCTGTCCTTGGTCCAACATCGAACTGCGAAAGAACCAGCTAGGAGCTCTAGACAATTGATGTGCAGGGTCTGCTCTTCTAACGACCAATCGCCTCCGGTGGAGAAATCTCCGCAGCGGGCGGCCCAACCCGACCTGCTGGCGTCTGACTCTATGATCAGGTCCGGAACTGATCCGAAAATTGCTCGCCGTTCCACGCCTCCATGTGAGTGAGCCACCACGTCATCTCTTCCTTTACTTCCGCAGAGAGAGGGACTGACTGATCATACGACAAACCTCTCCTTAGATGGTAAGCTTTTAGGCGCTGAAGAGCCCGATAGTGCAGGGGACCCAGGAAAATTGCCTGGATGGATGAGGACAGTAGACCCACCAGCCAGGCAATTTGCCGGAGAGAAGTATGAGTTTTGGAGATGGTCTGTCGCAGCTCGTGATGAATTTTGGCCATCTTCCGAGACGGCAGACTCAAGGAGGAGTGTACGGAATCCACGACAAACCAGAGGAACACTACACTCTGAGAAGGGCTGAGGACCGACTTGTCTTCGTTGATAACGAATCCCAGCCCCTGCAAAAGAGACACCGTTTGCTGGAGCTGACTGGATAACTTCCTGGGACACTGCGCCATGAGAAGAATGTCGTCCAGGTAAACAATCATCTGTATGCCCTGGGCTCTTAGAAATTCCACCGCCGGGTGGAGCACTTTTGTGAAGCACCATGGTGCTGATGAAAGACCGAATGTAAGGGTGGTGAACTCGTAAATCAGATCCCTCCAGCAGAACTGCAGAAACTGACGATGCGGGGGATGAATGGGGATCACCAAGTAAGCGTCCTTGAGGTCCAGCCTCACCATCCAATCGAACGGGAGCAGAACGTCCCGGAGGAGATGAATCCCCTCCATCTTGAAGTGCCGGTAGATCAACCACCCGTTGAATTCCTTGAGGTTGATAACCGGGCGACGCCCCCCATCGGGTTTGTCCACTAAGAAGATGTTGCTTGGAAACCCATTGGGACGCAGACAAACGGCCCCCTTGCGAAGCAGAGCGGTGACCTCTTCGTCGACCAGCTGTGCATCGAAAACTGAGAAGGAAATGGGGCGAGGAAAATTCTGCTGCTGAGGGTGCTTGTAAAACTCGATATGAAAACCTTGGATGGTTTGCAAGACCCAAGGGTCTACTGTAATAGCTGCCCAAGCGTCTCGGAAGGCCGCTAACCGACCCCCGATACGGACCTGCGCCGCTGGTAGTACACTTACGCTGAAATTGCTGCCTCCGGCATTGTTTTTGAATCCTCCACGGGCCTTGAACCGCTGGCCTCTTGTGGGGTAAAAGTTATTGTAGTTGGCGCTGGTATTGTACTGTCCACGACCGGAGCCTTGCCCCCTGTTGGGATTTTGTTGGAAACCACGGCCGGCCGGGCGGCCCCTGCCTCGAACGGCCCCGTGGAAAACCCGGGGGTGGAAAACCCTTTTTATATTGGACTGGGCCTTATCCAACGAGGTAAATGTAGCCACAAATTTACCTAGCTCTTTTACAAAAGGGTCTCCGAAGAGGCCCCCCTGCGCAATAGCCTCCACCTCCGAGGTGGCCAAATGCTGACACCACCAAAAACATTTGCATTTAATTCATAGTATGGACGATTTATATTGGCTTCTCTTTTTAACTTTTGTAATAACTACTTGTAAATACTGCATGGTCCCAGGCCACTCTACCTATACAAAGGGAACGATATAAATACTAACATCGCACACAACAGCACGAGCGTATTACAGACGCTTTCACATTGGGTGCATCTTGGACATACTCAAGATGGCGGCCATTCTCAGCCGCTCCTTTAGATACAACCAATGATCCATTCAGAAGGGGTCTAGTTGTTTTCGGTATTTAAGGACTCCAACTTCCGGTATGTTTCACCTATTACGGCCATACCGAGGCGCCGCAGTCGGACGCTACAACGTCCCAGCAACGAACAGGTAACGTGCTCCCCACACCCTCTCTAACTTTGTACAGCTACCCTTCGCTGCTAACAGATTGGTAATAGACTCTTCTTCTATCAAATTACAGTGCTTGCGGGCTGACTAAACACAGACCCGCCAACTATAAACTCCACTTCGGACACAACACTTATCTGTGAGTGTCTGGTAAGTGTTGGACAATATGTCTTTTATTTAGATAAAGCACCGTTCACATAATTGTAAGAACATTTCTTTACAACGACCGATATCGTCATCCTAATTAACACTTTATGTAACCGCGCCTAGTTTCCATACCCTAGACCCCGAGCAATGTTATAGACCATGCTGTAGGATTCCATAGGCACGATTCGCAATGCGCATGTTTTCGCATTCACCCCATAATAGATAAACCTCTTTTAATTTTTAATTCTCATGGACGCCTGGACAAACAACCCTACGAGGTTTGATAGCAATGCGCATAGTTTTGCAATACTCACAATAGGATATAGGATAACACACCTACTCCTTTTACTTAACTTACAGGACATCTTACGAGACAGAAGTGGTGACCTTGTACATTTTCCCAGCCATACTAAGGCCGGGACGGAATTATAACCGGCATGAACGTATGTCCCGCTTTGTAAACAAAAAAACTCAGTAATTGTCTTTCTGTATACGTGTATGGCAGCGATATACAATGGTTAAACTGATATACATAATTTTAGGCACAACATCTCTTTCAGAACATATAAAGGTAGGCCTGGGCCTGCGCCTAGTATTCCTTTTGGTATTGACCTCACTATTAAAATAGTGTTATGCGCACCTTCGTCCAAATTGCCCCCGCTCCAGGACTGGTGTGGATGTTGTTTTGCTCACCACGCCAGACACCCTCAGATGACAACGGTCTAAATTACTCACCTTCCATTATTATGATGCTTGTACTGCACAGATTGAGCACGAATTTGATATATTGGGTTACGCATTTGTAATTGCCTGTTAAAAACTATGATGCTTGTCCTGCACAGATTAAGCACATACGTGATATACTGATGGATGCACTATTATAGGCCTTAATATGATGAGAATTGATATCCAAGGTCACATTTGGGGCCACTTACTGTTCACCTATCCAGTATGTATCAACCTGCCCATACTTATGGGCTTACACTATGTCATGTATATATCTTCCAGCCCTGAGGAAGTCGCGGGTTCTACTCCCAATCGACGAAACACGTGTTGGCTGGAGCTTCAAGAAGATTAAACCTACAATATACATGTCCTAAATTGTTTGTCTTGCTACAAATCATTTGACTCTTTCGTAAATATTGATTGTATGTGTGCTGGGATTTGTCATTAATTCGTACAGATCTTCGGATCTGAATTGTGGGGTGTTGGGTGATCACCCCCTCCCTGAGCACCATTCACCTACATAGCTATAGCATCTAAGAGACCAATATTAGAGAGCGCCACTACCACACAGGGCACTATCATCCTAACTATTATTTTACTAAGATGTTATGGGATACCAAGGTCGTATGGCCTGATTTTGGGGACAACAGTTTCTAAAATTGATTCAGTAGAGCCATTAATTGATGCTGCTGTTCCACTCTTAAGTTAGGCTCTTACCTTATTGGCTGTTCTAGTGTCTCTGTCGGTGGGGGGGGGGGGCAGTTTGGGTATGTAAGTTTTGAATGCTGGCCTCAGCTTCATCTGAAAGAGTTGGTGTATCATTCCAGGCTTTGAGCAGGTTCACGTGGTAGACTTGCCTCATTTGCCCTTGTGCGGTACTGAAACTCTATAAGTTACCGGTGTCGCCTTATCCATTACTGTATAAGGGCCTTGCCAAGTGGCCAGCAGTTTTTGTTTCGGAGGTGGGGAGAAATATTAACACTTTGTCTCCAACCTGAAATTCTCTCAACTGGGTCCCCCAGTCATAAGCATGTGCTTGTCTTGATTGGGCACGTTCAAGGTGTTTGTGGACCTTCTCCCATAAGGTTGTGAGAGTTTCTTTTAGGGCTGCACTGTAAGATAATAAGGGCTTACCTTCATCCTCCTCTTCATTAAATTGTTCTATGGCCATATCCAATAGTGTGTGGGGCTTCCTGCTGAACAGGAGCTCGAAGGGGGTGAATCCCAGCCTGCCATTTGTCCTGTCTTGAGGGAGACGTAGTGACGTCACTTAGAAAAGACCAGACTACAGCTGCAGTCTGTTTCCGCTCCTGCTCCGTCCTCCCCATTAAAAGGGGAAGGGAGAGATTACACACAGAAACACTACAATCGCAAGACTTCTTTGACAAAATCTCCAATGAATTGATCTAAAAAATTACAAAGATTGAAAATTACCTCAAGTAGAACACAGACAACACCACAGAAAGAAACCACAATAATCAATTAATCAATCAATCAGCATTTGTAAAGCGCAACGCTGTCACCCCTAGGGGTATCTGGGCGCTGCGTCTCTGTTGAAGAGCCAGGTCTTGAGTCTTTTTCTGACGTCTGCCATACGCAGCTGGAGGGGGGGGTTGTTCCAGGTCTTTTGCTGAGATGTAGGAGAAGGAGCGGCCGCCGCTGTGGATGCGGCGAATGTGGGGGGTGTGTTGAGGGCGAGTGAAGACGAGCGCAGGTGTCTGTCGGGTTGGTGGAAGTTCAGTCTATGGTTGAGGTAGACAGGTCCTAGGTCATGGAGGGCTTTGTAGGTGTGCATGAGGATCTTGAACTGGCATCTTTTCTGGCCGGAGAGCCAGTGGAGGTTTCTCAGGTGGGTGATGATGTGGGTTCGTTTGGTGAGGTCCAGGAAGAGTCTGGCCACAGCGTTCTTTATGGTCTGGAGCCTTCTGAGGAGCTGGATGGAGATGCCAGTGTAGAGGGCGTTGCCGTAGTCAAGGTGGCTGATGACGAGGCCTGAGTGACGGTCTTTCTGGTGTTGATTGGACTCCATCTGAAGATTCTGCGAAGCATGCAAAGTGTGTGGAAGCAGGAGGAGGTGACAGCGTTAACTTGTCGTTTCATTGTCAGTTGGCTGTCGATGATGCCGAGGTTGTGTCCATGGTCAGTCGGTGTGGGTCCAAGTTCTGCAGGCCACCAGCTGTGGTCCCATGCGAAAGTGTTCTTCCCAAAAATCAGTACTTCGGTTTTGTCAGAGTTGTCTCTCATCTATTTGGCTACGTTGGTCATGGCTTTGCAGAAGTTGGTTTTGGCATTGGCTTGATCCTAGGTAAGATAGAGGATCAGTTGAGTGTTGTCTGCATAGGAGATTATGTTGAGTCCTTGATATCTTATGACATCTGTGAGGGAGGTAATGCAGATGTTGAACAGGGTGGGGCTGAGATATGATCCTTATGGTATGCCGCATATGATGTTTTTGGGTGCGGAGGTGAATAGAGGCAGTCAGATGCTCTGTGTGCGACCTGTGAGGAAGGAGGCAATCCACTTGAGTGTTTCCTGGCATATTCCTGTGTTCTAGAGTCTGTTGATGAGGGTGTTGTGGGCTACGAAACTTGAAGCCACCTTCAACAACATCAACAGAAGTTAGAAACCTAGGAGTAACCATGGATTCAGACTTATCATTGATACCTCATGGAAACAATGTCACAAAAACTGCCTTTTACATAATGATAACACTTTGTCCCATCTTCCCATAGTCTGCATGCCAACTTAAACTGCAAGCCAACCTCCGGTTTGTAATCTCTAATCTTGACTATGCCAACAGGCTATACCTTGGTCTACCCACATTCATTATACACAAAATACAACTCATCCTAAATGCTGCCACAAGGTTTTTTCTCTCTCTTCACTCAAGAGAACGCAGGACTCCAGCCTGCAATCACTCCACTGGCTAACTTTAGCTAGAAGAGCAATGTTCAAGGCATCCTGCATTGTCCATATAGCCTCCTAAGAAAAAGGATTGCTATACCTACAAGTTAAATTCAAGCAATACAAACCAAATAAAACTCTGTGCTCCAGGCTTGCACCACTTATCATTGTACCACCTTACCATAAACAATCCGTAGGAGGAGCTGCTTTCTCAATACAAAATGCCAAGCTCTGGAACTCACTAACTGCCATTATTATAAGCACCCAGGTGCATAGGCACTCCCAAAGGCAGTTGAAAACTTGGTTGGTTCCTAGATAAATGCTATGGTACTTAAGGGGCAGTACATCTGTTATATGTTTCTGGACTCTTGTTTGTCTAATGATAGGTATGTTCTCACCAACCATTACTTAAGATTTCTCTGGGCGAACGCCAGCTGCAGCCAGGCAACAGAGCCCAGAAAACAGTGACACCCTCAGCGTAATCCTCTGCTTACAACCCATGAATCGCAAACAAGTCAACCAGCAGAGTGCTTTCGTTATGCAGGTAAGCAAAAAAAGGTGAATCACTGGGTGGCCATGACATTATACCGTCATGTACTTCCATATATATAGCAGTTATGGCCCACAATAATACTAAAACCATAATACCCAGAGGCAGCATCAAATTGTAACTTATACCTATTAAATTCACACAATACATATCTGCTATGAGTGTTGTCTATCACTAGCACTGTAAAGCCAAAAAACAAACATCACCAAATGAACAGGCATAAAATACTGAAGAGATCTATCACACATTCCTGGACAGTTCAATATAGTCCATTGAATGAATGAAAATGTATTGTATTAACCGTTCGATTAATTAAAATCATTACAGTAACACAAGCATAAAGAAAACACATTTTTGTTTCCTTCTAAAATCCTACTTATTTTCCTTAAGGATAAAATCATCCTCGGTTAATAGTGTAATTTTTTCTATACCAAAATTATCCCACAGTACAAACTTGTATATAAAAAACAATCAGCCGTGACCAAGGGGATAAAATAGAATGCTTCATATATATTTTTATTTATTTATTTATTTTTTAAACACGGCTTCCCCTATCCTAATTCGATGAAGCATTCCACAGGCCAGGTGAGTTATTTAAAGTGCTTCACACAGATAGGAGGATTAATAAGTGTGATTTCCCCTATCTAATTTTGAAAAGAGCTGTGCTGAATTAGCATATTTGACCTCTCTGTTGTTAGTCTTATCTCTCAACTTTAATTAATATGCGATGACTGATGGCCCCCGAATGATGGTACTCATCCCACTTGCATGTTCTAAGTGCAATTATAGGGCTTATTAATGACAATGTGCCTCATAGTGTATGTGTATGAATTAATATGCTTAGTACTAGTTAGTACATGCTGTGTCTTAACCAGTCCCCAAATTTGTTAGACCCGAGAATACTCATCAAGTGCCAGCCTGATTGAGTGAGTGAACTTTGCCATTCTAGCTAAACTATTTGCCTCAGATTCGGTGAAACACATTTCCGAGGCCTCCATGCACGTTCTTAGTCCCTTGGCCTTGAAGATTGGGCTTACCAGGCATTGACGATCCTTGGCCAGGGTAGGGCAGCAGCACAACAAATGCAACCATGATTCTTTCCTGTATAAACATGACCTGCATGTGATATTTTCCCCCTTTCGCACCCATGCTGGGTTTAAGTCTGTTATTCGTAACGCTATGAGCCGCATGAAGAGAATTTTCCTGCGTGCCTGAACTGACAGTGCTTCATATAGATAAGGCTGGGCTTTCCCTGGGGTGTATGTTGCATCCAATGCCATGTGATGGGTTTAAGCTGAAGAGTTCCCATATCCATTTCATATGAAATAGTCTGTTCCTGCCTCTTCACCACATTTTTCCTTGCTGATATCGGAATTGATGGTAAATGCAGGCTTTCAGCTTGTATCCTCAAACTGCCGATAGCTTGCACCAGCTTTAGACGCTACGATGAGTGTACTTCCTTGAAGATTGCTCCCAAGTGATGTTTGAGTGAGTTTTTACGAGCTCTCATAATTCTGATATAAGACTTAAGAGAATCCCCCTGGAGCGCCAATTCGGTCCTCCTAAGGCTTAACTCCAGTCTTAGCCTTGCTCTTCTGGCTTGCTGTGGGGCTAGCAACACTGATTTATAGGCTTTAGCCTGTGCTGCTGTTATAAGACTATTCAATGCACCCGGAAAGGCCAGGTGGTCGTAACTAATTGCCAGGATAAGTTTCACTTTCAGGAGTGTCAGCATTGGATCGGCTGTTGGACTTAACAGTCGTTGTCCCAGTTGCCTCAGTGAACGAAAGGTTTGGTCTGCCTTTCCCCTTAGGTGCTTTAGATGCGTGCCAGCTCTTGCATTCTCAGAAAACTATACCCCAAGGAAATTATAGGCGACAGTTGTCCCAATTTGCTGATCGCCCAGCTGCCAGTGACCAGGCTTCTTCTTTGGGTATTTTCCAAACACGATTATTCTAATTTTGCCTTCATTAGCTAACAGGTGGCTTTCCTGGTTAAAGCTGTGAAGTGCTTTTAAAGTTCTCTGTAGGCCCACCCTTGTGTGATCCATTATCACTGTGTCATCCACATATTGTAAGATTGGGAACCTCACCTTCCCCAGCTTAGGAGCTGCTAGACTGGCTCCATGCAGGGCTGCCCCCATATCTACAGTGTATAGATTAAAAAGTAATGGGGCCAAAACGCAGCCCTGCTTGAGCCCTTTATTAGTGGCCTGTCTGGATGTTACTGTTGAAGGGCTAGTTTTAACCTGTACCCATGTTTCCTGGTGTAGAGATATACTAGCCTTCGGGAGCTTGGGCGGAATCCCCCCAAGATGATAATTTTCACCAAAGTCTTCCTCTGTCAACCCTGTCGAATGCCGTACTATAAATTATAAAACAGCAGAACAAGGGCAGTTTACCTTTCATAACTGCTTGTTTTGAAAAATATGCCAGTGCCATAATGTTGTCCATTGTAGAGCTGTTTGGCCTGAATCGTGACTGATGGATTGGGAGGATTTCTTTTTCTTCAGCCCAAAACTCTAGCTCCTTTAGTAAAACCCGGGTAAATGCCTTAGCTTCTATATCAAGCAGGGCTACCAGTCTGTAATGAGCTGGATCTGATTGGTCTCCCTTTTTATGTATGGGTTGTAAGAGTGAACCTCTCCAAGACTTCGGTATCGTTGTTGTCAGATAAGCCTGTTCAAATAGTGAGGTCAGGATCGGGGTGAAAAATGCCTGGGCTGTTTTGAATACTGGAGCTGGAAACCCATTGGGACCTGGGGCGCCATTAGTCCTAATGTTTTCTATGATTCTCTTGACTTCACCCTCTGTGATTTATTTGCCTTTGGTTTTGAGGGTAGCTGCACCCTTGCTGCTGTTATCAATGTCAGTGGCTTCATCTTCAATTGCTTGAGTGCCTTCGATGTTATGGCTGACTTCTTCTGGTCTGCTCCCTTCAACAATACCCTCGGCAGATTCCTTGGTGTATAGTTGTTTAACGTGTCTTTCCCAATCATTTTCGGCAATGCCGTTCTCCTTTGACCAACGTTGATTTTCTAGCCAATTTATGTACCTCCACATTCTTGTATTGTTCCTTTCTTTCAGCATTGAAAACACTTTCAACCATTCTCCTTCCATATGTTCCCTTTTATTCTCCCATAGTACCTTTTTATATGCTGACCTTGCGGCAGCTCTGGATAGGCCCACTAGTGCTTTGCCTCCTTTTTTCTTTGCTCTCAGTGCTTTTTGGAGGTTGTGTTTGCTCTGAGCCAGACCTTTGTATTGACGGGGCCCATGCTGTGTCATTTCCACATTCTTTCTCTGGGTCTTGCATTGTACTTTCCCCAGGATCTGCTGCAGTTCTGCAATCAGGGCTTCCCATTCAGTTAGTGCTGAAAATGAGGTGACTGGCTTTAAGCTATTTTTCTGTGTTTCAACCCACACCTTCAGGTTATCTCCGAGATTTGTTGACCATTTGATTCTTCGGAGAACCTTTTGCCACTCTTCGCCCGTTGTGCCTCCTATTCACTTGAAGTGTGGCCACCTGACTTACTGTTAGTTGTAGAGTGACACTCAGTGGCCTGTGATCACTTTCGCCTCTGTCATCCACTTTGAAATCCCACAATCTGTCTCCTAGCTGTTCACTGACAAATATGTAATCAATTGTGGATATGTCTTTAAACGTGAGTTTGTGTCGCCAGGACTGATGGGGTGTCGCTTTCAATGTGTGGGTTGAAAATAATTTATTATTGTGGAGGAACGTTAGGAAGCATTCGGCCTTGCTTATATGCTTATACATTTCAATTTTTCCCTCCAGGCCCCTCATGTTAAAGTCTCCAGCAATGAGCACGAGGTGTCTATCATATGCTTTCAGCAAATCTTCCAGTGTCTCTGCGAATAATTCGATAAAGTCTTCTGGCTCTGCACTGGGTTTATATAACAATTTATTATCAACATTCTGAGAGGTTGTTGGCTCTGTCTTGTTCCTTGTAATCGTATGGCTTGTATCTCTGGTGATTTAACAGATATTTCATTGGCAACAAGCTTGCAGGCATGTTTTACGAAGACCGATAATCCTCCCGACGGGTGCCCAAAGATGTTCTTTTTGGTGATTGTTTTTAGACGCTCATAGTAGCCTGTCATGGAAGTTGTTGTCTGTGCCCATGTTTCCTAAAGGTAAACTATATCTCAAATGGCCAGGTATTCCTGAACTGTCTTGTTCCAAGTGATTTTCATAATCCCAGCTATGTTCCATGAAATTAATGCCACTTTATCTTGTTCTATGCACGCTCCCCTTGGCCCGTCACAATTGACCAAATTTTGACTATTATTAGGGAAATCGCCTTAATGGCCCATGTTCCTCAATAAGTGAAGACTTGATTTGACTTAAGTGTGCTTCCCTATGGTTGTTGCTATATGTGACCCATATTTTACTAGGAGCACCTGGTCTTGGGTGGTTCATACTGTAATATGTGTTTTTGTTATTAGTGCCCCTCAAGACCGAGATAGCCCCTTTTTCCTTATCTATAGGAAGAAGCACGTGCAGATATTTCTTTATCTATAGGAATAAGCACATGCAGATATTTCTTTAATAGTCCATTTACTGCAGGTCCCAAATATCTATACAATCTGACAGCTTCTTTACATCTCACATAAACACTCAGATATGGAATACTCATCCCTTCGGATCTCTCCACTTCTCTCTCCCTCCAACCATGCCAGCTCAGGTACACAACTATACACAAACGTCATATTGGACAACCCAATGCAATATAAGCAGACTATATCATATGAAAGGGGACCTACAAAACTGTTTAAAGCCAACAGCATACTGAAAACCATAAAATTGCACGTTTGTCTCTTACACTTCATCATCCAACACACTTCTACGCACTGCGCTCCATAACATGATAACCACATCTCGGGGGTCTTCATGCACAACATAGAAACACTTCCCACATATGATCAAAACAAAAAAAAACATCCTTCCAACCACACACTCTATGTGGTGTAGCATGCTACTCATATGTAGGTAAGTGCCTCAGTGCCCCACATAAGTGCTATATAAATGTTGCAATAGAAATCAATGCAATCATCTTCCTCTTGTTCATGGTCCATTCTATAGGGGTTAATATATAGTCTTTACAGATGCGTTACTGGCTTCTCCTTTAGAAAGGCCCATTTTCACAAGGCATTTATTCATTGTGTCTCTGATCAAAAGTATTTTAATTCAGATGATGCTTTGTAATGTATGAGCATTTCGTATTGTTCCTAAAAACATGGTTTCCATACTTAAAGGCACTGTTTCCATGCTCCCTACTGGTGTATTCTGTTTGACTGATTGTGAGAGAGTCCTTTGTGGCTTAAAGTGAAAAAGTGGCTCGCCAGAGAGACACGTCTGCTTTTTGATCTATGTTGTGTGACCTTTACCTATTTCCTGATACGTTTTACCTAAATAAAGCAATCAAAATAGGTAGAGAATATCATTAAAAAAAATTATGTCCAAGATTTATAAAAGTGGTATGTTGTATTTTTATCTCTTTGTGTTCAAATTCCTCTTATTATGGTTTAATTTCCAAATGAACATCTGCTAGCCACATCTGCTATGGTACTTAAGGGGCAGTACATCTGTTATGTTTCTGGACTCTTGTTTCTCTAATGATAGTTATGTTCTCACCAACCATTACTTAAGATTTCTGTTGTTTTACCTGGGCGAATGCTTTTTCCTGCAAAGGGCAGCCCAGTGTTTGGAATATGTGCCATATCCTATTTATGAGTTTCTTTATGTCTTTGGTCCGGGTCCCAAAAGTGGACATATAGATCAGTGGTGTTTCTTGTCTCTTCTTGTTTCTGTTCAGCAGCTCTCCTATTGGCATAAACCATGCTCTTTTTCTGGCATTTCCAAGAGTTTCTTTGGATTTCCTCTTTTCTTCAGAATTTCCATTAGGTTATCTGATTTTGAGAAAAAGTCTTCTTTTATGAAGCTGTTTCTTCTTCTGTGCTTATTCAAAGAACTTCAGAGACTTTGCGCGTGGGAGTGAAGAAGTATGTTCTTATAACTGTTTTAATGGAAAGTGAAGTTGGTAGGAATTCTTGTTCATACTGTATTCAGATGTCCCTGTCGTTAAGTTATTCTGATCCTTCCAATATCAAAAATTCAGTGTAGATTAGTCATTTCCATGTGCAGAAGTTCCTTGATAATTGATTATTCAGAAAAATCCACATTTTTATATTTTGCAATACAAATATTTGCCATCTCCTTTGCAAAGACATTCAGTGGCTGTTTTCTTACTTTGTGTGTAGCACTCTTCTTGAAAAATTGTTTTTGAAAGTCGTGAATCCTATTATTACTGTCTGCAGTTCATCCCTTTTCTAAAACATCAATTCATATAATGAAGTGCTTACTTTTGTGGTATTTGTGCTGATGGAATCCACATCCAGTGTCACCAGAATTTAAATGGTTTCACTGAATGTGGAACCTTCCATTGCTTTGATAATGTATGTAGTGTTTTTAATGCACTGCGTTGTACATGGAACAATTGGTTTAAGAAAGCATATTTGGTCAGGCACTCTGTTAGAAATGGGGGTTTCTAGCTGGCAGTGGCTTGCACCTTGTCTGAGTAGGGACCCTTGCTTCTAGTCAGGATAAGGGGATTACACACCCAAGATAACCACTGCTCACCCCCTTGGTAGCTTGGCACAAGCAGTCAGGCCTACTTCAGAGGCAATGTGTAAAGTATTTGTGCATAGCACACACAGTAACACAGTGAAAACACTACAAAAGGGACACGTCACCAGTTTAGAAAAGTAGCCAATCTTTATCTAAACAAAACAAGACCAAAACGACAAATATCCAACGTACATAAATCGAGGAATGGAGATTTGACCAGTTTTAACTGAGTAATCACTGTTTCAAAATTGTCCTCACACCTATGAGACGCTTTATGGTAGTTCCCAGCAAGAGCGACCCGCTCGAGTGCTGGAATGCTGGTATGAACAATGCAGGCGCTCCCCCTAGGGAGTACTATGGGTGAGTGCGGGAAGAGTACTCGGGTCGTAGTGGTACTGGCATTGTCTCCCTGACCGATAGAGCCCACTGACCCTGATAGTGCACACAGGCAACTGGGGCCTCATCGGGCAACTCCTGACATAGGTATGAGGCACCAGTTTTAATAAGATTTCAGGGATGTGGACATACGATGGCGGTGGGGCCGCCTCGTGAAGCTGTGTGGCCACCACCAGAGAGAACACTGTATCCTGAGTCGGCGAGGTCAGCTGCCGCACGGTACGCATTGTCAAAGGTGGTTCACAGGAAAAGAGGCACACAGCTCCGGTTTCCTTCAGCAGCCACGCGGTACGTGGTGTCACAGCTGGCTCGCAGGAGAAGAGGCGCATATCTCCAGTTACCTTCCCGCCTCAGGAGAATGTGCTCCCGGCGTGGAACTGGATTCCAGGCAGTAGAGGGAGGGGGGCGGCACCCACAGCCGTATCTGAGGCCAGCAGAAAAGCGCTGACCAGTCGGCAGCCGCGGTTGAGCAAGCACTGACAGCGCCCACCAGATGCAAGGGCTGTGAGAGGACACCGCACACCCTCCGGCAGAGTGCTCATCCTTCCAGCAACATGCAGCACCTGTCTTTGAAGGGGTTATATTCCCAGGCTAGGCCCATGTAGTGAAGCAGCTTATGTCTTACATTGTCCTATTTTTCAGCAGTGTCCTTTTGCACATATATGCGTGCGCAACAATGTTGGATTAGTTTCCCTAAAACTAAACTTGTTTACACATGTAACTTTGCACATTATGACAATGCCCTGAATATCATGTACAAGGTCTCTTCTCGCACTATGAACAAATGTCATCTCTATCTTCATCCACTGGGCGACAGGGCTATCTACATATCCATAACATCACTACGCACATTGCAAGGCTGCTTTCGCTTATAAAAGACGAGCATCCCGATAGATTAGAAGAGGAGGCACTTCAGCTGACAACGAGGGTCCCTGCACGCTGAGACATCACCATGCAGCGGTCTGGAATCTCCGTGAGGGGGTGTCCAGTTCATGACCAGGACAGGGTCCTTCATTTTCTCCATCAGGTAATGTGGTTGGATCGTCCCTTGGGGGGATTCTTGGCTCGACACCCACATACACTCTAGGTACACTTAGAGAAGAGTTCACATAGTAGGAGTACGCTTGATTACGGCCTTTTTTATACTCCTGCATATATACACTGTTTTAGCACCTTGGTAGAACTATATCTACTATTTACGCTTTTGGTGCTTGTAATCACTTTTATCTGCTTCTGTCTATTAATTATTGCAGCACACTTATTTTATACAAGAATAACGTTGGTTCAATAAACCTATTGAAAACTTCTCTAAGAATAAGTGAGCACGAGTGGGTTCTGTACTGTTTCCACAATCCCTGAGGGGTCAGGGTTGTCATGTTCAGTTGTTGCCAGAAACCATTTGCTCCATGGTAAGGTTAGGGGGGCTAACAATGGCACTGTGAGCTAGCTGGTCTATAGGCCAACATATCCTTCGGGGATGTCTGGAATCAGTCTAGGCGCCAAGCCCCTAGTTTATGTTGTCCAACAAACGCGCAGATCCTATGGATTAGTGGGAACTACACGACAGAGGGAGAGAGGGTTTTTCTTGAGGCCCCCGTAGTCCACTGAACCCACTCCCACCGGGCAGTGCTCTAGTTCGCAGCCAGGGATATGAACCTTGTCGAGGCGAGGTCTTTGTTGTTCCACGGACATTGAGCCTAAGTGCAGTCTTTGATGGCCTTGAGACTTCAAACGGGAGGCAAGCACACACAAGCCCTTGGAGAACCTTTAGTAAGCAAGATGGAAAGACAGGCCAGACCTTTCTCTGCCCACAGACAGAAGCAGCAACTGCAGGCCAACCCAAAAAAGCACCATGCAGCAAAGGGGCAGTACTCCTCCTGACAGCTCTTCAGCTCTTGTTCTTGGCAGAGTCTCCTCTTGATCCAGAAGCATTCTTTAAGTCTGGGGTTTTATGTCCAATACTTACACCCCTTTTGGCCTCTAAAGTAGTCATTCTTCAAAGGATTGTCTTTGTAGTGCACAAGTTCTTGTCCTACTGAGTCTTGTTTCTAGACACACTCCAGGGGGGTGGTGACAGCATTGTGAGAGGCCAGGCACATCCCTATTCAGGTATAAATCACAACTCCTCCCACCACTCTAGCTCAGGAAGGCCCATCATCCTATTGATGGGCCATCCGGATATGCAGGGCACACCTCAACTCCCTTTGTGTGACTGTCCAGAGTGAATGCACAAACAGGCCGCTGCCAGTCTAAACCGGACGTTGATTCCACAGGCAGGCAGAGGCACAGGATGGTTAAACAAGAAAATGCCCACTTCCTAAAAGTGGCATTTTCAAACACATAATTCAAAAAACATCTTTACTTAAAGATGTGTTTTTAAATTCTGAGCTCAGAGAGCACAAACACCAAATCTCTAGCTGTTCCCAATTGAAAGTTACACTTGTTAAATGTTACAAGGAGCTGAAATGAATGGAGGAGAAGTACACTTTAGTCTGTGGGTCAAATGTATATGTGGCATTTATAGATTTTTCAATGGCCTTTGATAAGGTAGGCCGGCCAATACTTTGGAAACAATTACAAACAATGGGAGTGCCAGCCCCCCCTTCTATCCCTAATTATAGCTTTGCACTCCCACACGTGGTGCCAGGTGCTATTAGGGGGAGATCAGGGCCTATCGGCCGTAATACCCACAAAAAATGGCCTGAATGCTTCTCTCCCGTAGAGGAAGATACGCCGAAGATTGGCGGCCGCCCTTTTCCTTGTCTGATATTTGCAGATGATATTGCAATTGTGCATTTGACTTCCATTGGGTTGAATAAGAAGCTGATGTAACTGCAGAAATATATGATGGCATAGTATTTGAAGATAAATGTCTCTAAAAGTAAAGTTTTGATTTTGAAATGTAGAAGGAGTGGAAAGTGTCAGTAAATTTTTGGTGCGAAAGCAGATAAATATTCCTTCTCCTGTGACTTCATTTGACGCACAGTAGGAGCCTGTGATCTCCCTCCCGCTCCTAGAATTCAGATCTTTTTTTAAAAAGCTCTAGCTGTATTATTAGTTTTCAAAGAGATCTCAAGTATTGTAGATTGAAGAAAAGATTGGAGATAATAGCCACGTCAAGTGCTCCGACAGTGGCTCAGAAATATTTAACCTGAAATTTAGACCATGGTATCCGCCATCTGCTGACTCTATTTCGCATGAATCTTCTACCGTTAAATGATTTCACGGCAAATTGGTCTCCTGCTTTGAAAACAGGAAAAACTTGAATATATGTAATTTGGGCATTCATAACCTCAATCATATTTTGTTTGTTTGCCCAGCCCTGTTACCATATTATCTTCGACTATTTGGGCCGATGTTTATACAGAATAACTTCAAAACTGTAGCATCAGCTCACGAGTTTCTCTTCTATCCTAAGAATTAAATAGTATGTACAAAATTATTCAATTATTTTAAGGAGTTTTTTAAACTGTTTTAGCTCTTATTACACCACCACTCGAGAGGAAGGAAATTATTATTATAGGCCCTCTCTTCAGTGGTGTATACTCTTTCTTATTGCTTACAGATAGAAAAGAGGACCCCGCTGCAGGAGGTAGGAAACTCACACTTAACTCCTACTTAACATCTTGGGACCCACGGCAACTGTTTTAAACATGTATTTAAGTATTGAGCCTTTTTTGTAGACTTTTATAAGGTTACCAGTGTTTTTATACTCTCCGGAGTACATTTTGCAGTCAACTATTGCTGCTAAGGGGGGGGATGTGAAGTTTTAGTTACAAATGTTTCCGATCTTTCTCTTTTGAATAACTTGCACATAAACCCTCACTGCTGCATGGTTGCTGTTTGCACAAAATTGGAATATCTATGAAGTTGCTATTGTATGGAAGTTCAGTATTAACAAATTGCGTATGTACTTAACTCAATTTATTTGTTGCGGGAAAGGATTTAAATCTGTAATCGCAATTAGACTATTCCGTTATAATGGTGATCATCCCTATATATATCTCCTGTTTCAATCAGAGTCTTTTTCCCCTCTTGCATAATTTTGTACACAACTCTTTGCTGCTAAAGGGGGACCCTAGATTTGGTCACAAAGGTAATTGATCTCTCCCTCTATAGAATAATTTGCACATAAACCTCTGCTGCTACGTACTTGTGATTTTTTGTAACGAAACCATAACTTTTATGAATTGCTCTTATATTGAAGTTTTAATTGTAACAAATTGTCTATGTATTTAACTCAATTTATTTATTGCGGTGAAGGATTTGAATATGTAACTGTAATTTGACTATTTTGTTATTACTGTGACTATCTTTTATACAGTCTATCTTATTTTAATGTGGACCTCATTCGAGATCCAAATCTTAATACAAAGAATTGAATTGGATTACAAGCCAGCTCCAATGATAGCCTATGGGAGAGCTAGTCCTTGCAATAGTGAAAAATGAAATACACAGTATTTCACTGTCAGGACATGTAAATCACACCAGTACATGTCCTACCTTGAACATACACTGCACCCTGCCCATGGGGGTAGGTTGGGCTTACCATAGGGGTGTCTTACATGTAGTAAAATGGAAGGTTAGGGCCTGGCAAGTGGGTGCACTTGCCAGGTCGACATGTCAGTTTAAAACTGTACTCACAGACACTGCAATGGCAGGCCTGAGACAAGTGTACAGGGCTGCTCATATGGGTGGCACCATCAATGTTGCAGGCCCACTAGTAGCATTTGATTTACAGGCCCTGGGCACACAGAGTTCACTTTACTAGGGACTTGCCAGTAAATCAAATATGCCAATCATGGAGAACCAATTATAATCACAATTTGCACAGAGAGCGTATGCACTTTAGCACTGATCAACAGTGGTAAAGTGCCCAGAGTCCTAAAGCCAACAAAAATAAGTCAGAAAAATAGGAGGTAAAAGGCAAACAATTTGGGGATAAACCAGCAAAAAGAGCCAGGTCCATCATGCTTCATATTAGATTCACAGTTGGTGACTGTTAATCTACTTGTATTTTCAGGATCTTCTGTACTTTAGGCGGTTAATAAATTGGAGTTGGACTCTATTGCATCAGAGCCCTAGTTCCTTGTCACTTATCAACTTTTCCTCTTTTGCTTTAAGTATCAACTTTATCTGTATTTGTAGGTCTTCAGTTGGATCACTCTTTATTCTTCCATAATGGCATTTGTGAGGATGGAACCAGTTAGGTTTGTAGAGGGCCACTCACTTGTGATCACTTTGAAGTGGCTTCATCATTAATTCTGTTCCTAATACGGCAGTGATTGGGGAGGCGTGGGTCGCAATTTCCCAAGAAGCATGCTCTGATATGATGGAGTTGACTTTTTGAGGGGGGTCCTCCCTGTCATCTTAATCTGCGGTTTGTGATCTCATCCTCCCCCTCCATAGCCATGGTGAAATCAAGATAGTGGCAATGGTGTGATGAGTTGCAAAACAGCACGTTTATTTCCTTGAAAGTGGCACTGAGAATTTGCAGAGTTAGCAGATACCTGCTGTAGGAGTCTATTGCTTGCATAATTGATGGCACAGATTTTAACTCCCGATCCTCTCGGGTCACTGGCATCACATGACAGGAGCAAAGGTGGGAGACCTTGCACTAATAGAAGTGGGACACTGGCCCCAAGGGGAGTATCATCTGGAGACCCAGACTTTTGAAGGTGTAGTAGGACCTAGATGCTGCTTCATTAGGTACCGAGTACACCAAGGCGAGATGTAATATATTGGACAGGGGACTAGCCAACTAGCAGTAAGTATTATGGTTAGCTTTGTTGGTGGACTTTAACACGAGCAATGTCCCAAAAATGGCATATGAAAGATATGATGGTCGAGGCATACTTACAAGCCTCACTCAACTCCCTTAGATTAGACCCGGGAAAATGCCTTTAGAATTGTGCAGGTTCATACAGTGAAACTTCCGCCGGGTGCAGATGGTGGTAATGTGATGGTGCCCTGATTAATAATCAGGGAGCACATTGAGTGACATTGATAAACAGAGCATTTAAGCTGCTGATGAAGACACAAGAATTAGGGAGGGGTGTCATGTCATGTCATGGTAAGGCTGGCTCCGGAATTCATTAGGAGCGGGCAAAGTATTCTTTAGCAAGCAGAAAAAAGCAAAGTCTCACTTTTGCAGAAAGTCAGGTGTATATGCATCCTGATTTATGTCATGCTACCTTCTGAAGGAAACGTCCCTGTTCGGTATCAGGAAGGAGCTTCAACATGTGGAAATATCGTTAATAATAAACCACCCAAAAACACCTAAAAGTATTTCATGAAGGGAACGTTTTTATGTTCACCCAAGAGGAACCCATGTGCTCATTTGTGGATGGTGTTAAGAATTCGAAGACCCGAACTGTATTTTGTTGCCTGAGTGTTCTGTACAAGTTGATTTTGTGCCTGGAGTTTTTGGTTAGTATTCACTGATTTGTATGTATTCCTCTGCTCCTTCCTCTTTCTTTCACTTTGAGTGTTTGTAATGCATTAAACTGATATTTAGTAAGGTTTAGCGTATTTATTTTTTCCAAAGTGATCAGTGCATGCCAAAATGCTTTCTCAAATATCAGTATCTGGGTTGGGATTTAATAACTTTGTGAAATGAAGGACGATTTTTTTGGTTTTCCTTCGCCTGCCTTCTAAATCAGGCAAAATTAAAAAAGAATCAAATATTTTTCCCCTGAAATAGAACAAAATGAGCATTTTGACAAAAGTTTTGTTTCTACGTCATTAACTGGTTGCATCGAAAGAATAATATTGAGGCTCATGTACACTACTACCTGAAGGGCCATGATCTTGTTCTTATCTCGCCTGACCACAGTTTTGTCATAATCAAATTCAGGCCTCTCACAAAAAAGATGTTCCCTCTATTGTGTTTCAGTTTTTATCTGGTCTGGATCAGTGCTTGATTTACCAGCTCCTGGAGTTCTTTCAGTGCTCAAATTGGAGAATATGTTGTTTCTTTGATCTGCCTCGGTCTTCCTCAAAATCTGCTATTTGTTCAGCTTTTGAGTAGAAATTTTATTTTAAATAGGGTTATATACCCTTTCCATTTTGAAATTTGTTATATCTTTCTGTACTTTTGGAATTGTTGTATTTCATTAAACCTCCTTAACATGGTTAGCGTTTTTCTTTGCTGTCAATTATGACTTAATTATATATTCACCCCAGGTGATAATACTTCTGCCAGCCCTATTCAGTGGATTTTCTTAGCAGGATCAATGCAAATACCTTTTCAGTCTCAAAAGCATTCCGTCCCAGTGAAACTTTTTTACACTAAATTTCATCTTCTTTGAAAATTTCTAGCATATTGTTCACCTGTAAGCTTCGAGGAAGTATGGCCACACCTAAAACTATTAAGAAGACAGACTGTAAAAACACCTAACGTGATTCTATTAAGGCATTTTAATTGATGTGATACAATCTAAGAGGAGATTTTAGTCTAGTATGTCTGTTGAAATGATGTTCATATAAGTCAAAAAGAGTGCATTATTAAGACTTTAGTGTTGTTTTTTAAGCTCACTGGGGTAAAGTATTGTTCTTGATGTACTACTAAAACACCACTCAATTCAAATTTGCTTACTTCATTACAAGGTCCCCTGGGCCGTTCAAATCCCCACAGGCCTGGTGCAATCTTCAAGAATGTTTTCTAGATTGGGTGTAACCTTTTCAAGGAGGAGGCATTGGACATCATATACATTTCCATGCATCACACCTGCTGGTTATCTGCAGATTTTTCAAGCAATTGAATGAACATGAAAAGTAATTACACTCGCAGGTCAGAATAATCTCCAGTGTTACTAAAAATGTATATCAAAATAATATTTGAATATGTAAATTCATGTGGATTCTGTCACCTAGTGATTAAAATAGTGGTTTGTGTTAAAAGTTTCAATTGAGTGTCACTGTGCTTAGGAGTTTACTACCAATTTCCAGTTTTATCTACTTAGTGCATACACAGTCCCATTAGTGTTTGCAAAGGGTATTTGTTGCTCTCTTCCTGATTGATTGAAGATCGTTGCACCCAAAAGGAGATGCATTTTTCGGCATTAGTCAAGGGAAGGCCTGTGCTGGAATAAACCCATCTTAAATGATCTATTTCCTTCTCCTCCACTGAAGTCTATGCCTTTCATCTTCTCATGTGTGACGTTTCATGGAATCTTTATCAGTCTGAGGAGCTCTTATTGTTTCATATGTATCTGTCCTTCACATGTCTTGTATTTAAACTAAACTTTCATTCAGAATGTGAATGAGAAGGTGATTTTGTTTGCTATGTGTGCCTGCTTCATAAGGGGTCTATCGCTAATTGTCTTAGTTGAAGGCTTTCGTTAGGCCTGTGTCTGCTTTCTGTATGATTCCCCGCTTTCCTTAGGATTATGTTTCAGAATAAGATGTACACAATATACAACCCATAAGATTCTGAACTTCTACTGCTTAAATGTGTTGAGGGTGATAAGCCCAGAAACTGAATTAGTAACAATAGCATGGAATGGTGCTCTGGATGATTAGCTTATTTTTTCCCAATAGGCAGGACTGATGTGGTTTTTGGAAAGGGTGATTTGCTCATACTGATAGGGAGCTTCACACTCAATTGGGTTAAAGGTGCTTCTTGAAGATTGGTTTGGGGATGGAGAAGGGGAGGCACAGAATGAGGATGGAAGCAGAAGGAAAAAACAAAAAATGGACCAAGGTTATAACCAGTGGATACATGTTTTTAAGTTAGGAAATAAGAATAACAGATAAGTTGCAGGTCTCCTCCTCGAATCGTAATGGGTTACGCAATACCCATAAAGTTACACTTATAAGGGTCTCTTAGACTCAGCAGCACCCAGTGACATCCAGGGTGTTTTACAGGCCCCATTTTTGAGAGAAAGCAGAATGTTCCCATACCAGGGTGTAATAAGAGACATAGATATCATTGTTAGAGAAGCGTTGGGGGTTTAAAATCAGTGCAATGATTTCTGAAATATAGGGGACATGGTTTGACATTGGGCTAGTATGCTTTAGTGCATGCCTTGTTTTGTGTGCGTTCTATGGTCAAAATACCAACGCCGCTGATCCTCTTGATGCTTTAGAAATCCCCATGCCTGACCTTATAATATTTATATGTGACCCTATAATATTGATCAGTGATTTAAGAGTGATTGTTGAATGGGCTAAGGACCAAATTCTAGACACAGAAGCAATAAGAACTTTGTACACTCTTTTTATTCTGAGAACGATGATCAGCACTCTATTGATTACTGCTTGAATAATGCAGAGCTAAAACGGGCTCTGGTAGACTGTAGTTGTCTACCAAAGCATATGTTCAGCCATGCAAGGTTGTCTCTAAGTGTTAGGCAAGGACCATATGGTGGAACATGCATGATCTCTGGAAAGAAAAATTCTGCTTGGTTTATTGGTGATTACAAAGGTTAGACTTCAGTTGACAAATGTGTTCAGGTTCAATTTCAAATGTAGTATAAGATGCTTTTAAGGTTTCCCTAGGTCTAGAGTGGGGAGAAAACGTACAGTAGGATCTAAAATATTGGCTCTATCAGCATACTTTCTATTTGCTGATTTTGATCCTAGAAAGAGAATGAAAAACTAGTGACAGGATCAAAGAGTCAGACAGCATGGTAAACCTAGCAATTAAGTGTTTAAGGGGTGAAAAACAGCCTTGTTAATTGAATTGTGATAAAGGTGAAAAAAAAGAAACATGCATTGAAATTAGAGACCAAGAATAAAAGAAACCTTGTTGATTGAATTTAAATCCCAGCAAAATGACCTAATATCATACTGATCTATTTCCTGAGAAAGAGGGCATACTTAGTGGATCCCCAGGCCAATGAGGGGGAATTCTTGTTTTGACTTGATGATTTAAGTTTTCCAAAGATTGATCCAGACCGGATGTCAAAGCTGAAAGGACATAATACGCGTCAAGAACTGACATAGGCAATCGCACCTTAAAAAGGATAGGCATTCAGCTATGGATATCCTTTTAGCAGGAATGTAGGATTTTAAAAATGATAATTCTGTATACCCAATACAGATGTTATTCAATTGCTTTTTATTTGATGCCATATTCTTATTGGTTTTGAGTAGGCCGTGATTACCCATATATTAAAGCCTGGTCAGCTCTGAACACTATAGTAAGTATCACCTAATTTCAGTTTTTATTGTTGAGTCTAAAACAGTTTTCAAAAGGCAAAGCAGCTAGATTTAACACAGTTCTCCTGACCTCTGTATATGAGGATAAGAATGGGGTTATACCAGGCAGAATAAAAAATGTCCTAGCTTTCATAACGGAAAGTTTCAATTCTATTAAGGACACGGAGGCGAGGATTAGGCTGTTCTTTCTTCTTTAATTTAACCAGCAGCCATTAAAACAATCAACAGCAAACACAAAGATAGACTTCATTTCCTATGAAGCTTAGAAACAAAACAATCAAGTTCGTGTTGCAGTCCTTCAACCAATCAGGTGCCTCCTGGTACAATAACTGCCGACAATCCCTGCTGGACTTCCTCTTTCTCCCTGCGACCAAGCCGACTGCGGAAGACCCTTAATCCTGCTTCGAGGACTCTGCACCTACGGACAGAAAAGAGGTCATAATATCGTGCGTGCAAAGAGGCTATCGTGCACAGCATCATGGAAACACATAAAAACAAGGAAAACGCTTTACTTTCATCTGACGTATGTCCGACCAGCCCGGGTGAGTCCAGATTCTTCCTGAGGGTGGGCTAATCCTCGCCTCCGTGCCCTTAATAGAATTGAAACTTTCCGTTACGAAAGTAGGAAATTTTTCATTCTATGTCAGGACCCGGAGGCGAGGATTAGGCTAGTTCAAAGCTTATCTACGACTAGGGTCACTATTGAGGAGACTGGTTTAAAGTAAAAACTCTTGAAGGTTGAGTCCGATGACCAGTCTGCCGCATTCAAAATGTCCTCCAAGTGAGCTCCTAGCATGAAAGCCTTAGATGCCATGGCACCTCTCGCTGAGTGTGCTCCGAACACCTTCGGATCGATGCCAGCCTCACCCAGCGGACCCATCGCACAATGGTTGGGAATGAGACCGCTCGAAACGGTTTCCTCAAAGCAATTAGACGTTGCCGTTCTCCATGTGGACGCACATCCGCCGTCATGGCTTCATAGGCCTTGATACATCTCACTACACAGAGTTTGGGTGCGCCAGGGAAAGCCGGGTAGGAAATTACCCTTGACTGGCATTTGGTACGCCCAGAAATGTGAAAGGTGACACCGTCCGGAGTGAACGATCTTCCAGAAATGTCTAGGGCCCTGACATCGGAGACTCATCTACAAGACACCAAGCACAGCAACATGGCCAGTTTGGACGACAGTTGCTTGCGCGACAAGTACTTATTGCTAGGCCATTCGGATAGTAGATGCAAGACCTTGTTGACATCCCAGAGGACTGAATATCTCGGCTCTGGAGGGAGTGAAAGTCGGATACCATGCAGCAGTTTCTTCACCAGCGGGTGGTCCGCCACCGGGTGATCTGCCACCATAGTGTGCCCGGCCGAGATTGCGGACCGAAAGGTATTAATTGTCCTGTACGCCAGGCCCTCTGAAGCTAAGTGGGCCAGAAAATTCAGGATGTGGACAACGTCTGCCCCCACGGGATCCAGACCCCGCTGCAGACACCAACCCATCCACCGAGACCAGGCTGACCGGTAGCGTTTAACCGTGCCATCTGCCCAGGCACGGGAAAGGAGTTCCACAGCATGTCTCGAAAGTCCCGGGACCTTCCACCGAGCCCGGTAATCCTCCATGCCATTAGTGGTAGGGAGCCGTTCACCATCAGGGGATGTGGGTTGCCCGCTGGATCACTCAGGAGATGAGGGAGCGGGAGTAGACGGATTGGAGAAGCCCAAGAAAGTTCCATCAGAACTGGAAACCGTGCTTGCGCTCTCCAGACTGGGGTGATCACCACCAGTTCCACCTTCTGCCGACGGACCTGAGTTGGTAATCGCACTATCATGGCGAAGGGGGGAAAGGCATAACCCTGTTCCAGGGACCAATCCTGAAGGAATGCGTCGGTGGCTGTCGCCCCCGGGTCTGGCCTCCAGCTGAAGTACCTGGGAAGCTGGTGGTCGAGGCGAGACGCAAATAGGTCGACGAGAAGGTTCCCCACCTGTCCTGAAGGGCTCGAAACATCGGGGGGAACAGTTTCCACAGGCTCGAGTCCCAAAGATGTTGGAATTGCCAGTCTGCCACCTGGTTGGCTACTCCCGGGAGGTGTTCCGCTATCACCGAAACCTGATGGCCCAGGCAATACTCCCAAAAGTCCTTCACCAGGTCCACCAGGGCCTTGGAGCGAGTACCATCCAGGGTGGTTTATGTAGCGGACAGCTGCCACGTTGTCCATCTTCAGAAGGACACAGGACTGAGCCCTTTCCCTGGTCCAGCAACAGACCGCGAAGGAGCCCGCCATGAGCTGTAGGCAGTTGATGTAGAGTGATTGCTCTGCGGCGGACCAACCTCCTCCTGTGGTGAATTCCCCACAACGTGCCCCCCAGCCTGAACCGCTGGCATCCGACTCGATCACTAGGTCCGGGAGAGAACCGAAGATGGTCCGACCGTTCCATGCCTCCATGTGGGATAACCACCAATGGAGCTCCTCCTTCGCCTCCTCGGACAAAGGCACCCGCTAGGCATAGGTCAAGCCCCAGCGCAGGTGAGACGCTTTGAGTCTCTGAAGGACCTGAAAATGAGGAGGACCCGGGAAGATGGCCTGGATTGAAGCTGACAACAGCTCAACCACCCTGGCGATGCTTCGCAGAGAGATCTGTGGCTTCCGTAAGATCTGACGTATCTCGTGACGAATTTTCGCCATCTTCCTGGAAGGGAGGCTTAACGTCGCCTCCACGGAATTGATCACAAACCCTAGGAGGGTGATAGAGCGAGCGGGAAGGAGGCAGGACTTTGCATGGTTGATCATGAAACCTAGTGACTGAAGGAGAAGCACTGCCGACTGGAGCTGTTGCAACAAAGTTTGTGGATACTGATGCATGAACAGCATGTCGTCCAGATAAACTATCATCCTGACGTCCTGCAACCTCAAGCTCTCCACTACTTGGTGCAGGACCTTGGTGAAGCACCACGGCGCAGATGACAGGCCAAAGGGAAGTGAGGTGAATTCAAAAGTTTGGCCCTGCCACCGAAATTGGAGGAAATGACGGTGAGAAGGGAGTATGGGGACCGTAAGCTATGGGTCCTTGAGGTCCAAGCAGACCATCCACTCATTGGGAAGCAACAGGTCCCGAAGCAGGTGAATACCCTCCATCTTGAAGTGGCGGTAGACCAACCACTCTGTACCAGGAAGAGATTGCTCAAGAAAGCTCTTGGATGGGGAGAGGCATGGTAGATCGCCTGTTTGTCCAGGAGTTCCTGCACCTTCTGCTGTATCAGCATCGCCTCCCTGCCGGAAAAGCGGATTGGAGTCAGAGGGAAAACCTGGACAGGGGAGTCATAAAACTCTATGTGGAAACCCTGCACCGTTTGGAGTACCCAAGCATCGGTCGTGACAGCCCGCCAATTGTCTAGGAATTGAGCTAGTCTGCCCCCCAAGCAATGACATGAGACAATAGAAGAACTCACCGTGAGAGGGGGGAGTGCCTCCGCCGTGTACTCCGTTGCGTTGGCCTCTGCGACGGGAGAAACCCCTGGTGGGATAGAAACCACCGAAGCACGAGGAGTCCTGGTACTGTCCTCTCTGCGACTGTTGGCCTCTGCCGGAGACTGTCTGAGAGGAGTGGCCAGCCGAGCGCCCCCTACCACGGTCGGCCCTGCCGAAAACCCGCGCATTGAAAATGCATTTTCTTGTGGATTGTGCTTTGTCTAAGGAGTTGAAAGTAGAGACAAACTTACTAAGCTCCTTCACAAACGGGTCCCCAAAGAGGCCACCCTGAGCCACTTGACCTGCCTCGGAGGTGGCCAGTTCACTGAGCTTTGGGTCCAGTTTGATGAGAAGCGACCTGTGCCTCTCAGTAGAGATGGCGCAATTCTCGTTACCGAAGAAAATTATAGCACTCTGGGGCCAACTAGAGAGGACATTTGGCGGGACTAAGGCCCCCGACGCCTTGGCGTCCTACGCCATGTCAAAGATTTTGACCAATGGCCCTGTGACATCCAACAGTTTGTCCTGGCATGCACGCCAGGACCTGTCAATGCCCTTCTTCGGATCCTTAATATATTTAGTAAGGAAAGTCGCCATCTTTGCGTCAATCTCAGGAGTCACGGCCACCTTGCCGTCAAGAGATGGGCGAGGGCATTCCGCCCTAAGGCGGGAACGGAGCTCCTGGTCTAGGGGTTTCCGCAACCAACTCGCCACATACTTGGCCACCTTCTCGCAAGGTACCCACTCTGAGGAACGGGGTGTAGGAGATCCTCTGGATCCAGGAGATCCGATTGGGCGTCGCCCGGTGGGTCGGTGGTCTGGGGCAGATCCTGGGGCCGTTAGGGGGTGGGACGCCAGGACCCGCCGTGATCAGAATCCCCGTCAGATCCGATCTGGGAATCGTCGGAGGGCTGCGGGGAGGCCGCTGCGCCCTGACCCTCTGAGGGCGAGAGATCTGGTGTGGCAGAACCTGATGGTGCCATAGGGGTTTTGGTGTCCAAGAACGCCTGTTTTAGTCTATCGAACGTGTCCAAGTCCACCCCCTCAGGATGTGGGCGCTTGCGTGGTTTCTCAGAGGGGGAAGCGGAGGCCTGCTCTGGAGGTTTGGGGGCGGAAGGCCCGGAAGCTCTTCCCTCACAGGGAGGAGTTGAAGGCACTTCTGTGCCAGGTCCATCAACCTCTTCTCCAAAGGGGCCACCGCCTCTGAGACCACCCTGACAATGGAGGCATCCACCGCGTCACAAAAGTCGTCCGTGAGCGGGAAATACTGAGATTCCTCCTCGTAGAAATTGTCGAACTCCTCCATCTTACAGGGAATCCGGAGCTGAGGTCAGAGGTAGGTGCCAGGTAAGTAGGGCAAGTAGCGTGGTGGCCGCCCACCAGGTGAGAGGGCTTATAAGGTTGGGATGGGACCCAAGAGTAAAGTCCCTAGAGAGGGAGGCCATCCCGGGCAAGGGCGAGGGTTGGGGAAGGAGGACTGGTAGAGCACAAACCAAATCCCACACCTTGGAGCCTGCACCACAGGGTCTGAACCCGGGGGGGGGCTCAACTACCTTGCTCCACTGGTGCTGAACCAGGATAGGTGGTGGTGGGGGGGGATGACCAGACCCTGCCCACGCTGGTGGCTGATGGTCTTAACGACCGAGCAGACGGAAAAACGCCCTTCAATGTACACGGGCTGAGTAAGGTGAAAAGTCTGGGCCTGTCTGCCACTATCAGGCTGAAGGAGCCTGTAAACCTACCCCGTGGGGTGTTCCTCTCCAGTCTTGGGTTGGGCAAGTCAGCACGGGATAGCAGACGCGGGTGGAGGCACTCGGCGATAGCCACAAACTGACGTGACCTCTGACCGCGTCTCGCTAAAGGAAAGCGTCTGACGAGAGAAAAGGGGGAGGCGCGCCCTCTGGTGGCCGTCGGACCGCCACGCACTCCCCGCCGGCAAGTACACAATCGATCGCGGCCGTGTAGGAGCGACAGAGCGTTCCCGCGGCCGCGTATGCGGAGCGGAGGCTCCGATTAACCACAGTTTAAGCCAAAGACTGAGCCATAAAAGATAGCGAATATACTAAAAATACAATAAATACAATACGAACAAGAAATCACAGGTGCTGACAAACCCTATCCCAAACAGCAGTACTGAGGGAAAGTGCACCTAACTGACGCAGGCTGCCAGCAGCGAAGAAAGAGGAAGTCCAGCAGGGATTGTTGGCAGTTATTGTACCAGGAGGCGCCTGATTGGTTGAAGGACTGCAACACGAACTTGATGGTTTTGTTTCTAAGCTTCATGGGAAATGAAGTCTTTCTTTGTGTTTGCTGTTAATTGTTTTAATGGCTGCTGGTTAAATTAAAAAAGAAAGAACAGCCTAATCCTCGCCTCCGGGTCCTGACATAGAATTATGTGTAATCATACTCAAGAAGTATGTAGAGCCATAAATGTCAGTACAACAAATAAGTTGCCTTTACATAGGATTAGTTTAAATCATGCCAGACATTTGCAAGAGTCTACTAGATTTATCTTTGACAGGTGTTAACGTGTTTTAGTCTGTGTTAAATGCTTTTTACTACTATTCAGGCCCTAAGATCGTCTCCTTTCTGTGAGTCATTGTTAGAGATAATTTCTATGCTAAGCATGGAATGAGACCGGAACTGTTTGAAATCTATATAGAATGTGTGGTGCAGTGCACCCAAATTAATGAAAGGATAATTCCATACCCAATAAGGGACTGAAGTAGTACGGTTGCTTTCTATGCAGATGACTTCATCCTTTATTCACTGGAACTTGCACTTTTGTTTCAGTTGCTGAAGAGACTTTGGCTGCAGTTAGGTCCTTTTAGGCTATAAGGTCAACAGTGATAAGTTGAATGTGATGTTGTGAATCTTGCAATATAATTGTAATCTTTTAAAACCTATTATCTGGTACTTAAGTGAACACATCTGACACATTGCCAAGGCTGATGGCAATATCAATCAAGTTACATAAGATATGAAAGGACAATTTGGACACTGGAAACACATGCTACTCACAAGGTTAATATTGTTAAGATGTCAGTGCTCCCCAAAATAACCTTATTTGATACAATTCATCTTAGATTTTACAATAGATGTTGAGTCAAATCCAATCCGTGGTGATTAGTTTTCTTTGGGTATATAAAGAAATTAGGCTTTCAAGAAAAATGTTGAGGCAGAAGTTGCTTAACGGGGGTTGGGCTTTTTCAGTCCTGTTATAAGCGCTGGACTATACCACTTAAGCGGTTGTGCTGTGTTTAGGAGGGCTGGCCTATTTGATAATTTTCAACCTGTTGCATTACATAACTTAAACCAATGCCATGTTCCAGGTATCTATATAAACTCAGTGACCCCAAATTTTAAATTTGATGAGATATTGGTCTGTATTTGGTTTGCTATCATTAGGAAGGGGTATTTCTCTTATTACTCCTGCCACTAACCTTTATGGGGATTCCCTTCAGCTCACCTCATTGCCTACCCAACACCTTCAGTTTTTCTTTGCGTGAGGTTGGTATACTAATTGTATGGGATATGTTGAATGAACAAGGAACTGAAATCCACTTGTTGCAGAACTTATGGCAAATAACTGAGAGGAGTTTTTTTTTAAATGCATACAAGCTGCATCATGCATTTCAAGTCTCTGCATCGGAAAAGAAGCACAAACTTGGAGTATTCTTCAGGATGTCTCAGGGAAGCGAAGGAGTACCTACGAATCTACGGCGACGTAGAGAACCCAAATACCTTGCAATGGATACATCCCAGAACACGTGGTGGTATTGGATTAAAGAAACAGAGCTGGAAAATACATGACGGGTGTCAATGAATTTGTTACATTCACTAATCTAGCCAATTCAATTAAACACAACCATTTATTAACCCTGTATAAGTTATACTAGTCTTTGTTGAAAAGAATAAAGTTGAATCCTAAAGTCTCCAGCTGGTGCTCAAAATGGAAAAAAAGCAAATGCAGATAATTTACACCTGTTCTGTAGTTGCACGTCCTTGACATAGTTCTGGTGCTCCCGAATTATCAGTATTATGTTCGTGAGAAGACAAGAGAGTTGATGAATTTTTATGGAAATCTTCGGGATTGCTAATGGGTTGTAAACATGGGTCTTAATTTCCCAAAGTCTGGTGTTGTATTTGGTTTGGTGGCTAGAGTTTAAATGTGTATGAAATGGACCGTGGCATAACCACCCTTACTTGATATGTGGCTGAACCTTGCATTTTAGTGTATGCAAATGGACAGACACAGAGGGGAGGCAGGTGGAAGAAAGATATAAGATCCTTTCCTGCATGATTTGATATTAATAGATTTGAGCCATAATTGTCATCATATGATTACTTGCTTATACTGGGATTATTACCAGGTAAAACTATATTCAACTCCAGGTCTAAGACTGCTTTTAGAAGCAAGACAAGCAGGGATCCCTGAGGTAGAGATAACGGTAAAAATACGTTAAAAAACAATCGTGCCTGTTCGCTTCTGGAATTGGAATCAGGGTTGCATTGTCAGAATACCTTTGTCTAGAATGCCTTTATCTACTGCTCCATGGGACATGCTACAGTGTTCTCTATCTTACTTTTTGTGCATGCAGCTATATCTTGTGACAGTTGGAAAAGGACTTTCATACTCTAATAAACTAAAGCTAGGCCTGCATTGTGCAGCCTGTTAGAGTGTCTCATAGAATGTGAGCAAAGATTGTAAATAGATGTAAAAATAAATCAAGTCTCATTCATTTTACTTTATAAGGTGAACATACTACTGAAACTCTGAATTATTAGTTTTCGGTTGTGTCAGAATATCGATAACAAAAACATCGTTTGACAATTATTTTCACTTAAGCAGTATGATAACACTCTCTATTACATGTCGATTTTCTATTATTCCGTTTAATTAGTAGTTTTGTAAACGATGTTTAAGACACTATGCTGTTGTAATATTATACTCAGGCCAAGATATCCTGGTATAGTACTGGTATCCTACTTCTGGAAGTTTGGGTGGTAATTCCAAAGGTGGGAAAGAGTTATAATACTAGAGGGAATGACTGTGCCATTCGGTGTCTTTGCTGTATCCTAAATAAAATATTCATCTGTACCACAGGTTTTGCCCTCCTTTACATTGGCAACAAAAAGGTGATCAATGGCTGTTCTGCCCTGCTTTCTGGTGTAACAGGTTTGGAAACTGTATATATTCTGGCAGCTAGGGGAACAAATTCTGCACCACCTGAAGTACCCACCATATAAAAGAAGAAGATTGCCCACCTCTACCGACCAGCCACCAATTGGTCAAGTCTCAATCAATGAGCACCGTGTTCAGTAAGTAACCGGCGGTCAAGTCATACTTGACTGCTGGTTACTTACCGAACACAATGCTAATTGATTGAGCCTGGACACTTAATCGTACACTTCTGGGAACAACCGTCACATGTAAATAGCCATAGGATTCACATAACTATTTAAAAAATACGGTTTAAATGTGCATTTTTGAAACTCCGACACTACTTCTGAAAAGAAAATTTAACTCTACGAACTATATGGCTTTGTCATCAGACAAGTGTGGATTTTTTTACTTTCTCTGTGACGGCGTGGGTCCCGATTGGAGATTTTCGCCTGAAGAAGCCTTGTGTAAGTGAAACGCGCTGGTTGTATTTTTCTGCTTATCTGGGACAAAAAGCACAAATAAAAAGAATACACACAAGCAGAGGATTGACTTGTCTTGCTTATATATTGATGTATATTGTATAAGTTTGTTTGAATACCTGATTTGTTTCCTCTCGATATATGTGTAATTGGTAACTGTATACATCTGGACTGTGCTAAGATAGGCTGTGCTGGAAGTTTAGAGCAACTTCATAAATGTGATATTCATCACTAATTTACTATTTGAGTAAAGGTCTGTGTAGTCTGAATCGACAAGCTCATTTTTTAGATTGTGCTTGTATGGAGTAGGAGCACCAGCATTGGCGTAGCTAGGGGGGGGGGCGAGGGGGGCGGACCGCCCCAGGCGGCACGAGTTTTCGGGCGGCAGCCGGCCCCCCTTCCCCCCGCTCTTACCTGCGGCCGTTGCGGCCGCAAGAATCAGCCGCGGCCGCTACCACACCCCCCCCCCCCTGCTCTTCTATCATTTTGTCGAGGGCGGCAAACGCAGGGGCCGCCACGGGCAGCCTAAGGCCTAGCTACGCCCCTGAGCACCAGTCCTCCTTTGTGGGCCTTGTTCTGAAATGGTTGCTTGCAGCTGACCATCTAACACAAAGTCTCATTCTGATGTGTGGTACATTCACTCAATCAGTAGATTTGAGGAGCGCTTCTTTTCACCCTTGAGGGCATCCAGGCGCTGGCAGGGTCCAATTGATTAGCCGAATAGCCAGGTCTTCAAGTACTTTCGGTACTCTGAAACAGACAGGGAGGTCCATAGATGAAAGGGCAGCTCATACCATGTCTTTGCTGCTAGGTAGGAGAAGAAGTGTCCTCCGCATCTGCTATGTCAGATGCGGGGTGATGGTTAGAGAAAGGGACGAGGAGTGGAGGTGTCTGCTGGGCTGATGGAAGTTCAGACGGTGGTTCAAGTAGGCGGGTCCGCATTTGTGTAGGGCCTTGTATGCATAAGCCAGAAGTTTGAACTAGAATCATTTCTGCACAGGGAGCTAGTGGAGTTCTGTGAGTTAGGGGGTGAAATGGGTTTGTCTAGGGAGATCCATGACCAGCTATCCATGACGAGTCTGGCTGTGGAATTCTTTATGGTCTGTAGTCATCAGAGGAGGTGAGCTGCGATCTCTCTGTACATTTGGCTGTCAAGGTGAGAGGGAAAATCATAAAGCTTCAGTCAGATGTACAGTGCATTCAAAAATATTGAGTTGAATCAAGAAAAAAGCCAAAATATAGCTACATTTGAGTTTTTGGGGGAATAAAGTGCTGTGCACGAAACCGTATGATTTTTTTCTCCTAAAAATGACATCAACAAAATGTTTTCAGTGCTAAGATTACCAACTTCCGAGCTTTTAGCAACAAGCAAAGATATGAAAAGAAAAAAAAACGTTGTTTCAACCTACTTGCAGTTTGTGTTCAAAGCAGGTCTGAAAGCTGTGGGTGAACCCGAAAAGTTATACTTTCAGAAAAAATAAATAAAATTTCAAATTCACTACGTTGTAATTTTTGTAGATTGCTCATGTTTTTCCCAAATATATTAGTCATTGAAATCAAAAACAGCTTAATAAAATCAGGAAAAAATTTAAATAGCTGACACTGTTTCCATCTGTAAATTCTTTCACTGATCGCCAATTCACAAAATTCATATACTCTTACATCCATCAGATCCTTCTAGTTGCACAGATATATAGTGTTTGTTGGTCATCCAAATACACTCAACACCCAGAGCCAAGACTGAACTGCAGCTTATAATTCTTTTTTTTTTATTGTGGAGCCACCATGCAGCAATTCATATAGTAAAATCTAATGAATGAAACATGGGTGTGGAGGAAAGCTATGTATTTTTTAACCATACCCTAGATACTAATTTTTAGGAATAGGGCCTATTTGTGCAGCTCTGAGTTTGGGGTTATCCATTGTAACTCGGAGGGCATTTTGCAAAATTTGTTGTTTCTTGCACACTAGTTTACATTTGAAAGCCAATAATGGAGATACATTCAATTCATAGCAACAAATGTGATACTATCCTGAGTTCCCACACTACCTCTGATAAAAACAGTACCCACTTGTCTGGCTGGGCCTAGTCCTCGTGACACAAAAGGCACCAAAAGGCATCATGGAAACATCAGCATTTTGTACCAAACAAATTACCTGTTCCGGCAATGGTTGTAGCAGCAGAATTTAGGCCCTAGCTTGGCTGCCGTACAGGGAAACCTACCATAACCCAGACATTTCTGAAAACTATATACCCAAGGGAACCAGGGTGGTCTGACTTGCATGGATCTCATAAAGTTTTTTTTATGCAAAATGCCCTGCAAACCTCAAGATTTTGTGACTGAAACTACTCGAATCTGAAGCGATCCACAAAATTCATACAACCCAGCATTTCCACACCTCTCTTGATAAAAACGGTACCCCACTTGTCTTTTCAGCTAATGGGATTTTTCGAAAGAAGAATCTGATAAATGCAACTGGCGAGATGCCTATTCCAGATAATTTGGCCAGAGTATTTTTTCCATTTCCTGGATGTTTCTGAGAGAACACATTTGGTTTCATTGGACTGAAGAATGGGCAGTTTTTCACTGAATATATTAATGCCTAACTGAGATTAACACTGTCAAGGAGAAAACTTCTTTCATGCTTTCATTCCTTTTTTCTTTCTTTGTTGCTTTCATTCCATCGTTCCTTCTTTCTTGCTTTCAGTCCTTCTTTCTTTCTTTCATTCATTCATTCTTTCTTGCTTTCATTTCTTCTTTCCTTCCTTATCTCATGCCTTCTATCTTTTTCTTTTTTCATGCTTTCTTTTCTATTCTTTCATTTTCTCTTTTCTTTCTTTCTCTTTTGTCTTTCTTTCTTTTTTCTTCCTTTCTCACTTTCTCTTTTTCTCTTGATTTCTTCTTTTTTTCCTGCTTTCATTCCTTCTTTCTTGCTGTCTGTCTTTCTATCCTTTTTCTTATCTTCCTTCTTTCTGTTGTCTTTCATCTTTCGTTCTTTTTTCTTGCCTTCTTTCTTTCATTATTTCTAGTCTTCCTTCCTTATTTCTCTTTCTTTCTTGCCTTCTTTTCTTGCCGTTTTTCTTTCCTTCTGTCGTTCCATCTTTTTTCCTTCTTTCTTTCCTTCTTTCGCAGGTAAGAAAGGTCGCCATACGTCGGATACAGGGACAAGAGTTGGTCCGCAAGATGAGACGAGATGCAGGGTGCAGGTGAAGCAATGTGTCGCTGACAGTCCACACAGGGATGGCGATGCGTCGGTTTCGAGCCTCGCAAAGGTGGCGATGCTTCTACAGAGGGGATGATACGCGGCGGTGATGCATCAGTGTTGATCCTCGCAATGGCTGCAATGTGTTGGTGCCGATCCTCGCACCGCCGGCGATGCTTCCACAGAGGAAACAAACAAAAATTAAAATTAAAAAACGTAACTTCTCCGCCGCATGCTTCTCCCGCCGCCGCACGCCTCTCCTCCTCAGCTGGAAGCACCGGAAGCACTCAGGCACTCAGGCAGGAGCAGTGTCGTGGGGCCTGAGCGTCCTGTTTGGATGCTCCGGCAGTGCCTGGGGAGGCTGGCATGTTCTCCACGGGGCTGTGCAACACAGCCCAATGGCGAACATGCCAAGTGTGCATGATGGTTTGGCCGGATCTAAAGGGCCGGCCAAACTGTCATGTGCACTTAGAGGAGTGAAAACCACTCCTCCCCTGCTCTGGCGTCAGGGAGCCAGCCCCGCCCGACTCCCGAAAGAAAAAGAAAATGATAATAATGTCTTGTTATTATCATTTTCTTATTCTTTTTTTCACTGCTGCAATAGCAGTGGGGCCACCCACTTCCAAGGGCACAGGACTGGGTTGCTTGTTTCTGGTCCAGGGAGGATCTGGCCTGGCAGTTCGGGCTCGACTGTTCCCAATTGGGAGCAGAGTCAAGACTGATTTGCATATGGCTGGGTCTAAACTGGAATGGCATGGCGTGCAAACAATCGATGGATTTAACCCAGATCTGTGACTGGGGGTGAATGTTTGATTAATTCAGCATTCCGTCCATCATCAGTTCTTTTTGCATTTGTCACCCTAAGTGGGAAGGGGATGCCCAGACGTGGGTCCCGTGCTCGCTACGCCACCAGATTCAAGCTAGCCTGGCTGATGAGGGGTGTTACCCTGAAACCGGTCCCAGGATTCTTGTTTCTGGTCCAGGGAGGACCTGGCCTGGCAGTTTAGGCCGGACTGTTCCAAGTGGGAGCTGGGTCAAGACTGATTTGCATATGGCTGGGTCTAAACTGGAATGGCATGGCGTGCAAAAAATCAATGGCTTTAACCCAGATCTGTGACTCGGGGCAAATGTTTGATTAATTCAGCATTCCTTCCATCATCTGTTCTTTTTGCATTTGTCGCCTTAGTGGGAATGGTATGGAGCATTGCATCTTTACATTCTCTTTGATTGGCTGGCATTATTGCTTCCTCTGCTTGCTTTTCAAGCACTTCCTTTTTCTTGTGTGAAGCGCTTGGCCTGCATTATTGCTTCCTCTGCTTGCTTTTCAAGCACTACTTTTTTCCTTTGAGTGAAGCACTCCATTAGAGTGTTTGTTTTCAAATTGTCTCCCTTGTAGACGTCTCTCTCCATGCATTCTGTGTTGCTCTGTTTTTCTTGACTGATTCTCCCCACTCTCGTTCCTCTTGCACTCATCTGTATGCTTGTCACTAATGCTTCCCACCACCCTGGTCCTCTGTGTAGCATTCCCCCAGCCCTAATTTTTGCTCCCGCCCTCCTCCCATCCTCCACCATGTTGCTCTGCCTTTCACACCCACCTTCCTCCCTATTGATTCTCTGTTCCCCCTACTCTCCCATGTGTTGCTTTCGCTCGCTCAACCCCTCTCATGTCGCTTCACTGTTCCCCCACCTTCCCCTGTGTTGCTTATACTCACCTGCCCACTTTAAAAATTTGTTTTTGCGTTTTTCATTTCTTTTCAGTTACTGATCTAACTCGGATTGATGACTAAAAGACAAGTATCCATATCATTTTGTAGGTGCGCACACCTAGAAAATGACACAATCTGCCAGGTCAAAGTCTTAAAAAAAATCTTTTTTGCCAGAATTCGCAATATCGCAGATGTTGTGTAGCTAAAAAACCTTTGAATAAGCCAACAGGTTACAAAGGCAGGAACTGTTGGCTTTGTCCATGCGTGTATGACACTTGGCATTGCTGTGTTGATTGTCCACAGCAGGTTTTCATTTAGCGAAGTGACATAGACGAATTAATGCTGGCCTTGCCCCAGTCTAAGATCACGTTATGGTTTTAGTGACAAATTTTCCATCTTTTCCGCAATGGAATCTTGGTATGACTGTAGTAAAGTTAGAGGTCAATCTATGGCTAAGATAATTTTGAGGCATTAGAGGAAGAACATTAAATAATTCAGCCTTCGCTATTTTAAATGTAAGGCAATGGGTAATCTATTCACCGATTTTTATTTTTTTATTTTACAGAGCGCGAACTTGACCCGAATCGGGTATCAGAGCGCTTTACATAGCGCCAGTTGCATTATCAAAATCATTTTTTTTTGTTAGGCACGGGGAGATTAAGTGATTTGCCCAGAATCACAGGATGTTCAGCGTCATTACCGAGACTCGAACCCAGTTCCCCAAATTGGAGGTTGACCGCCCTAGCCGTTAGGCCAACTCCTCTCTCCGAGGTGATAGGTGGAGAACGAGGATTTTAGCATTCATGCATGGCGTCCGTTACTGAGGAAGAGTAGGAAACAACATATGTTTTGTGATAAAAAAAAATGAAGAGAAGAGAAATTACTGAATGATGTTACTGAGGAAGATGGTGTTCAGGGTAAAGATGGGTCATCGACAGTGCTGGGGAAGGCTAATTTGAATCGTGTAACCTAATACATTAATATGTTATGAATGAAAATAAATTAACTCGGTTTATTATTGTATCTGGTATTTGATATACATATTTCTGAATGTGTTTAGCTTACTTCTCTTAAGTACCACCACCCATGATAGCTTCTGGCCACTTCAAAAACCTTCAAATAAAAATGCACAGAAAACATCGGGTAAGTTGCACAATACAAGAGTGGAAAAAAAGTGCAGACAGTTGTTAAAGCAGCACGTTTCTGCTTCAGTCTTATTTTGCAACCAAGACCTTCAGAGTTTGGCTTTGACCCTGTTGATCTTTGATATTTTGGCATTGAAAAATAAGTCAAAACTGTGCCTTTGAGAGGAAGAACTTTTTTAGGATTTTTGACATTAGTGATTTTGGAGTCAAGGAGTTTACCCTTCACACGAGCTCCGTTCTTAGCGATTCCGTTGTGAGGGATATTGCAGCCTTGTGTCTGGATAGCTATGTGTTTTTTTTAAGGTCAAGCCTAGCAGAGCACATGCGCTGCTCTGCGAGGCATGCTGTATTTACTCTATGGGCATCAATCACACCCCTTGCTCCCCATTAGTTCCTTAATGTGCTTATCTAAATTCCCTTCCTTTCAGTGGCTAGTTTTCACATTTGTCCCTCCTTTTGGTGAGTGGTTCCTGTCCCTGGCGGCTGGCTCTGTTACATGTATTATTGCTCCTCTGTCTATTTTGTTACGTTTTTGCACTTCTTTTTCTGTTTCTATTTTTAACAACAAGCATGCAACCAATGCAATCTTTACAGCTGCAACTGCTTTCGGAATGAAAGGCTTGCTCATTATCTCTCACCTCCATCCACTGCCTACATGCTTCTCTTCATTTGCTGTCCTCCTTCCCTCCACAATTCTCCCTCCCCTGGTTACCCCTCCGTGCTTTGTTCAGCACTTCCTCCCTGTCCCTTTAGCCTCTGGAACCTACAATGGTTTATTTTACCTATTTTTTGTATTTTGGTAGGCATGGGGAAAACCCAACGCTGGGTGCTTTAGGGAATGCTTTTGTTTCTTTTCCCCCGCAGGAGCCCCCCATGGCATCACATTTTACATGTTTAAATTTCTTCATAGGTTGTTTTATCAAAAGGAGTAAGTACTACCTTTCTGTCTCTCAAAGGCGGGAAGGACTGGAACTCTGTTCGTATAGGGCACGTTATTTGTGTTTCATTTTTTGAATTATTTTAATTACTCATAAAAATTAAAAATAAAACGTAATACTGTGGTACTTTAAGTATGTGTTTGTAACCGTGCAAAAGGAAACAAAAAGGTCCCTGCAGAATCAAATAAGGGCAGATGCCTCACTAAGGATCAAGTGTCACTATATATATACAACCAAACTAGCACAATAAGTGTACAGGAAAAACTTTCTTTTTATCAATATTGAAAAACGAAATTTGTATAAATAAAAAGAATTTATTATTTGTCAACGTATATTTATAAACATACAAATTTGATCACATATTTATCCAGTTGATGTTATAATGCTCCTCCTAACATCCTGACCCGGAAATCCGTTAAGAGCAGGGAGGCCGACCGTTCCCTACCTGATTTTAAATTATTAACCAGCGAACCAAAGACAAGACCAGACTACTACATCGCCAATGTAAAAACGTCGATGGTAGGTTTTATAAATCTGCAATTTGCATGCTGTGGCACATCTGCTGGCTTGAATGGAAGTTAGCCCGACAGAGCAGAATTTTTAATTCCCCCACGTCCTGTACAACGGTGGCTCTAATGGACAAAGAGAAGGCACTTATTATCAATTGTGCAAGCTTTCTGTTATTGGATGAGGTTACACCCTCCACAGATTATGGAATTGAATACGATCCAATTTATTACAACATTTGATAAAAACTTTTAGTCCTGAGGAATGTGAAAAAATTCAAGGTCTCACCGAAACGCCGCGTCGACTTTTTAAAAAAGTTTTTAACTATTTGTGTATCATTTAGATTGTAACCTCTGTTAGGAGGAGCATTATTACATCAACTGGATAAATATGTGATCAAATTTGTATGTTTATAAATATACGTTGACAAATAAATTCTTTTTATTTATACAAATTTCGTTTTTTAATATTGATAAAATGAAAGTTTTTCCTGTACACTTATTGTGCTAGTTTGGTTGTATATATAGTGACACTTGATCCTTAGTGAGGCATCTGCCCTTCTTATTTGATTCTGCAGGGACCTTTTTGTTTCATTTTGTGTCTACCCCGTCCCTCTGCGTAGCATTGGGGTAACTCCCTCCTTTTTTGACTTATTTGTAACCGTGCAGACATAATACTATTGTAGTATATAAATAGATTTATATCGTACAACAACAAGCAGGCAACCGATGCAATCTTCACATCTGCAACTGCTTTCAGAACGAAATCTCTGGTCTTATCGGTAATTCCTCATTCTAAGTCCTCCAGGCAATGCTCCAGCTACTTCTTTGGTCCTGTCAGTGATTCCCCATTCTAAGCCCTCTAGGCAGTGCTGCAGCTGTGTCTCTCGTCACAGTGGTAATTCCTCATTCTTTATCCTCTAGGCAGTGTTGCTAGCTGCTACTCTGGTCCCATTGGTAATTCCTCATTCTAAGCCTGCTAGACAGTGCTGCTTGCTGCTACTCGGCTCTCGTTGGTATTTCCTCATTCTAAGTCCTCTAGGCGGTGGTGCAGCTGCTTCTCTGGTTCCGCCGGTAATTCTCCTTTCCAACTCCTCTAGACAGTGCTGCCAACTGCTTCTTTGGTCCTGTCAGTAATTCCTTATTCTAAGCCCTCTAGAGAGTGCCGTTAGCTGCTTTTCTGGTCCCTCCGTAAATCCTCCATTCTAAGTCCTCTAGACAGTGCTGCAGCTGTGTCTCTGGTCCCAGTGGTAATTCCCCATTCTTACTCTTCTAGACAGTGCTGCAGCTGCTTCTCTGGTCCCGTTGGGAATTCTCTCATTATAAGTCCTCTAGGCAGCGCTGCAGCTTTGTCTCTGGTCACAGTGGTAATTCCTCATTCTCAATCCTCTAGGCAGTGCTGCTAGCTGCTTCTCTAGTCCCATCAGTAAAACCTCCTTTCTAAGTCCTCTAGGCAGTGCTGCAGCTGTGTCTCTGTTCTCCCCAGACGTGGGTCCCTTGCTCACTTTGCTTCTCGATTCAAGCTAGCCTGGCTGATGAGGGCTGTTAGCCCGAAACTGGTCCCAGGATGCTTGTTTCCGGTCCAGGGAAGACATGGCTTGGCAGTTCGGGCTGGACTGTTCCCATGAGGCACAGGGTCAAGACTGATTTGCATATAGCTGTGTCTGAACTGGGGTGGCGAAGTGAGCTAAAGAACGATGATGGATTCAACCCAGATCTGTGACTGGGGGTGAGTGTCTGAACAGTTTCAGCGCTCCGTCCATCATCTCCTTGTGTTTGCTTTGTTCGCCCTAAGTTGGCAGGGTATGCCCAGACGTGGGTCCCTTGCTCACTTTGCCACTGGATTCAAGCTAGCCTGGCTGATGGAGGGCTGTTAGCCCGAAACCGGTCCCAGGATGCTTGTTTCCGGTCCAGGGAAGACATGGCTTGGCAGTTCGGGCTGGACTGTTCCCATGAGGCAGGGTCAAGACTGATTTGCATATAGCTGTGTCTGAACTGGGGTGGCGAAGTGAGCTAAAGAACGATGATGGATTCAACCCAGATCTGTGACTGGGGGTGAGTGTCTGAAAAGTTTCAGCGCTCCGTCCATCATCTCCTTGTGTTTGCTCTGTTCCCAGTGGTAATTCCTCATTCTAAGTCCTCTAGACAGTGATTTTAGTTGCTTCTTTGGTCCCGTCAGTAACTCCTCCTCGTAAGTCCTCTAGGCAGTGCTGCTAGCTGCTTCTCTAGTCCCATCAGTAACACCTCCTTTCTAAGTCCTCTAGGCAGTGCTGCAGCTGTGTCTCTGTTCCCAGCGGCAGTTCTGCAGCTGTGTCTCTGTTCCCAGTGGTAATTCCTCATTCTTAGTCCTCTAGACAGTGCTGCTAGCTGCGTCTCTATTCCCGTCAGTAATTCCTCATTCTAAGTCCTCTAGACAGTGCTACTAGCTGCTTCTCTGGTCCTAGTGATAATCCTTATTCTAAGTCCTCCAGACAGTGCTGCAGCTGCCTCACTGCTCCCAGTGGTAATTCTTCATTCTTAGTCCTCAAGACAGTGCTGCTAGCTGCTTCTCAGGTCCCGTCAGTAACTCCCCTATTCTAAGTCCATTAGGTGTGTACTGCACTTTTTCTACAATCACAGGAATCGTTAGGAGTGGTACGCACGGGGCGGGCCCCGGTGTGGTCCTGACGAAGAGCTTGTTAGGGGACAGCTCGAAACTAGTTGACCAGATACTAGGATTAACACACTCATTACAGTTGTGTTTCTCCCTAGCATTTAACCCCTGATTTTAAATATACCAACTAGGAGCAGGAATAAAATTTTAGCTCACTAGCTAGGTATTTTTAATTTACCTTTTTTCCACTCCACTCCACCTCACTGCACTACACATTATTTCACAAACTTAAGTGCTCCTACGTAGCTCGCAAGTTGAAGCACGCCTCAATCCGTAGCGGATTGAGATGACCCCAATGATGAAGCATGCCACCTAGGGGCAACCCTGGTGGGTCAGGAGACTTTAGAAAAGAATTTCCCTTTCTGGAGAGGGGTTCCCATATATTGATCGCGGAATCCCATTTTCACAGTGGTAATTCCACATTCTTAGTACTCTAGGCAGTGCTGCTAGGTGCTTCTCTGATCCCATCGGTAATTTCTCATTCTAAGTCCACTAGACAGTGCTATTAGCTGCTTCTATGGTCCCGGTGGTCATTCCTCATTCTAAGTCCTCTGGACAGAGCTGCAGCTGCGTCTGTGCTCCCAGTGGCAATTCCTCATTCTTAGCATTACAACATAACCTGGGCCTTTGTCTTGCAAAACTATAACCTTACTATACATCTTTAATCACCTATGATAAACTACCCCCACCCCAAAATTAACCCTCCCCCATAACAACCTAAAACCTCAATAACATACTTGCATCAGAGCTGATCAGTATAAGATGGACCTCTAAAATCCCTTCCCTTGTCCCACCTCAATTACCCTTTGAACCTCATTCAACTTCCTACCTAATCTTTAACTTCCTATTTCGTCCAGGCGTGAACTTCCTACCCGTTCCCTTTCAGCCTGAACTGCTGCTGACAAACAATAAACTTCTGTAAATCATGGCAACTTCTCAGCCAACCGCCTGTCAACTGAATCAAACGACAACCTGAACACATTGCTTCCCCTGTACACCTGGCCCAATAAAACAAACCCTTGGCCCAAACAGAGTGCAATATTATGGTAAAAAAAAAAAGCTTATACACTTAAATTAGGGACAGGAGAGCGAGGACCTGCCTAGGTATTAGCCACCGTGCTACCACCACAAAATGGTGACTGGCACCCAAAATGGCAAGCTATATATATGTTGGGCTATGAAAATAGCCCAATAAGAGCCCAAACCCTAGTGCAGTCTCTGGACTGCACCACTTCCCCAAAAATCCAGACGGCAGATCTCCCTGTGGTCGGCTGCCCCGCAAGTCTCTATTGGTCTTGGGGGCTTTCACAGCCTCGGGGGCCAGTTCTGTACTCTATGTGCCCTTTCAACTGTGAAGAAGTGAGTCAACAAATCCTGGCCCAAGTTCTCCTTGATCTATGTGTCTAGAAATGCTTCCGGTGAGTTTCCCTATAACATCTGTAACAGTTATGACTGCTGATCCCACTTTCCTGATATTTCTGATTTTCAAACATATCTTTTAAGAAAATGGGAAGAGAGAGAAGTGGTGGGGGTGGGAGGACAGGCAAAATCACTGAAAGATAGGACAGAGTTATTGGGTAATCGAATAGGGTATATAGGCTGTTGAATAGGGCTGGTCTGACATGTGTCACTTTTCTGTCTGCCTTATAGATTAGTTTGGGGAGAAAAGATGTAATGGCTGTCAAATATCTTTCAACTTTGTTCTGGTTAGTTGAGAGTGTGACGTGGGCTGCTATTTGCTTCAACCAGTTTTCTTTTTGTAGTGGCTGTGTGATTATTGTTGTTTAGGAGTTAAGAAACTTTTGTTTGAGAATTGATTGCGTTCTGGGGTTTGGTTTAGGAATTGTGGCTTATTAGGTTTTTAATTTGCAGTCCTGCTTGATGTTGATGGAGGGGGCAGCGGTATGCCCCGTGCTGACTGTGCCTCTTGAACAAATCTGCATCTGACTGACAAACCCTAATCAGGGCAAAAAAAGTTGTGGGTTGCTTGAGTTCCGATTCAGGGTAGACCTGGTCTGGCAGTTTAGGAAGGACTGTTCCTTTTGGAGCAGGGTCAAGACTGATTCGCTTGTGGCTGGGTCCAAACTGAGGTCGCATGGTGTGCAAAATAATTAATGCCTGGGATGCTGCCACAGGTAATTACCAGTGGCTGAGTTTAATGAAAGCATTCCATTCATTACTTGTTTGTATACAACCACCTAAGTGCAAGGGGTACTTGCTGTGCCACTGTAACCAAGCTGCACATGACTGATGATTCCCAATCACAGTGAAACAGGTCTAGGGATGCTTGTGTTCCAAATCAGGGAGAACCTGGCATGGCAGTTTGGAGTGGACTGTTCCTATTGGGGCAGGATCAAGGCTTAATTGCATATGGCTGGGTCTAAAATGAGGTGGGATGGTGTGCAAAATAACAAAAGGCTGAGATGTGGCCACAGTACCAGCAGCTGAGATTAATGTAAGCATTTCATTCATCAATTTTTTGGTATACTTCTTTGCAACACCGTACGTGCCACATGTATGCCTAGTTGTAGGTCATGTGGTCACTGTGCCATTAGAACCAAGCTGCACCTGACTGACAAGCTCTACTCAGTGAAACCAGTCTTGGGCTGCTTGTGCTCCTTATCAGGGAGGGCCAGGCCTGGCAGTTCAGCTGTACTCTTCTTATAGGAACAGGGTCAAAGCTGATTTGCACATGGCTGAGTCCAAACTGAGATGGCATGCAGGGCAAAATGACGATGGGCTGGAATGCTTCCCTGAGTAGCTGTCAGTGGCTGAGATAAATTCAAGCATTCCATCTAGCACTTTTTTTTACATGTTAGGATTTAGGGCAGTGACTGGTAGTATAGCATGCAAGAGCCTGAAAACAGTGGAAGACAGAACTGTGGAAACTCATGATATTGGGAACACTCGACCCTTAACTGCATAAAAATTCACGTATTCTCTTCATGGTGTTAAGGTCACGTCCAGGTCAACAGTGGCAGACTCATATTTACGGTTGTTCTGGGCTAACAGCCTTTACCTAAAATCACATTGCATTTCTCTGATGGAAACTTCCGGAATCAGGAGGAATTCATAAAATTCCTACCACCCAGTGTTATCTCAATTGTGCCGATAAAAACGCTTTCCCACTTGTGTGGCTGGGCCTAGTGCCCGTGACAGGAATAGATCAAACCAAGGCCAATGGGAGTCCCCTCGCAAGAGCTCCCATTGACCTTGGTTTTATCCTTCCCTGCTGCGGGTACTAGGCCCAGCCACACAGGTGGTGCAGCGTTTTTTATCGACACAAGTAGGGTAATGCTGGGTGGTAGCAATTTTGTGGATTCCTGCAGATTCTAGAAGTTTCCATTACAGAAATATAAGGAAAAAGCGTGATTTGAGGCAAAGTTTGGGGTTTGCAGGGCGTTGTGGTAAGAAAACCGAATGTGATCCATGCAAGGCACACCACCCTAGAATCCACTGGTTGTCTATTTTTCAGAAATGTTTGTGGTTTGTAGGTTTGCGTGGGTGGTGCTACAGGACAGCCCTAAATACAGCGGCTACGCCTATTGCTTATCTGTCAATGTAGTGCTTTAGTGCCTTTTGTGTCATGATCTCTTGGCCCACCCCTACAAGTGGAATACCGTTCTTATCGGGGGACATGTTGCAAGTCCAGGTGGTAGGAAATTTGTGGCTCCCTGCAGATTCCATAACTTTCCATCATAGAAATGTGAGGAAAATGTGTTTTTTTAGTCAAAGTTAGAGGTTTGCAAGGGATTCTTGGTAAAAAAAAACCTGGTGAGAGCCACTCAAGTCACCTCACCCTGGATTCTTCCAGGTGTCTAGTTTTCAAAAAATGTGCAAGTTTGTTAGGTTTTCCTAGATGCTGGCTGAGTTCGGGCCCAAACTCCACAGCTCCCCACTCTGCAAAAAAGGGTCTGTTTTGAGTGGAAAAATGTGATCTATCCGTGTTGCATTTTAAGCCGTTTCCTGTCAGTGGCAGAAGAGTAGGACAATTTGATTAACTCAATACTCTACCTAAATGCCTCCAAAATTGTAACAAATTACTGGATTCCCTCAGGTGTCTGGTTTTCAGAATATGCAAGTTTGCTAGGTTTCCCTAGGTGCCGGCTGAGCGAGGGCCCAAAATCCACAGATCCCCACTTTGCAAAAAAGGAGGTCAGTTTTCAGTGGCAAAATGTGATGCATTCATGTTGCATTTTGTGCTGTTTCCTATCGCTGGCACTAGCCCTACCTACACAAGTGAGGTACCATTTTTATCAGGAAACCTGGGGGAATGCTGGGTGAAAGGACGTTTGTGACCCCCATCAGATTCCTGAACTTTCCATCACAGAAATGTGAGGTAAATGTATTTATTTAATTAAAGATTGAGATTTGCATGGGATTCTGGGTAAAAAAAAAAAAACTGGTGGAAGCCATGCACATCACTCCACCCTGGATTTCCCTAGGTGTATGTTTTTCAAAGATGTGCCGGTTTGCTAGGTTTCCTTAGGTGCCGGTTGAGCTAGGGCCCAAAATTCACAGCTTCTCACCAGTGTGTAAGAAAGAAGACATTTTGAAATATACCCTCTAAATCATATGCTAATACTGGTACCCACAAATTCAGAGATGTACAAATAACCACTGCTCTTAAACTCCAAATCTTGTGCCCATTTTAGAAATGCATAGGTTTCTTTGATACCCATATTACACTCTACATATTACACCATATGAATAGGTCTATACTTGGTACACAAATAAAAACTATTGTACGGTGCCGCCTAGTTGTTGGCTCTTGGTACCTTAGGTTCTTGGGGAAAATACAAACCTTATATATCCCCACAACAAGAAGGGTCCTGCAGATGTATTGGTATATTGTTTTTGTACATAGGACATCATGACAAAAAGTTACAGATGAAAATGTTGTCTCAAATGGCAGTTTTTTCCTAATCATTTTCAATTTTTCTTTATTTCAACAGTTAGTTTTTTTGGGAAAACCTTGGGGGATCTACACATAACTCCTTACTGAATTCAATAGTTTGTCTACTTTTCAGAAATCTACAGCCTTCTGGGATCACCCATGGGTTTCACACTGGTTAGGTTGAGAGCAGAAAAAATAGGAAAAATGGGCTACCTCTTTAAAAAATTCCCTTATTTTGGTGAAAAAAATCGTTTTTTTTTAAATTTAGCTCTGTGTGTTCCTGAAAGCTGGGACGATTGTGAGTTTAGCACAGCAAACCGTGTATTGATGCCATTTTTCTGAAAAAACCCAGACACTTTTATCTAGAGGCCTTTTTTTGTATTTTTCCCCAAAAACTCAACATTTTGCTATATTTTGCCTATTTTCTCAGCCCCCTCGTTGGGAATCCTCAAACCCTCGCTACCTTTAGGATGTTGGAATAAAAGGATGCACATTTGGCATGGATACCTTATGTGGAAAAAAAGTTATGCAGCCGTAAGCACAAACTACCCCAAATAGCCAAAAAAGGGCTAAGCACTGTTGGGGGGTGCGGGGGGGGGGAGAGGAGTCCCAGCAGTTAAAGGGTTAAGAGGGTCTATTTGTTTATGTACCTATAATTGACCTATAGTAGGATGTGATGATTAAGCATTGGGCTTTAGCAACCATCTGTTCATAAAAGCATACTGTGGCTCCAGTTCTTCTCGAGTATTTGAATCTCTAGTCGTAGTTTGCTGTTCTGTTGAAAAAAATGTATGTGGACTTCTTTGTCTAGCTAAAAGGAAATGTATCCTTCTTGTGATCTTTGAAATGTGGCTTGTTGCAAGGTGTATGTTGAAAGTTTTTGATACTCTTCTAATGTTACTGCAACATTGATACTATATGAATGTATGTAGATTTAGTTTCGGAATGATTTAATATTGGTTTATTCCATTTTGATTGTCATAGTGTTTAACAATTACATTTCAAAGCTACCAGATGCTGAACCGTGTAGGGGGATGGCATGTTTCAAAAGGTGATATTTTTTTCCTCATATCTTCTTTCTCCAGCTGCATATCACTCGGGCCACCTCTCTTAGTTTTTGCCTTGCTGTTTAGTTTTACTTCACCTACTTTACTCATTGTGTCGCCCTTTTTATGTGTTTTACTTTTCTTTCTGGTTTTCTATCCATAATCTAGATTTCCCTCCCTTTTATTTCTCTGTGAGTGTTTAAGACTCGGTGCTTTCACTTACGTGTTCACATTCTCCACCATGCCACCTATCATTCTACTTTCAGTCTTATTATTTCATTCTGTTTTAACCTTCCCTTCTCTCTCTAAAACTTTTCAATTCAACTCTTAACACTTTCTCTCTGACATTTGGCCTCTTCATCTTTTGACTGTTTCCATTGAAACTTTAGCTTTCTATGATGAAATAATAACTGTCAATGATCTCTGTAATTTGTTCCAATTTGACCGGTATTTAGGTAGACTATTGAGTTTATCAAATTGTTCTACTATTTATTTGAATACTGTTGCTGCAATGTCTTCTCTTTCTGCTGCATTGGAGAACTTGGTTCACAGGTCCTTCCTCTTTTTTTCTTCTAGACCCCCAAGTTCTTTTCTGCAGCAGTTTTTGCAACCCTGCCTGCAATTCAGGAGACAGCCATATTAGATGTCGGGTAGGGGTTTCTGTCTTGAAGCGTCTTGCTAGTGTGATTTAATCAGTCACCTGTTTCTACAGTGATTAGAAATCTGCATGCTGTGTCCAAAATACGCAGATTAAATAGTTTGCTTTGTTTCATTCAGTATTGAAAACTTCCATAATTATTGGGGGCTTGCAGCAATAAGAAGTTAATGTTAGTAGTCTTGCCTCATTATAAGTGAAACAAGCATTTGCAATGCAATAGGTCTCGCATTTGCGAGCGTTTAAGGTATTGGCATTGTAAGTGGCAATGCCTTTTATCTGTTTTGATAATTAACACATAAATAAAAGGCATTTCCATTTACAATGCCAATAGCTCAAACTCTTGTAAATGCGAGACCTATTTCATTTCAAAGAAGCGGCCACCATTGTCCCGGGCTGCTTGGAAAGTGAAAGTGCGCATGGAAAAGCATGTTGTGCCTGCAGTAGGAGAAACTCATTAAAGAAAATAGTGCTTACAGACTAAAAAAAAACACACCGTGTAAAAACAGAAGTAAAAGTGCCAGTCCTCATTGGAGGATACAAATGAAGCCAAGGCGGTACTAAAGATGGACTAACAAGCCTATTAACAAATCAGAAGCCAGCATTTTCGAAGGACAATGACACAAGCCAATGACAAATATGGGTGGAGAGTGGGCGGGGCTTCCAGACCATGCCCGAATTCAGCATGCCTTTCAGAGCGGCACATGTGCTGCCTAGGCTCGACCTAAAAATCACGACACAAACAAAAAAAAGCCCCCACAACCAAAATTATGGCTCATTCATCATGCCGTAAAACGCATTAAGAAAAAAACACAGTAAGAAACACAGTAAGAAAAAAACTGAAATCAATATAGACAAGCACCATATATAAAGAATACTAAGGCCAACCACCAATCAGTTAAGTAATAATTTTTTCATAAAAAGTCTTCAGTCTGCTTAAAACAACAGCCAGTTGGTTCCACAGTTTGAAACTGACATTCGCCAGCCTAACTCTTCTACTTCGATACAACCCAGTTAGCATTATAGTCAAAGTGTAAGGTTTGATGTTGTGGACGTTTACACCAGATAAGGCAAATATGCAGGACACTCTCTGTGAATAGCCCACTATACCAAACACATGGCTCTTAGCTCATGCTGATCCTCCTTTGGCAATCACCCCAATTTTACACAGGCTCAGGATACATGAACCCGGTTTTTAGGCCACTTATAATTATTCATCTTGGTTTATGTGGAGCCAATTGTAGTGTATGTGGGCTAACATTGTAATTGTGTTTATATAGAGCACTGTGCAATATTGTAGCCTAGAAAAATATGCCTCTGTTATTAAGAGGTCTCAGTTTGGTGGTAATCTTTGAGATGGAAAGAAAATATTTTTGACACCTTTTATATTGCCAAAATGTAGGAATCAAAGGGCAGATTCTCATCAAAAATCATACTCAAATTCCACATAATTTGTGCCTGAATTGGATGGAGGGAGACCTAAACAGGAAGGCCACTCTCTCAGTAAAAAGTCCAGTGTCTGAGGGCCAAGCATAATGATCTCCGTTTTATAGTTTTATTGCCATTAAAGTGCAACTGACTGGCTTTCATCCACAGAGACGAATTTGATGTAGAAACTCACTTGTCTGGTCTCTGCGGAATCCTCAAAGAAAGCACTGAGAATTTGTCTCATTAGCGTACATTTGAAGTCATTTACCTTAAACAAACCTACCATTTGAAGCATATATATAGATGCAATTGAGAGTGCTTGTGGTTGGGTACACTTGTGAGTTGGATGTGCTTGGGTTGGGAGCACTTGTGGTTCAGGGTACTCTGGACTGGATGCACTTGGAGAAGAGTTCACTGGGAAGATGTGCTTGGCTGCGCTTGCAGTCAGGTAAACTTGAGGCTGGGTGTGCTTGAGGATGGTGCCAGCTGGGGTTGGGTGCACTTGGGGTTGGGTGCATGGGTAAGTTGCCTTTAAGGAAGGAGATGGAGACAGGTAAAGCAACAAAACATAAAAAGCCAGGCCCGGCACACATAGGGCCCTCGTGCTGAACACTGATACGCACACATTTCAGTGACCACAACTACTACTAGAGAGTCAAGTGCCCTAAAAAGTCCCAAATAACTGTTGCAGACCTAAAACGTACAACCCAGAGCAGCAATGAAGACATGCAGTATCGCCTTTGGGACGTCTCGGGACTCCCTACAACCAAATGGAATGAGTGAAATTCTTGATATTGTCAAGGGGGATGAGAATAAAAGGTTGTGAAATCCAGACTGCCACCCTAATACCTTCCCTAATTTATGTCTTACTTATGGATAGTAACAAACAAGGGGTGGCTGCAGAAAACAACATCAATCCAACCTTTTGGAGCTGACGTAGGCGCTTTGTGGAGACAAGCGCTTCACCCATTGTGTGCATGTGTTGTACTGCAGAGCCAGGCCGCCTCTGTGTACATTCCACACTTAAGACACCTTTTAAATGCAAGGAAATACAGGTAGAGAGCAAGTGGACTGGGACGGCTAATAGGCACACCAGGTGTTGTTGAGAAATAAACTGCTAAAGGTACATAGGGCTAATTGTTTCCTAGTCTTCAGGCAGCCAAAAGCACCTGGTGCTGCATGTTGGCACTATGTATAAAGCACTTAAACCCAAGTGAGGCTCCCACAGGTGCTAACAAACAGTGGGGATGGTGCTTCTAAGGGGTAGGAGTACATGGGTTTAAGAATAGCAGGTGCAGGGAGGGTAATCTGTAAGTACCCATTAGAGGACAGAGGTAGAAACGAGCCCGCTATTTCTGCATGATTTTTTTATGCGTTTTGTGCTGAAGATGCATGTCAGTGGCAAAGCAATAGCTCCCTACTTCCCCAGTGGTGCGCGGGGACGAGGGCGAGGTCCAGCCTCCCCCCTTACCCCGCCCCCGGCTCTGTGAAGGGGCGGCAGGGGGCCCTGGCCTGCCACAGCTTCTGACTGGGTCCATAGCGTGGGCCTTTCCATGTACTCTGCTGGCGCTCCTGCATGTTTGAATTTGCGCGTCCCTCTGACCACCTGTTGTGTAATGTTGGACATTGTTTATGTGTCTTTGTATGTGCACCAATACTCTGTTTGTAGTGTTCACATCTTTGTTATGTACGCATCTAGATAGTGCATCTACTAGTGCGTCCGCGTGTCTCTGTGGTGTAGGCTGGTGAATATCTAGTCTGTGTACCTCTGTTTTGTGTGTGCTGCTTTTCTTTGTGCCCACCTTATGTGTTTGTGTTGTCTGTAGTGCGTGTGCGCACATGTATAATGCTCATATGCCTGTGTCTGTATGCTCCCAACTCTCGGTTCTGTGTACGTCTATCTTGTGTTCACAATGTGTCATTGTGCTGCCCTTGTGTGTAGTGTGAATGTTATACATAATACATGTTAATGTGTCTGCAGTGGCGTCTGTACTCTTTGTAGTTGGTGTGTGTGTGGTGGGTGGGTGTCTCTGTTGTCTGGTGTGTAGATGGCTGTGTTGTATGTAATGTGTGCTCCGTGGCAGTGTTGCTTGTGTGTGTCTCCCTGACTACGTCGGGGGGCGAAGGGTTCGGCCTCCATTGCGGAGGTGACTCTGGGCACATCCACGGTGCCAGGGCGGCCCTGGACACACCACCCAGACCAGATGGGCAGAGCTCAGAGTGGGCGAGTGAGTCGCTGCGCCCAGGATCAGAGCTGAGGATGAAACTCTGCCCCCCTCCCCCTACAGAGAGGATGGGAACCTCTCTGAAACAACAGGCGCTGTGAAGCATAATTACCGATCTGTGTTATATCGAAGCATAAAATGCTAATCTTATGTTCATATTCAAATGAGGTCTGTGTTGTGGCCTAAATGCACCTCTCTCCATGGTGCTGGACGGGTTGTGCAATGACTGCGCACAGATCTATCTATATGTTTGGGGCTGCCTGGTGCGCGTGGTAGAGTTATTGTTATTTGCACAGAACTTGCGCACTGGTTTCCATCTGTCTTGGTTTTAGCCGAGACTAATTTTATTATTTTCAAATTGTTGGAAACGGGGTCACCGAGTCCGGCACGGTAGCATGGCGCAAAGCGGGGAAGGCACGCGAAGGCAATGTGTAAGGCAGTTGTGCAGCACACTCTTACTTTGACCCAGAAATGCGAACGCAATAACTTGACACCACACCAGACTTGTGTATTTAAAATCAAGTTCTTTTATATAAATCAAGGTTGCACCAGATGAGGCAGATTAATTCAGCTCTACATTGAAAATCATTGCATTACTCAACTGGCGCACATTCTTACTAAAGCAACATAGCTCATCAACATTGTAGGCCACTAAGAGGCCGCAGGAATCATTTCCTAACCGTAGCACTGATAATGATCACAAGGTGCATTAATAACACATGGGCTTAAACATGCAATTCACTTTCAGGAGTATTCCATTACTTACAAAGGCCCTCTCAATACATTTCAAACCGGGCCTGCATTAATCTAGGCGCACCCACCCTCAGTAGGGGGCGTCGCAACTCCGGTACACCTGCAACGTAAAACACTTCAACTCTTGGCGGTGTACACTTCAGCTCAATTCAAGTAATCACCTTCACATTAGGCGAAAGACGTTTCCTTCTAGGCATAGGCATCAGGCCTAAACAGTAATTAACGCAGGCATAAGGATTAGGCCCAATTCCTGTAAGTACTTTTACTTCCTGTATATTCATCACCTAACCTGGGGCACCTTCCCCTCATTCAGGGACTTGATGTAGGCCATTAACACAGTGGCCTCAACGGCGCTAGTTCCTCGCAAGAGGGTAAAGTTCTAGGGCCCCAGCTCAGCTGGGGTACGGGGCCTGTTTCAGATGAAGGGGGCGGTGTCTACGCGGTCTCATAGGAGCTCCTGCCCTGCCCACTGCACCCAGGACAGTGCACAGGGGAGGCGTCTTCGGCCGAAGGCCTCCGCGAAAGCAGGGATTCTCCCCCCCAGGCCTCCCAGGCTCACCTGACTGTCCCGGTACTGCTGACAGGCCTGGATGGTGCCGGGCGCCTCTCCTCCGGTCAGCCCGCTTCTATCGGCACAGGGGGCCCAGACCGGGGGAGGCGGCCCGCGCTCCCAGGCTCTCCGTTCTTCGTTGCGGTCTGGTGGGGTCCTCGGGGGCTCTCGCTGGCAGTGGAGCCCCTCCGGCGTGGTTCTTCCCTGGGCTCCGGCGGGGTCCAATGGCGTCGCGGCTTCTTTGGGGGGCTTGGCCCCTGACGCAGCTTGTGCTTGCGTTGCCGGGCAACGCCTCCCGCCTCCTTCTCCGGCCCAGCGCGGCCTTCGCTTCCTCTCAGCTCCCGGGCGGCGGCGACGATCCGGCTGCAGTGGCGCTTCCTCAGCACGGCGCCGGGGCAGCCGCCGTGATTCCTCTCGCCACAACACAGGTGGGCCGCAGCAGGGGTCGGGGAGTGTAGCGCTCCTTCTCTCGTGGCGCTGGAGGCCGCGGCCTTGATCTTGGGCAGCCGCGCGTCCTCACAGGCGGCGCTTCCTCACAGGCGGCGCTTCCCTTAACCCCAGCGCTTCTCCACACGCAGCGCTCACCGCAGGGCAGAGAGTTGGCCCTTAGCACTCGAAAGGGTTGAAGGTCCAGGGCTTCTGGACAGCCCAGCGCTAGAGGAGAGCAGCGCTTGCAGTAGGACACACAGGGTGAGGGTCCAGCGCTTGTAGGGGGGAATCAGGCAGTCTGACCCCCGGCGCTTCTGGAGGGCACAGCGTCCCGCGCGTTACCTGGGGGTCCCCAGTTGAATGTACAGCTTGTGGTGACTGGATGGCAGTCTCTTGGCTCCAGTTACTTGGTTTCAGATACTTGTCAGGAGTTTCTTGTCAGAAGTGGCTTATTATGAGTTCTTTGTCAAAAGTTTCTTGTCAGAAGTTCCTTCTCCTGAGGGGGGGGGGTGAGTTGGTGGTCTGGGAGTGCTTGATGTTCCTCCCCGCACACTGAAGGTGGTTCCCTGGGTCCCCTCACACTGGGCAAGGTCAGTGGGTGGTGGGCGTTCCTCAGCTATCTTACCACAGCAGGGCCTCAGCCCTGTCAGCAGCAGTAGTGTAGGTCTCCCCCTAGGCCCTAAAGCCTGTACTCCGGCAGAGGTTCTCCCAGGATCAGTGGTGCTCCAACCTAACTGACTAAAAGGTTTCCCTCCAAGCCTCTTATACCCCTAGGTCAGGTGACCCTCCTAAAGGCGGCAAAACATAACTCCTCCCACAGCCCGGAAGGTTCTGGAACCTTCCGCCTATCTAGCTATGTGGCCCAGAGGCGGGGACGGGATGGATACTGTATCCCTATGTCCCAGCCTGACCCTGGCTACTAGTGTGTATGCGTGTGAGGCCCCTCTGCAGTAGCAGGGGCCTGTGGCAGCCATCTTTAGTGAGAGAGCACCTGCACCTCAGCACTGGTTAGCAGTGGCAAGGCGCCCGGAGACCTAGGTCCAGTAAAAATATGGTGGCAAAAATGAGGCGCAAAAAGGGAAAAAAACAGGGCAAGACCACCCTAGGGCTGACAGGTCTAACACGCGTCCCCCCAGCCGAAAGAGGGAGAGCTTCCCAACCTCTAGGGAGTTCTCGTCGCTAAGGCGGAAAACCGGGAGAGACCGTCAGCGTTGGCGTGGTCTACACCGGGTCGATGTTCCACCCGAAAGTCCATCCCCTGGAGGGAAATGGACCACCTCAACAATTTGGGGTTTTCGCCTCTCATCTGCATGAGCCAGCGAAGGGGTCTGTGGTCGGTCTGGATCAGGAAGTGACAACCAAAAAGGTATGGCCTCAACTTCTTTACAGCCCAAACCACGGCAAAGGCTTCTCGTTCGATGGTACTCCACCGCTGTTCCCGGGGAGTAGTCTTCGGGAAATGAAGGCCACTGGCTGGTCTTGGCCATCGTCATTCAGCTGCGAGAGCACAGCTCCTATGCCATGCTCAGAAGCGTCTGTCTGCACGATAAATTCCCGTCCAAAGTCTGGAGTCCTGAGCACCGGTGCGGTGCACATGGCACGTTTAAGGGTCTTAAAGGCTTCCTGGCAGGCAGCCGTCCAGATGACTCTGCGTGGCTGCTTCTTTGAAGTCAATTCCGTCAATGGGCCCACGATGGTTCCATATCCCTTGACGAACCGGCGGTAGTATCCCGTGAGGCAGAGAAAAGCTCGGACCTCTGTTTGGGTCTTGGGGGGCTCCCAGGCCAAGATGGTCTCAATCTTGGCTTGGAGGGGTTGCACCTTACCTCCGCCCACCAGATGTCCCAGGTACACGACAGATCCCTGTCCAATCTGGCACTTGCTGGCCTTGATGGTTAGACCAGCCCGTTGCAAAGCCTGTAGCACCTCCTGGAGATGCTCCAGATGGTCCTCCCAGCTGCTACTGAAGACAGCTATGTCATCCAGGTAGGCAGCAGAGAAGGCCTCTAGGCCAGACAGCACCTGGTTCACCAACCGCTGGAAAGTGGCTGGAGCATTTTTCAACCCGAAGGGCATCACCCGAAATTGAAAGTGGCCCTCGGGGTGGAGAACGCAGTCTTCTCCCTTGCTCCTTCCGCCATGGCGATCTGCTAATAGCCTGACGTTAAATCAATGGTACTCAGATACCGGGCTGCTCCCAGCCGGTCAATGAGCTCATCCGCCCGAGGGATCGGGTGAGCGTCGGTCTTGGTGACTGAGTTGAGTCCACGGTAATCCACACAGAACCGAAGTTCTGGTGTGGTGCCCGGTGGGGCCGCTTTCGGCACCAACACCCCCGGACTAGCCCAAGGGCTACTGGAAGGATCAATCACCCCCAGTTCTAGCATCTTGGTAACCTCACCCTGGATACTAGCCTTGACCTTATCGGTCAGCCGGTAAGACTTGTTTTTTACTGGCGGACTGTCCCCTGTGTCCACATCATGGGTACACAGGTGCGTGATTCCAGGCGTGAGGGAGAACAACGAGGCGTACTGCCCCAAGACCTGGCGGCAGTCCCTCTGTTGCTCCGGGGTTAAGGATGGGGCGAGGACCACTCCCTCTACCGAACCATCCTTCTCATGGGCCGCCAGAAGGTCTGGCAGAGGCTCACTCTCCTCCTCCTCACTTCCATCTGTTATCAGGAGAGTGAGCTCTGAACGCTCCTGGTGTGGCTTCAGGCGGTTGACGTGGAACACCCTGTGGGGTTGACGGGGGGTCTTCACATCGACGACATAAGTGGTCTGGCCTTTCCTTTCCAAGATCTCAAACGGCCCAGTCCACCTGTCCTGGAGGGCGCTAAGCTCTCCTGGCTCCATGACTGTTAGAAATGGGATCTCTAGTTGGCAAGGGCTTGCACCTTTGTCCAAGTAGGTACCCTTCTTCCTAGTCAGGGTAAGGGTTGTTACACTCGTGAAGTAACCCCTGCTCACCCTCGTGGTAGCTTGGCACGAGCAGTCAGGCTTAATTCAGAGGCAGTGTGTAAAGCATTTGCACATAACCAACAGTAATACAGTGTAAGCACTACAAACGGACACCACACCAGTTTAGAAAAATAACCAATATTTTATATACTCAAGACAAGACCAATTACGACAAAAATCCACAATACTATACTTTAAAAATGAATGCTTGATACGGTAACTTCTTCTTTGCAGGAATAGCACAAAAGCAAAGTTCGTACGAGTCGGTAGCTCCGTCCGAGCCTACCGCGATGCTGAAAACCCCAGAGTCTAACAGTTCCAGCCGACCGCGTCGATACGGGCCAGCAGAGTCGTGAACAGACTCGGTTACAGTACCTTTCTCGTTGTGGCTGGTACGGAGTGTACGAGCCGGTCGGCGTTCGTCGCGGTTGCGGTGCAAGACGGAGCGATGCAAGGTGCGGTGTCCCTCGATACGGTGCAGGCAGTGGCTCGATGAGCGTCGTGCAGACGGAGTCGGTGAGTCCAAGGCGTGCGATGCAGGGTGAGACGATGCTCGATGCGGTGCTGACAGGTTGCGGTGCAGGCGACCTAGCCGGAGTGCGGGAGCTGGCGTCGGACAGCGGTGCGAGTCGGAGCGGTGCGTCGCAGACGTGCGAGCGGTGCCCCAAATGCGGTGCGGTCTCGACTCTTGAGCCAGTTGCAGCGACAGTGTCGGTCTGGTCCGGCTGGCCCAGTGAAGCGATGCGATGCGAACTGCGGTGCCCACAGGTCACGGTGCAAGCAGCGGCTCGATGTTGGCGGCGTCGGACGTCGCCCACGGTGAGACCAGGGTTGCGATGCGAAGCGGGGCGATGCGGTCTGCGGTGCAAACAGGTCACCGGCCAGGGATGGATTCGGTTGACGGAGTCGGTTGCGGTTCCCTTCCTCTGTGGCAACTGAAACAGCGTTCCAGAAGCGGTACCCAGAGGCTTGTGAAGTCTTTGTAGTCCCTGAGACTTCTTAACAGGAGGCCAGCTCGGTTCCTGGCCCTTGGAGATACTCAGCACAAGTTTGTAGAAAGTTCAGTCCAGTCCTTTCACTGCCCAAGGCAGAAGCAGCAGCTGCAGGCCAACCCAACAAAGCAACAACACAGCAAAGGGGCAGTACTCCTCCTGGCAGCTCTTCCAGCTCTTCGTCTTGGCAGGTTCCTTGATTCCAGCGAGATCTAAATTCATGGGGTCAGGGCCCCAATATTTATATCCCCAATTCCTTTGTTCTCTGAAGGCAGAGAGGCCTTCGCCTAGTCCAAACCAGTTCTGGAGCACTTTGTTGACAAGTCTCCGTCCCTTCTTTCAGTGAGTAGGCCAGGGACATCAGACGCACCACAGGAGGTGGAGCCAGCATTGTGGAGGGAAGGCACTGTCCTATTCAGGGCCCAGGTGCGACCCCTCCCACTCATCTACAGGTCGATCTGGCTATTCAGCCCTGCGCTGACTCACCCTGTCTCCTGGCATCCCCCAGCCCCTGTCACTCACATTCCAGACAAGGAATACACAATCTCGCAGAGGCAGGCTTGGATGGTTAGACAAGAAAATACCCACTTTCTAAAAGTGGTATTTTCAAACACAGAATGTTAAAACCAACCTTACTAAAAGCTGCATTTTATCATTCTGAGTCCAGGCATACTAAACTCGAATTTCTACCATGTTCCCGGGGTCAGTTAGGATTATAAGCTGTAATAATCAAAACTGCCCGTTCTGGCCTAGGGGAACAGGTAGCCTTGCAATAGTGAAAAACGAACTAGGCTGTAATTCACTATCAGGACATGTCGCACACACCCGGGCATGTCCTACCTTTCGCGTACAACGCACCCCTGCCCACAGGGGTACCTTGGGCCTACCTTAGGGGTGACTAACATGTAGCAAAGGGAAGGTTTAGGGACTTGCAAGTGTGTGCACTTGCCAAGTCGACATGGCAGCCCCAGGCTGCGCACAGGCTCTGCGATGGCAGGCCCGAGTTACACTTTACGGGCTGTTTGCGTGGGTGGCACAATCCAGTGCTGCAGCCCACCAACAGCATTTGGTCTATAGGCCCTGGCACTCGCAGTGCACTTTACAAGGGACTGACACATAAACCAAATAGGCCAATCATGGAAACACCAATCCATAACACATTTTATACAGGAGCACTTGCACTTTCCCACTGGACCGCAGTGAGGAAAGTGCGCAGAATCATCACACCAGCAAAAACAGAGTCAAAACCGGGAGGTCAGAAAGCAAAAAGTCAGGGGAAACACGCCAAAAGATGCCAAGTCTAACAATGACCCACACCTTCTGTCCAGCGTCTAACTCTACCGTCCGCGCGTTCCGGTCATACCATTGCGTCATGACGGCCTGACTTGCCTCTAGGTTGTCAGAGGCCTCCTTCCACAGCTTGGCCACTTGGCTGCGGAATGCCAGCATATAGCTGACCACATCACGGGAAGCTTCGAGGAAGACTTCTCCCACCCCTCCTTGACAAGACTGAGGGGCTCCCCAACGGGGTGGCCATAGAGCAGCTCAAAGGGGCTGAAACCGACCCCCTTCTGCGGCACCTCTCGGTAGGAGAAGAGCAGACAGGGTAAGAGGACGTCCCACTTTCTTCTCAAGTCCTCGGGTAGGCTCCTGATCATCCCCTTCAAGGTTTTGTTAAAGCGCTCCACGAGCCCGTTCGTCTGGGGGTGGTAAGGAGTGGAGAACCGGTAGGTCACTCCACACTCCTTACACATGGCCTGCATGTAGGCTGACATGAAATTCGTGCCCCTATCTGACACCACGACCTTGGGGAATCCCACTCGGGTAAAAATCCCCATCAGGGCCCGCGCCACCACCGGTGCAGTGATGGTCCTCAGAGGGATTGCCTCTGGGTATCGGGTGGCGTGGTCTACCAGCACCAAAATGAACCTATGTCCAGCAGAAGTCGGCGGATCCAACGGCCCGACAATGTCAATCCCTACTCGCTCAAAAGGGGTATTGACAACTGGGAGAGGTTCTAGAGGGACCTTCACTTTAGTCCCTGTCTTGCCGCTCGCCTGGCAAGTGGTGCAGGTCTTGCAAAAAGTGTCAGAAGTGACGCGCATCCTGGGCCAGTAAAAATGTGGGACCAAACGCGCAAACGTCTTGTCCTGGCCCAAGTGTCCTGCTAGTGGTATCTCATGTGCCAACTCTAGCAGAAAGGCTCGGTAGCATTGGGGGACCACTACGGCCCTTGATGACCCATGCACCGGAGCCTTAGGCTCACTGTAGACGAGACCCTCCTCCCAGTAGACATGGTAGTTACCAGTCTCTGTTCCAGTGGCTTGGGCTTCGGCCTGTTGCCGCATGCCTTCAAGCGTAGGGCACTCCTTCTGCGCCCGGCAAAATTCCTCCCGGGTAGGCCCTCCTTCCACCTGCCACTCTGCAGGGGTCGGCAGGTCCCCCACGGGAAAACCAACCACCTCAGCGGACTCCGGGGTCACCTCCGCGGGCTCCCCATCCATCTCACCGGGTGTCTCCTCCTGGACATCTCCTCGTCCAGCAGTGGGCTGGGCCATTATTTCAGGCTCCAACCCGGGCTGAGTTCCTTGTCGGGCAGCCATGGATCCCGTGACAACGCAAGTCCATCCTGGTAATCCCAACATCTCAGCATGGGCATTGCACTCTACCTCCCTCCAGGCAGTATGTTCCAAGTCGTTACCCAGCAGACAGTCAACTGGCATGGCAGGGCTCACCGCAACCTTCAACAGGCCTGAGACTCCTCCCCACTCAAAGGGAACTTGGGCCACGGGGTAATGACCCAGGCTATTATCAGCCATAACAACCGGGTGGAATTCCTCAGGAATCACCTGCTCTGGGGACAACAGCTGACGTCTCACTATCGTCATGCTGGCACCTGTGTCCCTCAGAGCCTCCACCTCCTCCCCGTTCACCAGGACCCTCTGCCGATACTTGGCAGTGTTCGAGGGTACCTGAACCCGTGGGATGATCTCTCTATCCCCCAGGGAAACTAAGGTCAAGCCTGTCCACTCACCTCCCCTACCTAGGGACAACTACTCCCCAAGCGCTACACTGGCCACCCCGGGCTCTTACCTCCTGTGGGGGCTGGGGTTCTCTTGCGACACTGGGGATCCCCCTTGTAATGTCCAACCTCCCCGCACTCGTAGCACCGGACAGTTCTGGGCTGCTGACTCCTGTCAGGGTAAGTGGGTTTCTGGAATCCAGATTGGGATGGGGAACCTACCCCTCTCCCAGGCGGTCTATTTTGGGGGCCTTTAAAGAACTCCCTCTTTTTATCTCCCCCTCTTTCTTCTGGGGGAGCCCCTGTCCACCTTTCGGGGGTCCGCCCCGGCTCCCTTGTTGGACACCCGAGTGCTGACCCACGTGTCTGCCTCCTCTGCAAGCTCCCGCGGATTGGTCAGCTTGCGGTCCACCAAGTACTGGCGCAGCTCCGGAAAACATTTTTCTAAGAGGTGCTCTCTCAAGAACAGGTCGTACAGCCCTTTGTAATCATCAACATTGCTGCCACGCACCCAACCCTCCAATGCCTTCCGGGCATAATCAAAAAAATCCACCCAGTTTTGTGTGTGGAGCTTGTGGCTGTTGCAGAACTTTTGGCGGTACTTCTCTGGGGTGAGGCCAAACTTCTTAAGCAGGGCCTCCTTCATGATAGGGTAGTTGGTCTGATCCCCCTTATCCAAGGTTAAAAGTGTGTCCCTTACTGGTGGAGGTATGTACCTGTAGAGACCTCCCCCCCAGTAGCTCTCAGGAACTCTATGGGCCACCAAAGCTACCTCGTACGCCGCCAACCACATATCGATGTCATCACCTACACTAAAGCTGGCTATCACCTCCCTGGGTAGATAAAATTTGGGCCCCTGTGGAACCCCAGCAGGTACGCTGCCACCATTCATTTTGCCTTCCATCTCCATCTGCAAGGTCCGGAGCTCTAGCTCCTTCAGGCTAAGCTCATGTACAAGCTTCCTTTCCTCCATGGCTTTTTCCATTATAGCAAGTTCTAATGTTAATTGCCTTTGCTCCCTTCTGTCCTCCAATTCCTCTGGTGACAAACTTCCCCCTGACGCACTACTGCCTGCCCTGGAACGTCTTCCTGGCAACACATTCTCGCTAACATCCATGCGCAGTAGGTCCAGTTCTCCTGGGTTGTCTGTCTCCCCCTGCTCCTCATCCCCTCTTCCCTCCGGGTGGGCCATTACCCATGCCCTCAAAGCTTTCTGAAGCACCTCCTTCCTGGCGCCTCGCTTGACGGCCACCCCCCTCTCTAGGCAGAACTCCTTGAGCTGTGTCACCGTATACCTTTCTAGGTTGGCTAACTCAAACTCCATCCTCCTAGGTGGGGTCCCAGACAATTTAAGGAAGGGGTTCTAAACTATAGGTAACAGGTCTATCACAGGAATGTACACAGTCGGCAATTACCATAGAATTCCTAGCACTCTCATTACAATAGGTGTCTAATTGCGGCGCACACTGAGTCACTGTAGGGTGCTGCACAAGCACCAGTCCTTATCCCACCGCTGAACACCAAATGTTGGAAACGGGGTCACCGAGTCCGGCACGGTAGCATGGCGCAAAGCGGGGAAGGCACGCGAAGGCAATGTGTAAGGCAGTTGTGCAGCACACTCTTACTTTGACCCAGAAATGCGAACGCAATAACTTGACACCACACCAGACTTGTGTATTTAAAATCAAGTTCTTTTATATAAATCAAGGTTGCACCAGATGAGGCAGATTAATTCAGCTCTACATTGAAAATCATTGCATTACTCAACTGGCGCACATTCTTACTAAAGCAACATAGCTCATCAACATTGTAGGCCACTAAGAGGCCGCAGGAATCATTTCCTAACCGTAGCACTGATAATGATCACAAGGTGCATTAATAACACATGGGCTTAAACATGCAATTCACTTTCAGGAGTATTCCATTACTTACAAAGGCCCTCTCAATACATTTCAAACCGGGCCTACATTAATCTAGGCGCACCCACCCTCAGTAGGGGGTGTCGCAACTCCGGTACACCTGCAACGTAAAACACTTCAACTCTTGGCGGTGTACACTTCAGCTCAATTCAAGTAATCACCTTCACATTAGGCGAAAGACGTTTCCTTCTAGGCATAGGCATCAGGCCTAAACAGTAATTAACGCAGGCATAAGGATTAGGCCCAATTCCTGTAAGTACTTTTACTTCCTGTATATTCATCACCTAACCTGGGGCACCTTCCCCTCATTCAGGGACTTGATGTAGGCCATTAACACAGTGGCCTCAACGGCGCTAGTTCCTCGCAAGAGGGTAAAGTTCTAGGGCCCCAGCTCAGCTGGGGTACGGGGCCTGTTTCAGATGAAGGGGGCGGTGTCTACGCGGTCTCATAGGAGCTCCTGCCCTGCCCACTGCACCCAGGACAGTGCACAGGGGAGGCGTCTTCGGCCGAAGGCCTCCGCGAAAGCAGGGATTCTCCCCCCCAGGCCTCCCGGGCTCACCTGACTGTCCCGGTACTGCTGACAGGCCTGGATGGTGCCGGGCGCCTCTCCTCCGGTCAGCCCGCTTCTATCGGCACAGGGGGCCCAGACCGGGGGAGGCGGCCCGCGCTCCCAGGCTCTCCGTTCTTCGTTGCGGTCTGGTGGGGTCCTCGGGGGCTCTCGCTGGCAGTGGAGCCCCTCCGGCGTGGTTCTTCCCTGGGCTCCGGCGGGGTCCAATGGCGTCGCGGCTTCTTTGGGGGGCGTGGCCCCTGACGCGGCTTGTGCTTGCGTTGCCGGGCAACGCCTCCCGCCTCCTTCTCCGGCCCAGCGCGGCCTTCGCTTCCTCTCAGCTCCCGGGCGGCGGCGACGATCCGGCTGCAGTGGCGCTTCCTCAGCACGGCGCCGGGGCAGCCGCCGTGATTCCTCTCGCCACAACACAGGTGGGCCGCAGCAGGGGTCGGGGAGTGTAGCGCTCCTTCTCTCGTGGCGCTGGAGGCCGCGGCCTTGATCTTGGGCAGCCGCGCGTCCTCACAGGCGGCGCTTCCTCACAGGCGGCGCTTCCTCACAGGCGGCGCTTCCCTTAACCCCAGCGCTTCTCCACACGCAGCGCTCACCGCAGGGCAGAGAGTTGGCCCTTAGCACTCGAAAGGGTTGAAGGTCCAGGGCTTCTGGACAGCCCAGCGCTAGAGGAGTGCAGCGCTTGCAGTAGGACACACAGGGTGAGGGTCCAGCGCTTGTAGGGGGGAATCAGGCAGTCTGACCCCCGGCGCTTCTGGAGGGCACAGCGTCCCGCGCGTTACCTGGGGGTCCCCAGTTGAATGTACAGCTTGTGGTGACTGGATGGCAGTCTCTTGGCTCCAGTTACTTGGTTTCAGATACTTGTCAGGAGTTTCTTGTCAGAAGTGGCTTATTATGAGTTCTTTGTCAAAAGTTTCTTGTCAGAAGTTCCTTCTCCTGAGGGGGGGGGGTGAGTTGGTGGTCTGGGAGTGCTTGATGTTCCTCCCCGCACACTGAAGGTGGTTCCCTGGGTCCCCTCACACTGGGCAAGGTCAGTGGGTGGTGGGCGTTCCTCAGCTATCTTACCACAGCAGGGCCTCAGCCCTGTCAGCAGCAGTAGTGTAGGTCTCCCCCCTAGGCCCTAAAGCCTGTACTCCGGCAGAGGTTCTCCCAGGATCAGTGGTGCTCCAACCTAACTGACTAAAAAGGTTTCCCTCCAAGCCTCTTATACCCCTAGGTCAGGTGACCCTCCTAAAGGCGGCAAAACATAACTCCTCCCACAGCCCGGAAGGTTCTGGAACCTTCCGCCTATCTAGCTATGTGGCTCAGAGGCGGGGACGGGATGGATACTGTATCCCTATGTCCCAGCCTGACCCTGGCTACTAGTGTTTATGCGTGTGAGGCCCCTCTGCAGTAGCAGGGGCCTGTGGCAGCCATCTTTAGTGAGAGAGCACCTGCACCTCAGCACTGGTTAGCAGTGGCAAGGCGCCCGGAGACCTAGGTCCAGTAAAAATATGGTGGCAAAAATGAGGCGCAAAAAGGGAAAAAAAACAGGGCAAGACCACCCTAGGGCTGACAGGTCTAACACAAATTATACAATATTTTTTTCGGTGCGGTGAAACAAATTAATAGGGAAAACAGAAAAGGCTTGGGTCCTGTCGCTGTCCGGCCTGGACCACACCAATATTATACAACAAAACAGAGACCGGACAGATTATTTCAAATTACTCATATATGAGTTTAGACAGCAATTCTAAGTTCATGTGATTTATTTCACATAATTTATAACTTAATTTTTTGCATATGTGAATTAAAAACATTCATCGATGTCAAGAGATAGAAAACACCTTATTTAGTATGCCATACTTATCAACATAACACATTTAACATTACAACAAATACACATAAATGTAATACATGTGAGAAAACGTGAACGCCAATACAAATATCAATGTCCTATACATGTCCTGCAAAGAACCAGTCCATATTTGATATATAGATCACAGGCGGACCCTTAGCAGTTCCAGCGGTCCTGCCTGTGTTTGGGGCAAAGGGCAACGCGTTTCAAACCCCAAATAGTTCCAGGGTTTTCCTCAGGACTCGGACTGTGGGTCAATGACTAAAAAACAAAAAATGAAAAAATGTGGCGTCAGTGTAAAGAAAGAAAGACCTCTTCTGTCAGGTTTAAAATGTGACCTATTCTCATTTAGAAAGTACCTGTTGTTATGAATGCCCAAACGCTTGTATGATGGGGCGTAAGTGGTGCATCTAATCGTTGTAAGGCGGAAGCTGTGGGGACAAAAACAAATTAATGGCATTCGGTATGTTTCAAAGAGGTTTTTTTGCTAGTAAGACTTTATTTATATTTCAAACTTTTCTCAACTATCGATCCAATTTTATTGAAGTTGTTTGCACTTGGCCACCACTCAACTTTAGTAACTTGCACGCCAGGATTTTAAACAAGCACCAGCACCTCGTCTCTCCCCCAATGAGTACCTCCCCAAGGCAGCAGAGAGCAGGAGGGCTCGGATCAGGCTGCTACCAAGCACAGCGTCCATATCGGGCGTGTGATGCGTGGCCGCCATTATTTAACTGTAAATGAAAAATAAATATTTGCAATGCAATAGGTCTCCCATTTAAATGCGAGACCTATGGCATTGGAAAGAAGCGGCCACCATTGTCCCGGCTGCTTACTGCAGGCACAACGTGCTTTGCTTACATTCAAACACGTCGTAACAAAAAGCATCCCGTGTAACAACTTAAGTCAAGGGGCCAGTCGCCATGGGAGGTTATAATGAAGACAAGGCGGTACTAAGGCGGGACAAACAAGCCTATTAACCAATCAGAAGCCTGCATTTACGAAGGACCAAGACACAAGCCAATGACAAACATGGGCGGAGAGTGGGCGGGGCTTTTACTCCGTACTCCACAACAAGAAGTCTCGCAGATCAGCGCATGCGCGCTGACTCTAAGCTCGACCTAAAAGGTCAGCTCGGATGATTGTACATACCCATTAGCCTTTTAGCATTCACCCAGATTAATGAAGAAAGCACACTATCAAATGTTGTTAAAGGACTGTTAGTGGAAGATAAAACTATCCTTCCAATCACGTGTGTAATGACTCATGAACAATAGCCAGAAAAATAATTCCACTACAGTGCATAATCTGAATCATGTCGCTTGATCTCCTCTGTGCTCTAGCCTCAAGCATTTGCAAACCAAAAGTTAAATCCCCTCTGCCGGCCTTACCCCTGTGGATCCGACTGGTGGTGCTCAGAGTTCTTTGCTACTTTGGATGTGCAAACCAGCCCTAGCTGATCCAACTGTACTGATGTCTGGAGCCTTAATTCTGATTTTTGTTGCTATAGACAAACATGGATCATGCGTGTGCGCCATGACATAGACTTGCCTCACTGACTGCGCTCTTGTTGGACCGGGAGGGGCGCTCAACGTTCTACTCTCAGTGTTTAAAGGGTACTGACTTTACCATTAGTTAAGCAGTGGTGGCGGCAGCATACAGTGTAATGATCAGTAGAAGTGAACAGGTCCTCTTTAACCTGTATCACTGGAATGAGGCCTACAGGCACACTCATTCAAAGTTCCGCTGCTGTGTGCTTAACATACCCTTGGTTTACATTGGGTTGTTGTGAAGGGCTGCACAGCGCATGAGTTGTGTATCTGCCCTGGGTGTATGTGTGCCTGAGAAGGGAACACACCAAGGATAATGCAGTACTGGGCAGTGCCTGCATGGTAAATGCATGTTCTGGATGTATGTGCACCTCTGAGTGGTTCAGTACAATATAGGGAATAGCATTGTGCAGTGCATACATGGTAATTGTATGTGCTAGGTGTATTTGTGCCTGAGTGGTACAGTACATGAAGGATACAGTGTCATATAGTGTGTGTATATTAAATCCATGTACTGTGTGTATGTGTGCCAATGAATGACAGAATACATGGCAGACTATGGGTTCCATGTGTCCCCTGTGCGTGCCGGGAGCTTTGAACAAATTATGATGCAGAGAAGGTTTGGAGAAAATGAAGAGCTTTCCAAAATGAAAACATGTGTAATGGCAGAGATGGTGCCTTCGGGGTCCTACGGATTACATCATTGGATTGCCCTACATGAAATTGGTTTCTTTTTGAGGCAAATATAATGCAATGATGATTTGAAAGTGGCTGAGGCGCCATCAAATTGTCAGAGGGAAAGACGTGTGTCAAAAAATCCATGATGTACATATTCGAGCAGAATTGATGCATTATGTGTACTGTGGTCCAAGCATTTTAAACGAACATAAAAATATGAAATAACACCTGAGATGCCAACTAATGGACATTAATATATGATTTAAACAATGCTACTATTGACCAAAGTTCCCAAATTTACACTACTATAGTGAAACTTAAATTGAATATGTGCTGACAAGTCATGTGTAGTCCATCTTCAGTGCCTATGACTATGGATTTAAAAGTTGAACAACTGACCACATCACATGGTGCATATGATTAAGACACAGGAGTGTCGAAACGCGTTATGCAACAAACCTTCTGTTTGGATCATATATATATAATGTTAGAAATGGGGGTCTCTAGTTGGCCATGGCTGGTGCCAATGCCCAAATTGGGACCCTTCTTCCTAAGTCAGGGCAAGTGGGCTACCCCCTTTGATAACCCCTGCTCAACCCTGTGGTAACGTAGCACGAGTAGTTAGGCCTATCTCAGAGGCAGTGTGTGAAGCATTTATGACCATGCACAATAAGGCAGTAACGACACCACAAAAGGACACAACTCAAGGAGGTATAGAAAAATAGTATCTTTATCTAAGGTTTAGTACGAGACTCTCAAAAGTGTTTTAACCAGTCACAATGCACGTAAATCAGTAGGGACTTTAAAAAGGCAATAACGTATTCACCAGAACGTGGCACTGACTGAGTTCAAGGCCTGGGTCTACGCGACCCGTTGCGCACCAGATACCTGCCGTTGGACGGGGACACAGTACGTAGCTTCTCGAAGAAGCGGAGACGGTGACAGGCGGACTCCCAGCGACCACAGTTCTCGACTGCAGTGGTCCGCAACGTGCACTCACAATGATTCGGGCACTCAGGGACAGGCGGGCTCCCAGCGGCAGCAGCACGCGGCTGCGGCGGCCTGGGCTGGTGGTGGCGATGACTCTCGTCGTGCAGCTCCCTGGTGGGCACACAGCGGCAGCAGCTCTCTCCTAGCTGCGGCGGCCCACAGGGCGAATCACGATGATGCAACGTTGGCAAAGATGCGGGCACTCAGCGGCAGCAGCTTTCTCTTAACTGCGGCGGCCCACAGGACAAATCACAGTGGTGCGAAGTTGGCAAAGGTACGGGCACTCGGCGGCAGCAGCTCTCTCTTAGCTGCGGTGGCCCCCAGGACAAATCACAATGATGCACAGTTAGCCAAGGTGCGAACCCTCAGCGGCCGCAGCTCTCTCTTAGCTGCGGCGGCTCACAGGACAAATCACGATGATGCAAAGTTAGCCAAGGTGCGAACCCTCAGCGGCAGCAGCTCTCTCTTAGCTGCGGCGGCTCACAGGACAAATCACGATGATGCAAAGTTAGCAAAGGTGCGAGTACTCCGCGGCAGCAACTCTCTCTTAGCTGCGCGGCAGCTCACAGGACAAATCACTACGATGCACAGCTGACACAAGTGCAGGCACTCAGCGGCAACAGCTCTCTCCCAGCTGCGGTGTCCCACAGGACAAATCACGCTGATGCACAGCTGACCCAAGTGCGGGCGCTCAGCGGCAACAGCTCTCGGCTGCGGCGGCCCACACCGATTCAGCGAAGGTTCTGAAGATTCAAATTAAGGAGGGCGCTCAGCGGTGGCAGCTCTCTCTTAGCTGCGGCGGCCCACACAGATTCAGCGAAGGTTCAGAAGATTCAAATTAAGGCGGGCGCTCAATGGTGGCAGCTCTCTCTTAGCTGCGGCGGCCCACACAGGTTCAGCGAAGGTTCAGAAGATTCAAATTAAGGTGGGCGCTCAGCGGCGACAGCTCTCTCTTAGCTGCGGCGGCCCACACACAGAGTTAACAAGGGTTACCAGTCCGCGTTCCTCACAGTAGAACTAGAGGTTCCGGATTACTCGACGGAGGCCTCACCTGCAGGTAGAATCCCTAGCACAGGAATTCAGGCGGCTGACGGGGTGAAGTCTAATGTCCCTGAGACTTCAGCAGGAGGCGCTCTCAATTCAGGCCCTCGGGTAGTTTCTTCAGCAAGCTTGGTGAAAGTTTCAAAGTCCTTTCCTCTGTCCGCTTGGACAGAGTTTCGTCTTGACATCCAGAAGGAACACCCCTGAAAAAGGTTTCAGCGCAGCGTTTTATACCTAAAAAGTCTTTGTTCTCTGCAGTCACAAATCACTGCATCCAGCCAGAACCAGTTCGGTGGGGTCGGGGAGCACTTGGTTTACGAGGCGACATCCTGCCCTTTGAGAATCTGGGGGTCTGCTATCAGACGCCCAGTGGGAGTTGGAGCCATCATTCACCTTGCCAGGCACGGCCCTGCTCAGATCAAAGAGTCACCCCTCACCCTACTCTAAATGCCGATCTCTCTCTCCAGCCAGGTCTGACCCAGCTGGCCCTGCTGCTCCAAAACCAGACGGCCAATACACACGCTAGCAAAGCCTACAGGAAAGCTTAGGCCAGAAAATACCTCGTTTCTAGTAGAGGCATTTTCGAACACGGGCTACGCTAATAATCCTTACTAAAAGATGTATCTCAATGTTCTGAGCTTAAACATATCAAATTCAACGTTCCTATCAGGTTCCTGGGGGCAGGTAGGATTAGGGCATGTAATGCTCAGCCTGCCCATTCTGGCCTATGAGAACGGATAGCCTCACAATAGTAAACAGGGAAATGGAGGGTAACTCGCTATTAGAACATGCTACACAGACATACTTTGAAAGCTGCTTCGGTGGTGATGGAGCAGGATAAATGAAAATTTTTAACCTCCTAATAATTTACGTAAAATAATTAATAAACATGTTCGTTTAAGTAAATAACCAACAATGTATGTTACATGTGAAGGGTAAAGGTAACACGCTATTTTGTGTGCAAATTAATCTACTTATAATTGTTGACGTGGCTAATATAAACGTAATATTTGCGTACTAATAAAATAATGAAATGCATGATTTGTGCTTTAAAAATAAAACGTGTAGTGGCAAAATAAAGCGATGGTAAGTAAGGGACGGCTTTATATGTTGCTTTTTGCTAGGTAATACCTAATTGGGGTACGTAGAATGATGGGAGGGAAACGAAAGGGTTTATATTCTTTATTTTTAACAATATTTTGTTTATCTTTATAAATAGTGCGCTTAGGCCTGTTGAGCAGCGATATAAAATGGCCGCCATGAGCTAGAATACCCACGCGCGAGAGGAAATGTAGACAAGGAGAAAGGCCGTGAACAAGAATGACCACGTGATTGTTCCAAGAGCCTAGGATGAAAGCATGGTCAAGGCTATTGTGACCTTACTGAGCAAATGTGTGCCAAGATGGGTCAGCAAGAAGCGTGAGAAGTCGAAAAGAATAAATGGACAAAAGAACTGTTGAACCTAGAATGTATCGGAAAGTGATACAAGTTGGACTGATCAAAGCGGATGAGTAATGTCACGAACTGTGGGAAACGATGCAAGTATGGACATTCCACAAAGAACTGGTTAGAACAAGGAAGTTTGATAAAAGATGTATATGGACTCAAACGGACCAATTAGAGAGAATCACGCCATAAAGATGCAACATTTTCACTTAGTAAGCTAGTATTAGGATATAAGAAGACCTACTCTTGAGGGGAGGGAAAAGATGCTTTTTGCTGTTTTTGGCTGCTGTTAGCTGCGTATGGAGTTGCTGATGCTGACGAGCTGATGCTGCTGCTGCTATTTTATATTATTATTGAGTATAAGATGCTGCTTTTGGAGAAATTTTACTCCTGATAGATTTTCCATTTAGAACTATTAGACTTTTCTTCTTAAAAATACTGAAGAGGAAATGAACGAGAAGGCCTGTTTTTCCAGAACAGATAGATAGAGATTTTGGGAGTTCTTGCTGTGACGAACTTTATTCTTCCATCTAATAGGTATGCATTGCAATTTCAATTTATTCTTATAATGATGATAAATGTAATAATCTGAATAATAAACCTAAACTTATTTCTTGCTTCAAAACTTTATATAAACTTTATTACTCTTTAAACAAATGACTCAATGGTTCTTTAGCTCAATGATTAATGAAAATGTTAAAAGGTTGTTGTGATTGAGCTGGTCTTAATCACCATCAACTGATTCCTACTAGTTGGTCCATCGACCAATGAGTGGAATACCTTAAAAGCAATGAGAAATATTATGTCGTGTTAAAAAGAGGTATCCCGTCTCCTTCCAGCGAATCGTTCTACTGTTTTTCTCCTAGGTTGATGACGGAGGAAATCCAGGGAATAAATGAGTGAGTGAATGCATATGCGGTGTTATGGGCCCCACTGTCATATGGATATAGTCTGTGTATCGGAGGGATAGTTGTACCTGGATGACCGAGTCATACAGGAGAAGAATTTTTATTGTTCGCGCTGGATCAGTGGGTAGCGCAAATCAGCGCTGCAGGCCCACCAGCAGTATTTGGTCTACCAGCCCTGGGCACACACAGTGCACTGATACTAGGGGCTGAGAGGTAAACCAAACGAGCCAATTATGGTTATCCCAATTCATACAGTTATCTTTACACAGGGAGCATTCGCGCTGTGTCACTGATTGGCAGTGGCACAGCGCCCAGAGCATCTAAATCCAGCCAACATAAAAGGTCAGAAGCGAAAAGAGGAAGGGAGACCCGCGCCAATGATGCAATGATGATATATATATATATATATATATATATATATATATATGTGTGAACAAAGGCACAGGGTGCTCGAAACGCGTCACGGGGTGAGAGGAGAATAAAACATCTTACCTGCCAACACTATCCGGGTCTGTTTCTCTCTGTTCGCCGGTGCGGAGGTTCGGAGAGTGGTCTTGGAGGAGATATATATATATATATATATATATAACCATGTAGTAGTTATAGTTAGATCAGACGTTCCATAGAAAGATTGCTTTTTGTTTTGCTAATAACTTTGGCACTGTTTGATGAATCTTCAGGAAACTTTCCTGATCAAGATTTTATCCTCCTCAGCTCCTTCTTGGAAAGTTTTGGGGTGATCCATTAAAGAGGGCTGAGAAAAAGCAGGCTCCCAAAACACATTTTCATCATGCAGTTTCCCATAGGAATTTAAAAAACAAGAAACAGCTGAACAGAATTACACCCAATTTTGTAAAAGCTGGATCTTTACTCAGAAAGCATGCTTTTTGTAATTTGGTGTAAATCTGTTCAGCTCTTTTTGAGACATTGAGGTTCAAATGTTAGTGCTTTTGTGACAGTTGAAGTCCAGATAAATGCTACGTTTGGCTACTTTAAAGGGGAATAGTCAATGCTGATTGATTGGTCACAACCGAAAAAATATGTTTTGGCAGCGAAGCCATTACAGGACTCCGAGTTATGGTCCCTGTTTCCTGAAAATCAATTAAACAATAGAAAGGGGGCAGGGTGAGCACACCATGACCCCAAAGGCACCTCCCTTGATTGGCTGGGTACAACATGGAGAACATGTTGTGGCAACGATTACAGAACTCTGGGCATGTTCCCCTTTGAAATGCATTATAGTGAAAGCCTGTTTTTGAGGGTTACAAAAAGCAGCACATATTGAGGGTGATAACATATTTTAGTCATAATATATATATAATTTGTTGGTGTTACCAAACTCATTTTAGGAATTGTGGTGTATTCTAAGGTGATTTTATACTGTGTAAATGCTGGTTCTCTACTGGGATTTGATGAACCATGTTTGAGAGAAAGCTGTTTTCTCTCATGATTTTCTCATGGAGGTTATGAAAGGTGTTCCGAAAGCTAAAATGAGAGCATATTTTCTGCAAATTCCCACTATGTTTCTCAGCTATGTGAGAATAAACTCTGACATAGGGAGAAAAATATGTAATTTCAACAGCTGCAGCAGCCTTTCAGTTGATCCCCCAGTGTTCTACTGCAGCCTCCCACAGTGTTGTAACTACCATTCTTATTTAAGTGCCATACAGTAATGACTGGCAGTATGGTGGGCCAGATGTGAGACTTGAGATGGGTAAATAAAATTATAAAAAGGTGGACAATTTTGGTGCTGTAAGCATAGAGTCTGCAGCAAAGGCCAAATGAAGAGAAGATGTTGCTGAGGTTGGTGGTGTAGAGAGTGGACAGAAGTAGATTCTTGACCAAGCCTTAGGAGAAGCCTATTGAAAGGGGTGTGGATGGATCAGAAGATGTACTAGGATGCAGACAGATAATAGAAATTTGCTTCAAGAGCCTGAAATATTATCCTGTTGTTACAATATTACGATATTCCCCATGAAGGGACAAGGGCAGTGACAACAATATTGTTTAGTAGTAGGCTCAATACCCACCATGTTATTGCATAAGTGAGGACATATGTGAGGTATGAGAGAAAGAAGCATCGTCAATTTGGAGAGTTTAAGGTGTAGCAAAAATGTTGCAAGGTAACCTGTTTGACTAAAAGCCCTTTCTCGTACGATAGATTGAGCCTACAACATTGGACTTATTGGGTCCCACTGAGTGCAGAATAAGGTCTCATAATATTCAACCATGTGGTAAGGGTTTGATGATCATTACCAGAGCCAGTAACAGCAATAAGGGCTAACCTCCATTTTTCTGCCACTTTCAGGTGAAGTGACATGGTTGTATTGCATTTAATGTTTTTATAGCTGCATAAGTCAACATGTCATTACTTGTATATATGTAAAATGCATGCAACAACTGAAAGTAATGTTTGACCTTTTCTGTTTTTACCAGAAATCTTTTGGACAGAGACACATTTTCAAAATCCGACCCAAGTAAGTAACATATCGCTTTTTAGTTATATTTGCATACCCTTGGTGCCATAACGTTACTGCCTTAGAGAAAAATAGAATTATATATGTTTAATATTGATTGACAGGGATGTTTTTCACAAAGTGGGTCTAGTGACATAAAAATAGACAGCAAGGGTGAGGCTCGAGTTATCTATGACATTACGTTGAACTCCGAAGTGGATAACATTACTGTTATTCAGTATTACCCAGGGACATTTTTTTTATAATGAATGTTCTACCCAAATCATCTTCAGTCTACCCCTACCCCTGTCAAATATATAAAAATGATACTTGGTCTCCTTTCACCCACCCACAGCACTGTCTGTGCCTTCCCTCTCCCTGGCAGAGAGCCAGCGTCACAGTGACAAACTGTGTCTAAGCAGCTCACTTTTCTTGTATGAGATAACAACAGTGGGAAACAACTTTTGTTTCCCACTTTTACTAAGTCTTAGCAGTAAATAAGCAGGTTTAGAATTTCTCAGTAAGAGCTATGCATACCAGAAATATACTAGAGCAAGGCCTTTCTCGTAGCAGGTTCATTTTTGTCTAATGAGAGGAGCTGTCGTACCAACTTGCTTTTTGGAGAGATCGAATCTGTACTGATGAAGTGAAGATGCTAACAGTGCGTACAGGGTTTAGGAAGTATTATGATTTGGTACAGCAGAGATCATCCTCTGTTTTAATTACTTGTAGAGTACATTAAAAAGTTGAATTAGAAATGGCTATGTAGCACTTTCAGATAAAACATTTAAGCAAGGCTACTAAAAAGTTAAAATGTTTTAATTTAACTGCATTTTTAATGATATGATTCTTTTATGCTTAAAATAAAATATTAAAGAGATTAGACCTGTTAAATCACTAAATAAACAAGCATTTGCAATGCAATAGGTCTCGCATTTACGCGAGTTTAAGCTATTGGTATTGTAAATGACAATGCCTTATATTTATGTTTTAAAAACGAAAACAAAAATAAGAGGCATTGACAATAGCTCAAACTCGCATAAATGAGAGACCTATTGCATTGCAAATGCTTCTTTAGGTAAACACTTCATGCAGGGTAATAGTGCAAGTGCGACATAAAACACTTGTGTTTATTGTGAAGATAATTAATTTTGGGAACTGTTCAAGGTTTTGGTACTAATAGAAAAATATACATATACATTGGGCGTGGCCTACCATTGACAAAATAAGCACATTAGATTAGAACAAAGCTTATGGGCCCGATTCACAAAGTAATCTGAGACAAAATCCTAACTTTACGACTTTCGGTATTCACAAAAGGCATTTAGGAGTAGTAAAGTTAGGATTTTGTCTTAAGTTTTGGTTTTAAGAAAAATCCTAACTTAAGTTTAACTTAAATTTAACTTAAGTTTAATTTAGGATTTTGTCTTAGGTTTGTCTTAAGTTTTGGTTTTAAGTTAAACTTAAGTTAGGATTTTGTCTTAAGACCAAAACTTAAGACAAATTTAAGACAAAATCCTAACTTTACTACTCATAAATGCCTTTTCTGAATACCGAAAGTCGTAAAGTTAGGATTTTGTCTCAGATTACTTTTGTGAATCGGGCCCTATGTTTTTACGAACCATGTGGCTCACAGAACAGCTGCTGAGATTTCCTAGAAGGATAATTTTAAAGGCTCCATCGGGGCTCTCAGGGTGAGCACTTCCTCCTGATATTGTTTACTGGAGAGTCACGCCAGGCTGCCCTTCTACAGCGTGTCTCGTGCACCCAAATCGCAAATCTGCGCGCTGAGGGACGGACAAGGCCTCTGTTTTATAAGTTGTTGCTGAGTTTAGTGGAGAAGCCAAGGTGCCCGGGGCCCTAATGCAAGTACGAAAAATAGACCATCAAACCCCCAATTCAGTTTGGAATTAAGACACAGCTAGAATTTGGGAAGCTGCGGGCTCTTTACACTGCTCCGGTGCCATTCATTGCAGCTACTGCACTTATTGCAATGCAGCCCGTCTTCTCTTGGAGGACGGACCATGGACTTGTTTCCTCCTGCTAAATAGTTTCAAGCATTACATAATTGCCATAAGAGCGGATTTGGTATTACAGAGGCCCTTCAAACAGATTCTGTGCACAGTGTCTGCTTTTGTCTTACAGATGGCGTGCGTTGAAAGCGCATTCCTAAAATAAATATGAAACAACTTCAATGGAAGTTTATCACATGCCTAGAGCCCACTCGGCTCTTACACTGCAAAGTGGGAGTGCATAGGTCGGGCTAAAACGGAGCGCTGCTACCAACTCCTGGCTACAAGGATGAGCATAACCCAGATGTGGAAACAACCGCACAAGCACTACATTGTGTTGGGGGAAGGTGTGGGCTATTTATCCTATCCTGGAGAACGCCGCGGCACTCATAAGTGACCGAGTTGCTAAGTTTGACACAACATGGCGCCCATTCACCACCTACATAAAAAGACAACAAAGAACTGGAGGACTGCTTTTAACAAGTCCAAGACACTGGGGGCTTCGGGGCTTCGGGTGATGTCCTCTTCGGATGGGGAGGGTGACCATAACTCTGGTGCAGGCTCTTAACAGTTTCCGTCTGCCTGGGGCCGGGAGGGCGAGGGCGGAGAGGGTTGGGGGGGGGGCGCTGTCCTACATAAAGAACCACGAAACATTCCCCTTTGATGATCAAACCAATTCTGTTTTTGTTTGTTTTTCGAGAGATGGATATGTGCTTAGCCCTACCACACTGTTCTCTGACGTGGTTATGTATGACGACCCTGAAAAGTGGGTCATGTTTTCATATTACAAATTGCTAAATGTAGTTGTTAAAAAAAAAAAAAACATGAGGCAGCGCTGCTTTTAGGGCTGGGGTGGGAGGTACAGTTCTTGCACCCCTGAAACCTGCCTTTCTTTGTGGCCCAGTTCACCTGCAGAAACAAACATTCTGTCACAGATAGTAACCCTGGCCTGTGCCCCTTCAAGCAAGTCTGGCAACATGAGGCATTTATTTACTTTTGAAATGAACAATTTACTAATGAAACAATTCATTAGTAAAATTAGGCAGGGGTTACTGCTCAAGTAAAGAAAATGTCAGCATGATTTCAATTTTAAAATTGAAGCACGTATCCTTATTTTATCGTCAGCAGGCAGGGGGCGCCTTGGGAAGGACAGAGCAAGCCAAGGGGGTCGTGCCCCCATCCTCGCACCCTTATTAGCTCTGCCATTGGTAATGATAGAAGGCATGCCAGGAGTTAGCTATACTTACTGCTGGGAGGCTGGGATGATATTTTACTAACCACAGACGTAAAAAATACAGAGACACGCACAGATATAAAGACACCCACTGACGCCACACATAACTGCCCCTGCACACAACACACTTGCACAAGCACACACACACTGCACAAGTACTTACTGACTCACAAGCACACACATATACCCACAGACTCCAAACATGTACACGGGCATGCCGCACACATACATGCGCTCCATGTACACTAAGTACAAATACTCATAAACTACACAGGCACACTCTGACTTTCATACCCACAGATCCAAAACACATTCACAGACATGTTGCATACGTACCGATACACAGAAACACATGTACACACACACACTTGCCAGGCAGATAAACACAACCCCACACAGCACATCATAAAATCCGTACGCAGCCCGCAGCGATCACCGCCCTGGGCCTCCTCTCCACGGCTGCAGTTGCTGCAAATGTGCTTGATCTCCTTGCCGATGTGACAGTGGATGACAAAGGACACGTTGTTGTTGTTGGTGCTCGGCTTCTTCAGCGGCTTTATCCTCACCAGATAGAAGGCTTTCTTCCGCGCCTTCCCCTGGCCACATGTCTGGGGCACAGCTCTCCCTGCAGCCTGGCGGCGAGGGGGAGGCGGTGGAGGAGGCAGCGGAGAAGGAAAACATCCCGGGCTGCCTGGCATGCGTGAAATCTGCCATCTGTCCACTCCTGCAGCCTCAGTGACACACCGGCGCGCACGCGAGCACACAAACGCATCCACGCGCTCACTCATACACGGGGATTAGGAGAACAAACATTTGCAATGCAATAGGACTCGCATTTACGTGAGACCTATTACATTGCATCACGGACAACGGGAGGAAGCACGGGAGTGGGGGAGGCGTTGGGGGTGGGGGGAGAAGGGGGCGAGATGGCACGGACAAAGTAGTGCTCACAGACTAAATAACACGTAGGTACTGTAACACTCAAAGTAAAGGGGCCAGTAGCCATGGGAGGGTACTGATGACGACATGGCCATAATAAGGCGGGACTAACAAGCCTCATAATCAATCAGACGGCAGCATTTACAAAACACAATGACACCAGCCAATTAAAAACATGGGCGGAGAGTGCGCGGAGCTTCCACTCCATACTAGATAACTGCATGCCTCGCAAAGCGAGCAGCGCATGCGCGCTGCCGCTATAGGCTCGACCTAAAAATACCTTTATAAGACTATTTTTTTTATTTTTAACGTTATTGTGCCAGCCTTGTAATGTGTGTTTAGAAATTGCTTTACATGTTCCATTCATGGACGTCAGTTCACCAAAATGCCAGGGGTAGCAGTAGTTACATCACATGCCCTTTGTCCCAGATGACATCACAGGAAGTGAAATTATATGACCATTCTCATCTGTCTCCTTATAGCCTCTATCACCTATCTCCCGCCCATGTCCCACTCCTTCTGTTTCTCACCTGCTCTGTCTCTATATCACTGCTCTAATTCTCCTCTACCTCCCCACCTCTGTCAGCTGTCGCGGTCTTTTACATTTTCATCTCTTTATCACAACTTTACCACCGTCTTATCCTCTTTATCATTAGTGTCTTTATAGCACCTATTTTTCACTAGTATCTCCCCTCTTTATTCGAGTTATCTCTCACACCAGTCTCCCTCTTAATCACCTCTCTCACCCACATCTCCTCCCCTCTCCGAATTTTCTTTCTGACCTATCTGCTGTTTCTCAGCTATCTCTTTCAGACATCCGTCTCCTTATCACTTTTTTCTCACATACTAGTCTAAAACTTTTTCTCTCGCTCTTACTATGTCTTTCTCGTCTGTTGTTATATATAGTCTGCGTTTTTCTCACTTCGCTCATGTGTCTCAACCTTTCTCACACCTATTGCGCTCTATCGTTCTTATATTGGTCTCCTCCATGTTAGCTGTCTCTTTATTATGTCTGTCACACATAAAATACTAACACAGCTCACTGATCTGCCACTCTACAGTGTCTACTTCCTATCTTCTCTCTGCTTCCACTATTCTCTCTCTTCCTCTCCTCTCTCATTCTTTTCTATCTTCACTCCTGCTTCTCCTGCGCTGCTTTTCCCTTTCCCCTCACATGCTCACAGACAGCCGAAGTAGTAGTAGAGACGCGTTTTTGCTGACATTTTGTTTCAGTGTATCTCATGTTCTAATCCTGAACCCATGTATTGGCTAAACAGTCAGATGTCCGTGGTAACTGCAAGCTTCCGAAAGTAAAAATGGCTCATAAGAGCCCTGTTTAACTTTTTTTCCCCTTCCACTGCCTTTAGGACATAGGGGTCGCAAAGGCATTGCCAGAGGTTGCAAAGGGCAGACCAGGGGTTGCAACTGCGACCCATGGAGACCCCTAAATGACGTCTGTGATTCCACTGCATGCACCTTCTTTTTCATGTTTGCTGCGGGGTGTCTTCCAACATTTCTAGCACTATATATGGAGCCTCTTAAGGTTACATTCATTAATATACTTGCCTAGCCTTTATCTTGGTATTTGTAAGATTCAGCATTATCAAAGAATTTTTTTTTGTACTTAATATTTCCTGGTATCATCAGGAACTCTTTCTTTCTCATTTACTCTTGAGCACACGGCCTACTCTACCATAAAATGTCTAGCTTAATAAAGTCTTATGGTAGGTGATGCTGAAATATAAGTATGAAGCATGTGTCTTTTTTAGATTCACATAATAACAGTTCTGTGAAAGGTTGTTTTGCTCAAAGTCTTTTATTTCTTCTTCCAAAATTACTCAAAATATTGCTGATAGGGTTACCTGGCTGTTTCTTTACCATCCTGGCCTGTATTTTCAAGTCCTGGCCAGTAAAAGTGTTGAAAATCCTGTATTTTTCCCTTCTGAAACATTAACCTAAAATAGCAGACACACAAAGAAATCGGTCGATAAGTATTTGAGAGCTGCCTTAATTGTTTCAGAATGCTTATTAAAGCTGAGGGATAAATGCCATGTTACGAAACAATCCTGACAATTCTACATGCATGTTTTACACCTACCAGCTTTTGGCTATTCAATAACAGCAAAAAGTAAACAAATGTACAGTATTTTCTTTTCTAAGAAAGTTGGAAACCTTAACTGGTGACTATATAAATCCAGAACCCACCAGGACACAGACTTTAGTTTTGTCTGTTCCACAGTCTGGTCAGGAAGTGTACGTTTCTGCTATAGTATTATACTACATGCATTCATAAACTTCAATACCGATTTTGTAGAAGCAGCATCAATACCTTTCTATCAAATGTGACCCCAGTGTAACACCCGCTATCCATGGAAAGATGAGCACTTGGTCTGCGACGTTTATTTGGCCACAGGTCGTGACTAAAGAAAGTAATGGAGCTAGACTCTTAAGCCACCATGGTACAGGAGGACTCAAGGGATGAACTTCTAAGACTGTGGGCCACATTTTTAAGCAGAGTCATCCACACTTATAGACATGGATGAAGAGGATTAGAGCCATTCAACACAATATCCCTTTCAGAGGCTTGCTCCTCCGGTAGAGCACACACAGGAATACCCACTGAAGCCTACAAAAGGGGCACAATACTTTACCCTGTAGAGGCCTCATGGAGGAGCATAGTACATCAGTACCATCTTCCTCAAGAGAACAGCATATTTTTATGCCATTGGCATCAAAATATACACGGTCACTTATCGGAGGATTACCCTCAGGGCCACATGTTGTCTTGACAGGCTTCCAAATCTCTGATATGGCCTGGAAATTCAGATCAACCTAAAGCAGAATTAGTGAAGATACTTCCCTCAGGTCCGAACCAGCCCATATCATGCCTATGGATGAGCATTAAGCCACATCTCAAACAAAAGTACATCCGTCATATAGTAGCAAACATGAGTATTAAAGCTCTTTCAATATCGGTTAAACCAAAATAGCCCCAGATGTTGAACAAATAACTTTTGAAGATGGTATTTCTCTTGAATTTTGCGGCTACCTAAGAAAAGAAAGATTGTGTAGGATAATACTCGATCCCCTTCTTTTATCAGAGATTCAGGAACTACATCATCATTAGACCAATTAATGCTGAAACTGTTCCTGTGTACCCAGAAGTGGAGGTTCAGAGTGACTTAGATTAGGAACCTGAACGTCACAGGAGAGAGGATAATGCATGTAACATTAAGTGATTTATCCACAACACGAAGGTCTGGATACCTATACATTCTTACCTTCCCCTACAGATTATATGTCTGCATGTTATGCAATAATCAGGTAGCTTCCCACCGTCATACAGTAATCATGCAGGAAGAAGAGCAAACGGGAGTTTCTATTGTAAACTACCAGAAAAGGCTTAATTAGCTAGTATATGCGAATGTTGAAACATTTTTGATGTTTGAAAAAGGTAGTTGTATTATGCCAGTTCAAGATGTCTCTCCCCTAGGGTAGAAAAAAGTACATGACTGAAGGGCGCGGCCTGGTCGGGATTGGCGTAAGACGTGAAAGCTTGGAGCTCCCGCAGCCCTCGAGCCCTGAAGTTTCTTAAAAGTTTATTTAGGCCCTGATCTTGGCATCAGTGGTGTCGGAGCCATCTCTACGCAAATTGGCACTGGCTGAGACTTTGTCGGTGCCCCCTGAGGCGACGGATCCTGAAAGTAGCCGACGTCCTTGATGCCGCTCGGGCCACCGGCGCCATCTTTACTCCACCAGCCCCGGGCTGCAGCATTGACAAGGAGATAATCGGACTGCATCGAGCCCCACACATTCCGGATACTGAGAGCTGGCTGGCAGTGCTGTGCGGGTCAGCGTGGCCCCCCGAACGACACAGATAGGGCCCTCTATCAGAGGGCCTCTTCTCTACAGATGCCAGAAGTGGGGAGCTCGGCGGGGACTGCCCGTCTCTGGGCCGGCTGCAGCCTTGTAGGCCCCTGGCCATGGATCTTGACAGTGTGGTGAATGGCTCCACGCGGGGGAGCTCCCTGGTTCTCCCCTGCCCCCCTGTACTCACTGTGGCTCCACTGCACCACCCTAACGCACCCCTCAGAACACCAGCCACATACCAGCGAGGCCCTTGCCGCACCTTTTAGAACTTCACGGTTCCTGCTTAACGTTCCATGGTGGATCTCCTGCTGTAGGGGAGAGAGCGGGTGAGCGCCTCCTACAGTCCTGGCTCCTGTGGACTTCCCACCACGTGTTCAGCCCGGGGCCCCCTCCTGCAACCGGACCACACCCTGGTGAGATACTAACACTTTCTGCACGAGGGTCCCTGCCTCACTCCTGTCCTGACTTTGAGGGCCCGGTGTACCCCTGGGGGCCCAGTGACTGGGAACTATAGCCTTCCTTAATGAGGGTCTTGGGCACCTTAAAGAACCTGTATATGCCTCAGGCACTGATGCATACATGAGGGGGCTGGGCTGTGGTGGTGAACTCTACGACTCCCATGGTCCTGCGGCACCGATTAATCTCACTCCCTGGGGCTGCACTATGCGCTGGAATCGATGGGTGCCTGACCTGATCGCCTCAACAGTTGCGCTTGGCCAGAGAGTACTTACCGCCTACAACCCCATACCCATGTCGCGGTGTCTGGCTAGCCTGCATCACCAGGATCCACCCTGTCTTGTGCTCTTCCCACATTATGGTGTTCTCCTGGAGATGCTGATCTCCGAGCTGCATGATCCAAACCTCCGCCTACGTTCCTCCATTCTCACATCCTGTAAGGGGAACCACCTGAAGGTTTTTGGACTATTGCCTCAGCAAAATACCAAACAGCAGTCTTGCCTACTATGCCCAGAGGTAGATCTGCCAGGGACAGCTCAGTGGTTTCCCTTTGGGCAAAATCAGCTACATTGGATATTGGTAGCAAGAAAGACCCAGCTTCGCAACACTCTGCGGGCCCCCTGCCCCCTCTATTTAGCAGACATTCACCAAGAGACAGGTTCCTTAAAGATGGATTTTAAAAGCTGCTTTAATGATTTGCACAAGGACATCACTGCAGTTGGAGATCGGGTGGACAAGCTGCAACGCACCGTCGATTCCTGCGTAGAAGACAGGGAAGACCTGTGGAGAAGGGTCAACGCTTTGGAAGAGCAACACATTGAACTCCAGGCCAAGCAGTAAGACCTGGAAAATTTGGGGCAACGCAACAACCTTCGCATCAGGGGCAGAGGGGGATGACATTATGTCTTTCACCAAGGACCTTCTGATGACCATACTGGGTGACCCGGAGGGCGGTCCCCTGGTGCTGGACAGGGCACACCATACCCCTACTGTCCCGGGTCGGCCCGATGCGCCCTCAAATATCCTTACTAGAGTCCACTTTTTCCAAGTTAAGGAAAGAGTGCTTCTAGCAGCAAGGGGTGAAGCGGACATCGTATTTCGAGGCCATACTGTAAAAACAAATTCAGGATCTCTCCCCGCTGACCCTGAAAAAGAGGCAGGACTTTAAACTGTGACTGAACATTTCAATATCAATGGACCCAATCCTTCGGCCTGCTTTTCACCTGGAAAGGGAAACAGCGTATGGTTTACTCCCTTACGGAGGTAAGATAGCTCATCGGATTTCCGGCAGACACTACGAATTAAGACACATCTCCCTCCCCTTCCACGCGCCTGGATTTCTGGTGACCCAAGTGGCTTACGGTTCAGCGAAGGGGACGCAACCGCAACATCAAGTCAGCACGAGCCTTGGACACAGCAAAAGTGGACATTATTGCGTACCTTCAAAAGATTAAAACGGAGCAGACTCACTCCTCGGCCAAAGGCAACTAATTCATGCCACGCATGCCTGGATCCCCCTCTTGATTTTCCTTTGCTGCTCCTTGGCCCTCCAATCTACAGCTCACCTAGCAGGGCTCAGGATGCGGAGCTCGAACTCTGTTTGTTGACTTTCTCTTCTGCTTGTTCTTTTCCTTTTACAGGATCAATTTAATGGGCCCACTGTCTACTAGAATTGCTCCTGGCCTCCTACCCCCCACCAGGAGCTCTACACTGTTGAGGGGGACACCTCATTAGGGTCTGGCACTTTCCTCTCGACCCTCTATGGAGTGGCTCACATGGTTGGGCCCCGTTGGCCCCGCTAGTTTCCCCTTGCGCAATCCTACACCCTCCCTGTTCCCACTGGGTCTCTCCATCACGGCAATACCCATGACTATAGCATGGTGACAAGGGGGCGCCTCCTACTCCCAATTTCTATTCAGGGTACAGCTCTCCACCTATCTGCAGAAGCACAGAGTGATAGACCTTTCTAATGGCCACCACACATGATCTGACACTGCTTTACCTCAGTGTTTGTGGGCTTAATTCCCCTAGCCAATGCTGCAAGTTGTGGCGCTACCTTATACAGGGCAGACCCGACATTATTTTCCTACAGTAGACCCATCTGCTCCGTGTTGATTGTTACCGTATGGCCCCACTTAAGTACCCACACCAACACTGGGCATATATAGATTCCAAAACACTGGGAGTCGCTATATTGTGTAGGAGGGGATTTCACACAAACATTCCTAAACTAACTAGAGACCCTGGTGGAAGATTTCTCACTTTGACTGTGGAGAGGGGACGAGACACCTTGATTCTCCTTAAACTCTACGCTCCTAACCAGGCGAAAGACACTTTCAGACGTTGCACTCTCTCAGATCAACTAAGACATGCACAGGGTGACATTATTGTGGGGGGGTCCTCAACTTGGTATGGGATCACGTGCTTGATAGAAATACACCATACGTACAGGGCGCGGGAGCAATGTCTGGGAAACTCAACAACGAGTTTTGAGATGTAGGCCTAGTTGATGCCTGGCAATATTTGCACCCACACACAAAGGACTATTCCTTTTATTCACATGTGCGCCTATCCTACTCCCACATTAATTAACTACTTGTCTCCTCCTCCTTATTGAAAACCCTCAGCTCAGCGCAAATATCTGATATTTCAATTTAGGATCACGCACGTTGAGCTCACATGGACACCGCACATTGGTTTATCACACACACTCCAGCGCTGGCGCCTTTCCCCTCAACTCCTGAGAGACCCTGTTGACAAAGCAGCTATACAAGATGCTATCTCTGAATATTTTGCAATCAACTCACTTGCTAGATACCCCCTCATGTCCTATGGGATGGCTTTAAGGCTACCATACGCGGAGTGATGACCTCCACCTTTATAGCTGGGACTCGAGAGGCGCTCCTATTTGAAGCAAAACTCACTGACGATATTCTCACACTAGAGCGCACTTATAAGCAACAGCCAACGTTGTGGGCCAAGCATCAATTTGCTATTCTGCAGAACCAACTTCGGGTGCATCGGGTTAATAAAGCAGAGCACTCCCTACTTGCTCTCAAACAAAAATACTATGAGGTAGGGGATAAGTCAGGCTCTCTCCTCACGTGTAGGCTGCAACACCAACACGCTAGGTCTCACATTGCTCAGCTCCAGATAGGCGACTCTGACTTAGCTGTCAAAGAGGCGGACAAGCAGCAGGCCTTCTAAGGTTACTACCAGAACCTGTATGCCTCGGGTCAGGACCTAACTGAGATTGCCATATATCTCCAGAGCTGTCCCTGGCAGCAGCTAGACCGTTCCCAAGTCCGCGACCTGGAGGAAACCTTCTCGAATGCTGAGCTCCGCAGAGCTCTTCACGAACTCCGCAAGGGTAAATCTCCTGGCCCAGATGGTCTCCCCTGTCTTTTTGCATGGTTTTCCTATGCCAGCTGCATCCCTTTTGCTTACACGTTATAATTCTTTGACCTATGTCACAGGATTTACGCAGTCCATGTCCAATTCCGAAATCACTCTGGTCCCCTAACCAGGTAAGTACTCAATGCTTTGCTCATCTTACTGCCCGATTGTCCTTTGAAATACTGATGCGAAGCTTTACACTTAGATGTTGGCCACCTGCCTCGAACTCCTCCTTCCGGTACTAATAGACCTGAATCAGGTGGGCTTTATACGACATCGATAGGGATCCAACAACATTTGACGCCTGGCACATCTAGTAGAAAACATTCCTGTCTCCAAATACTGCAATTGCACGCAATCCCGACTTCTCACTAGCCCCCCCCCCAGGGAATCCTTCCCGGTTTGGCTTAAGGGTGAATGTAGGCTATTTCAGGATCTCTTCCAAGGCCAGGCAATTAAGCCCTTTAATCACTGTAAGAAAGATGTTCACCTCCCTGAATCTGCCCGTCATCAATAGTTTCAGCTCTGACACTGGGCCCTCTACCCCTCCAATGCAGAAGCCACTACCCGCCCACTTACTCTTTTTGAGCAACATGTCCACAACTTTGAAGGCACTCAAGGTTTGATCTCCAAGACATACGCTGTGCTGCAACAGTCACGCCCCCTTCCCTGTCACCCCAATGAATGGAAATGGCCTCCAGATACTACCCACAAATTCACCCAGAAACAGTGGGAATTTCTCTGGCTAAAAATACCACGCATACACAGAAGTATTACCCAACAGGAAGCAGCCTACAAGGTCATGCCCCAGTGGCATTATACCCTGGCCTGTCTCCACACCATGTTTCTTGCGGCCTCTGCTCCATGCTGGTGCTGCAGTGCACCAGTGGGCAATTTCCATCACATATGGTGGGCATGTCCTGCCATAAAAATCTTTTGGAAGGAGATCTTGAGTCATGTTAAGGGCACCCTGGGATACCCCATACCAGAATATTACCATGCTTTATCCTGGGCCTCTGCCCCACTTCATTGATCATCGCCATACCCATGCAGACTGGTATCTGGTGCGCCACATGACTGGCGCAGTGAAACAGCTTAAAGCCCAGGCCTGGTGACCCCCCTTGGCCCCCTCAGCAGTTCACACAACTCTGGCATACCATTGTTATGGAACAGATGTCGCACAAGCTGGCTTTTACAAATAAGAAATTCCTACACCGCTGGACACCTCTCCTCAAGTATATGTCCTGCTTGAAATATTTGTGCTTCCAGTCTCCCAGATTGCGTGCACTTCACCTATTTTATGAATTGCTGTAGGGTGCAGTCCCCCCTCCTTTGTTGCCCCCTTCTGTGGCTCACTAACACACTCTCCTTCTAAGCGACACTCAATTTCTTCTTCATTATACATGGCTTCGTGCACGTGAGAGATCAACTGGGGTTCTCCCAGTTCCCCCTTTCCCTACTCCCAGTTATTGTTCATTTCTCCATCTTGCCCTTCATATAGACATGCACCATCAAGAGCCTACAATACGCAGGCCTTTGGTTAGACTTTCCTAAGCCTCCTTATCAGAGTGATTTCTTTACTTTAGGCTCCCATCTTTGCAGACGACTTGAGCAATAGTACAGATGCATTAGCATAAAGTTTTATATGTACTGCTAACGCAATGTAACTGTCTTCTGAAGGTCTTCCTCTTTGTAATTGCATTTAAACTGTTATGTTCTTTTGAAAATTCAATAAACAGAACTTGAGTAAAAAAAAAGTATGTGACTGTCACTAGAACCTATTTACGTTTGTGGTCATGTGAAGCGTGATTCGGTGGTATTCCTTAAGCTTGTAAGCATTCGTGTGAGCCTGTGGCCGCTGATGGGATGCCTCCAGATAAGGAGATAACATGCATAGCTGGTCCAGAAATAGTCTCTAGTGCGTTTTGCTGTTGTGATGGGCCCTTTTGAGGAAAAACTCACATATCTAGGGTCTAGAGATGATAAACAACCTTTATAAAAGAACTTCATTTGTGAATAATATTCTATGCTTTCTCATAAACCTAGCTTAGTACCTCCTTGCACTTGCCACTGAATTACAGTAATTTCAGTAGGCATCAGTGTTTCAAATACATTTTTTAAAAATCGAAAGGCATGGGAGTAGCTGGTCATGCCCAGAGAGAAAGATAGCATTATTACATAATGGTTCGGACTTGTCTGATGATATAATCTGACATTTGGAACTATCCTTTCCATCAGTTTCTGGTAATCATTCTAAACCTATTATTACAATATCATTGGGTTACTTGATTTACTTACAAAAAAACTATACAACTAGTGGAAGCTAGAAATATCATGGCCTGGCAAGAATACCTGCATTAAAATGAATTTCTGACTAGGTTGGTCATATGTGATCCAAGCAATTCCAGGCTCAATTCCTGTACATGTCCTTGAAACAATACATTGTAAATTATGAAGTTGATGTGGGCTTCTAAAAGTAGCGAAATCTTTCTTTCTGAATCCCCCTTGCGAGTCGGGGTTTAGGTATTCCATGTTAAGGAAGCTCAGCTAAAATGAGATCTCGAGTGGATCATTAAACTAAAGATAAGCCATGGTTCATGTTGGTTGTTTGTGTTAGACCAGGAGCGGTTCCAGGTCGTGCGTGAAGATCTTCTTTGGATAGCACTAAAATTTTATTAGTGTGGGAAATGTTTTGGTATTGATCAGAACAGCTTGATGGTGTTGAAGGAAGGCTGTAAGCCCTAGGAAAATTACTAGCTTTCCTTTACCTCTGGCCGTATAATGAGAATTTTTGATTTTCCCCAGGCATATCTGATAAAGGCTCATAGAGTTGCTTAAAAAGATGCTCCCCATCCCTCAGTTAGTTATATGACAGCTGCTTTTTAAGAAGAAATTAACTGTTAAAGAAGATACTTACTTAGGGGTAGGTGGATGTTTTCCTACTAAGGCAGCAGCTCCATTGGGGGCAAACTGGGAGGAAGAAGAAAATCAAGGGTTAAAAGCATGTTCCATCGAAATCAACTTTCAAAGTGGTTTCTCTTCTACAGAAAGCTATAGAGAATTTGCCCCTAATCAGAGCCGCAAGAGTGTTAGTTGGGGGAGATATACAAGAAAAACTTGAATAATATCAGAACTAAGTTGATATCCTCTGTATTTGTACCACCTGTAATGAAAGTGCTTATAAAGTACTTCACAGGTGGTACTTGACTGCAGGATGGCTGAAAGCTAGATTTTAATGTACAGATAATTGTTAGAGGGGTTGTGATCTTGTGGGTATTCTATTCTGTATCTGGTAGACTTGTGGACAAGTGAACCTGTCAATGGAATAAAGCTATATCTTGCATTAAAGATATTACAAATGTTTATTTACCACATTTCACTCTGGTGGTCTTGATGGAAGATGTAGATGATGACAGTATCTTCTCTCTATCATCTCTTTTGGGTAAATTGATTTCTCAACTACACCCAACCACACAACTGACAATAGTACATAAGTGAAAGATTTCTGCCCCACTTAGCATGCTATTGTGGTGGACTAAAGTGTGGCACCTATGTGTGATTGTGAAACTCACTGCCACTGCTAGAGAGAGTATTGCCAGGTTTGAAAGGTTGTGGAAGCCCTATGTTATATTTAACAAACAGAATGATCCTGTTGAGAATGTCGGAAGAGGTAATGCTTTAATATTGCAGATTCCCTTGAGTTAAGTCTCAACTGAGAGTCTGAATTGTAATCGTACCATTTCTGTTACAGATTATTGATATTTACCTCATCATGGATGCTGGATTTGAGCTGCTTGAACGTGTGAATGGTGTAATGTTATTTGCTTCTGCTGGGCTGTCAGATGTTGGGGGTTCCTGGTCACAATTTGAGGCGACATCTATTGCCAAAAAATGGCACTATTAATTCTTTGTCTTGCTGTTGACTGCATGGATTGAAACTCTGAGACCCATAAATACTACACTGTGTAGCTATTATTTTGCTCTACGATAAATGATCTACACCATATTCCTAACAGGTTCTAAATCACCTGTAGCATATGGGGCATTTACTTTAGTTTGACAGAGTATGTTCTGGGCAATGTCAGTTTATTTACTTCCGGCGTTCAGTGATCAAACTAAATTTACTTTGAGAGGTTCAATGTCAACTTAGCTGAGTGTTTTCTCCTGTGGCCCTATAAATAGAATTTTGAAACAAGATTTTTAAAGTGCTTTAGAATACCATTGGTAGACATAGTGATAACACTTTTAATGCAGAGATGTCAGCGTTATTGAAAAAAAAGTACAACTTATCTTAAGTATGGACAAGTTACTTTTGTTGGTGTTGAGAAAAACAGAGAAATAGCTAAGGATAACAGTTTGTACTATTTCTAATTGAAAGCCATTCTTTAGTCAATTTTAATGAATCAGAACTTCAGCCTCTCTGATTTTTTTATTTTACATCGATTGGAAAAATAACAAATCATTTCATAGGTATAATCTTCTAAAGTCAGGGAAGCTGCATGGACTAGTATGACTGCAACGTCGACGTTTTGACCCTGGGCGGAAGCGCAGCTTAATATGCCTCAGAGGCGGGTCGTCATCAGGACTGGGGGGTAGGGAAACAAATGTTGACAGCTTCCCTGACCCCAATATAAAGTCACACTTGGGTCGTGTATTTATGCTTTAAGGAATGGACAGTACAACATAACTGTTATTTGTCTTACGTGTTACCTATTTGTATAATATATGTATAGCACCTTTTTCACTTGTCACCACAAGTCACCTTTCTTGCACTTCAATCACTTTATCGCCGTGTATTGTATTGTTTAATTGACAGCCATATTCATTAACATGTGTACATAATACTCATACAATACAATCGTCATTTTTGACCTAAAAATATTTTGTCTTTGTGGTGTGTTCTGCGTATCCCAATTTGGTTCTTGAAAAGTATTGTTGAACCATTTTCTTTCATTAAGTTTGTAATGTTTGCTATTAAAAATTGAATGTTCAGGATATATTAATTACATTAAACAAAGGAATTGTCACTCTCCCGACAGAACCACTTCTTTATATATCATACATACCCAGGTTCTGAGGGACACAGGGTTACCCCATTATTGCTAATGGCCTAGGACGTTGTAAAGCAGATGCTGAAAACAAGAATTCCTGTCCAAAATAACTGGGGACTGTTAGACCTGGTACCATTGGTGTGAGTCTCCCTTCCACTTTTTTCAGATTACCTCCTCTGTTTTTGATCTGTTTGCTGGTTTTAGATGCTTTGGGCACTGTGCCACTGCTATTCAGTGCCACGGTGCAAGTGCTCCCTATGTTAAATTGATGTATTGATTAGTGACTCCATGATTGGATCATTTGATTTACTTGTCATACCCTAGTATAGTGCACCAGGTGTGCCCAGGGCCTGTAAATCAAATGCTGCTGGTGGGCTTGCAGCACTGGTTGTGCCACACACAGAAGCAGCCTGTAAAATGTGTCTCAGGCCTGCCATTGCAGAGCCTGTGTGCAATCTGTGACTGCCATGTCGACTTGGCAAGTGCACCCACTTGCCAGTCCCTAAACCTTCCCTTATCTTCATATCAGACACCCCTAAGGTAGGCCCAAGGGCAGGGTGCATTGTAAGTATAAGGTAGGACATGCTCTGGTGTGGGTGGCATGTCCTAATAGTGAATTACAGCCATTTTCGTTTTTTCACTATTGCAAGGCTACCTGTCCCCATAGGCCAGAATGGGCAGATTGATTATAACATCTTATAATCCTAACTGACCCATGGAACATGGTAGAAATTCGAGTTTAGTATGCCTGAACTCAGAATGATAAAATACATCTTTTAGTAAAGTTGGTTTTAACATTCTGTGTTTGAAAATACCACTTTTAGAAAGTAGGTATTTTCTTGCCTAACTGTCCAAGCCTGTTGTGTATTGTGTGTCTGGTTTTGTGAGTGACAGGGGCTGGGGGATTCCAGGAGACAGGGTGAGTCAGCACAGGGCTGAATAGACCTATCTGCATGTAGAGTGGTGGGAGGAGTTGCACCTGGGTCTGAAAAGGGCTGTGCCTGCCTTCTACAATGCTGGCTCCACCTCCTGTGGTGCGTCTGATGTCCCTGGCCCACCCTGCCAAAGAAAAGAAGGAGTCCTGTAAACAAAGTGCTCCAGGACTGCACAGAGCTGGTTTGGACTAGGTACAGGCCCCTCTGCCTTCAGAGGACAAAGGATTTTGCAGTATAAATATGGGGACCAGACCCCAAGACTTTAGATCACTTATGGAACAACAAGACGAACCTCTGCCAAGGAGAAGAACCAAAGGAAGCTGTAGGAGTTAGACTGCCCCCCTGCCAGTGTGCTGTGTTGCTGGGTTGGCCTACAGTGGTGTCTTCAGTGCCAAGGAGAGGAGAAGGATCTTTTAAAACACTTTCATCATCTTGCAGAATATTACTCCAAGGGCTTGAACTTGTGCTTGCCTCCTGCTGAAGTCTCAGGGACAAAAGACTTCACCACCAGCTCCCCTCTGAATTCCCTTGCTGGGAATTCTGTCTGCAGAAGCCTGCATGTCGCTGGGAGCTGGAAGCGCGACTCAACGAGAAGAAGCGTGTCGCAGTCGCAGCTGTTGCCATCGCATCGCCGAAGAAGCGTGTCCTGCCGCAGAGGTAGCCGCCGCATCACCAGAGAAGCGAGCCTTCGTCAAAGCTGTTACCCGACGCATCACTGGAGAAGTGTGTCGCCGCCGCAGAGGTCGCCGGCGCATCACCGGAGAAGCGTGTTGCAGGGCCTGTCGCGGCTCCAAAGTTACAGAGTCGCCGCACGGCCGCCGGGCGTGCACGCATCGTCTTCACGTCGTCGCATCAAGGGCGCCATCTTATTGCATCGCACCGGATCGTCGCATCGCATCGAGGCGCCATCTTGCCGCATTGCAACCGGAACACAGTACGAGAATCAATGCATCACCTCCTCTCCGGTAAGGACCAAGACGCATCCCCTACTCTGCGCAAGCATTGAGGCGCGACGCATCGTCTCCCCGAAGCAAGGAACCGACGCATCTCCATCCCTGCGAACCTTTTTGTTTGTTTTGCGTTACGCATCCAGGTACTTTTGTGAGAACTTTGTCGCATTTACCATCAACTTGAACTAAGTTACTTCTACCATCTTTAAGTCTATTTTGAGTACAGTATTGTGGATTTTTGTCGTTTATGGTCTTGTGTTAAGTCTATATAAAGAAAACTTATTTTTATAAAACCTGTGTGGTGTCCATCTGTAGTGTTTTCACTGTATTACTGTATGTATTCACAAATGCTTAACACACCGCCTTTGAGATAAGCCTGTCTGCTCGTGCCAAGCTACCAAGGGGGTGAGCAGGGGGTTATCCAGTAGTGTAACTCCCTTGTCCTGACGTAGAAGCAAGGGTCCCTATTTGGTCAAAGGTACCTACCTCTGCCAACTAGAGACCCCCAGTTCTAACAGGGACATTGACCTGATGCACCGGACCTGTTCCTGTGTGAATAACCATGCTGCAAGAAAGACTCTGAACGCACCCATCTGGAAACTTTTTTCAAAACCAAGCAGTGAAAAAGAGCATACAATTATACACAATTAGTTTGTGAAATACAATCAGTGTCCCAAATCCATAAGATCCAAAAGTATTGAACAGAGAGTCTTGAAGTTTCTTTTTCCAATTACTCTTTATTTGCAGTCATAAGCGACATGCGTACATCAGCCCAGCCAATGCGTTTCGTCCAACATAGACTTCCTTAGGGCTGTAAAAACAATTTAATATGTATATTTTAGTTATTCAGTATACAAAAAAGATTTAAATAACCTAAAACTTAATGACCAGATAGACATATAAAAAGCTGTTCAATCTCCTACTCCAGAGAAGTTTGTCAAATATCACCTCACTTGTGTGTCCCCCTGCCTATATACATTCTTACAGCAATGTCCCAATGTCAACAGTTATTGGAAACTACAGCAGTATTGTTGTAAGTTCTGAAGAGACCCTTAAACTGCCAAGGTCAAAGCGCATTGCCTTCTTAAAAACGGAGACTATAAAATTAAAGGGAGATGAATAATGCCTTTATGGGCCAAGAAGTGATACACTATAAACTCTGGTCTAACCTGCATAGCAAGCAGCCTCCTTGCCACACTGAACAAAGGAATTCAAACAACCACTTTTGGTCCTCTTTCAACTCAAAACAGAAAGAGTTGTGTTATTTCATTCTTAGTTAATCCCTTTCCTTAAAAAATATTTATTAATTGCCAGCTTTTTTGCCACACATGAGCACTTGGGTTTTACAAGGTGGTGGGCCCCCCTAACAACAATTAAAACTGTTTTAGCGTGCTTCTCCAAAGAGTGTATTTGTGTAACAGAAAACCAATTCAAATGAAATAAAATGGTATGAGTAACTGTTATTTGATTAATAATACAAATAATTTAATACATTGCATGAAAATATTTAACTGCAGTCCTTATGAATAATGTAAATAAGGCCTGGAAGGGTGTTCTTTTTATTTTTTATCAATATAGGTCAATTCATTTCGTAGTCTTACAAGGACTCAACCCCATGACTCTTCACCTTGTATTCTCTCTATGTTGTATTCAGTGTACTTTCAGTGTTCTAAAATTGGCATAGTATAATTTAGACTTTTGATAGTCCTTCACTTTCTTAACCTCAATTGGGGATTTGTGTTAGTTTTGACCCTAGTATTCTATCCTGCACCTTACCTCTAAATGCAGTGTGATGTTGCTTATTCTTATAAAGATGTGTATAACAGGTTAATTAAGTTAAAGACAGCAGTAATTTCACCAGTTTGGCTTTTTCTCAGATGAATTGAATGTGGACATTGATTAGCAATGCAACATTAGCCACTGCATCACATAAGGCTTGATTACATCATATACAGCACTGCGTCACATTATATCTGACATCAACAAGTACCTAACTTGTTAGAGGACTGATTGTCTGATTAAGAAAATAAGTTGTTAGGATTGGAGAAATGAGCTTTCAAACTGTTACTTTCTTGCTTACAACTTAAATGAGCAAGATCTCTATACGCCAGGCTGCATAGTTGAGCAGCCATGCAATATGCTCTCTCGTACGTGTTGATCAAAGAGGAACACATATATGTTGTATTCATGGACTTACGTGTTGCCTTTGATTTTATCCCCAGAGGGAAAATGTGGGATGTTCTAGCACAGTTAGGTGTACCAGACTATCTCCTTCAAATTATCATTAGGCTTCACCAGGGAAATTATGCCCAGATAAGATGGGGACAAAATGGCGAACTTACTTGATGCATTAAGGTGGTCAGAGGGGTGAGACAAGGGTGTGTCTTGGCCCCAACCTTGTTCACTCTCTATATTAATGGGCTACTAGAGTCCCTATATGATTGTAATGGGGACTCTCCTAAGATAGCTGGCAGCCCAATTGCGTCTCTAATGTTTGCAGATGACACACTACTTGTCTCTCGGACACCCATGGGGTTGCAAAATTTATTGAACAGGTTCTCAGTGGCATGCAATGATCTTGGTCTTGAAGTCAATGTAAATAAAAGAAGATTTATGGTGTTTAATCCCCACAAATCTTTTAAAGGTAAAGGGAAGCTGGGAAACTCCATGCTAGAACAAGTATATGATTTTGTCTATTTAGGGGTCAAATTTACTAATACAAAGGCATGGTCCTCACAGATTTCCAACTCCCAGCTCACCCTTCAGCATGTCAGTTCTGCCCTGTCCAAAAAACAGAAAGCAAGTATATATAGGCCAGTTATCCCTGTTATTGACATTTATCGGGCAAAGGGGGTAAGTGCTGCTTTATTTGGAGCTGAGATCTGGGGTTACCAGAATGTAGGGCCCATAGAGAAAACGGAAAGTATCTTTATGAGATCTACACTGGGCTTACCATGCAGTGCGCCCCTAACCCCAATTCAGCTGGACCTTGGTCCCCGCAATATAGCATACGGGGCAGTGTTGAGACCTCTAGCCTATTGGTTACGTGTCTAGCATAATAATACACCACTCCCTATGAGAGAATCATTTTTAGAATGAATAGCATTGGACAGTAAAGGGAGTATTCCCTGGTTAAAACATGTTAAAACTTGGCTACACAACCTTGGCATGAGTGAGCTGTGTATTAACACCCCACTGTATCGAGAAAAATACCTTGACGTCTCTTAAATGGGGATTTTGGCACTAAATCTATGCCCAATGGTTGAACCCAAACACCGTGGGTGTTTTAAGTGGCAGGCTTTTGGATTTTAAAGACAACTTATATTGTGAGGAGTTCCTGAATCAGATTGAACCCCCGCAATCGAAATCCCTATACTTACAATTCAGGTACTGCATTTTGCTGCTTAATGTCTTTCGATGTAGATGGAATGGCCAAAACATCTTGCCTCTATGGCTATTCTGTCCTGAAACAGAAGAACATTTTTTATTCCTTTGTCTCAGATATGCAGCGAACAGGAGATCTTGGTTAGTTCCTATTTGTTACATCTTGTCTGTAAGACAAATGAGGCCCACCATTAGGATTTTTAGAAGTGACATTATTGCATGGTTGATTTTTGCTTTATCAAGATATTTGTTACACACATGGCGTTTTAGATGCAAGTACATGCCAGGGATAAGTACAAATTATACCCTTATGATTGATGCTGCCCCCTAAACAGTGGTCCTTAAAATTAGTAATAATAATGGGGCTCTTCTCGTTTATTGGTCCAATGTTAAACCTCTGGTGACTCTTAAATAACTGTGTATGGGATATAATGTGCTTGGTTTTATTGTGTACATAATGTGTACTAATTAATCTTGTCTCTTGCACTGATTGTTTTTATGCTAAGTTATTAATGTGAGCGGGATCTCCATTTTAAAATGTTTATTGATTTTAATATTGTCATTATAGCAATAGCATGTACGTCACCAATACTAAATTGTACTTTATGGTCATATTTTGAACCTACTAAAAATTATTACTACTACTACTGTGTCTCCTTTATCAAATTCCTGGTGTAATCAGCCATTTGTGCCCTCTCTTATTTGATATTGTAGAGTGTAACTTCTAATTGTCCTATTACGGAGTCATATAAGCAAGGAATTGTGGTGTGGGAATTTAGTGTACTTTTGCATATCAATTTAAGACTACTTGCCAGTTTAAGACAACATTTTAAGGACATAGGCATGTGAACAGAGTGCATTGCACATGAAGGCAAATACCTCATATGTTGTTAAACCATTGGTGGCCCCAGAGAATGCATATAAGTGAGCTTGAATAAAACTATTTCTGACAATAAGCTCTTACTAGATGCCTATGATTTAAATGTGTGAATGTGTGGCTTCCAAGTGTACAGTCATTTCCAAATCAAGTTATTTCTAGTGCAGGAAACTTTAACTAAGCATTCCTGCTCAAAATCCTCAAATAAAAGGCCTAGTTTAGACCACAGTAGACAGTATGCTGGTACAGAGGAGGCAGAGTCCATTACTTTTTCTCCCTAGTGGTGGAGCATCCTCATTATTTATAGATGTTCACTTGCCTGCTGGGGATCTCTGTGCTGTGAAGACAGATGTAGTGGCAGCTCCCTTCACTGGACTTTTGGTTTGCTGAGGCCACACCATGTTTTCATAGCAACTGCCTGGCTAACCCTTTTTAGTTCAAAGAAAACAATCTCATAAAGCTGGAGTTTGCTTTCTCAAAGTAAAGAACAAATGATGGGGGGGCGGAGCTTGCCTGGCTCCAAGATGGCCGCAACGAAGTAGAGCTCCGGCCAGCCGACCGCCGTAGCAGCAAAGTCCTGTCACCCACAGCTCCAAACAATATGAAGTAAGCGCAGAACTGCCTTGTAGACAACCCGATGTTGGGAATCTGGCATCGGATCCTGGAGCTGCATTGCCGAAGCGAGAGAAATCACTCCCGTCACGGAGATCCCGCTGAGGCTAAAATGATGGCTGGGAAATAGAACGCTGCACCAACCGTATGTAGTTGCCCCACATAGAAGTGAAGTGAGCCATGGTGAGAGGAGAGGCAAGACGGAACTACGTTGCTTAGCTTGACACTGAAGCTGGGCCCCCTCCGATGGTAACGTGCGGACCTTGACAACCCAGAGAGCCGAGTGTCTGGAAGAGTGCTGGAGACACGGACAAGGCCAAGGGCAATAGCCCGGAGCAGCAACTCTGGGGGGCGCAGCACGACCATAAATAACGTGCTCCGGTCGGCAGTTGTACATAAGGCCGCCACTGCGATACCAACGCGGTTATCAGAAAAAGACTGCGATGCACAGAGCGACGTGGGATGCATATGGCTGGCAGTCCAAGTAAGATCCCATTCAGCGCGGAAGGTGTTGCGAGCGCAGCCTGAGGTGGCCCGACGCAAGGGAGGGCCGCGCGAGCCCTGGTGCTCCAGAAGCTCACTGTAGACAGATTACGGGTCCGCACACTATAGACAAAGTGCTGTCTTCGGTTCCCAACAGAGGAGGCACCGGCAAGGCAACGTGAAACAGGGTGAAACATAACCAAGATACGCCCACGTGGGAGTGCTGAGGATAGCGGGGCGCTTTGGGGGAAGCAAGATGTGGCGCATTTTAGTTGGCCCTACAGTCACACCGGTGCGACGCTCACGACCGAGGTACCTGATGATATTGCCTGAGAGTCTCCCACGTGGCAGGAGCACCTAAAGGGCCATGGTAACGGTCACAACCAGGAGCCATGTGGAGGAAAGTGTAGGCCAAAGATTGCAAATGGTGATCCACACACCATCATCTGAGTGATCACTAGAAGTGGTGTGCAGAGCATAGAAACCTCACGAGGCGGGCAGAGCAGCATAGTCTTCGAGCGAGCACATTGAGATCGTATGCTGCGAGGCGCCCGGTGCTCCGCGCCATCGGTGACCTTGAAACGGGTCTCCGAATATCCTTTGCAATCATTGTGTGTGGCACGTGGGTCTGCGCGGCAACGCCTTGGTTTGGAACGAGAGTACAGGCTATAGAAACATCCTGTGCCATGGGGAAGACAGATAAAACTCAGCCCAAGCTGCACTTCGAAGCATGAAAGATCCCCAGGTCCAAAGAACCAGATCACAGCAGCATAGAACCGGAAGTTGATGAGGCAGAACAAACCCCAGATGCAGACCTTAAGCAGATACTCATAGTTCTGTAGCGAAGCCTCACGAAGATTGACAGTAAAATCAACGCATTGACCTTCCGCATGGATAGGATGACGGAGAGACTTGATAAACACCCAGAGAGACTAGACATAGTTGAAAAGCGGGTCTCGGTTGCTGAAGACGTCATAGCGGCAGACACTGCAGAGCAAAAGCAGATGGCTAAAACGATACAATTACTGAAAGCCAAAACTGAAGACTTAGAAGCACGTTCCAGGAGGAACAATCTGCGTATCATAGGAGTCTCGGAGACAATGCATATAGACAATATGGAATTATTCGTGGAGACCCTCTTGATCATGATTCTGGGCAGGGACACGTTCACTGAACTTATCGTGGTGGAGCCAGCGCACCGATCACTGGCCCCCAGGCCGGTCTCAGGAGCACCTGCTCGGCCCATAGTGGCGAGGACTCTCAACTATTGCAACCAGGATGCTGCTCTTCGCAAGGCTAGGGAATTACGGACATTGAAGTACGAGGGGATGTAATTGTCCCTGTTCCCAGATTTTACCCAATAGGTGCAGGAAGCAAGGAGGCTGTTTGTCCCGGTCAAGAGGTAACTCTGCGAGCTCCACCTGGAGTACAGCATGATGTACCCAGCCAAACTGCGTGTCCAGGCGGAGTAAAAAGCACACTACTTTACGAACCCGAAACAAGTGTTCCATTCCCTCAAACAAAGGAGAGACTCTGCCAGCAAATGGAGCTCACTGCGCAGGGTCCGCGCAGAAGATGAGATAACACCAGTGGAAGAAGAACAATAGCAGTATTGCCAAATGCATAAATAGTCAAGTATCCTGCCCCAGGTCGGAAAGAGCAGGAAGAGAAATGTGGGATGTTGTGACGAGGCATGGACTGGTTGCAAGAAACTGAGGTATTGTACATTTTGGTAACAGCACATAGCCCAGGCAATGGGAATGGTTAAACAAACAAACCTATACACGGTCCTCCCAGTGGCCCTGCCCACAATTTAATAAACGGTAGACACCATAGGTGGATCTCCAGGGTAAGGACATTATGTAAACAGTTCATATAGAAGAATTAGACGAATAGTTGGCAGATGATACTCACTGGGCTTTAGTTACGGCATAGCAATAAGGCCCATAGATACTAACATGAGTTAGTAATTTGTGGGAGACAAGCAATACGCAAAATGGCACTGGCTGGTCGGCGCTTCTGGACCAACAGGTTCAAGTATGGGGGGCAACATCCACCCCCACAATGTCTCCACAATGTATAAGGCAATTATTGGTGTTAATTTTGAATACAGGGAAGGGGGGTGTTTATATGGGAGGGGGAGGGAATAGTTATCGCAATGCAATGTTGGGTAGTATATTGAGTGGGGGGGGGGGCGGGGTTGAAATGTTAGTGTTAAAGTTGAGAAAAAATGAAACACTGGGACAAACACGACATGACAAAGGTACATTGACCATAGAGCAGAGATGGCACAAGGAGCACAGAGTGAAACAGGGAAACTAGAGTCACCGCAGCTAAGGTTCATCACATGGAATGTACGTGGTCTTAATGATCACAGAAAGCTCAGGAAAGTAGTGGCATACTTAAAGAGACATAAAGTAGATATAGCCATACTACAGGAAAGGCACTTACCGCCGGGCGCGACGATCTTAACAAAACAAAGAATGCGGGGGACTTATCACACAGCAGGCTTCACATCCCATGCCTGAGGGGTCCTCATAAGGAAAGACGGTAAAGCAGGGATTCGGTTGACAAACATACAGACTGACAAGGAGGGTAGATACATCATAGTTACATGCCGAAAACAAGACCTAGAGGTTGAGCTGGTAGGGTTATATAGCCCCAATAACGACGATCCACACTTTTACTATAATCTTCATAATGGCTTGATGCAAAGGGGCAGTCTTCCACAGGTCTGGGGGGGGTGACTTTAATCGCATACTGGACCCTGGGTTGGACTGGTCACATGGCCCTCCCCAACGCCAGTCAGCAGCTGCCAAAGCACTGCTAGATATTGCTCAGGCCTAGGGGACATATGGCGACAACAGCACCCGCATGAGGGGGATACACGCACTACTCGTCCGTATATGATACGCATACACATATAGATTACTGGCTCATATCACAAAGCCTCATAACAAGAACAGTTAACTGTAAGCCACTTCCACACACTTTTTAAGATCACTCCCCAGTAATCCTAGATTTCTCATTGCGGCCGCGCCGGATGGCGCCGTTCTGGAGATTTCCCCCCCTATTCATTGCTTGACCCAGTATTTAAGGCAGAGATGACGCAGGCAATAGAGGAATACTTTAGCATAAATATTGGCACAGTGGACCACTTTAGTACAGTGTGGGAAGCTTTTAGGATGTATATTAGGGGGATCACAATAACTAAGCATGCAGGAGTCCTGAAATCCATTCGGAATAGGTTAACGCAGCTGGAGAAAGAAATAGCAGAGTTAGAAGCACAACACAAAAGAACAGGCGATGCGGGAACCTGGGAGATATTAAGACCAAGCTTACTGATTATCAAGACATGGCCAACGATGAGGTCAGGCACCTGTGGCAGTATGCCGTAGCGAGGAGATATGGGGAGGGGGAACGCCCCAGCGCTGCATTAGCTACACTGCTACGCCCTAATAGAGAAACCACAGTAATCACAAGCATATTAGATGAGGAGGGCAAGGTGCTCACTGATACCGAACAGATAGCGGATAGATTCAATCGATATTATGCAAATCTATACAGCTTGCGCATCACATTTGATGAGGCCGCCACAGCACATTATTTAGATTATATACAAATGCAATGGCTCACTCCGGAACACAGGGAATTCCTTATGTCCCCGTTGAACCCATTCGAGATAAAAGAGGCATTAGCCGGAATGCAGGCAGGGAAAGCACCGGGAACAGACGGCCTAACAGTGTCTTTTTATAAGGAGTTCCAAGATATCCTTATACCACACTTAGTAACACTGTGGGGCCGATTCACAAAACTAATTTGAGATAAAATCCTAAACTTACTACTTTTGGTATTCACAGAAGGCATTTAGTAGTGATCCAGCGCGATATTAGCAAACAGCATTCATACACCAGATACTCACTTGGGCCCATACATTCATACTACGCTAATACTTACGCTGGGTTTTATCAGTTGTTACTCTCTATCAAAATCCCTGCTACCAATTACCTTTTGATTGAAGAGTAATGACTTACCAATGAATCCTTTGCTAATTGGGAAATTTAAAATGAGTGACATTCATTATAGTACATAATCCTGAAATAACCACTGAGTCAGGAAGTTTTAAAATGTTTATCTAAAGATTTAGCAGAGTAAAATACAGAGCCACATGGTACTTAATCGCAATACCCAAGATTAAGCATAGAAATGATTATTGCTAATCAATGACGGTGTTTAAAGAAAAGGAGAAGATAGAGACAGCAGCGCAACTAAAGGTTGCATTATATTTACCTAAGTGCAAGAACCAAACCCCTTAGCCAAGGAGTTGGAATAATAGGACCCAGGAAGGATGAAGAGCAACGACCTCCTCCAGGATCAGGACAGGACCGGTGACCTCTCTACAACGACGCCTGCGTCGTTCCCCTCTCTGATACTCGGCTTCTCCTCGATTCTCCCGTGCCTTCCTTCTAATGGACTCTGCCGCCCCCTCCTCAGGACCTCTTCTGGACAGGGACTCGGTCTGCAATCGGTCAGCTTGGCGGTCTAGAGCTAAGCGCGCTCTGGCAGCATGGACGCCTGTTCTTCATGAACGCATGCTCTCATGGAATCTTGCTCTGACTAATTAACTAATGCTATATTCTATTATACCCTTCTACGCCCATGTACCTCCCCTTAATGTTACTAAAATATGGGACCACTACTTCTGATTGGACAGGGACAGGGGTGGATTCTCGCACCATGTTAATTTGGCCTAAATTGTAAAGCCTATTGTCTTTACGTTCCCACCCCTTCAAATTAATACATTCGCTTTATTTCCCACCCGTCTCATGACAAATGTAAACCAATTTTCATAGACAATGTGTCAATATGCAACAGGAAAGCCAAAATACAGCATTTTTGGCCATCTGGTCACGGCCTTGGACGACGTCCAGATTGACTTCATTTGGCAGGCACACAGGACAAATGCGCAGAACCAGTTGCCTCTCGAGTTTCAGAACACCAACCCAGGCCCAAGTTTACGAACTAATAAAAGTGCAAGAAGAAAATATTAGAATCACAAATAAAATGTTTCACTGTATACCCACTTTTTCTATTCTATTCCCATTTAATTATATATTCTAACCCGCGTTAGTAGACGTTAGGAAACGACAATTTAGTAATGACATGAGAGCAAGCTTGAAGCATGTGAAAACATTAAACAGCCATTTTAATGCACACTGCGCAGAAGCAGAAGTTTCCCACCAAGCAAAGAAAGACGTCACACCATGTGATATGGTTGCGACATGCGCATTGAGTTTTCCAGCGCATAGCGGCCATTTTGAATTACAAACAAGCGTTATTCATTAGTAAAACACATAGGCAAGCATCCCTTTCTTTTGTGTCGTGAATGCAAAGGTTAGTATCAACAATACAAGTTTAATAAATTAATACTGTGAGGAGGATTGAATACAAGCAAGTTTCATTTATGAAACCTTGCTCCATCAGTAGTAGTAAAGTTAGGATTCCTAACTTTACTACTACTAAATGCCTTTTGTGCATACCAAAAGTCGTAAAGTTAGGATTTTGTCTCAGTTTAGTAGTAGTAAAGTTAGGAGTCCTAACTTTACTACTACTAAATGCCTTCTGTGAATAACAAAAGTAGTAAGTTTAGGATTTTATCTCAGATTAGTTCTGTGAATCGGACCCTATATGAAGAAATAACGGAAGCAGGAATTATGTCTCCAACGATGCGCGAAGCATTAATTGCCACATTATTAAAGTCGGGCAAAAGCCTGGACAACTGCTCATTGTACAGACCATTGTCACTTTTGAATGTAGATACAAAAATATACGCAAAAATCCTGGCCACTCTTACTACCAGAAGTGGTGAGTGTAGAACAGGCAGGATTTGTTCTGGGCCTTTCATTAACTAACGATTTAAGGACATTATTCGGCGCCATTCAATATAGATTTCTGGAGGTAAAGACAGCAGCGGTGTTTCTCGATGCCGAAAAGGCGTTCGACTTTGTGGAGCGGGGTTTTTTAAAGGCGGTACTACGTAAAATTGAAGTTGGAGAAATATACCTTAAGCTTATCTATGTACTGTACAATAAACCCACGGCTAGGATACGAGTGGGGAGGATAATTACAAACCCTCGGAGATTACGAGAGGCACCAGGCAAGGGTGTCCTCTGTCGCCCCTGCAATACGCCATAGCAGCCGAATCCCTGGCCTGTGCATTAAGGGAATATCATGGACACAGGGGTATATGGTACCCTGACTAAAAGTTAATAGTTTCAGCGTATGCTGATGACACACTGTTATACGTGCGAGACCCGGAAAGGAATCTATCTGCAGTGCTGAGAGAGGTAGTCCGCTTCGGGGGCCTCTCAGGGCTCCAGATCAACTGGGATGAATCCATTATCTTTCCACTTTCCACCAGCACAACTTGGATAGCGTTGGATTTCCCCCTTCGTTGGACAAAGGAACCGGTTCGATACCTCGGAATACAAATACACACAGATCCAGAGCAGGTGCTGAGGGAAAATGATGGTAAAGCAATACAGAAACTAGAGGGAGACATCGAAAGGTGGATTACACTCCCTTTATCTCTAATGGGGCATGTCACAATTATTAAGATGGTAGTGCTCCCCAGGTTTTTGTTCCTGTTTCAGAATATCCCGATTACACTGTCGCGAGCATTCTTCGACAAATTACGGTCCTTACTGCTGAGGCTGGTCTGGGCGGGAAAGCAGACTAGGGTGCAATGGAAGATATTAGTGTTACCCTACGACATGGGTGGCCTTAATGCGCCTGATTTGGAGTTATATTACAGAGTAGCGCAGGGTGCACCAGCACTCTATTGGCAGGATAGTAAGCAAACACTACCACACTACCACACAAACATCTTGAAAAAGTCGCAACCATCCCTCACACGCTCTCCCGAACGCTATTTAGGAACCCTACAAGGAAGCACAGAGTTTTAGACTCCCTGAATTCAACTCATACCTGGAAACGAATTCTAGAATATTACTCAAGCTCTCTACTGTACTCCCCGCATATGGAGGTAGAATGGTGTGCTTGGCTGGAAATAAGTCAGGAAAGGGAGGTAGTGTGTGCATTACAAATGTTGGGAATCACCAAAATGGGGGATCTCTTCGAGAACGGGGTGGTTAAAGAATGGGAAGCCCTGCAGGGGAACGCAGAGAACAGAAAGCCCATAGCACAGTTCCAATATTTTAGAGTGAAGCATGCCCTGTGGGGAATACTAGGAGAGGATATGCAGGAACCTCTGAACATATCAGCACTGACAACACTAATACAGTCAGATTCCCAGCTAGATTGATAAAGAAAACACATGCATTGGTTCAGGAAGAGAGCAGGCCGAAGCTCCTGAAAGCGCGACTTGAATGGCAGAGGGATTTGGAGAAACTGATAGATGATAAGTGTTGGCAGCACTGTTGCTCAGTGACCCGCTCGGTGTCTCTAAATGGCAGACACAGGCTTATTCACTTTAAGTACATAAATAGAATATATTACACTCCGGAGAGGCTCTTCAGATATGGATTTAGGGACACAAAGGAATGCCCACGTTGCCACGCACACACTGCTGATTTCATACATGTAGCATGGTATTGCCCCGGGTTTGCAAGATATTGCCTTTTCAGGCATTTCTGGTGGGAAAGGAGACGGGGGAAGCCGAGAGAGAGCAAGCAAGCCAGACGTCAAGGATGTGAACTCTGCAACAGAATAGATGGGATAAGCGATAGGAGCGGAAAGAGGGATATGTGCATGCACTAGCCTGTGATGTTATGCATCAGTATAGCATAAAATGGTCATATCTCATACGGTGTCAAAATGTAAGCATTGTCAAGACTACAACCTAAACCATGTCATGTTGTACAATGTATACTAGTAATGCAATGTGTTTTGTAAAATAAAAGAAAAAAAAAAGAAAAAGTAAAGAACAAATGATCCCAGCTCTCAGAATTGAATATTGTTCCCTCCCATGCTAAGCATGGTGGACACAGACAGGAAAACATGAGTGATGGTGGTCCCACCTTCATTGTGGTGGGATGACTGTCATTGTGAGCTGGTGGCCACTTGGCAGACTGGTTGCCTGGTCAGAGATTTTCACTGATACAAACCTGTGGCTTCCCTGACTCTCAGTGGTGGCTGGTGACTTTTGAAAGTGGTGGTTCATAGAGTACCTAAATTCCAGCAAACAATAATGGGGGGTCTAAGAGCTGGATGCCAAACTTTACTTCCTTTAGAACAATAAAAGACATCTCCTGTGCATTCTGTTTGTCAAAGTAATCTGACTCTTCCTCCTTTTTCCTCTGATTACTGCCTTATTTCGCTCTGCTTTCGGGCATAGTGTAATGATAAAAAATAATTACCAGCGCAAATCTATGTTCCACCACACGTTCCTTTAGGACATTTTACATACCCCCAGTTCTTTGCATGTGCCTGCAATTCTTATACCAGTGCTCGGATCCTTGCTGCAGCAGCGATGCCATTGATGTATAAGCAGCATGCGATGGGAGAAAGATGCTGTGAAGACAACTCCTGCAAAGAGCTCTGCTTTCACTTTTACACCCTTTGTAGCGTGGGCAGGTAGACAGACTGCAACCAGCTAACATAACCAATAGAGATGCGGCTCTCATTTTGTTTGTAATAGTCAACAGCATGAGAGCAGGGCCCAGATTGGTTCAGGCAGGCAAACCAAGGCTCATTAGGAGACTGGGAGCTTGTGTCTGCATTTCCCTCAGCTTCTTGACACCGTGCTGGTTAAAAAAGGCATGTCGGATCGGGCATCACAAGAGAGTCGTCCAATCTCACATGCACACTTCGAACCTTAGGGCATTATTCTTCCCTGCTGTCAATCAGCAGCCATTGACCCACCCATCAAGACACTGGAGCAAGGTAGCAAAGCATTTTATTTTGTTAAAAGTAAATAATGTATATAACGTTATTGTATGTGGTTGATTACAGGAGGGGGGCGATGCTCTTTTGCCCCAAAGGAGGAACCGCCCCTGCTGACTCTAAATAGAGTTCAGGGGGGACATGAAAAATGGTGGTGCCCCTGTTCTGCCAAGACCTTAATGAAGCCCTAAGTGTACTTCTAAAAATTTCCATGGCACCATAGATATTGATATTGGGCATCTTCAGCCTTTGCGAGGACAGATCCAAAAGTAATCCAGTAACAGAAGTAATAGGAAACCTCAACAACTTAGGATGCAGCGATGTGGTCACTTATAAAGCTGGCGATAGCCTGGGCTTTGTGTGTATGCACAAGACAATAAATCAAGAGCTGCAACTGTGGTTAAACTATTCACCAATCTCACTTTAGCTAATCTGTGTGAAATACATCCTGCATAGCCACTGTAAAACAGAATCAGGATCCAGACCAGGCGGTTGAAATATATATGAATGACAAACGTTCAAAAGACCTTCCTTAAAGTTTCAAGTTCAGTTGTCGATGAGACAAACCCTGAAAAAATTTAAGATATCCTTCACTGCAACATTTTGGCTTTGTTTATTATTCTCATATACTTCAAACAGATCAAAATGAAGTCAGGGTGCAAAGCATCCAACAAACGACAGTTCTGACACAGATCTGTTTTTTACAGTCATAAAAGGTCCAAGTAGTCTGGTTAGACGGAAAGAGTACAGAAGATGGAACTACATGGCTTTCATGCTTTCAGAAAGATCATACCATTGTCCATGAAGCTACCAACCAGTCGACAGAAATCATAAGTATCATCAGATTGACTAAACCTTAGTCCCTGAGAAAACACTAAAAGTGAACATCTTAATTTTTATTGTTAGATAGAAATGAAGCTATACTATGATCATTGAAACATAAAGTAGGCTTCTTAATATGCCTGTCTGAGGCCAACCCAAAGAAAGAATTCCTAGGGTTGGACTTTAACCTCCATAGCGAACTGTAAGCCCCTCATTATGAGTAGCCCAGAACAGTATCCCCACAAGGGAGATCTCTCCGGGCCATTCAGACTTAACCAATGTCTCCAGACCCAGTTTTTCCAGGCTTAAGATCAGAGGATTCAGCCCTGTGTGTGGTGCTGTTGTGGGCAGCAGCTTCACTTGGCCCCCGCCCACCTTGCTCCTCCGAATTGGGGGAGCTGCAAATCCTCCCCCCAGTCACCTGACCTGCTCTTCTCTCCCATTTGCATGATTGGCCTTGCAGCCATTTACCACCTGTTTCAAACAGGTAGTAAAAATATGCAGATTTGGGCCTGTTATTTCACAAGGAAAGGGAAAAAACCAAAGTGATTTGCATCCAGAATTTTCAGGGTCATGCATGTCTTTCCTCATTCCAGGGGAAGTAACGTGTGTTACTACAGTACTGGAACCTTCATAGAATAACATGCTTGAATCATTTCCCATCGTCGAAATGGGAGTCCCCAGTACATTAAGATAGCAATATAATGTTAACAGGAACTAGAAAGAAGGCCCTAAGCCCCTTTAGTTATGTAACATATCCCAGTCATTTGTTAAAAGAGACCAAAAATAGGTTTCAACCAATCAGAATGCCCTACCCTCCAGAACACTCCTGAGAGAAGCTCCAGCCCTTCAGATTTTCTACCTCACGTATGTGCTAGGGAGTCTCCACTGAGCTCTGCTCAGTTCCTTCATTCTACAGCTACTCCAAGGTCTTTATCAACTGTTTTTTCTTCTCATAGAGGAGTTTTGGACTTATAGTCCCTTCATCTTCAATCTTCAGTTCTTTCTCCTGACTTTACCATGTCAGATAAGGAAAATAAAAGTCTCTTCAGAGCTTGTGCTACCTGCTCCAAGAAAAGGCTTCATACTGATGACCCTCACAAGGACTGCACCTATTGTCTTTACCCCAATCACAAGGCCAAAGAATGCAAGGTATGTTGCATTTTATCCACCAAGACATTACGAGACCGTGAGGTGCGCCTGCCAATTCGGCTTCAAAAGCTAAAATCAAGGATGAGCCAACCTTCCAGTGAGGACAGTGATGAAGCGTCTTCTTCTTCTTCTAGAAGATCACATAAAAGGGAGAGATCCCCTCACACTCACTCCTCAAGTGAAGGCCCCAAAAAAGCCTCCAAAAAGACCACTCATGGGTCTTACAGGTGCAGCTCCTCAAAATCTCCCCACAAAGAGGAAAATTAGATTAAAGAGTGTTATTCTGCGGACAGCAAGCTAAAAAAACAGAACTGAGCCTCCTACATCAACCCCTCAGGTGAGGCATGCTGTTAAAAAGCCTTCTTCTGTACCCCCAGGGGAAAAATTGACGATAAAAAACTTACAGAAAAAATCCTCACCGTCCTCAGTGCCTGTTGCCATCAACCGGCCCTCGGTGCCGATTTCCAAAGGGGCTTCGTCAACGGTTTCCATCCAACCATCGACGCCACTGCCGGTGACACCGCCGTCGTCCACTGGCAGCTACGCTTTCACTGATGTCGCCAACTACACCGACTTCCTCGTCAGCGCCTTTATTGACGACATCTCTATCGGCGACTCCGTCAACGACGCCGTCGACAATCCAGTCAACAAGGAAAAAATTCACAAAAAACAGTGAACAAGGCAGAGTAAGACACCTAACACCAGAACTCACCCCTCCCAGTAAGGTGACACCATTGGTTCCTTTATACCTACTGGAAGAACAGGACTTAGGTGAGGATAGTCCATTCGGATATGCTAGTCTAGTCGGATATGAGCACAGTCCATCAGAATTGCAAATGAAATCTCAGGAAAATGACTATGAGGAGGAATATGAAGATCAACATTATTATGTTCCTCAAGAGCAGTACTGCCTACCGTACCAGGAGGAGAGGGTCTGCAAGGCATCTTCGTTGATTGCTGACTTACAATTCATGTTATCAGACTCCCGCTGAGCAACCTGCATTACCACCTCCACCACTCTCTATTCCTCCATCCACTCCACAATGGAATCCTACTTTATTGGCTACCCCCACTCACCATTCACCTCAACCTTATCTCCAACAAGATCCTGTGACCACTGATGATGACCATGAAGAGGGAGAACTTAGAGACCAGCCCCAGGAATGGGATGACCAGCTCATACCCACACCATCCTCTCCATCACCAATTCCGATTGATTCTCCACTGGAGGATATTGGTGGATTCCTTAACTTGGTTAAGAGAGCTGCCACACGTTTTGACTTACCCATGCCCCCTTCTCAAACGAAATCTTTCCTATATGACTTTAAGGAGCCTTTTAGGAAATCTTTCTGAGCTGTGCCAATTGTTAGCTATATCTGGGAGGAAGGCCTCAAAGTCATGAAGGCTCCAGCAACAGTAACTTCAGTCCTTCCTCGACTAGAGAAGAAATATAAGGCCCCAGATGACACTCCTTCTTGTCTTGTAGGACACCCAAAGCCTTATTCTGTCATCTCGCAGGCTGTGTAGAGGAAGTCAAAGAACCAGTCGGCTCCAATAACAGCTCCTCTGTATAAAGAAGGCAGATGCCTCAACAATGCAGGGAAGAGAGTCTCTTCGATGTCAGCACTCTTGGTCACAGCGGCCAATGCTCTTGCAGTTTTGGGGCGTTATGATTGTCAAATGTGGTACGACCTTGCGCTGTACTTATATCAACTTCCGGAGGACAGATTATTGATTGCACCATGGGCATTGCCACCGCAGCTTTTAGATTGCTGGCAGGCGCAGCCGTCTTGTGCTGACAAGGCTGGCTCAGGGCTACGTCTTTCCGACCAGAGGTCCAGAACAAGATCCTTGACCTCCCTTTTGATGGAGAGGCCCTGTTCGGAAAACATGTTGATGAGGCTCTTCAGGCTATCCAGATAGACACCGACACTCCCAAGTCGTTGGGGCGCTTCAGTATTGGAAGATGTCCTCTAGGTGAGTTTGAGGAAGGACTCTTCCATCATAAAGAGGAGGATACCAGCAATATCAGTATCCCTCTTACACCTCCTCCTCTCAGCCCTACCGTCCTCAATACACTCTCTCTCTACAGTTAAAGCTGATGTCTCTTGCTCAGCTAATCCAAAAAAGAAAGTCTCTTTCAGTTCGCTGTTACAAGTATCTCCTAGGGATGATGTCACCCTGCATCCCTCTTATTCCTTTCTGCCGTCTCAGAATGCATCTTCTCCAAGAGGAATTAACAGGCAATGGTGCAGGCAAAGGGAACTTTCGGCAATCTTTTATCAATTACAGCAGCAATGGTCCAAGCCATATCCTGGGGGACCCAGCGCAGGAATATTTCAATCGGTCTCTCTTTCCTCACGCTCCCTTTCCGCTCTTACTTACCACCGACGCCTCCCTGGACGGATGGGGATCTTTTCTTCAAGATCTGCAAGTCAGCGGCCCATGGCAACAGCAACATCGGCACTTCCACATCAACTTATTAGAGTTCAAAGCAGTGCATCTAGCCTTACAGACATTCCTACCAATAGTAAAGAACTCAGTGGTTCTAGTCTGTACCGACAACATAACCATGATGCACTACATCAACAAGCAGAGAGGCACCAGATCTTGCCTTCTCTCTCAAGAGGCACAGTGCATCTCGGAGTGGGCAATTCACAACAGAGTAACCTTGGGAGCAGAACACCTCTCAGCAACTAGAACACAACAGCAGACACTCTCAGCAGGCTGATGTCTTCATGCCATAAATGGGAATTGGATCAAACAATTCTCAAAAAAATCTTTCTCCAGTGGGGCAAGCTAAGTCTCGATTTTTTTGCAACACCAGAGAACAAAAAATGCCGGTTCATCACCATCCGGAATCTTGGGGGGATGCGTTTTTAATGGCATAGTCAGGTGTCTTTGCCTGCACCTTGCCTCCAATTTCCCTCCTTCCAAGACTGCTGACAAAGATGATATCAGAACCCTGCAGAATCATCCGTATAGCCCCATCATGGCCATGCCAGCATTGGTACACAGAACTCCTCCTGCTTTTGAAGAGGCATCACATTCTCTTGGATCCCATTCCATCCCAGGGCCAAGTGCTGCATCAGGATCCCAAATCGCTTCATTTAGCAGCCTGACTCCTGAGCACCTTGAGTTTGCCCATGTAAACCTTCCATCCAAATGCAGAGTAATTCTCTCAATTGCCCGAGCAGAGAGCACTAACAAAACCTATTGACTGAAGTGGAAGCGGTTCTGCGTTTGGCGTCAGGAGTCAAACGTACATATTTCTCCTCCTCACCTCATGAAATTCTTCATTACCTCCTTCTGTTGGCAAAATCCAGGTTGGCTCACACCTCCATGAAAGTCCATCTAGCAGCGATATCTCGCTTTAGAAGGTGTTCAACATTGCGTTCTTTATGGTCAGCTAGAATTATTAAGCAATTCTTAAAGGACTGTTTAGAGTTTTTCCACCAGTCAGATCTGCTCCGCCACTCTGGCAGCTCAATGTAGCCCTATCACAGCTCATGAGGCACCCATTCAAGCCTATTCACAAAGCTGATCTCAAATTCATCTCATGGAAAGTTGCCCTTCTATTGGCATTGACATCGCCAGAAGGGTTAGCGTGATTCAGGCACTAACCATACAATAACCGTTTCTACAGTTTAGGGATGACAGAGTGGTTGTGCACACCAACCCAAAGTTCATTCCTAAGGTTCCTTCGGACTTTCATTTAAATGAACCTCTCATCCTCAAAACCTTTTTTTCCACAACCTGCAACACCAGCTGAAAGAGCTCTTCATTTGCTGGATGTAAAAAGATGCTTGAAATTTTATCTTCAGAAAACCAAGAATTTTCGTAAATCTACTCAATTCTTTGTGGCCTATATTGCTCCAAGAAAAGGTTATCCTCTTTCCAAGCAGAGAATTGCTTTTTGGATTTCCAGTCCAATTCGATATAGCCATCAAGCAGTAGGAAAGCCACTTTAGGCTCCAATGCGCGCTCATTCTACCAGAGCCATTTCAGCATCAACCGCTCTGTTTGCTGGAGTACCGATCCTGGACATCTGCCAAACACCTACCTGGAAAAGCGCACAAACCTTCACCAGGCATTACTGCTTGGCCTCCACGGTCCACAACGACACAGCAGTAGGCCAAGCGGTGCTGCAGAATCTTTTTCATTGAGGGTAAGCTTTCTCCTTCTCCCTTCCTTCCTTTTTCACTAAAGTATGTACATTGGTTCCTCAATACCATATTCTTTTTCTTGTATTTTATATCCTTATTACATTTAAATGGATGTTTGCTTGTTTATCTCTTTTTGTTGTCATAAAAATATGTTAAAAAAGATGTTATAATCAATATTATAATGCTAATAATCAAAGAGCAAACGCATGCAAAAGAAAGAGTTATTGAAACAATGTGCTTTTAACTGCTATGTAATCTGATTCAAGCATGTGAATCTATGAAAGTTCTAATACTGGAGTAAGAAAATAAGTTACTTATCTGTAACTGTAGTTCTACAGTATTGGAATCTTTCATAGATTCACATGCGACCCACCCTCCTCCCCTGAGAAGCTCACTTTATTGTTTTTCAGAGGTGTATCTCCTACACTCGTGCTTTGAAAATCTGATGGGCTGGAGCTTCTCTCAGGAGTGTTCTAGAGGTTAGGGCATTCTGAATGGTTGAAACATATATTTGGTCTCTTTTAACAAACGACTGGGATATGTTACAAAACTAAGGGGGCCTAGGACCTTTTTTCTAGTTTCTGTTAACATTATATTGCTATTTTAATGTACCGGGGACTCCCATCTCGATGACGAGGAATGATTCAAGCATGTGAATCTATGAAAGATTCCAATACTGGAGTACTACAGTTACAGGTAAGTAACTTTTTTTCATTCCCAAATTATGGGTGGGTAAAGTGTCTGGAATCTGAGATACCGGCTCCTTGGCATCCCTGCACCTAAATCTGTAGCCCTCTTAAGGAGGGGCTAAGATTTAATGGAGTAACAATATGCCTGACGTCACATAGCATGTAGTGATCATCAAAGAACTTTTATAGACCCCACCATCCATTTGGACCACTATTTGCTAGTAGTGATTGTTTTATCTTGCTCGCCTTCTCTTTCCGAACTCATTAATAACTATGCGCCACACCACACCACAAACCTCAGTAAGCCACACCAAATCCCAGGTTTTTACCTCAGTAAACCAAGTTTACAGAGGATTGTTCAACCTAGCTACTGATCGGATTGTACTGACACTGTGGCGAGTTAACCACTTGCAACACATGCTCCATAACCGGTAAGAGAAATGTCTTTGCATTTCAAAACATCTTGCATAATCATATTTATAATAATTGTCATAATAATTCTATGATTCCTCAGAGCATAGTCATTTTGTGAGTACTACCTGCTGTGAGATCAGAACTGGCAATAGGTGTTCAATAAGAATTGTACCTACGGTTTGTATGTTCCTATGGTGTGTGAGTGCTTTTGGTGTTCTTGCAGACAAATAATGAAAATTCATTGACTTTTTTGCAGTGTGTGTCTTGTATACTCAGGCTATTGGAAACAAAGAATGGAGAGAGGTATGTACCATTTTCAGATTCATATGTGCTATAATATGCAATTGTTATTTTCTAGAATTCTATATTAAAGGTCTTTCTAATCCCAGAAGTACCACGTTTTACCTCTTGATAGTATATTATTCCTATTTTGATGACGCAGCAGAACTAACACTATTGGTTTAGTTCTGTTTTAGTAGAGCTAACCATAATGGGCTTGTTATTTTGTGTCATTTGATTTTTTTACAACCAGACTTTATTAGGTTTTCAAGACATCATTGACATACACAGATATTATCCATGTCAGATCTAGTACATATTACGCAATACGTTTGCTCTCTGGTGTGTTTAGCTTAACGTCCCCTGTAACAAAACAACACCCCCTCCCCCCTTGAGTTGCGCTTAAGTCGATGTAGTTTAGTCCCTAGGTGTTGTCAGGTTCTTATAAGTCAGGCTTTTAGTTTCAGTATAGTGTGGTGCCTACTGTCCCTAGTCCTAATGTTCGTCTCTCCCTCCCTCCTGCAACCCCAGATTAAATTCGTTTTTATCTCTACTGATGACGGATGATATCCAGAAACACGTGTCTAGAGATTTACAGCACTAACCTGCACCAACTTTGGTGGAATACTCCAGGAAATATTCAAGTAAGCATGTAACATGAACTGCATTTACCATAATGCTAAGGGGCGAACTGTGCTGGGAGGTGAAGCAGTGTGCTCCCACCCCTTCCTGTTTCAGCCCTACTAGCTGTGGGGAGCCCGTTCCGCTAGTTCCCTGTCTATCTGCCGTCAGCTCGCCTACAAGATTTTCCCATGACCTGGCCTTGTCTACCTTACCTATCCCTTGACTGGCTTCCCTGAACAATAGTCTACCTTCTGCTCCCGCCCACTTTTCGAGTTCCTTTTTCCAGGTAGAAATCTGTGGCCCTCCCGGTGCCTTCCAATGCCTGGCTATCTCTCTCTTAGCTAGGACGTAGGCTAGGTCCTGAAACTTTCCAGTCGTCTTGTTTTTGGCCGAATGTGGGAACCATCCTAATAGGAAGTGCTCTGGGGCCTGCGAGATCTCTTTGTCAATAAGGTCGCCTATCACTTGTCTTATCTCCTCCCAAAATATTTGCAGTGTGGGGCAGCTCCAGAACATATGAATTATATGTGCTTCCCTCTCTCCACATCTTGGGCATGATGCTGTCTCTGTCCCAAAATATCTCCTAATGCGGGATGGGGTGAGGTATGCTCTATGCAGTATGTAGAAGTTAATTAATTTAAATCGCGCATTTCTAGATGCTTTTGGGGTTCGCTCTAGGATTTTGTCCCAATCCTCCTCTGGGATCTGCTTCCCCAGGTCTTCTTCCCACTGTAATCACAGGCGCTCTAATGGTTTTTGCATATTCTGCCTCATCGCCTTGTAGAGGCAAGAGACTGTCTTGATCCTCCCCGCTGTTAACACAACATATCTACATCCTGCTAGCTCCCTTAGCTCTGTGCCACCCACGCCCTAATGTTTTCTAATCCTTCTAGTGAGGGCCCCATGCTTCAGGAATTGACCTCTCGGTAAGTCATATGCTGCTTGCAATTCGTCGAAGGGGAGAAGTGTAGAATCTTGGTATAAGTCCCCCATCGTTTTCAGACCTGCCTCCTCCCAGTCCTCCAACCCTGCCCAGTGTTCTCCCTGCGGTAGACAGTGTAGCATTGTTATGGGCAAGTCCGGGGAGGAGGGGATCTTCTCACCCACCGGTCGCAGGTATCTAGTCCAATTTTGTGTTATTTGATATTGTGCTATTTGGTTAGCTACTGGGTAATTTCAAGGTCTAAAGCAACTAATGGAATATTAGATGGGTCAAATTGTCATATTTTGACGTTTTGATTTTGTTTTATGGATGACTCATAAAAATCTGATTAATGAAACATACATTTGAATACGTAGTTTTTTATGATTATACATTCTTATCACTAAACTCTGTCACTACTTAAAGAGACAACCTTATCTCTTTTATGGATCAGTTCTGTTTCTTGAGTTTCAGAGACACAAAAAACAAAAGAAATAAAACACATATCTAAATTGATCACCTATAACCTGTAGGCTAGTGTGCTCTATTGCGTATCAGAAACAAAAAACAACCCTACACATGAACCAAACCCCTTTCTCCCCCATTGCCCTCCCGCTCACGCTCCTATAGTGAAACAATTGGTAAGTCGCTGGCTATCCACCCAGCTGTATAGGCCAAAGGATATCAGTGACTTGTTCCCAAAGTGTCCACCCCAATTGCCCATCAGCATCTGCTTTCAGAGACTCCCTGAACGGTGATATCAGATGTTGCAATTCAAGATAGCTAGGGCATGTCAACTGATTGAATTCAAATGATAGGAGATTAATTTATGGTGCCCATAACTCCTGGTATGTCTCTGTTTTATTCTCGACATAAAATGTTATCTTTTCCACATCTTATGTTGCCAGGCTGAATGGGTTGGAATCCTGTCTGATCCCCGCAAGAGGGGGTTGCCTGCTGCGCCACCCACAGTGCTAAAGCGATTTGTTGGCCTTTTGGAGATTTTAACAAGTGATGTTAATTGAATTGAATGCAACCGAGTATAACATAAGCTGGGAAGTGGAGGACCTGAGTATCGAAAAATGTAGCATTATTATCTAGGATCTTCTCCCAATGCTGAGTCAACCTCAGGCAATTCCATAACAAATGTAGTAGTGAGCTGGTATCCCCACAACCTAGCTAGCACTCCTTGCTACGGTCAGGGCACCATTTTTGGACACAGGCCGGGGTCAGGTACCACTGTGTATCTATCTTGATGGCTGTTTCTTTACTAGAAGTGTTGTGTGCAGTGTGGCGTGCGTGGTAGAAAATATCCTCCCACTCCTTGTACATGAACATCCAAACTAATATTGAGTCCCAACATTTCTGACCTGAATTTTTCTCTTGTGGTGGGGGCAGTGCTAATAGAGTGTATAGTTCAGACTTTAAACAGCTGTTTTTATCTTTCAGGTAGATCAATTTCTCAAAGTGCTTGAATTCTGTTTGTGCGTGGGGTCTAACAGAGGGGTGAGATACCCACTGTCTGATCGGAAGATAATGTATGCAATCTGATTCTAGAAGTCTGTATCAGCTTTCAGTCTGTTGAACGGGAGAGTCCCTTCTGTATCAAACATGTGTCTGATTCTCTTGCAACCAGTTTGTCCCCAGTGTATGAAGCTGTTTGGATGTAGGCCCACAGTAAAGTCTGGGTTGTCGAAGATCGGTGTCATCGGGGATGGATGGGATGTTAACTTTCTGCGGACCACTAATCTGTCCAAGACTGGCAGGGTGGCTCGAGTAACAGGTGCAGTGTATAGACTCCATGCCCTATGTTTCACAGGAAGCCAAGGAGCCTTCCAGATATGTATGCCTGCATAGCCTGGTCCATAAAGCATCAGTGTTTCTCCACTTCCGCGTGGCCCCACTCCACCATGTAGTGCATCTGCACTACTTAATAATATTGAGTAATATTGGGTATACCAAGGCGCCCCTTTGTGCCACCAGTCTATAGATCAGCTTATGGTGTATACGTATTTTTTCCCATCCCACAAATATTGATTCATTTCTGTCTGCAGTATCTTCAAAGCGTTGTGGGGAAGTGTCAGTGGAAGTGACTGGAACAGCAACAATACTTTGGGCAGGACAGTCATTTTTAGGGATGCTATACGACCCAACCAGAAGAGTCGATACTGGTGCCATAAGGCTAGATCGGATTTGACGTGTTTGTGGAGGAAGAGATAATTGATAATCTATGTGTCTGTGGTTGTAGGTGCAATTTGTTGGACCAAGTATGAGATGGACGTTTTGGCCCAGGTGAGCATCTAGTTGGGATTGATTGAGGGAGTGGTAAGATTTAGGACCTGTGATTTCTTTTTTTTTTTGTCCTCATCTCACCAATAAGCTTCTATGGGTCTTATGAAGCCGATATTTCAATCTGTGGGCCCTCCGGCTTACCGCACTTGCTTAGGTCGCCTGACCAGTCCTGCTCGTTTTGGGACTTGGTGTAATCATAGGACGAGCTATATTAATCTCAAATTACGTCCCCATCTCGTGAGAGGCAGCCAGATGTTTATCGAACTATCCCCTTCTCCTTCATGGTCCAGGCGGACCATAGCAAATGCGGCTTTAAGCCAATCTTCACTCTTCGGAGGGAGGGGGTCTTTCCACCTTTTACATATCTCTCGCCGCGCAAGTATGATCATATATAAAAGTAGCCCGCGATGGATCTGCGGTGCAGTCTGACAGAAAAGTCCATCGTCCCCAAAGAAGACTAGTGACAAATTAACATCGATGTTAGAGGACCTGTGATTTCTGTATGTTGACCTTAAAACCCCAGATATCTCCAGATCGTTAGTGTTCATCTACCGGGACAGGCAGTGAATTAAGAGGATCCCTTAAGGCCACGGTTACATCATCAGCTTAGAGGCTGATAGTATGAGTATCGCCTCCAAAGTGTGATCAGCAGGTTGTCTGTCGCCCGCTGGGCCATCGACTACATACAGAGCTCGAACAGAAGCAGAGATAGCAGACACCCCTGTTGCTTCCCCCTCCTTATGAGAAAGGAGCCAGAGTAGAAGCCGTTCACCTGTACCACCGCTCTGATAGAGCTGTATCCACATAGGATCCAGTGGCAAAATTTGTCGCCAAAGTGTTTCAGGGTAGCAATCAAGTATGGCCAGTAAACACCTTATCTCTTTTAATGTGCAGCCTCTATCCTTATAAAATACAATTCTTCAAATTCCAGCTGGGGAGATTTTTTCCTTGTTTGGTTAAAATTTTCATAATATGTAAATATTGCATAGTGTGATGGAGGACCTAGCAATGTTCCTTCTTTGCAGAACTGCAGTAGGGGCCATTGGCCAGGTATACGGAGCATTAGGTGTTACTAAATTACTCTCAATCACCTTAGAGATAAAAATCGATCTTGAAGATATGCTGAATGTTAAAAATGTCAGAACTGCAGTAGCTGCAAAGTGATGCAATTCACGTAGCAAATCACTGTCTTAAAGATTTGGAAAGTGGCATTTTAAAATAACGATGTGCAAATGGCAAGTAATTACCATTCACGATTTGTGCATAGTTGCAAAATAGGATGCAAAAGTATCACTGACTCATACCAGGTGATAGCCAGTTGCAAAATATCAAATATTTAACACACTGCTCCATAATAGCAGACCTCTATGTGATGCTGTAACTGATCAGGATTTCTGCAGTACAGTTGAGGAGGAACTGTGTTTTCAGTCTATGGGTAATATTATGTGGGCACTGTGAGGAGAAGGTGTGTTGGGGTAGAGGCTGAGCATGCAAGTTTTCCTAGATCTCATAGATGAGCTAAAACCATTATTTAGACCACCAAACACAGCTCAGTCCTGCCCAGAAACCCAGGTACAAGTGTAATCAATCCTCCTGGATTCTAGGCCCTAGCCATCAACAGCTCCTTTGGCAGCTGGACATACAGGGACACGTTGCTGAAAGACTTGCAGAGTTGCCCAGTTGAAGGAGAAATTCTGACGCATTTCAAATTGTTCATATGTCATTGGCTGCTTGGACGGGACACACATACTTATCGGGCCCCACCAGCAAATTAATAATATGTTTAGAAGAAGGAAAGGTGATTAGTCATTGACTATCTCTGTGGTCTCGAATTCTAGTAAAATCATAGCAGATTAAGTGTATCATTATTCAGGCAGCATGCATAATTCACATAGGTTACAAAACGGTGCTCTTCAGTCCCTCCTTTGCAGCGGTCACCTTGAAGCTCACTGTTTACTATGCAACAGTGCACTCCTATCTGCATAATCTTCAACCAACTCATATCACCAACAATTAATACATTTTCATGTTACGCGATTGTGCCTCTGCCATATAACTGTGCATCCTGACACTCTATTTCATCCCCGTCACTGCTAGACAACAATGCTATAATGTAGCACAAACTCAGAAAAGGTATATGGTGGATTACAGGTACGGAATCCTTATGTCTCTGTTCTGAAGCCTGCATAAGTCAAGATGGGCATTAATGTACGACTCGAAACATGCTGCAACTACAACTTGCATTACATGCTGTGCGAGTTTGCACAATAAAGCCATTAGAAGAGGTATGCTACTAGAAGTAGAGGACAATGACTTAGCTGTTAATGATTGCCATCTGACTCCTCCATTCCCCAGCCCGCCAGATGAAGTAAGAGCAGCAGAGGGAATGGATATTAGAACAACAGTAATAAAAAGGAATAGCACAACAGTGTCAAATTTTGAGATTAGTATTCATTCACCTTTATAATTTTACCACGCTGATGTTGATGTTGCACAGTAAGGAAGGAGAAGACATTAACCAGGTAAAATTAATACGTAACAGCAGCCCAGGTGATATGTGTGGTTAAATAAGGAAAAAACATGAAAAAGCATTTCATAGGCAATTGGCTATTTGAAAAAAGATGTAGTCTCGGTGGTTTGGAAGATGCTTCAAGGTTTGGATCTTCTGAACTGGCCACCTGTTAAGCACTTTATCGTGGCACCGTAGTTGCCAGGTTAGGGTAAGAGAAGGTGGACGAGGCAGAACAAATGAGGGGATTGTTCAGTAAGAAATGTCCCGCAATTTGTTGCATATGTCTCCTACTCACCTTCATGGGTGTAAGACACTATATTAAAGTAGCAGGTTAGCTAGTCTATGTTGATAGCAACCTTCTATGCACTTGCCACCAGCTGCTATAATTAACCTATCTCTGGGTTTGGACTCATTTGCCAGGGGAGAAGTGATTGTGTCCACTGGGCTGCATGGTGGCAAGTCCCTTTTTAGGTCTCGCCTAGCGTTGCAGCGCGCATGCGCTGCTCGCTCTGCGAGAGCTAATGTGATCAGGAGATTTCAGAAGGGGACTTGAAGCCCCGCCCATCATTTTCATTGGGTCGCGTCAGCGTTTATGCTAAACGCTGGCTTTCCATTGAAAAAGATGCTTCTTAGTTACCGCCCTGTCTCCCTTTTGGACGGCCCATCTGGACTGGGTCGTCAGCTTCACGGCTGTCGTGAAGGACTTTCTTATCTAAAGGGGGCGTGTTATATAAACAAGCCATGAAGCAAAGGATCCAGTCCGGATGGGCCGTCCGAAAAGGAGACAGGGCGGTAGCGTAATGACGACAGTTTCCCCTTTCTTCTGTCTCTGTCCCCGAGCAGAGTCGAATCTGCGTAAGTGTGCTCTTTTCTATTCCAAACTGTCTGCCGGCGCATCACTAATGCCCAGAATCAATAAGTCCATTTCCGAGAGGGTGGTCAGCTCGTTATTGTACTCTCGCAGTCTCTCTTCGCTTATAAGGATGTACATTAGAGAGCGTGTGAAGGCTGCGCACTTAAATAAGAGAACAGCAGCAGGTGGCTTCACAGACATAGTTACAGCATTTTGTTAAAGGCAGCCGCGTGTTTATTTTTGCATCGCGCTTTCACTTAAAGTGAAAGCACGATGCACATATAAACACGCGGCTGCCTTTCCGCAATGGCGAGCGCTTGTGTTGTATTGACTCTGCTCAGCCTCTCACAACTGGACGCTGTAACTTCTTATGATCGTGGTTTTCAGTTGTCAGAACGTGCAACGTTCCCCTGTTACACGATTTGCGTTTTTTAGGGCGCGTGCGTCCTGCTGGGAGGCCCCGCCTCCTCTCCACATTTGCCTGTCCAAAACTCCCACACCTGGGACGTTTGGTGCATATTCAAAGCCGGGCTCTGTGTGTGAGGGAGCCAGGGGGAAGAGCAGAGGGCGGGGGCTCCATGCAGGGCTACACGGGGGGGCTTTCTGCTCTTCCGGCCCCCAAGCTGCCCCAGCAGGGCACATGGCCGGGAGGTATCCTGCACTCGCACACCCTCGTCCCCACCCTGGACACTGGATTATCACCTCCCTCCGACTGGAGAGCTGTGCTTCAGGCAGACACACTTTCCACTTGCACATAACACACAGCAGAGCTAGCCCTCTGACAACACGTCACACAGTGCGAGGTCCGGACCAGCAGTGTTGTCATGTTACCTTTCACAAATCTTACAGTCTCACGCATCAGCACAGATATCCCACCAGGAGGCACACATCACGCAGTCGGAGCTATCCCCATCATGCAATCTTAGGTCTAGGGGAGCAGAGCTATCGTGATAGGTTTAACACATTTTATAGTCTCACGCCTCAGACAGCAAAGATATCCCCCAGGGAGGCACACATCACACATTCTTATTCACAGCAGAGCTATCCCTCTGACACGTCACACAGTGTGAGGTGCAGGCAGCAGAGCTGTCACCATAGCTTACACAAATCTGACAACGCGGACATCCCACTGGCACATATCACGCAGTCTTCACAGCAGAGCTATCTTTCGGACTGACACACTTTTAAGGTCTCTATACTCGGAGAGAGATAGACTTCGCTTAACTATCACAAAGGCTCAAACCTCAAAAAAGAGCTACCTTGAAGAGTACATAGTTATTAGATGCCTCGGCGAGTGGAGCTATCTTATAGGTAGGTAATACACATCTCGCGTGCCAGACAGCAGAGCTACCCCTTACAGTACGTATCTTATGAGCTCACACTTCTAACATCCGAGTAGCCTGCCACCTGACGGCACGGGTCTTGGTGGCACAATGGGAGAGGTGTGTTGGTGCAGCGCGTGCGCTCTCTAAACAGCAGAGCTATCTCTCATGTGCGCAGATTATACCGACCGCACAGCCAACACTCCGGCTACATGTCTTACAGCCTCACTCCACAATGCTCTGTGTTTTTAAGGCGGGGGCGCAGTTTTGGATTGAATGTCTGCGCATCACTGGGAGGGGTCATTAGAGGTCAAACTGTTCTCTTTGGCAAAGGTGTCACCTTTATGGTTTTTTTCCTTTTTAATTGTATTCAATCAATCAAAGTTAATTGTTTGGTTAATTAATTAAAACCGTAACAATGTTACTAAAGAACACACCAAGAAATCTATAAACGCACTTCAGACCTCAACCAAGACTTACACACTCGATTCTCCCTCTTACATTACTTCCTCACCACCCCCACCCCACACACTGTGGCCATGTGTTTAATTGCTGCATTCCTTACCTTCAGATGTACCCGCCCCTTTCCCATTCTTTCACCACCCTAGTCATCAATGAAATTGTTAATGTTGGGTTTTGTTTCAGACAAATCTGTAAAGAATCCTTACTTTTGCATGAGAGGCCAGTATTGGTGCACAGTGTGAGAAGCTGATACTGGTGTATGAGGGGGCAGTATTGGTGCACAGTGCGAGAAGCTGACACTGGGTTTGCATGAGGGGCCCTATGGTTCACAGTGCGAGAAGCTGCTACTGTTCGAGAGTGTGAGAAGTCACCAGTGGGCAGTGAGAGAGTGGCACTGGTGAGCAGTGTGAGAAGCTGCCATTGACAGCTTAAGGAGAAGGTACCTGTGGACAGTGAGTGTCTGGGGCTGGTGTGCGGTGTGAGAAGCTAGCACAAGTGAGTAGTGTGAGGAACCAGCACTGATGGGCATTGTGGGAACTAGCAGTCGTGGGTTTTATAGTGCGCCTGCATTGGTTGGTAGAATGAAATGCTGTCCCTGGTGTACAGTGCAAGCAGCTGTCATTAATGAACAATGTGAAAAGCTAACACTGGTGATTGGTGTGAGGAGCTGTCATTAGTTGGTAGTGAGAAGCTGGCACTGGTAGAGAATGAGATGTTGTCACAAGCGGCTTTGTGAGAAGATTGTACAGTGGGTAGGTAGTGTGACCAACTGGCACTGGCATCTGCTTGCTCCTCTCCCCCCTTACTTCCTCGTCCCCCCCATCCTCCCACTTCGCCTCCGCTCTCCCGGAATTTGCTCGCATGCCTGTGTATTTATCTTTTATCTGCTACAGCCTCGTTTCTTCCCTGGTCTACATACACTACCGTATTCTCCAAAGCCACCCCTCCCAGCCTCAAACTTCAGGTCACAATATGTCATTGCCCTAAAGCCTTATAATTGCTCGCATCCGGACCGCCCCCCACCCCATGGAGTTCATCTTCAGAGACCACATGCAGCGAAGGCTAGATGAGGGAGAGAGGCAGTGTAGTCATTGAATGGGTGTTGGGGGGCCTGTGTAATCCGGGGAGGGGGGACGTACCCGACAAATCTGCAGTGTGGGAGGCGGGAGCTGTGCAGTAATCAGAAAATGCAATTGCCAAAGGAGGAGTGAACAGCGGGGAGCGAAAGCGGCCTCCAGCAGAAGTTATGCAGTACCGGGGGATTTTCGAAAATGAAATACATGTTTTAAAAAAGTGGGGGTTAAGCAGTGCAACTAGGAAACAAATGCAAGTCTAGAAATGTACGCTATGCAGAAGGCTCTGCATCCTGTGATTCTGAGCAAATCACGTAATCGCCCCGTGCCTACTAAAAATGAATGTGTCCTTTAATTTACTAAGTACTATTGAACTAGTGACTCGGTGGTGCTGGACGGCAAATCTTGATACACTCAATAACACATAGCTAAAATACAATACCAATAGCAAAGCCAAACGCTCTAACTTAAACAAATGCGAGACCTATTGCATTTCCAATGCTTGTTTAGGTCTCGCCTAGCGTTGCAGCGCATGCGCTGCTCGCTCTGCGAGAGTTATTGTGATCGAGGAGATTGCAGAAGGGGACTTGAAGCCCCGCCCATCATTTTCATTGGGTCGCGTCAGCGTTTATGCTAAATGCTGGCTTCCCATTGAAAATGATGCTTCTTAGTTACCGCCCTGTCTCCCTTTTGGACGGCCCATCCGGACTGGGTCGTTAGCTTCACGGCTGTCGTGAAGCTATTTCTTATCTTTGGAGGCGTGGAGGGACGGATCATGTTTACTCCGGGCAGGCACGGAGCTCAGCGGCGCAGGGGGTCACGGGGAGGACAGGGGGATCACGGCACACTCTGGGTGCTTTTCCGCTGAGGCAGCAGCGTGTTCATTTTTGCATCGCGCTTTCACTTGAAGTGAAAGCGCGATGCAAAAATAAACACGCTGCTGTGTGCGTAATGGCGACAGCTTGTTAAATGAGGGCGTCAAATAGAAGGCTTTCTGTTCTCGGCGATATACCAGTTTCCAGTCAACGCAGACCACTCACTCGAATATCCACTGTGTGGTCTGTGTTGACTGGACATCGGCATATCGCCGATAATGTAAAACCGTTTAACTATTTGAAGCCCTCGTCTAAAAAGGTTTCTTACATTTAGTGCCTTTAAGAGAATCACCTGTTAATCCATCAAATGGCTCGAAGTACTCATTTTGTGCATGTGTGAATATTTGTGAGAGCACAAGCGCCTTCACAGAATGTGTTTCGAGAGCGCCCAGTATTTCCATATTCTGCACGGCAGTGACGTCATGCTCTGGCGAGTGTGAAGGGAGAACCCCTTCGATGCACTGACTGTACGGTGTCTCTGCTCATGGCCCGTGCACACGTCACAGCTCTGACCCTTATCGGGCACAGCGATCGTGTAGAGCAGCTGGCGACCCAGATAAAGGCCTTGGGGCAGACCCACGGGAGACCCTTTCCACTCTCCTGCATCTGAAGAGATAACTCCCGCTTTCCATTGCGCTGGTGGAAGACCCGAGAAAATTGCAGGCCGCACGAACACGGTGGCAGGATTTGAATACAACACGTCACACTCTGATGTTTAGTGCCTGTTTGGTGGGGGGCGGGGCACGCCAGGACGCGCAGTGTACTTAATCTGAATGCATGCACTTGGCTTGGTGAATTTTATCCAGCACAGGCAAACTTTCGTTGTATGTTCTGAACCACTGCACTCTTGTCGACCACTTGTGGCATACATAGTACTTGAGCTTTTTAACACGTTTTATTTTGAGAAATTTTAAAAGAAAGGATATTTTGGATCTGATAGACTACCTAAACCTCGCTTTGAAAAACAGTTTTTTTTTTTTTTAACCAAGACCAGGCAGGACGTCTATGCACGAGTTGCAAGTGAGTCGCAGTGGAATCTTCTGAACTAGGCTTACAAATGTTCCAACAATAACCGTGCATCAGCACAGTTCACTGAGAACAGACATAACCGCTAGAAAGGGATGAAAACAGGAAGGCGCACATCAAAGAAGCGCCGTTATTGGCTGACGCCTTGAGCTGTTGTGCGCGTGTACTTTGCCAAATCTAATTAGACCGCAGTAATGTGCTAAGAAGAATGTGCTTTGGTCGCCCACACAGTTCTTTATTTAGTCATGAAAATGAAACCGATGCTGCCAAAACAGTGCTGGTGCACCAATTTGTTGCGACTCTAGAATGTTCAGTAAAGATTTCTGAAACCGGATGTGCCTTCAGTTAAAAAAGCAACAGAGAACTACTGGAATCGCAACAAGAAAACAACTGAGTGTGTACTTTTTAGTGATTTTATTGATTCTCATTCTAGTAATTGTGGAATGTATGAGCTTCGCGCTGCTTTACCACCATTTAGTGGAGAACGCAATGTTGAGTGATTGACAGTACGATCACAGTTTTTAACTAGGTGTGGGCCGATTTTTGTACCGCCTAGATGATCGGAGATCTACTTGAAGTCACGGTAGCTTTAAATCCTGTGACCCTGTGAGACAGTAAAGCATTTACCTCCCATCCCAACCTGATAACAGCTAGAATTTGTTAATGGTTGTCCCACCAATAGGTGTATTCTTGCAAAAGAAAACAAGCATTTGCAATGCAATAGGTCTCGCATTTACGCGAGTTTGAGCTATCGACATTGCAAATGACAATGCCTTTTATTTTTGTTTTAGTTTTAAAAACATAAATAAAGGCATTGTCATTTACAATGCCAATAGCTTAAACTCGTGTGAATGCGAGACCTATTGCATTGCAAATGCTTGTCATCTGACCTGATTGCCGCCAACCTATAGGCATACAGCACAGCATCAGATATCAGGTGACGACCATAAGGTGTGGGTGGGTTAGAGTGAAAAAAGACGGTTTTTAATTCAGGCCCACATATTCTTCCTTCTATGATACATGATTTGGCCAGCAGCCTGGGTTTGGAATTCAAGGTCAAAGCTGGAGGCATGATCCAACAGTGCTCACTGCACCCATCATTTCATCCATTTTTGTTGGGTTCCTAATTGGAAAAAGCAATCTGTTTTGACCGTAATATTTATCAGGACAGTTATAATCTTGCTGAGCTTTACTGTTGATGAAAAGGTGCTCTTTGCTAGCACGAAATTGGCAATCGTTTGGATAGGTTTGAAAGCCACAACTGATGACGCTTTTTTGATGTATGAAAACATGATGTCAAAATAGATGGGTGCTCTACGGTTATGAAGTTGTTAAAATCTTAGCTGACTTTGTTACATATTTGAGGAGGAGTACGTGGGAGAATGTTAGGGAAAAGGGTTGTTTTGGGGGTATTTTTTAAGCCTATGTTGTCTCTACACTTGATCTCAGCCAAAAGCCAAGAATATCTGTGTTTTCTCTGATGGTAATAACATTTAAGACAAAGAATTTATTTGATGGCTGTGTAGTTCTCAATAGAATGAGAGTCAGGAATGATGGAAGGGGTTTAGGAAGTGAACCTGGATCAATTCCTCTTTGTATTATGCTGGCTTTGAGAGTGGAATGTTTTCAGTTGAACGTGTATTGTTCAGCTTCTGTTTTCAGCTAGCTTTTCCTGATTTCTCTCCTTTTATGTTCTAATGAATTCCATGATATAAACGGCACGAGTGTTGCTTGGGTATTCTACCTCGATAAGGATCCACTGTTTTGAAATGTATATAGTGTGACGAGAGAGACTGGCAAACAATGTAAACATTCTAAAAAGAAACCACGCTAGTGATGCTCTACACAGAGCTCTTTCTCCTAGTCTAGTGATATTAAGATAATAATGCGGACCAATTGAATGTGGACCACAAGCTAACCCCTGAAGGCGACAACTCTTCAGCATTTAATTATTTAAGTGGATTATCACAGTTATGATTTATGAATGTATATTCAGCCTATGGACGAAAAGTACTCAGAGATTGTCAACAGTCTCTTGAAAAGCCTGGGCCATTCCTGTCATTTACAAGAGACTTAAGTTGCACTGAACCAATTCCTTGACTCTCAGATTCCACGATCATTATTTCACTCTAGAGCCAATGAGACAAAGGTCCAACGAACTGCCCTCCCTTTAGGTTTAGATTTCTAGAACAAATTGTGTGTGTGGGTGACTACTTCTGCCCAGGGATTTCTTCACCCACGATGTGTGGCAAAAGACTGAACTATGATGTCATGCATGCTGTGGTTGGGGGGGGGGGGCGGACTGCTCGAGAGAGTTCAGTGCACATTTACCTCCGTATCTCAAGACTGGGCCTGGCACTTCAGGTTATTTCATCTACGTGATTAAAGCTTGTAAACATTTTAAAATTAGAGTTTCAGTAGAACTGCATGTACAGGTCAGAAACTTTTTCATATCTTTGACATGCTGCTGTCATTATCATACCCATCTCGGTTCACCTTATAATTGATCTACTCTGGTCACGTCACCCATAGGGACATTGTCATCTTCACTAACTTAGCATGAGTCCGCTGCAGCCTGCCTGCTGCTTTGCACACGTTATTACACGTCTCTGTTTTTGCAATAATTTCAATGATTATTTTCACATGAGAACTCATAGCTGTGTTCACTCTCTGCATGTTCCTGGGGTTTTGACTGAACATTATGTGCAAGGTCGAACAACAATGCCCCTTGTTATTTTGTTCTGGCCAGGCCTTAGCCCTTAGCCCTTAGACAAAACATACCGATGCAGCTGTTGTTTGGACAACGTACTTTAGTCTTATTAGAATACACTAATAGGTAGCACACAATTGGAGAGGGACCTTTCCAGGGAGAAGAGCGAGACAGCACTTATGATGTAGATCTACCATATATAGGCTAGAGTATGGGGTCTGCTGACAAAGCCCAAAGATATAATAATACTGCTTCTTAGCAAGGGGAGGGAGATTAGGCTCTATTGTCTTTTCATTATGACATCCCCCTTCATGATATATGGACCAGCTGCTATGCTGACTGTATTTGTACTATGCATTTTCCTGCTTGTTGTGGCACGTATGCTGCATGTTAGGGCACATAAGTTAAAATAAATATTTTAAACTATTTTGTGTCTCTGTCAGATCTTATTGTGGACAGGTACAAGAGTGAGAGCGAAGGGGTGTGTCTTGTTACCACGATTCCTGAGAGTTCTGGGAGTGTTGTGTTCTGTGGTGTCTAATCATTTGTTTTTCTGTGTGTGAGTAGGAGAGCAAGTGAGACACTATAGCTAGTCGGTCCTGGGCTCGTGGGTACTAAGGTGGTAGGAAGACTCAGTCCCTATACACCAAGGTCCCATATTCCTGCGCATAGTTCTGTGTTTGTGCAGAATCCCTGCAACTTGGCGCCACCAACGTTTGGTCTGGTACTTATTCACGAGACCCCTGAGCAGCACTTGTGCTTGTCCACAATTTCCCTCTCGCCAGTTACAGGAGACGTCCACCGTGAGGGGGCTTAGCCTCCTATATTTCTGTATTTATAGGTTTTTCAAGCTTGAAATATAAAAGTTTTTTCTTTACCCTATTTTGCGCTACCATTTTCTTAGTTTCTGTCTTCCTGTCTTTATAGACATGGCACAACCGGTCGCTGTTGCGGAACCTAACCGTGCAGCGGTTACAGTACACTTAACTCAACATGGAGTCCCCAATGCGGGGCCTAATATAATTTTTGTTGCCGAAGCGGACCCATCTTCTCGCTTCGAAGTCTTTTATTCGTGGGTTACATTCCCCGCGGTAGATGGGAATGATAATTTGTTTCATGAATATACGAGGGCTGCTGTTCCGGCGGCTTGTCGTCCTTATGCATTACTTGAAGTTCCGTCGATGGCCTGGGAGCATACCATTTGGTTTAATGGCGCCCTTCCTCACCCTGTTACTGCTGTTTGGATGGGCCCCTTATCTATCGATGGGGCCACTTGGCCTGTGTTGGCCAGTTTTACACCACATCTGAATTATCTTCATCTTACACTCGCAGAGCTACATCAGCTACATACATCCTTGATTCATATACACAGAAGTGTCATACAGTTTATGTTGCGTGCCATTCAAGTGGCTCCGGCTGGAGCCGCCCCACTGGCACCGGGACACGGTGGTGGTCTCGTAATTAGTCCAGTCATGATTAATTCGGTGATGGGCAAACGTCCACAAAACCGTGTTGACTTGCCATTTTGGCTTGCACAAAAATTTGAGCAACTCGAGGCTGTTTCTCCACACACAACTCCTGTTGAAAAACACAGGATCCTTACAATGAGTTTGCCGAGTGGTCTGATTCCCACTTTAGCTGACTGCACCACCTGGGGGACGGTGTTTGCTTCATTGTATACACTGTGCTTTGGCACCCCCTCCATGAGCGTTTTACCGAGCGTTCTAAAGAAGGTACAAGATGAACACGGGGCTGGTCCAGCCCTGGATTTGGGGATGAAGTTGGTGGGAATGTTCCCTATTGTCTCTGATATGATTCTAGCCAATATTAAAGGTGAAGAGGTTTGCTTACAAGTACGTCAACGCCTAGCGGCGGTGGCGGAAGTTGACGATTATTATTGCAGATGTGTATACCTCTTTAGGTCGCAATAGCTTTGGGATTCGACCATTTACACAGATACAAAGTAAACCCCCTCCTGAAAAAGAGGGTCGTCTAGCCTTTCCTAAAAAGGCTTGGAACAAGATGCAGAGGCAGCAACAACAGAAGCCTGGTTCTCGTGCAGGTTTGCCTCCACCTGACGCTTCTGAGCGTAGATACGATTTGTGTGACCGCTCAAAAATTAAGACACCTGAGAAGTTCCAGGTTCCTGATCCTCATTCTCCTCATTCCTTTCAGGAATCGTTGGATCAACAGTTCGGCGGGGAGGGTGTCAGGATTGCAGACAAGGCGAGTCTGCGCAAGCTAGACGTGACCCGCAGCGCCAGTTTGATCTAAAAGTCAAACAGGAGGAACCACCTCAATATCGCCCCCAGTTTCAGAAGAAAAAAGTTGCCGCTTTGACTGCAAAGTATGCCTCAGACGGTGAGAACCCTGCTCCTCGACAAGAGTTGGGCGGTAACCCTCCCCGACGTCGCAGCGGAGGTTACCATATAGGCGACACTCCACCAGCGTCTGGAGGCGAAATCAACTGATACTTTAATTACCGTAGAAACAGCTGACACTCGAGTTGCCCCTCCTGATAGGCTTTATGAAGTGATCCTCCAAATTGAAGGTGATATTAAACGCCTGATTAAGGCAGTCTTTTGGGAAAATCTTACTTCTTCCTATGATATTTTATTGGCGGAAGTTGATTGGCCTCCCCCTTTTGTCCTATCTTCCACTAGAGGGGAAGAGGTTATTCCACCCAATTTTTCACAATATGTTTCTGATGACGATAAAATGGCTTATGCCTCGAAGTGGGCTTTATCCTTAGCCCCGGCATTATACCGCAATCAGGCAGGTTGGGACTAGGATTCCCCGGTTCATGTGATTCCTTTGCTTTCTACCCCTCAACCCCAACCACAGTATCCAATCAAACGAGACGCTAAAGCATCCGTAAGGGACATCTTGACCCGATTGGAATATCAAGGTGTGATTGAACAATGTGTTTCTTCAATGAATAATCCTCTTTTTCCGATATTGAAACCGGATGGTTCATATCGTATAGTTTTAGACTACAGACATTTGAACAGTCATGTTCGTACCTTTGCGGTTCAGAACACACATAGCTCTGCATTAGTAAACAACATCGTTCGAAAAAAGTACAAAACCACTTTGGATATTTCGAACGGCTTCTTCAGCCACTCTTTGGCTCCTGAGAGCCGTGATTTGACCGCATTCAGTGCATTGGGCAATCAGCGCCAATATGTGAGATTGTCTATGGGATATAAGAATAGCGCTGGTGTGTTTGCGCACGCATAGTGTCTCTTTTGCATGAGATCGACCCCGATGTCTTTTCGTACGTCGATTACATATGCTTAACGGATGATGAATTACAGCTGCATCTCTTGCGTGTGGACCGCATTATCGCACATTTTGCAAACTTTGGTTATAAATTTAATTTTGCTAAGTCTCACATCAGCTTCTTGGCGGTTCTTTTTCTTGGTTACGAACTCAACAATGAAGGTAGGGGGTTGGCCCCCCACTTTCTAGACAAATGTGCTCAATTGCAACCTCCATCTACGCTTAAAAAGTTGCAATCTTTGCAGGGTTTTTTTAATTTCGGGAGGACATACATTCCTGATTATGCCCAGCGTATCAAACCTCCTTACTCTGTGATACAATCTTCTTTTTCGTCTTCCAGTTGGCTTCCGGAACATACCGCAATTCTTCGATCTCTGCAGTCTGATCTGCTTGTGACCAACTTCTTGTTAACACGAGACAATGCTACAAATTTGGTCATAAGGATTGTACCACGGGTGTTAGGCTTTACTTACTTGACGTTCAATGAAGAGGACACTGTCCCCATTGCATATAAATCGCATTTGTATACTCCAGCTGAGATGCATTTCTCTTCTACAGAAAAGATTTTGACAGCTGTCCAGATGGCGATTCTTACAAAACGCTCTTTGGCTCAGGGAAAACGCATTTTCATAGTTTCGCCGGTACCTGCTTTGGAAGCAGTCACAAAGGCTAGTGTCACAAATTCCAAAGCCTCGCATCCTCGTTGGATACAATGGGCCAGTTCTTTGACGTCAGCTTATGTCAACTTTGTGTTTGACCCTTCTTTGCAAACACAAGAATTTTTACAATATGAACATGTTCATCCTCCTCCTTTATCTTTACTCCCTCTTGATCAGTACAAATGCATAATTTACACTGATGGGTCTGCGTAGCCGGCCACTGGTTCTAAACACGCTTATTCTGCAGCCTGCGTGATTGTGGCAGGGAAGATCGTTGATGGGGATTTTAAATCCTCCTTGGTGCACACACAGTCTCTATGAGATTGCACGGCTCAATTGGCGGAGCTACGTGCTTTGGTCTTGGCTCTAGAGTTTGCTGATCCAGAAGTTCCAACACTTGTAGTGTGCGATTCGTTTTACTATGTACAATTCTTCAATGACAATTTGTTTTTCTGGATACAAAATGATTTTCGTGATTCTAAAGGTAGCGCAATTAAGCATAAAACGCTTTGGGTTCGAGTGGCCGCGATAAAGGAACGTTTGCCGCTCACGCATGTTATTAATGCGTTAGGTCATCAGCGTGTGGGAGCACATGCTGTTGGTAATTCTATGGCTGATGAAGCAGCAAAATCTGCAGTAGCCACTTGTTCAGTAGCAGCAGTCACTAACTAGGTCAATGACTAAAATTGATGATGATATTATGGTGGTTATAGCTGCGACAAAAGAGGGGACAGAGTTCCCCCAAGGTTTTCCTTCACATTACTCATACCACTTGTCGTCTGATCAAGTTCCATTTGTGACTATTCCATCCGTTGGGAATCGGCTGATTCTCAACGTGGACTGCAGGCTTTCTTTAATAGTAGCTACACATGAAGGCGTTGCTTCTGCACATGCCGGAGTGACAGCGATTATTTCTCTTTTACAGCAACGTTTTTGGTGGCGTGGTTTATACCAACAGGCACGTAAATATGTTCTTTCTTGTGACATTTGTCAACAAATTAAGCCTTCTACTGTTGCACGTCCGCCACATACTCAACTTTACATTTCTAATCAGCCATTTGGCTTCATTTATCTTGACCACTGCAGTCCTTTGACATCTGACACTGCTTTTAAACACATATTGGTTGCAGTGGATTCATGCACTAGATTCCTTTGGGTTTGGCCGCAGCACAGTGCTGATACTCAAACTGTTATAAAAGATTTGCGTGTCTTTGTCGGGACATTTGCCTGTGGCACCTTCCATTCTGACCAAGGTCCTGCTTTTGCCTCTAAGGCTTATGGGGATGTGATGAAGTCTTTGGGGGTGCAGGTGCAATTCTCGTCTCCATATCGGCCTGAGAGCAATTCTGTTGTGGAGCGGATGAACCGTGACTTAAAGCAATCTTTAACAGCAAGGGTTTTAGGTACTGGCAGGGGCTGGCTGACTCATCTTTATGGAGTCCAGCGTGCACTTAATAAACTCCCAAGAAGATCTCTGGGTGGGCGGACCCCATACAAAATGCTCTTTGGCATTAAAATGTTTGTGCCAGACCTTGATGGTCTAGACGTAGTGGCGGCTGCCGCAACCTTTGATGTAGATAACCATTGTGCTGTGTTACAGGACTTACAAAAAGCTTGTGATTCACAAGCGAAAGCCCGTTTGCCCTCTTCCACGGATGCAGCGGTGCTGATTCCTGTTTCTAGCTGGCTTCCTAAAGTTGGAGATCTGGTCCGAGAAAAGGTGGAGAACAAAAAAGAATTAGGTCCATCCTACCATGCACCGGTCAGAATCCTTGGTTTGAAAGGCACCCGTACTGTGATTCTGCCTCCACTACCTGGTTGTAAGGAGAATCGTTACATTTCCATCGAACATGTCAAGCTACACCATATGGCTGATACTGAATAGTATTCCTCCAAGCATTCCACTCCAAGATCTTCCACTAAATCCGATGGCTTCTGTTTCGTCGACTAGTCCCCAACAAATGGAGGGGGAGATGGAGTCTTCAATTGATTTGTTGCCAGTTTTACCTTCAACATCCACAACTGTGGACACAGTTGATGTTATCATTGACATTCCTGAAAGTACAATTTGTTCACCGTCCAATGAAGAACAGCCCCCGTTGTTTCAGCTGGGGTCCAGTGGTTACTACACAGACCGGAATAGCTTTTCTTCGGATACATCTTCTTTGTCATTATCTGTGGTAGAGCCCCCTACAAGCACCAATCTTTTCATTTCCTGGTTTAAGAAGACTTACCTAGTCCCGCCCTGGACATACGTCTGGATGGTGCTGACGATGGTGTTCCTATTCATGTGGATTGGGTTCGTGACTGTGTTTTTCCTGCTGATTAATGGCCATTATTTACCTGAATGCTCTGCTGTGAACTTGGTTGACAGTGTTCTGGCCCCACACACGTCATAGCATAAAATGAAACGAGATCAAGCCCTAGTTAATATTTCAGCATTCCCATTTCTTGATGGCATTGTTTGGGATAAGGTAGCATTCGATATCCATGGCCCGACAAAACTTTTGAACATTCCATACGTTTTCCGCGATTCCTTAGGAGATGTGGTTTTGCCTGGCATACACTCTGATGACTGGGATATTCATGCTGTTCATTCATTGTTCTCTGACTTGAAATATTATACTGCTTTTGACACTGAAGATTTGTATCTAAATTCTACAAATTATGGCGATTTGTTCTGTTATCATTATGGCCATCATTTTTGCACAAAACCAGTACTCAGAGACCATTTTTTAATTACACCCAATGAGAGCATTGCCCAACACCGTTACAGGGTAGTTCAAAGACCCAACAGAGTAAATTTATATATTTTTCTGGTTACAATCTTTCTGATCCTCAGTCCTATTATTACAAACTAAAGATACTGTCCCGCACTAAATTTATGTTGAACCACACTAAATTAGTTTATTCCTTGTCCTTCATGAATGATTTGTCCGTGAAAGGTTATGAGTATTGGAAGGACACTATTGATTTGAAATCCATCTGGGGTACCAAAAATTAGCAGGTGCAGGGCACGGAGTCATTGCATTGTGCATGTCTTATACCGTCTCAGCTAATATTTTTAAACAAGACGGTACAACAGACTACTTGTTTTGGTTTAGCCACTGCCAAAAATCTGAATACTCCCACCATTCCGTTATTGGCTCCTTATGAAACATGACAAACACATACCAACTACACAATTGAAGACTTAGCTGTTATGTTTCGAAATGGCACACTTAACTCTTCTACTATTGACCCCTTAGGATGGTTACTGTGGCCAACAAGTTCCAATGCATGTCAATTACGCTTTTTAAATACTACAAAGGGGTTTACACAAAGTAGACCTGATCCACGTTTCCCACATTCCCATACAGTTACCACATATTCAGTGGGTAAATTGTGTCAGCAATGGTTGGAACATTCCATGCTGTCATCTGTGAAACAACACCTTTCTCTCTTGTCGGGTGACATTGATCTGGCAGATTTTCTTTTAGGTCCAAAGTACCCTCGAGCGAAACGTTTTGTCTATGCAGCATATAATGAATTTTGGAAGCTATCGCAGATGGAAGCAGCAGTGCGCCTGCGCCAAATTGACCAAGCTAATTTAGAAACCGTTCTTGCATTTGTCGATAACAGCATTAATACACTGTCTTCTCGTATATATACTTTGGATAATATTGTATCATCAGTCATTGACATTGTTCAACATGAAGTGTCTGTTTTGTATCATGGTCAAAATCAGTTGCGTTCTGTAATGCAATTTGCATGGACCTTACAAATGCTCAAAAGTGGAAAAGTACAGTGGGATTACCTGAATGCTTCCGCACTATTTTTGCCATTATATTTGACTGATAAACAGAAATGAATGTCAATGAAAGACGCCACATACACATTGTTACATATTGAACAATTAGAACAGTTACCATTTTCTGTAGCAGAGACCGATTCAGCTGTGTGGTTAATACATGAGGTTATTTCACTGCCTATCTCACTTTTTCATTTTACAGCCTGCATGAAACATTATCCTGTTGGTAGATATGAGCCCCTCGGCAGTACCTATTTTCATGAATTATGGTCGTTGCCTTTCACCTTTAGATGTCAACGCGCGGATACGGAAGTTTTCCTTACAGGGGAGGATTGTGATTCCACAGTAGGACATTCCCTAGTCTGTAAACTAGTTATACTTCACGGCGCCTGTAACGTTTCGGCCCCTAATCTGGCTTGTTTTTTAAAAGGTACCCCTGTCCCAGCTATTATTCCTGTGCTAACTTTGCTTTCTAATGAAAGTTATCTTATTTTGAATAACCACGACTGCTGCGGCTTACGGGCAGGCATCCCGTATATAGTAACAGTTTCCCAATGAGTTACATGTTGCAGCAATGTCCTGTTCCCACCCCCGCATGGGTTTGTAGATAGTTCGCTTTGGCCTTCCATTCCAACTTTGAAAACAGATTTCAATAAGCTAAGCAGACTCAAAGTGCTATTGTTTCAACAAGAAGTGGCTCTCACGTCAGCTCGAGAGACCTTGGCATTGCAGGTGGGGAGAACCGCAAGTGAGATTCACTCACTGCTAAACACGAATCTCCCACTCTATTTTGGAGAATTAATTCACCAAATATTTAATGCGTCTGATACCGAGGGCCTAGCCCACTTTTTTAAAGTTGTGGGATCCGGCCTTGTCACCTCCTTTCAGACTATTTTTGGCATAATACCCGCTTTTATTCATTCTATTTTTTCCAGCGCCTTCAGAGGGTTTCCCCTGGTGCTCCTGCTAATATGCGGCGTACTTGTATTGCTATTGCTACTTCACAAAGGCTGCTCGGTTTGTGGAGCTGCCAAACCCAGTCCAGTTGCAGCTGTATCGTGACCGGATGCGCCAGCTTTTTGCTGCAATGCCATTGCAAGCTCTTGACATCGACTACTGGCTGACCTTCTGTTATGCCTACTTCACCTGCGTGCAACCTGTGTTCCACTGCCTCCACTGCCCTTTTCAATGGGCCCTGGATATCTGCCTCTCCAATACAACCCACGCTGCCCTGGATTACGAACTGTTAATGGGTCCGTTAAAGGCCCATGACCAGGAATGTTCCAAGGGTAGGCGCCTGGTGTGCGATCCTCCACTTGGACCAATGGCAGACTTGAATACCTGTGCTCGTGCGCTTCGCCTCATAGACCAGAGTTTCATCAAAGTTAACGGAGGTTGCCCTGATATGTGCCTAACAGCTTCTGGATATGAGGAGCATGTGTGCTCGTTTGACTTGCTCAATTGGATGGCATACCTCTTTACTATGGGAGGCTCAGACAACATACTGGAGTTTATGGCATTCTTATTTCCCCGCTACATTTCTGAATCTGAAGATTCGCTATGAATGGATATGTTTTTGGGTACCCAGTTGGCTATTTTTTTAATTTACATCAACAATTGTTTTTTTGGTTCACAAATATCCAACTTGGGATAACACTGAGGCGCTTTGCCTCTGCTTACCTCTGACTTTTGTCTTAGCATGGTGCTACCGACCTGGCCAAGGGGAAGGTGTCACGTGGCCCTTAGGGTCATTGTCATCTTCACTAACTTAGCATGAGTCCGCTGCAGCCTGCCTGCTGCTTTGCACACGCTATTACATGTCTTTATTTTTGCAATCATTTCAATGATTATTTTCACATGAGAACTCATCGCTGTGTTCACTCTCTGCATGTTCCTGGGATTTTGACTGAACATCATGTGCAAGGTCAAACAACAATACCCCTTTTTATTTTGTTCTGGCCAGGCCTTAGCCCTTAGACAAAACATACAGATGCAGCTGTTGTTTGGACAACGTACTTTGGTCTTATTAGAATACACGAATAAGTAGCACACAATTGGAGAGGGACATTTCCAGGGAGAAGAGCGAGACATCACCTATGATGTAGATCTACCATCTACAGGCTAAGGTATGGGGCCTGCTAACAAAGCCCAGAGATCTTCTAATATATAATAATACTGCTTCTTAGCAAGGGGAGGGAGGTTAGGCTCTATTGTCTTTTCATTATGACATCCCCCTTCATGATATATGGACTAGCTGCTATGCTGACTGTATTTGTACTAATCACTTTCCTACTTGTTGCGGCACGTATACTGCATGTTAGGGCACGTTAGTTAAAATAAATATTTTAAACTATTTCTTGTCTCTGTCAGATCTTATTGTGGACAAGTACAAGAGTGAGTGCAAAAGGGTGTGTCTTGTTACCGCGATTCCTGAGAGATCTGGGAGTGTTGTGTTCTGGGGTGTCTAATCCTTTGTTTCTCTATGAGTGAGTAGGAGAGCAAGTGAGACACTATAGCTAGTCGGTCCTGGGCTTGTGGCTTGCGGGTACTCAGTCCCTATACACCAAGTTCCCATAATCCTGCGCATAGTTCTGTGTTTGTGCAGAATACCTGCAACACTCTTCTATGTGAGATTCAAATCCACATATGTAGTGACTTCTGTATTGTAAAGCAAAATCTGTTTAGAAAAAAGTCAAATTGCAAAAAAAAACTAATGGAGTCTATACATAAATGGAAATGAGGAGGGAAGGGGTTACTAAGAGTGGTAGCATTTGTAGACTAAAGGGCCAATTCTTACAATTTGTGTGCAAACAACTTTAACTTGCATGCACAAAAAGTTACATCTGGATCTTGAAATGATAAATATTGATTTACAGAAACAGATCTGCGGGTTTTTATGTGTGCTGATTAGATGGCTGTCTGAAATCAACTAGTTCGCAGGAATTTGGAACTTTGCTTATTAACAGACATTGGCAATGTCTTTTCAAACACTGATGGCACTTCCTAACATATGGCTACTTCAGTTGTTAAAAGGTGCAATAGGTGTAGTTTAGTGCCCAAACCCTCCCGCCCCCATGCACACTTTTTTGAGGGAATCGAAGGAATGGGCATGGATAACATTTCCATGGAAAACAAAAAGAGTAGAAAAGGGTCACTCTAAAGTAAACCTTACACCTCTGAAATTTCCACACTATCGAAAATGTGAAATCCTGAAGGTTAGGATAGCCAGAAGCACACAAGGAAAACTACGAATTGTGTAGTTGCATTGGGATATAACTGTCAGTTTTTTGAGCTCCCAAAAATGAAAACATGAATGTAAATTGTAGATCCACATGTTCACCAATATGGATTTACTCGCTTCTTGGGAATTGGCCCTTTTATGCATTGGTTTATCAGTCCAGATAAACAGAAGATACATGTTTGCACCAGGTAAAGATGATGAGTGAGGCAGTGAGTGAGCGAGTGAAGAGGGGGCAATATATAATTACATCACCAGGTCAAACAATGCGACTTGTTCTCTAAACCAGCTCTGTTAATTTATCCTGGCAATCTTCGGGCAGAAGACGAGTAAACATGTCTTGTAATCGGGTACTGGCATGATATCTCATTAACATCCAGCAATTAATATACGCAGCTAACAGCTACCAGAAAGCCTGATAGTAAAGATGTGGAATTCATAATTACTTGTAATCAAATGCATGCCTTAATCTTGCTCTATTTTTCTTCCCACAGTTTGGGAGAACAGAAGAGATTTCCAACACTTTAAATCCTGATTTTGTCAAGAAATTTGTTATGGACTACTTTTTTGAAGAAAGACAAAACCTCCGATTTGACTTGTAAGTCTTCAAGCAATATAGATATATCAATATAAAAATAAGCATTTATGGTATACACATGTTTTTTAACTGTATGTATTCTGTAGTCCTTCCTAATCTAGGGGCTAAAGAGATTATGGTGTTATTTATTTCTCATGTCAGGCTTTTCTGAATAATAAGTGTATGCTGCCTGTTCATTAAATTAACTGATTCATACTTGTGTTTATTTGATATACTTAAATCATTAATTATTCTTACTTTCACGGGAGTGAATACTATGGGGTCTGTTGTGACCATTCAGCAGAGCGGTGGTGTGGATGTTTGCACCGCCGCGCCACCGCTCCGCTGAAGGTCGCCGCGCCTGCCCACCCTCCTGCAAGATTAGAAATAACAAGTAGTCTGGCAGGCAAGTGGTGTTGCGGTCCCATGGCGGTGCCTCTTTTAAAGGCGGCAATGCCATTAAAAAAGGCACCGCAATGGGACCGCACTACAAGGTTCCTGCACGGCATGGACTCGAAAGTCCATGCCATGCAGAAAACCTATGTACAAGCACACAGTGTGCCCCCCTGTGTGCATCCATATATGTTTGGGGCACAGGTAGGCCCTGTAGGGCCCCCTTTGTTTCCTCTCCGCCAGGGTTTTCATGGCGGTGGAACCACTGTGAAAACCCTGGCAGAGAAGAAACTCGTAATATGCTCGGCGGAACCATGGCGGTCCCGCCAAGCATATTGCGGCCTCTGAATATGGCTCCAACCCCAGGGAACGGCTGTTCCCTGGCTGAATCAGCAGTCCGAGGGTGGTCTGACTGCCCAGTTCATAATCGGGTGGTCGGACCACCGGTGCAGTGGTGGCTGGATCTGCCACCGCCGCACCACCACGAGTCTGGCAGTCCTCAGACCGCCAGAATCATAATAGGGCCCTAAGTCTTTCTTGAAGTGAAAAGAGTAGGTAAAAAAAGACAACACTTTTCTTAATAATAATCTAAGAGAATCAAGTAGTCATATTGCACTTATTCAAGGGAAACCCTTTCAGATACATTGCAAATCCTTTAAATATTTCTGCTTGCCATATACAGCACTGTGTATTTGTGCCTTGTATCTGATTTTTACGACATGCAGTTATATATGTTCCACTATATGTATCCTTTTACTACATTATTGCACATTTAATTGTATATAGAATCACATCTAACTGCACAATCTTACATTACATGGGCATGTAGGGGTGCCAGCGGGTAGTCCTTCAGGCAAAGCACACATAACCATTTAATCAGTGGTTAGGGAAGTACTGTATCATTGATTTTCAGACTATCCGTATACAATAAATGTACATGCAATTACCCTAAGTGGAATTTATTTACAAAGTCAATGGCAATCCTGAAATGACATGGATCCAGCACTCCTCAATCAAAGTTTGACACTCCTGAGTTAGATCTTCACCATCTGCTTGCAAACCAGTGACATTCTTTTTGCTTGAAGATAATATGATTTGGAATTTATTTACAGAGTATTCATGCCCTTTGTAAAGACGCCAGAAGTGTTGGTAATTTTTGTTTGAATCTCTGAACAGGCATTCCAATTAAATTAAGAAATATAAATATATAAAGCAACTGCTACGTAAACGTTTTAACTATTCCCCTTCAATAGATAATAAAGGGTATACCCCACATGCTTTCTGTATTGTCACATGGTTGGTATATAGTTTCCCCTAACTGGATTATTGAATTTGAATGGTGTGCTCTCTCAAAAGTAATGTGGCTGGGAGTTGCTTCTGTTGCTTTTGCTTGAAAATCACTGACATTTATTTTGCAATGTATTTTTCTTTGTTGGCATATTTTTTATTTACATTATTTTATTTACAATTAGAACTTAATCCATATTAGCCTGACAGGAACAGAGCCATGACAAATCTTCAGGATAAACAGTGAGGAGCTATTCACGAACAGCATTTGTTGTATGTTTAGTGGTATCACAATACTACTGCTCACTTACTACAAAATGCTATTTCTAACCTGCAAGTGGAGGTCTCCGCCGCTGGCTGTCCTATTCTTTAATGTGTGAGATCTCCACCCTGACTGTGGAGATCCCCACACACATACTGCAGGAAAGAAGGATCTGCTTTCATGCTTCCCCACACTTTTTGCTGGTGTCAGTATGTTTTTTTGACAGGTCTGACTGGGATCCTGGGCCCAGTCACTGTGCTTCCTCCCTAAATTGACAATGGTAAGTACTTCTGCACCTCCAGCATTGGCTACTGGTGTACCCTTATAGGTCCCTAATATATGGTACTAAGATACCCGGGGCATAGGTACACCAGGGTTCTTCCATGGACTGCAGCATGTATTGTGCCACTAATGAGAGACCACTCAAACTGTGACTATAGGCCTGTGATTGCAGCTTGTGTAAGTTGGTGCTAGCACCTCTTATGACAGATATAAGTTTTCCTATATCTGAGGTCACTACACTTAAAACCTATAAGTCATCCCTAAGGCACACCTTCTAATCCTGAAGGCAGGGTGCTGGGTTATAAGTGTGAGGGTGCCCCTGCATGAGCAAGACACCCCTACAAACCCCGGAGTCGAGTCTCCAGGCATTGTAAGTGCGGCCAGCCATTTTGATACATATAGTGGCCATCCGTTATTACAAGATGGCTAACTATATAGTGGCTGTGCCGTACCTGGGCATGTTTGGTATCAAACATGTTTGAATCATACCCCAGCACCGTTACTGGTGTTGGAGGTATGATTCCATGCACTGTGGGACTCCTCTGGGAAGCCCCCAGTACTCCCGGTAACAGCCTTTCAGAGTCTGCCAGCAAGCTAGTGCTGCTGGTGACCACAGACACGATTCTGCCCTCCTGCTGCCGAGCTGAGCTCGAGCAGGGAAAGGTAGAACAATAGGTTTCCTGTCACAGGGAGGTGTGACCTCCTCCCAGACATGACTTAGTGTATTGGGCTTGGGTGGTGATGCTCCCCAGTGTCGTCAGACAGCTTTGAAGGGCACATTTGGTGCTCTCCTTGCATAGTCCAGTTTGAGCCAGTTCAGGGAGCCCTTGGCTCCCACTCTGGCGCAAAACTGGACAAAGGACATGAGAGTATCCTCCCCTCTGTCCAACCCCGCCACTGGGAGGGACTTCTGAGTTGTCCTAACCCCTTTCCTAGGGTATTTAAGGGCTCACCTGTGGGTGGATCCTCAGATTCGTCATGGGACAAGACTCAAGCCTGAGACCACGTCACTCTTTGACCGTCGGGACACTTTGACTTCGCCTGGAACCAAGATTGCATCAAGGAAGACTCCTGCTGCTCCTGGTCTCACTGTACTGCAAGTCTTCTTCATTGTCTGTATTTCTTCCAGGATCTTCAACAGGCCGGTGGGCATCAAGGACACCCAAAGTAATCTCCCCTGGGAGTAAAGGAGTCACTCCCCTGCATCTGCAGGGACTGCATCGAAGCTGACCAGTCTGCTGCTTCTGACGTCCCACGGACTTCGAAAGGCTCAGCAACACAGGTGGTGGTTCTGCAACTCCCTCGAGGCCTGACCTGTCCTCTCAGCAATTTTGAGGCGAGTATTCCTAGTTGGAGCTGCTGGGACCAAACCCCTGTACACCACGTCAATTTGTGTTGCCAAGGCTTGGTGGCGCTGCACTCCAGAGATCTTTGGGCTACAAGAAGCTCCAGCCTCCAGCATCACTTCCCGCCAAGCTCAGTGTCCTCACCACATCCTCTGCACCATGGGCCTTCATCTTTGGTGAGCTGTTCAAGGTCCTCTTGCGACTCCTGTGCCTTTGGCCTGTGGGTCCGCTCGAGGGTCTTCTCCTACTCCAGTGGGCTCCCCTGCTTGCTCTGGCCTGGTCTGACTCTCCTGCTTGTGGTGAGTCCCTTGGACCTTGCTGGTCCCAACGTTGCTCCTTCTTTGCTTTCCAGACCTGTTGCAGCTGCCAAGGCTTGTTGTGCCCCCGCTGGACACCAACCACCTGGTCCTCGACTTCCAACATGGGACAGCTCGTGCACTATTCCTGGTCTTCCTCAGCACTGTCTGGTCCCCACAGCTGCAGGGATACGGTCACTGTCAACTCTTCTGAACCATCCAACATCAGTGGGGATTGTTCTTCCGTGCCTCCTGGTCACCTCCAAGTGGTATAGACTCTGTCCCCTCTGCTTGCAGATTCTCCTCTTCAAGAATCCACCCTTGGATTCCACCGGACTCTTGCACCGTCTTCTCCAGCGGCTCCTTTCCTGAAGTCCTCCCTCCATTGTGGTCTAGGGCGGTTTCTGACATCACTTCGCACCTATGAACCCAGCTTCCCTGGTGTAGGTATCCTGGTTACTGGGTTATCCACGGATGGGGTGACTCTCCAACCTTCTGTCTTCCACATGGTTTTTTCAGGGTCCACAGGGAAGGGTCCTTCTCCCAAACTGCAACCGCGACTTGTTGACTTCTATGGGACACGCGGCTGTGTTCCCACTCTGCACACAGCCTCAGTGGGATTCCTGGGTACTTACCTTGGGTGGTTCCTTGTGTCCCCAGCTCCTCTGAGTCTCCTGGTCCATGTCCTGACTTTGGTCGCAGTTCACATTCCACTTTTTTAGTATATGGTTTGGTATCCCCCTGGAGAGCACTGTATTTTGTGCTTACTTACCTGTTTACAATTGAAGTATTATTGTGTATTTGTGTTTATATCTATGTAGGAGATATACCAAAGTGTTAGTGAGTGTTGTGTATTAAATAGACATATTTTTATATATACACTGAGTGGTTCTTTTTCGTTTAACCTACACTACATGATTATATCTGGTAAAACAAGCTGCTTAACGCTCTTTCTGGATAAGCCTGAAGGCTGCTCTCCACAGCTACCACTTAGAGAGCTTTCTATGGTTGTCTAAGACCACTAAACTCACCACAAGGGTTGTCTGGATGGGTGCAAGGGGCATCACTTACATAAGTGTGCACAATATACTAAGCCAGCCTCCTACATTGGTATACAGCGGTTGGGATTTAAGCCTGCACGGTTTTATCAGCTAATCTAGGTGTGGTTTGATGAAAAACCATCATGGTCATTAGGCACATATAAAATACTTTTTGTAAGTAGTAAGTTCTACTGAACACTTTGGATTGGCAGTCAAGGGTCCAGCACAACCCTTTGTCCAATCTTTGGAAGTTTAGATTTCCCTTGGGTAAGTAGGTGCAACATCACACTACATCTATTTACCATGCCCTTAGTTGGGGAGGCCAGTGGGGCCCAGCCCTCTAGGTACAGTGGTCTGAAGTTCCAGGAACTCAGGACCTTAGCTGAATCCAGAAGGCTAAAGACAGGTAGTAACCCTAACAAGTAGCAACTCCTAGAGATGCTACTGCAGTAGGACATTCAGACTCCTGAAGGGTCAGAAGGGCAGGTTAACTTTGGTATGGGTGGGGCTCAAGAAGAGGGGTCAGGGGTGGCTCACCCCAGTAACCACAATTCTGAGCATGACGAGGAGGAGTCTGATGACTCTGCACTGGTGAACTCTGATACATCAGGGAGTAGTACAGATGGTACAGAGGGAGTCCCTAGAGGTAGGTCTCCCTTTATTCCTCCTGGGAGAGTGAAAAGAGTCCAGGGGAGGTCTAGGTCCTCCTCTGTCCATTCCAATGCCTCTAACACTTCCTTAGGGACCTCCAACTCTAGGAAGAGGGAGGACTCCTTAGAAAGGAAATACCACCTGCTCAAACTTGAGAGAGCTAAGCTCAGGGTCAAGAAGGAGCAGTTGGCCCTTGCTAAGGAGACTGTGGAAGTGCAAAAGAATAGGAAGAATTTATTTGGGACTAGGGTTCCATGGTGGCTGCACTAGAGAGCCTAGGATCAGGGAACATTCCTTTGATACTAGGAACCTAAGCAAGATTGTCCCTCCTTAACAGGAGGGGGATGAATTGATCACTGCCTTTGAGAGCGCCTGTAAAGTACAGAAGGTCCCTCAAGGGCAGTGGACAGCTATCCTGTGGCTCTCTTTTGCTACTAAAGGTAGAGACAAACTTCTCACTGTCAAGGAGGAAGATGCTGACAACTACACAGTCTTGAAGAGTGCCCTCATAGATGGGTTTGGTTTAACCACTGAGCAATACAGGGTTAACTTTAGGGACACACAGAAGGCACACACCCAAGACTGGGTTGATTTTTAGATAGTGCTATTAAGGCTCTGGAAGGCTGGCTTTATGGAAGTAATGTGCTTGACTATGAGGGATTGTACAATTTATTGATAAGGGAGGCCATCCTTAATAACTGTCCAAATCAGCAGCTGCACCAGTACCTGTTGGACTCTGATCTGACCTCTCCCCAAGAATTGGGAAAGAAGGCAGACAAATGGGTCCGTACCAGGGTCAAGCAGAAAAACAATGGTGATGGTGGTGACCAGAAGAAGTAAGATTCTTCTAAGGCCCAAGAGAAGGGTGAGGAGAAAGGTAAAGACAAAAAGGAGTCTTCACAAGGTCACCAAAAATCTTCCTCTTGGGGTGGGTCACAAACCTCCTCTTCCTCTGGCAAGAAACCCTGGTGTTACCTGTCTTAAGGAGAAAGGCCATAGAGTAATGGATGCCAATTACTCTAGACCTAACACTAAAGAAGCTACTACTACTGCCCCTAAGGCAACTAGCACCAGTACAAGTAGTAGTAATGCTCCCAAGGGATTAGTAGGGTTAACTTTGGGTTCCGAAGTGGGTTCTGGCCTAGTCAGAACACCCACTCAGGCTGTCCTTGTCCGTGACAGCGGCATGGAGTTTGCCACTTTTCTTGTAAGTCCCACTAACATGGGCAAGTACAGGCAACAGCCTCTGATCAATTGTCAGGAAGCTGTGGCATACAGGGACACAGGGGCCAGTGTCACCATGGCGACAGAGAAACTTGTGTCTCCTGATCATATCATACTTTGTCAACTTTACCAAGTGACCAATGCAAGCAATGTCAGCACTGATCATTCCTGGGCAGTTGTAAATCTCATCTGGGGAGGGGTAACTGGCCCTAAAAGAGTTGTGGTTTCCCCAGACTTACCTGTGGACTGTCTGCTGGGCAGTGATTTGGAAACTTTAGCCTGGTCTGAAGTGGAGTTCAGGATACATGCAGAGATTGGGAATCTCTGCCAGTGCATTTGCTGTTACTAGGGCTCAGGCCAAACAGTTATGCACAGAGGGAGCTCTGGATCCTGGAAGAATGGACCGGCTAGCTCCTAAGACAAGGAGCAGAAAGGGTAAAAAATTATCCTCCTCTCGGACTCCCAGTGAGGATCAGTCTCCTGAGGGAGATTACCTTAGCCCCTGTGAAGGAGCTGTCCCAGAGGAACTTGGGCTTGACATGGCAGAGTTCTTGGGGGGAGGGGGCCCTTCCAGGGCAGACTTGAGTCTCGAGCAGAAATCGTGCCCCTCTCTTGAGCAGCTCAGACAGTAAGCTGCTGTTGAGGAGGCAGGGAATGTCAGTGGGTCCCATAGGATATATTGGGAAGATGGGCTCCTGTTTTCTGAGTGTAGAGACGCCAAGCCTGGTGCCACCAGGAGGTTGGTTGTATCTCAGAAATCCAGGGGTTTTCTTCTGTTCCTGGCACATGACATTCCCCTTGCAGAACTTCTTGGGCAAAGCAAGACTTGGAACAGGCTTGTCCCTCACTTTCACTTGCCCTACATCATGTCTGAAGACACCAAGGAGTTTTGTTGCTCCTTTGTTACTTGCCAAGCCAATGGTAAGTCAGGTGGCACTACAAAGGCCCCCTTAATTCCACTCCTAGTTATTGGGGTTCCCTTTGAGAGGGTAAGGATAGACATTGTTGGCCCCTCAAACGCTCCAACAGCATCTGGACATAGTTACATACTAATGGTGGTGGACAATGCCACTAGGTATCTAGCGGCTATTCCCCTTACGACCATTATAGCTCCTGTGGTGGCCAGGGCCCTTCTGGGAGTCTCTTTCTAAGTTTCCTAAGGAAGTCTTGTCAGACAGAGGTAAAAAAATTCATGTCTAGTCACATAACTGCGATGTGGAAAGAGTGTGGCGTAGACTACAAGTTTACCACACCCTACCATCCAAAGTGCAGTGGGCTTGTTGAAAGGTTCAACAACACCCTAAAGGGTATGATCATGGGACTCCCAGAAAAGCTCAGGCAAAAATGGGATGTCTTACTACCCTGCCTTCTCTTTGTCTACAGAGAGGTTCCTCATAAGGGGGTGGGCTATAGCCCATTGGAACTTCTGTTTAGACATCCAGTTAGGGGTCCATTGTTTTTGGTTAAGGAGGGATGGGAGCAACCTCTCAAACCTTCTAAGCAAGACATTGTGGACTATGTCCTTGGCCTGCGTCCATGCCTGGCTGAGTACATGAAGAAAGCCAGCAAAAACCTTGAGGCAAGCTAGGAGCTTCAGAAAGCTTGGCATGAACAAAAGGCTGTACTGACTGTTTACCAGCCAGGACAGAAGGTGTTGGAGCCTGTGGCCCCAGCAGCTCTCCAGGACAAGTGGAGTGGCCGCCACAATATCATTGAGAAAAAAGGTGAGGTCACCTACTTGGTTGACCTAGGCACTCTTAGAAGTCCTCGCAGAGTCCTTCATGTGAACCGCCTACAGCCTTTTATTGACAGGGCTGATATGAGCTTGCTCATGGCAACTGATGAGGGACAGGAGGAAGAGAGTGAGACTCTCCCTGATCTCCTCTCACAGGACCCTGTTGTTGGGTCAGTAGCCTTGGCAGACAGCCTCACTGACCAGCAGCAAACTGATTGTAGTCAAGTCCTCAATCAGTTTCCCAACTTGTTCTCTCTGACTCCCAGTCAAACCACCTGGTGTACGCATGAAGTAGACACAGATGACAGTCTGCATGTCAAGAGCAACATCTACAGACAGCCTGACCATGTCAGAGACTGCATCCGGACTGAGGTCAAAAAGATACTGGAGTTGGGGGTCATTGAATCTTTGGCTAACCCTTCGGCTAGTCCTGTAGTCCTGGTGCCAAAACCCCACACCCAAGATGGTAAGAGAGAGTTGAGGTTTTGTGTAGACTATAGGGGTCTCAATGCAGTCACTAGGACTGGTGCCCATCCAATTACCAGGGCAGATGAGCTGATTGATACTCTGGCCTCTGCCTAGTATCTCAGTACATTTGACCTGACAGCTGGTTACTGGTAAATCAGACTCTCTGAGGTTGCCAAACCAAAAACAGCATTTTCAACACCTAGTGGGCATTATCAATTCATTGTGATGCCTTTAGGCTTACAAAAATGCACCTGCCACGTTTCAGAGTTTGGTGAACACAGTCCTCACAGGTCTGGAAGTCTATAGTGCAGCATATATAGATTATATTGCTGTAGTAAGCTTCACCTGAGAGGATCACCTGGTCCCCCTCAGGAATGTTCTGGAGGCCCTGCAGAAAGCAGGCCTCACTATCAAGGCCACAAAGTGCCAGATAGGGCAGAGCAAGGTTGTATACTTGGGCCTTCTTGTAGATGGAGGCCAGGTTCAACCATTGGAGAGCAAAAAGCAGACCATAATGGACTCCCACTACCCAGACTCAGGTCAGAGCTTTTGTGGGCCTGACTGGGTACTACAGGAGGTTTGTTGAGGGCCATAGTGACCCCCCTTAATGATCTCACCTGCAAAAGAATGCCTAAGAAAGTTCAGTGGACAGTTAGCTGTCAGAAGGCATTTGATGACCTGAAGCTGTTGTACCACGGACGGTGATTAGGCCCACGGTGCCATCCACTTCTTCCTCGCGGGTGGCGATACAGCCCGTGGCGCCTTCCTCTTTTCTTCGGGCGCGTTGCGGCCCGCTGTTGCCATTTTGGCATCGCGGGTGCGTCCCACGGCGCCTGCTCTCTCTCTGTGTTGGGCACGCAGCATACCTACGCGGCGGCCCGTTATCTGACAATTTGCATGACAGGAAAGTCGCAGCTCCGGTTTTGGAACTGCAGCTTCCTATTTTCACATGTTGGGGCACTATATTCTTACCTTCCTTTCACTGGATATATATTTCTTTCTTCATTTCTTCTTGGGACCATCTTGCCTTCCCATGATTCCATAGTCTTCTTCCTGTTCCTGTTTAGTAACTTCCTATTCCTGGGTATTTAAAGGGCTGAATCCTTAATTTCCTTGCGTTGCAACACTCTTTGCTCCTGCTGGTGTGTCTTCGCTCCTGTTGGTATCCTGTGCTCCTGCCTGTTGTATCTGTGATTCCTGCTGGTGTACCTTGTTCCTGATCATAGTCTTCTATTCCGGTTTGGATTCCTTGCCTTCTAATCCCTTCTTACTGGTAGCTTCTTTCCTTCCTTTTCATTCCTGGAGTCCTCACTTCCATCAGAGGTTTTTTCCTCTTGGGACTCCTTTTGGAAGGCACGGTCTGCTTTGGCCTTTTTCCTTGTTGGCAGCACCGTGGCTACCAGAAGGGGTCGCCCTTACCTCGGACTGACCAGAACCCACAAGAACCAAAGTCAAGGGTCTCTCCAGCACGCCAGCACCGGTAAGAACACTACAAGTCGTGACAGAAGGAGGCCATGTGCACTGCTCCCATTCTGCAAAGTCCTGCTTACTACAAAATCTTAATTTGTCCAGGCAGATGATTCTGAGATAGGGGTAGGTGCAGTTCTATCACAACTTAATGCAGATGGCCTGGATACCCAGTAGCTTTTGTAAGCAGAAGGTTGACTCCCAGGGAGAAGCATTGGTCAGCTGTTGAGAAGGAGGCCTTTGCTGGGGTCTGGGCCTTGAAGAAGTTGAGGTTAACCTGTTTGGTACTCACTTCATTGTTCAGGCAGACAATAAGCCCCTCTTATGGCTAAAACAAATGAAGGGTGAAAATCCCAAACTTTTGAGGTGGTCCATTTCCCTACAGGGGATGGACTTTCTGTGGAACATAGACCTGAGAGCAACCAAGTCAATGCAGATGGACTCTAGAGATATTTTCACTTAGAAAATGAAGTCTCAACTGGGCATAGTTAGTCTCATCTCCTTTCGTTTGGGGGGCGGGGGTTGTGTAGGAAAGTAGGATCTGCTTTCATGGTTACCCCCACTTTCTGCTGGTGTCAGTATGTTTTTTTGACTAGTCTGACTGGGATCCTGCTATTCAGGCCCTAAGTCACTGCGCTTCCTCCTAAATTGACTATGGTAAGCACTTCTGTACCTCCACTACTGGTGTACCCTTATAAGTCGCTAATATATGGTACTGAGGTACCCAGTGCTTAGCTACACCAGGGGTCTCCCATGGGCTGCAGCATGTATTGTGCCACCCATGAGAGACCACTCAAACTGTGACTCCAGGCCTGCCATTGCAGCCTGTGTACGTTGGTGCTAGCACCCCTTACAACAGATATACGTTTTCTTATATCTGAGGTCACTACACTTAAAACCTGTAAGTCACCCCTAAGATAGGCCTTTCAATCCTGAAGGCAGGGTGCTGGGTTATGAGTGTGAGGGGCCCCTGCATGAGCATGACACCCCTACAAACCCTGGAGTCGATTCTCCAGGCTTTATAAATGCAGCCAGCCATTTTTTGATATATAGTGGCCATACGTCATTACGCGATGGCTAACTATGTAGTGGCTGTGCCGAACTGGGCATGTTTGGTGTCAAACATGTTGGAATTATACCTCAACACCGTTACCAGTGTTGGAGGTATGATTCCATGCACTGGGGGACTCCTCCGGGAAGCCCTCAGTACTCACTGTAACAGCCTTTCAGGGTCTGCCAGCAAGCTAGTGCTGCTGCCGACCACAGACACCATCCTGCCCTCCAGCTGCTGAGTTGAGCTTGAGCAGGTGAAGGTAGAACAATAGGTTTCCTGTCACAGGGAGGTGTCGCCACCTCCCAGACAGGATTTAGTGTATTGGGCTAGGGTGGGGGCGCTTGCCAGCACCACCAGACTGTTTTGAAGGGCAAATTTGGTACCCTCCTTGAATACTCCGGTTTGATCCGGTTCAGGGAGCCCTTGGCTCCCGCTGTGGCGAGAAACTGGACAAAGGACAGGGGAGTATCCTCCCCTCTGTCCAGCCTCTTCTCTGGGCGGTACCCCTGAGTCGTCCTAACCCCTTTCCTAGGCTATTTAAGGGTGGGTGGGTACTGAGATTCATCATGGGACAAGACTCAAGCCTGAAACCACATCACTCTTCGACCATCTGGACACTTGGACCTCTCTGGACTTCGCCTGGAACCGAGACTGTACCAGAGAAGACTTCTGCTGCTCCTGGTCTCGCTGCTCTGCAAGCCTTCTTCGACGTCTGTCTGTGCTTCTTCCAAGATCTTCAACAGACCTGTGGGTATCAAGGACACCCGAAGTAATCTTCCTTAGAGTGAAGGAGTCACTGCCCTGCATCTGCAGGCACCACAATGAAGCTGACCTGTCTGCTGCTCCTGATGTCCCAAGGACTTCGAAAGGTTCAGCAACACAGGTGGTGGCTCTGCAACTCCCTAGAGGCCCGACCTGTCATCTCTGCAATTTTGAGGCCAGTATCCCTTGTCAGAACCGTTGGGACCAAAACCCTATGCACCGTGTCGACTTGCCATTGTCTAGGCTTGTTGGCTCTGCAGTCCAGAGATCTTCAGGCTACAAGAAGCTTCAGCCTCCAGCATCTCTTCCTGCCAAGATCAGCTTCCTCACCACATCCTCTACACCGTGGGCCTTCATCTTTGGTTAGCTGCTCGAGGTCCTCTTTCGACTCCTGTGCCTTCGCCCTGTGGGTCCTCTTGAGGGTCTTCTCCTGCTCCAGTGTGCTCCCTTGCTTGCTCGGGGGCCTGCTCTGACTATCATGTGGTGAACCCATTGGACGTTGCTGGTCCCAAAGCTGCTAATTTTTCGCTTTCCATGCCTGTTGTAGCTGCCAAGGCTTGTAGGTGCTCCAGCCGGAAACCAACCCCATGGTCATTGACTTCCGTCATGGGATAGCTCGTGCATGGCTCCTGGTCTTCCTCAGCATCACCTGGTCCCCTCAGCTGCAGTGACAAGGCCAGCGTCAACTCTCCTAAACCATCAGACATCGGTGGGCATTGCTCTTCCATGCCTCCTGGTCACCTCTGAGTGGCATAGCTTCTGTCCCCTCTGCTTGCACTTTCTTCACTTCAAGAATCCACCCTTGGATTTCATTAGACTCTTGCACAGTCTTCTCCAGCGGCATCTTTCCTGAAGTCCTCCATTGTGGTCTACAGCGGTTTCTGATGTCACTTCGCACCTATGCACCCGGCTTTCCTGGTGTAGGTATCCTGGTACCTGGGGTATCCACAGGTGGGCTGACTCTCCAACCTTCTGTCTTCCACTGGGTTTTTTCAGAGTCACTTGGAAGGGTCCTTCTTCTCCAAAACTGCAACCACGACTTTCCCGTTGTGGACAAGCAGAGTTTCCACTCTGCACACAGCCTCCGTGGCATTCCTGGGTATGTTCCTTGGGTGGTTTTTTGTGTCTGCAGCTCCCCTGAGTCCCCTGGTCCAAGTCCCGACTTTGGTTGCAGTTCGCATTCCCCTTTCTTGGTATATGGTTTGGTCTATCCCTGGAGACCACTGTATTTTGTGTTTACTTACCTGTGTACAATTGAAGTATTATTGTGTATTTGTGTTTAAATCTCCTGGTAGGAGATATACCAATGTATTACTTAGTGTTGTGTAATAAGTAGACATATTTTTACGCTGTGTCGTTCTTTTTCGATTAACCTACACTACATGATTAGATCTGGTAAAACAAGCTGCTTAACACTCCTTCTGGATAAGCCTGAAGGCTGCTCTCCACATCTACCACTTAGAGAGCTTTCTATGGTTGTCTAAGACCACTAAAATCACCATAAAGCTTGCCTGGATTAGTGCAAGGTGCTTCACTTAAATAAGTGTGCACAATATACTAAGCCAGCCTCCTACAGTAAAGACCTGGGACTTTTTCTTATTTGCTTTGGCATGTAATATTTATGTAGGACTTACGAGTAGCCCCAAAGCACAAAGCTTACAATTCTGCCAATGGAGGTGCAGAACAATAGTCATTGTTGCTAATTATTATGTTGGTATTTTCCTGAACTTTTTTCTTTTTTTGTTTACTCGAAAGTGGAAAACTGACCGTAAGAATCGTACATTCTCTACCTTTGCAAGAATGTGATTTGCATACTAATTTTCTTTATCATAAACCGTCTATCTGAAAGAAACACGTTAGTTATAGATTCCTCACCTTAGAATTACCCCCAGGCGTCAGACTGGATCCGGAAAGTTTTTTCGTCAGCAGTACCTCTGCGCGTCGGAAGGTGGCGTCGGTCGGCTCCGCGTCCGTTGTCAGCGTCGTGGTCGCCGGGATGACATCGCGGCAGCTACTTAGACGCCGCCCTCGCGCGCTGACGTCAGTTCTTTCTTTTTCCGCACCAGCCAGCGCAGATCCGGGAAGAGCGGTACCTCAGTCAATTTTTGACTAACTTTTTCTCAACTTTTGTCGGCTTCTTTTTCGAGTCTTCGACTCCAAAGGTGCACGAGGGATGCCCGGTTTCAAGGCCTGCGGTTCCTGTCATTGCATGATGTCGGTGACGGATCCGCACCGCGTGTGTCTTTTTTGCCTGGAGCACGACCACGACCCCAAGTCGTGCTCCGACTGCCGGTCGATGGCGCGGAAGGCTTTGCAGGAGCGGTCCCAAAAGCTGCTTGAGCACCGGCAGTCGGCTCCGCGCCGTTCGAGGTCCCGGTCGAGAGGGAGGTCGAGGGACCGGTCTTGGAGCCATCACCATTCCGGTTCAAAATCTTCAAAGTCTTCGCACTCAGGGTCGGGTAAGTCGAAGCATAAGAAGAAGTCGAAGAAGCATCGTCGCTCTTCGACTTCTCCTCATCGGTCGGTGGATCCGACCAGGCTCCGTGTTTCCCTCCCTTTCCAGGACCCGCAGTGACTCCCGCCCAGCTTCGTACGTTCTACTAGGCGATGCATGCCATCTTTGGGCGGACCAACCCCGCTGGCGCACCTTCAGGCCCTGTGGAATCGGTTGGGGGGGTCTAGGCCTTCTCTGCCAGCGGCTCTGGCCCCGGCGCCGCAGGCCCCCCTTGGATCCAGGCCTTGATCCGGATCGGCGCCGGTTGACCTCGTAACGCCTCCACCGGTGCCGCTTCCGACGGCACCACTACCGCGTCCGATGCCGGTCGGCCCCCCAGCCGGCGTCGACCCCGGCCTCCATCCCGACGTGGACATGGAGCCGGACCGGCGTCGCCCGACGCCGGATCCGGCTCTGGGAGGGGTTTTTTGTGTGCCCCTGTTCACTCCTGGGGCCCCTTTTCAACCTGAGTGGCAACCAGAGGATGAGGAAGAGGAGTGGGAGGGGTCAGGTGACCCTCGGACTGACCAGCTGGACAGTGAACAGGACTGGAGAGAGGAACTGGGGGATGCCAGTGGTCTGGACACCTCCCCTGACCTTGGCATGTTGTCTCCTCCTACCGTGGCTACGGAGGAGGGAGCGTCGTACGCAGTGGTGTTGTGTAGGGCGGCCGAGGCTCTCAACCTCGAGCTTCCTACACTGGCGGTCAGGACTAACCTCCTGACAGAGGTGCTTCAACCGGCTGCAAGCTCTTCGGAGCCCTTGCTGCCATTCAATGAGGCCCTCACCAACGTCCTTTTGGGCACGTGGTCCAGGCCCAACACGGGGGCTCCCGTGGACAGAATAATTGCCCGACGCCACCGCCCGGCTCCGGGCGACCCCACTTTCCTCTCCCAACACCCCACCCCGGAGAGCTTGGTAGTCCAAGCCTCCACTTCCAAAAGCGCATTCCCTACCTCTCCCCCGGAAAGGGAATCCAAGAAGCTGGACCACCTTGGGAAGAAGATTTTCTCTTCCGCCAGCTTAGGACTGCGGTCGGTAAACACTGCATGTCTCTTGGGCCGTTATTCCCACTCGGTGTGGGATAGGGTGGCGCAGGTGCTGCCTCAGTGTCCGGAGGAGGCCCGGGCAGTGCTCTCCCAGGCTGTGGCCGCCGGGAGGGATGCAGCAAAGTTTACCATCCGTTGTGGGCTGGACACCGCCGACTCTCTGGGCAGGACCATTTCAACGTCGGTAGCGCTTCGTCGCTACGCCTGGATGAGGTCGACTGGCTTTTCAGGGGATGTCCAGAACACCTTGATGGACATGCTCTTTGATGGCCGTCGCCTTTTTGGCGACATAGCAGACAATGCTCTAGAGCGTTTCAAGGACTCACGAGCTACGGCCAAGTCCTTGGGCCTCTTCACTCGCCCTGCGCAGTCTGCTTTTCGCCCCTTTCGTGGCTACGGAAGAGGTGCCCCGATACGTCCCGCCCAGAGCCACAGGCCGCAGCAAGTTACCCAACCTTCGCGCGGCCGGGGACGTGGGAACAACCGTCGTGGTTCCGGGGGCCAGGGGGCGGGCCAGTCCACCAACCCCCCCTCCGCAGCAGCCTCCAAACCCTCCTAGTCCGACCTTTCAGGTCCATCAAACACCAGTGGGCGGCAGGATTCGCCATCACCTCCCCCACTGGCGCACCATCACGTCGGACAGGTGGGTTTTGCAAATAGTCCAAAGGGGCTACTCCCTCCCCTTTGAGACTACCCCTCCAGCCATGCCACCAAGATACCACCGCATGTCGGAGGCTCATCTGACACTTCTCCAGCAGGAAGTTACGGCTCTCTTGGCCAAGGGAGCCATCGAGCGCGTTCCTGTCCCAGAAGTAGGTCGTGGTTGTTACTCCCACTACTTTCTGGTCCCCAAGAAGGACAAGGGCCTGTGTCCTATCTTGGATCTCAGGGACGTCAACCGCTTCCTCCGGAAGGAGAAGTTCAAGATGTTGACGCTTGCTCAGGTCTTGTCTGCCCTCGACCCGCAAGACTGGATGGTAGCGTTGGACTTGCAGGACGCATATTTTCACATCCCCGTCCTGCCGGCCCACCGGCGTTACCTACGGTTCACGGTAGGCCACGAGCATTTTCAATTTACCGTGCACCCCTTTGACCTTACCAGCGCCCCTCGGGTGTTCACGAAAGTGATGGCCGTGGTCGCAGCTCATCTGCGCAGATCAGGGGTTTCAGTCTTCCCCTATCTCGATGACTGGCTGTTGAAGGCGGGCTCGCCCCAGGCAGTCATCTCCCACCTCTAGACTACGGGCGACCTCCTGCATTCGCTGGGGTTCTCCATCAATGTGCCGAAGTCACACCTGATTCCCTCTCAGAATCTCCTCTTCATCGGAGCGGTTCTGGACACAACGCAGTTTCGGGTCTATCCTCCCGAGTAGCGAGTCCTGGATATTCAGGCTATGATTCTGATCTTTCAGCCTCTATCTCGGGTTTTGGTCAGAGTGACTCTGAGGCTGCTGGGCCTCATGGCCTCCTGCATCCTGCTGGTTGATCATGCCAGGTGGCATATGCGGGCTCTGCAGTGGGACCTGAAGTTCAAGTGGGCGCAGCATCAGGGAAATCTGTCCGATTGCGTCCAGATCTCGGAGGGCACTGCACACCAATTGCAGTGGTGGCTAACGAACCAGGATTGGGTCAATGGCAGATCCCTCTCCCTCTCCCTTCCCCAACCAGACCACACTGTGGTGACGGACGCGTCCCTTCTGGGATGGGGCGGCCACATGGGAGAGGCGGAGATCAGAGGCCTTTGGTCTCCGGCGGAGTCCGGGCTCCACATCAACCTTCTGGAGCTTCGGGCAATCCGTCTTGCACTGAAGGCATTCCTTCCCTCTGTCCGGGGAAGAGTAGTGCAGGTGTTCACAGACAACACCACCGCCATGTGGTACTGCAACAAACATGGCGGGGTGGGGTCGTGGACCCTCTGTCAAGAGGCCCTCCGCCTCTGGATGTGGCTGGAACATCAGGGCATATCCCTGGTGGTTCAACTCCTGGCAGGTTCCCTGAACGCCAGGGCAGATGAACTCAGCCGCAGGTGCATGATGGATCACGAATGGCGTCTCCACTCGGAGGTGGTGCAAGGTCTCTTTCAACAATGGGGAGAGCCGTGGTTAGATCTATTCGCCACCGAAGAGAACGGGCAATGTCAGCAATTCTGCGCGTTGGAATTTCCAAGGCGGCACTCGCTAGGCGACGCTTTTCGTCGCGAGTGGAGTTGCGGTCTGTTGTACGCCTTTCCGCCTATACCACTTCTGCCCGGAGTGCTAAAGAAGATCAGGCGCGACCAGGCCCAAGTCATTCTTGTGGCTCCGGATTGGGCACGAAGAGTCTGGTATCCCGAGATGCTCAACATGGCCATCGATCCTCCGATCAGACTGCCTCTTCGGGAGGATCTTCTGTCGCAGCAGCAGGGGACGGTCCTCCACCCGAACCTGTCCAGTCTCCACCTCCTTGCGTGGAGATTGAGCGGCGGCAGTTGACGTCTTTCGACCTGCCTCCCGAAGTCTGTGATGTAATCTTGGCAGCCAGGCGTCCCTCCACTAAGACGGTATACGCCTGCCGGTGGAACAAGTTTGTGGCATGGTGCACAGCAAAGGCTGTGGATCCCCTCTCTGCCCCTCTTTCTGAAGTTCTCTTGTTCCTTCTTTCTTTAGCCCAGCAGGGCTCTGCTCTGGATACTATCAAGGGCTATCTTTCAGCCATTTCTGCATTCCTTCGGCTGCCGGATCAGCCTTCTCTTTTCAAGTCCCCGGTAGTTAACCGTTTCTTGAAAGGCTTAACGCATCTCTTTCCTCCAATCCCCTTCGTTATGCCTAAGTGGGACTTGAATCTTGTTCTTATCTATTTAATGTGCGCTCCCTTTTGAGCCGCTACAAAACTGTCCTTTGAGACTCTTGACTCTTAAGACTGCTTTCCTGGTAGCCATCACTTCTGCTAGAAGGGTGAGTGAGCTCCAGGCCCTTTCTTCCAAACCTCCTTTCCTTTCTGTCCATCCGGACAAGGTGATTCTCAGGACCCGTCCATCCTTCCTTCCTAAGGTGGTCACTTCCTTTCACATCGGGCAGACCATTACTTTGCCCACTTTCTTTCCGCCTCCGCATCCTTCGAAGGAGGAAGAGAGGCTTCACCGTCTGGACCCAAAGCGTGCGCTTTCCTTTATTTGGATCGCACTAAACAGTTCCGGGTGGATGACCAACTCTTTGTTGGCTACGTGGGTGCCAAGAAAGGTCGGGCCGTACACAAACGCACCATTTCTCGATGGGTCCTTTTGTGTATTAAGGCATGCAATTCTCTGGCTAAAAAGGAGCCTCCGGTTGGGCTACGCACCCATTCCACCAGGACGACGGCAGCCACTACTGCCTTGGGGAGAGGAGTTCCTCTGAATGACATCTGTCAGGCAGCTACGTGGGCATCACTGCACACGTTTACGAAACACTACTGCCTGGACAGCCAAGTCCGGAGAGACGGCTTCTTTGGTCGTTCTGCTCTCCAGGACTTTCTGGTGTGATCTTGGTTTGCAGACCCACCACCGGGGTTGGTATTACTGGGGTATCTATTCTAAGGTGAGGAATCTATAACTAACGTGTTTCTTTCAGATGAACAAGTTACTTACCTTCGGTAACGATATATCTGTAAGAAACATTAGTTAATTATAGATTCCCTACCGCCCCACCCATCCTCCCCGTTCTGCGAACTGATTTCTAGGGTTAAGGACATCATTACCGGGCCCTAGTTTTGTGCACCAGTGGTCAGTGTCTTGCATGGCTCTGCGTTTCTGGCGCGGAAAGTCGTGTACAGAACTGACGTCAGCGCACGAGGGCGGCGTCTAAGTAGCTACCGCGACGTCATCCCGGCGACCACGCCGCCGACGACGGACGCGGAGCCGACCGACGCCACCTTCCGACGCGCAGAGGTACTGCTGACGAAAAAACTTTCCGGATCCAGTCTTACGCCTGGGGGTAATTCTAAGGTGAGGAATCTATAACTAACTAATGTTTCTTACAGATATATCGTTACCGAAGGTAAGTAACTTGTTCTTCAAAGCAAACTGTTTGAAGCATTATATTATTATCTCTATGAACTTGCATTTACAAAATAAATGTTTATTTTATTTTTTTACTTTCAGGTATGACGTTGATTCAAAAAGCCCAAACCTATCCAAGCATGTAAGTATATTAATATTCAACCTGTCAACCTGTCCTCAATGTTGGGGAGAGGAGTTGTCCTAACGGCTAGGGTGGTCGACCTCGAATCTGGGGAACTGGGTTTGAGTCTCGCCAATGACGCTGAACATCCTGTGATTCTGGGCAAATCACTTAATCTCCCAGTGCCTAACAAAAATGAATGTGTCCTCATGTAATGCAACTGGTGCTATGTAAAGCGCTCTGATACCCGATTTGGGTCAAGTTCGCGCTATATAAAACGCAGTAAAAATAAAAAAATAAAAAAATGTTATGCTCCCTTGAAATGTGTGTGTGGATATAAATATATCTATCTATCTATATATACACACACACATATATATATTTATCACCAAAAAAACAATCCTCAAACGTGAAGGATTGTGCGGACGCACTTGAAATTTCCATGCGTTTTAATCAAAAGTAAGTCTTCACCAACTAATTTCAGCCATAGCCTTGATCAAGGCTATGGCTGAAATGCGTTGGTAAAGACTTACTTTTGTTTAAAACGCATGGAAATTTCAAGTGCGACCGCAACATCCTTCACGTTTGAGGATTGTTTTTTGGGTGATATTGGGGTGTCCGGAGCCCGCAGCGGACTGCCGCACTTAGTGCCCCTGGACTCTGGCTTTTTTGGAATTATATTTATCTATATCTATATATATATATATATATATATATATTTCCCCACAATGACCACCTCTCTCTAACGATCCAGCTTTTCCCCACACTAGTTGCACAGGAGACACCGGTGGGTCCGATTTCGTGATTTACGTTTCTTTATTTGTATTTTATCATGCCGCCACACCCAACACAGGACGCCTTTGCATTTCGGCTTATGCCTTCAACTGGGCAACCCCATTTCCACAGCCATGGTGATTTAAAAAAAAAAACTAATGTTCATCACATGACCCTCACTCACTTCCCTTCTAGAACATCTAAACCGGCTTTCACATATTCAGGTCATACATTGGCAGCCATGTTTGAGACACATAATGTTATGTGGCCCATTACATCAAAAGCTATTTATGTTTCCAATCTATGTATCATTCTCTCAGAGCATCTCTCCCAGGGCTTTGGTTACATATCCACAGCGTAATCTCTTATGCATATCCAATATTTTCAATTGTATGTAGTTCCTGTTTATCAGCATAGCACTCATCACAATTGTATTGCTTAAATTATCATGGTGCCTCCAAGTTCTGAGGAGAACTTCACCTATATCTGAGTTCCCTCTTCGACCTAAAGTGAAAAATGCTAGTATACAGACAGTTTAACCACATTATCTTATATTGTAGTGCCACTGTTATTTATACATGCACCTTATGTATAAATATCCATTCATTTACAATATTCCACAATTATATCTAAAGTGCCAGTGCCTATTTGTAAACAGTCTTACTGGATACTATATATAAAGTGCACCTTAGGTATAAATGCCTATTCATTTACAGTATTCCAAAATTGTATCTAAAGTGCCTGTGCCTATTTGTAAACAGTCTTGCTCAATGGTATATATAAAATGCAGCAGTTGTTTAGCAATCTCATAATTCATCCTCTTGACAAAAACATCTCTAGCTACTTGTACCACAAAGTGCAAATGCATATATATGACAAATTCTCAATAGGAGTCTTTTCGATCTGCCTTAAGGTGCTATTACTACATATATAGATGCAAGTGCTTAATATGAACCACAATTCACTGTCACATATCTAAGGTGGGTCGTTATTCCTAAATTTGCATAGATACTTCTCCCCTTGGTCATATGTGTATAATTATGTGTTGTAGAGTGCCACTGCCAATACATAGGTATACAAAATATCCCTATGTTGAAAAGTGAAAAAGTATGTATTTGGATAATTCCCAAGGAAGACCTCTTGTGTCCAACTTAAAGTGCTACTGCTACATCAGAAATTGCAAATGCCTGTCAATATACACTGGATCTTGATAAAAAACCTATGAGGAACCTCAATTAAATATAGCATAGGTTCTACTCCCCTTGATGACATGCTGATATCTATGCATATGAGATATTCCTCCATTTCTATAAGTATATAGACTGTTCCTATGTATACAAAAACAGGGCAGTTTGACTCCAACTCTGGTGCAAAGCTTAGTTCGGCCCGAATCCTCTAATAAAAGCTACGGTGTACCTCACACCAATCTTATAAAGCGCCTGTGCAAAACATTGGTGCAAACAATACAGCCATTTTAAATACAACAATGATACAATAGAAATGCAATAAAAATGCAATAACAATCCAGAACAAGTTCATTCATATCCTTCATTTTCGGGGCACCCTCCACGCATTCTATGATCATCAATGTGTACCTCAACAATTTGCAAGTTAGACATAATACTCCTTCATAGATGAACATGCAGCTCCCCTTCATGATTGTGACCCCATGGCTTTTCAGTGCCTAAAAGAACAATCATCCTGGATTCACACTGATGCAAGTACCATAGTACTGTAAGGATGCAAGATTGACCTGATGCACTTCCCAAAACTGCTTAGCCTTGGGGTAAGCTCTGTCTTGATGCTTGATAGCCCTAATATGCTGTAGGATCCCAAGTCTGACCATATTGATAGTACTTTCTACATATCGCATGCCACAACCACATTCCGACATATAAAACACGAATTCCATTTCACATGTAATCTTCTCCCTGATCTTACACGTTCTTCCCTCAAAGGTCACATAAGTGGTGTGGTTAGATCCAAATTTACAGGCTTTACAAGTAGTACATTTCTTAACCCCTTCGCTGCTAGGCCTTTTCCCCCCTTTGCTAAGCCTTTTTTTGGCTATTTGGGGTAGTGCGCGCTAAGGCCCCTGTAACATTTTGACCACATAAGGTATCCACGCCAAATTTGCGTCCTTTTCTTCCAACATCATGGGGATTGTAAAGGTACCCAGGGTTTGTGGATTCCCCTGGAGGGGTCCCAGAAATTAGCCAAAATACAGCTACATTTTTTTTTTTTTTTAAAATGGGAAAAAAGGGCTGCAAATGAAAGCGTGTGGGTTTTTCCCTGCAAATGGTATCAAAAAAGGGTTTGTGGGGCTGAAATCACCATTTTCCCAGCTTTTAGGGAATGACAGACTTATGTCAGAAAACCATAATTTTTTACACAGTTTTGGCATTTTTCTGGGACAAAGCCTATTTTTGCTAGTTTTTGTGCTTTCAACCTCCTTCCAGTTAATGGTAGAAATGGGTATGAAAGCAATAATGGATCCTGGAAAGCTATACATTTTAGAAAAGTAGACAAAATTCTGAACTCAGCAAGGGGTCATTTGTGTAGATCCTTCAAGGTTTCTTTATAGAAACTAACAGTTAAATATAGGAAAAATTGAAAATTAGTTGAAAAAAACAGCCTTTTGTGTCAACGTTTTCACCTGTAACTTCTTCTAATTATGACAGCTCTTTGAAAGCAATATACCGTTACATCCGCTGGACCTTACTGGTTGTGGGGATATATAGGACTTGTAGGTTCACCAAGAACACGACGAACCCAGAGTCAAAAACTGAGCAGCAATTTGCAATGGCTTTTTATTATGTCCCGGGTATATAGCAATTATTGTGGGAAAATGTATACATGGAAAAATCGGTATGAAAGACACCTATGTATTTCTGAAATGGGAACAAAATATAGAGTTTAGAAACAGTAGATATTTGCACATTTCCTAAATTGGGAATACTCATACTAGCATGAGAATTATCGGTCATTTTTAAAATGACTTCTTTTTACACAATGTCTTTCATTTGGAAGGCAGAAATGCATCGAAAGTCAATAGGTAATAACAGTTGCTTTACAAATCTGAATTACCCTAAGTCTCCCGAGAAAAATGGTACCTCACTTGCGTGGGTAGGCCTAGTGCCCGCGACAGGAAACGGCGCAAAACGCAACGTGGACACACCTCAATTTCACAGTGAAAAAGGAACCCTTTTTTTGGCAAAGTGCTTAGCTCTAGTTTTTGAACCATAGCTCTGCCGGCACCTAGGGAAACCTAGCAAACCTATACATTTTTGAAAACTAGACACCCAGGGGAATCCAGGATGGGGTGACTTGACTGCCTTAAACATCATTAAGAATAGGGGATGCACACCCAGCTTTTCAAATTCATCCATATTTGTCCATGTTCATTTAACGTTGCGTGCTCACTGGTGAAGTGCCTTGCCCTGGTGGCACTTGGATACTGAATTACTTGATTGTGGAGCGACATTCTACTCCAAAACCAGTGGCACAACCCAATGCTGCCTCTTCACTATGTCTCCACATCGTTGTACTCCATTTTATTCCATGTACTCATTAGTTTAATCAATTCTTTCATTGAAATCCAATATATTCCACACGCAGAGTGAAGCAATTTTCATGAGTTTCTCATGTTCAAGATGTGCCCATCCGGACCTCTCTTCAAGAACACGTATAGACGCATTGTTCATCCAAAGCAGTATTTATTAAAAACCCAATGCATTTCGGGCCCCTTCGTCAGGGGTAACTACAAATAACAATAAAATAATCATTATTATTCCATTAACCAGTGTCTGTACATACCTTTAAAACATACAAATAATATTAGTTGCGCCCCAATCACCTGTGTCCATCACATTTCAAGCCGTCAAGTATTTAATGGAAAATTCTATGGCATAACGCCCCCTTTGTTTAAACAGAAAACCTTTGGCCAGGTTAAATCCGGTCTCTTTACACCTGCTTAACTCTTCATATTCCTGTGTTTGAAGGCTCCCACTTAGTTACACCATTGTCCTGACCACACCCCTCAACCTGTGCCGTTTTGCTTTCACACGCTATCCTTTTCACCCTCCTCTTAAGTGCAAAAAATGCTCGAGTTTTTCCCCTTGCACAAGAACCTGTTGGATACCAATCCCTGGGTTTGTTCCCTTACTGCCTCTCACCAGGTTCTGTTACCGAGAATCCCTTGCAAACCTAAAAAATTATCAAAAAAACCACATTTTCGCCACATTTCTGTGGTGGAAAGTTCTGGAATCTGCGTGGATCCACAAATTTCTACCCACCCCGCGTTCCTCAAAGTCTTCCGAGAAAAATGGTACCTCACTTGTGTGGGTCGGCCTAGTGCCCGCGACAGGAAACGGTGCAAAACGCAACTTGGACACACCTCAATTTCGCAGTGAAAAATGACCCTTTTTTGGCAAAGTGCCTAGCTGTAGTTTTTGAACCATAGCTCTGCCGGCACCTAGGGAAACCTAGAAAACCGATGCATTTTTGAAAACTAGACACCCAGGGGAATCCAGGATGGGGTGACTTGACTGCCTCCCACCAGGTTCTGTTACCCAGAATTCCTTGCAAACCTAAAAAATTGGCAAAAAAACCACATTTTCCCAACATTTCTGTGGTGGAAAGTTCTGTAATCTGCGTGGATCCACAAATTTACACCCACCCCGCGTTCCCCAAAGTCTTCCGAGAAAAATGGTACCTCACTTGTGTGGGTCGGCCTAGTGCTCGCGACAGGAAACGGCGCAAAACGCAACGTGGACACACCTCAATTTCGCAGTGAAAAATGACCCTTTTTTGGCAAAGTGCCTAGCTGTAGTTTTTGAACCATAGCTCTGCCGGCACCTAGGGAAAGCTAGCAAACCTATACATTTTTGAAAACTAGACACCCAGGGGAATCCAGGATGGGGTGACTTGACTGCCTCCCACCAGGTTCTGTTACCCAGAATCCCTTGCAAACCTAAAAAATTGGCATAAAAAACACATTTTCCCCACATTTCTGTGGTGGAAAGTTCTGGAATCTGCGTGGATCCACAAATTTACACCCACCCCGCGTTCCCCAAAGTCTTCCGAGAAAAATGGTACCTCACTTGTGTGGGTCGGCCTAGTGCCCGCGACAGAAAACGGCGCAAAACACAACATGGACAGACCTCAATTTCGCTGTGAAAAATGACACTTTTTTGGCAAAGTGCCTAGCTGTAGTTTTTGAACCATAACTATGCCGGCACCTAGGGAAACCTAGCAAACCTATACATTTTTGAAAACTAGACACCCAGGGGAATCCAGGATGGGGTGACTTGACTGCCTCCCACCAGGTTCTGTTACCCAGAATCCCTTGCAAACCTAACAAATTGGCAAAAAAACACACATTTTCCCCACATTTCTGTGGTGGAAAGTTCTGGAATCCGCGTGGATCCACAAATTTCCACCCACCCCGCATTCCCCAAAGTCTTCCGAGAAAAATGCTACCTCACTTGTGTGGGTCGGCCTAGTGCCCGCGACAGGAAACGGCGCAAAGCGCAACGTGGACACACCTCAATTTCGCAGTGAAAAATGACCCTTTTTTGGCAAAGTGCCTAGCTGTAGTTTTTAACCATAGCTCTGCCGGCACCTAGGGAAACCTAGCAAACCTATACATTTTTGAAAACTAGACACCCAGGGGAATCCAGGATGGGGTGACTTGACTGCCTCCCACCAGGTTCTGTTGCCCAGAATCCCTTGCAAACCTAAAACATTGGCAAAAAAACACACATTTTCCCCACATTTCTGTGGTGGAAAGTTCTGCAATCTGCGTGGATCCACAAATTTACACCCACCCCGCATTCCCCAAAGTCTTACGAGAAAAATGGTACCTCACTTGTGTGGGTCGGCCTAGTGCCCGCGACAGGAAACGGCGCAAAACACAACGTAGACACACCTCAATTTCGCAGTGAAAAATGACCCTTTTTTGGCAAAGTGCCTAGCTGTAGTTTTTGAACCATAGCTCTGCCGGCACCTAGGGAAACCTAGCAAACCTATACATTTTTGAAAACTAGACACCCAGGGGAATCCAGGATGGGGTGACTTGACTGCCTCCCACCAGGTTCTGTTACCCAGAATCCCTTGCAAACCTAAAAAATTGTCAAAAAAACACATTTTCCCCACATTTCTGTGGTGGAAAGTTCTGGACTCCGCGTGGATCCACCCGCGTTCCCCAAAGTCTTCCGAGAAAAATGGTACCTCACTTGTGTGGGTAGGCCTAGTGCCCGCGTCAGGAAACGGCGCAAAACGCAACGTGGACACACCTCAATTTCGCAGTGAAAAATGACCCTTTTTTGGCAAAGTGCCTAGCTGTAGTTTTTGAACCATAGCTCTGCCGGCACCTAGGGAAACCTAGCAAACCTATACATTTTTGAAAACTAGACACCGTGGGGAATCCAGGATGGGATGACTTGACTGCCTCCCACCAGGTTCTGTTACCCAGAATCCCTTGCAAACCTAAAAAATTGTCAAAAAAAACACATTTTCCCCACATTTCTGTGGTGGAAAGTTCTGGACTCCGTGTGGATCCACCCGCGTTCCCCAAAGTCTTCCGAGAAAAATGGTACCTCACTTGTGTGGGTAGGCTTAGTGCCCGCATCAGGAAATGGCGCAAAGCGCAACGTGGACACACCTCAATTTCGCAGTGAAAAATGACCCTTTTTTGGCAAAGTGCCTAGCTGTAGTTTTTGAACCATAGCTCTGCCGGCACCTAGGGAAACCTAGCAAACCTATACATTTTTGAAAACTAGACACCCAGGGAATCCAGGATGGGGTGACTTGACTGCCTCACACCAGGTTCTGTTACCCAGAATCCCTTGCAAACCTAAAAATATGGCAAAAAAACCACATTTTCCCCACATTTCTGTGGTGGAAAGTTCTGGAATCTGCCTGGATCCACAAGTTTCCACCCACCCCGCGTTCCCCAAGGTCTTCCGAGAAAAATGGTACCTCACTTGTGTGGGTCGGCCTAGTGCCCGTGACAGGAAACGGCGCAAAACGCAACGTGGACACACCTCAATTTCGCAGTGAAAAATGACCCTTTTTTGGCAAAGTGCCTAGCTGTAGTTTTTGAACCATAGCTCTGCCGGCACCTAGGGAAACCTACCAAACCTATACATTTTTGAAAACTAGACACCCAGGGGAATCCAGGATGGGGTGACTTGACTGCCTCCCACCAGGTTCTGTTACCCAGAATCCCTTGCAAACCTAAACAATTGGCAAAAAAACCACATTTTCCCCACATTTCTGTGGTGGAAAGTTCTGGAATCTGCGTTGATCCACAAATTTCCACCCACCTCGCGTTCCCCAAAGTCTTCCGAGAAAAATAGTACCTCACTTGTGTGGGTCGGCCTAGTGCCCGCGATAGGAAATGGTGCAAAATGCAACGTGGACACACCTAAATTTTGCAGTGAAAAATGACCCTTTTTGGCAAAGTGCCTAGCTGTAGTTTTTGAACCATAGCTCTGCCGGCAGCTAGGGAAACCTAGCAAACCTATACATTTTTGAAAACTAGACACCCAGGGGAATCCAGGATGGGGTGACTTGACTGCCTCCCACCAGGTTCTGTTACCCAGAATCCCTTGCAAACCTAACAAATTGGCAAAAAAACACATTTTCCCCACATTTCTGTGGTGAAAAGTTCTGGAATCTGCGTGGATCCACAAATTTACACCCACCCCGCGTTCCCCAAAGTCTTCCGGGAAAAATGGTACCTCACTTGTGTGGGTCGGCCTAGTGCCCGCGACAGGAAACGGCGCAAAACACAACGTGGACACACCTCAATTTCGCAGTGAAAAATGACCCTTTTGGCAAAGTGCCTAGCTGTAGTTTTTGAACCATAACTCTGCCGGCACCTAGGAAACCTAGCAAACCTATACATTTTTGAAAACTAGACACCCAGGGGAATCCAGGATGGGGTGACTTGACTGCCTCCCACCAGGTTCTGTTGCCCAGAATCCCTTGCAAACCTAAAAAATTGTCAAAAAAACCACATTTTCCCCACATTTCTGTGGTGGAAAGTTCTGGACTCCGCGTGGATCCACCCGCGTTCCCCAAAGTCTTCCGAGAAAAATGGTACCTCACTTGTGTGGGTAGGCCTAGTGCCCGCGTCAGGAAACGGCGCAAAACGCAACGTGGACACACCTCAATTTCGCAGTGAAAAATGACCCTTTTTTGGCAAAGTGCCTAGCTGTAGTTTTTGAACCATAGCTCTGCCGGCACCTAGGGAAACCTAGCAAACCTATACATTTTTGAAAACTAGACACGCAGGGGAATCCAGGATGGGGTGACTTGACTGCCTCCCACCAGGTTCTCTTACCCAGAATCCCTTGCAAACCTAAAAATTGTCAAAAAACCACATTTTCCCCACATTTCTGTGGTGGAAAGTTCTGGACTCCGTGTGGATCCACCCGCGTTCCCCAAAGTCTTCCGAGAAAAATGGTACCTCACTTGTGTGGGTAGGCTTAGTGCCCGCATCAGGAAACGGCGCAAAACGCAACGTGGACACACCTCAATTTCGCAGTGAAAAATGACCCTTTTTTGGCAAAGTGCCTAGCTGTAGTTTTTGAACCATAGCTCTGCCGGCACCTAGGGAAACCTAGCAAACCTATACATTTTTGAAAACTAGACACCCAGGGGAATCCAGGATGGGGTGACTTGACTGCCTCACACCAGGTTCTGTTACCCAGAATCCCTTGCAAACCTAAAAATATGGCAAAAAAACCACATTTTCCCCACATTTCTGTGGTGGAAAGTTCTGGAATCTGCCTGGATCCACAAGTTTCCACCCACCCCGCGTTCCCCAAGGTCTTCCGAGAAAAATGGTACCTCACTTGTGTGGGTCGGCCTAGTGCCCGTGACAGGAAACGGCGCAAAACGCAACGTGGACACACCTCAATTTCGCAGTGAAAAATGACCCTTTTTGGCAAAGTGCCTAGCTGTAGTTTTTGAACCATAGCTCTGCCGGCACCTAGGGAAACCTACCAAACCTATACATTTTTGAAAACTAGACACCCAGGGGAATCCAGGATGGGGTGACTTGACTGCCTCCCACCAGGTTCTGTTACCCAGAATCCCTTGCAAACCTAAACAATTGGCAAAAAACCACATTTTCCCCACATTTCTGTGGTGGAAAGTTCTGGAATCTGCGTTGATCCACAAATTTCCACCCACCTCGCGTTCCCCAAAGTCTTCCGAGAAAAATAGTACCTCACTTGTGTGGGTCGGCCTAGTGCCCGCGATAGGAAATGGTGCAAAATGCAACGTGGACACACCTAAATTTTGCAGTGAAAAATGACCCTTTTTGGCAAAGTGCCTAGCTGTAGTTTTTGAACCATAGCTCTGCCGGCAGCTAGGGAAACCTAGCAAACCTATACATTTTTGAAAACTAGACACCCAGGGGAATCCAGGATGGGGTGACTTGACTGCCTCCCACCAGGTTCTGTTACCCAGAATCCCTTGCAAACCTAACAAATTGGCAAAAAACCACATTTTCCCCACATTTCTGTGGTGAAAAGTTCTGGAATCTGCGTGGATCCACAAATTTACACCCACCCCGCGTTCCCCAAAGTCTTCCGGGAAAAATGGTACCTCACTTGTGTGGGTCGGCCTAGTGCCCGCGACAGGAAACGGCGCAAAACACAACGTGGACACACCTCAATTTCGCAGTGAAAAATGACCCTTTTTTGGCAAAGTGCCTAGCTGTAGTTTTTGAACCATAACTCTGCCGGCACCTAGGGAAACCTAGCAAACCTATACATTTTTGAAAACTAGACACCCAGGGGAATCCAGGATGGGGTGACTTGACTGCCTCCCACCAGGTTCTGTTGCCCAGAATCCCTTGCAAGCCTAAAACATTGGCAAAAAAACACACATTTTCCCCACATTTCTGTGGTGGAAAGTTCTGGACTCCGCGTGGATCCACCCGCGTTCCCCAAAGTCTTCCGAGAAAAATGGTACCTCACTTGTGTGGGTAGACCTAGTGCCCGCGTCAGGAAACGGCGCAAAACGCAACGTGGACACACCTCAATTTCGCAGTGAAAAATGACCCTTTTTTGGCAAAGTGCCTAGCTGTAGTTTTTGAACCATAGCTCTGCCGGCACCTAGGGAAACCTAGCAAACCTATACATTTTTGAAAACTAGACACCCAGGGGAATCCAGGATGGGGTGACTTGACTGCCTCCCACCAGGTTCTCTTACCCAGAATCCCTTGCAAACCTAAAAATTGTCAAAAAAACCACATTTTCCCCACATTTTTGTGGTGGAAAGTTCTGGACTCCGCGTGGATCCACCCGCGTTCCCCAAAGTCTTCCGAGAAAAATGGTACCTCACTTGTGTGGGTAGGCCTAGTGCCCGCATCAGGAAACGGCGCAAAACGCAACGTTGACACACCTCAATTTCGCAGTGAAAAATGACCCTTTTTTGGCAAAGTGCCTAGCTGTAGTTTTTGAACGATAGCTCTGCCGGCACCTAGGGAAACCTAGCAAACCTATACATTTTTGAAAACTAGACACCCAGGGGAATCCAGGATGGGGTGACTTGACTGCCTAACACCAGGTTCTGTTACCCAGAATCCCTTGCAAACCTAAAAAATTTGCAAAAAAACCACATTTTCCCCACATTTCTGTGGTGGAAAGTTCTGGAATCTGCCTGGATCCACAAATTTCCACCCACCCCGCGTTCCCCAAGGTCTTCCGAGAAAAATGGTACCTCACTTGTGTGGGTCGGCCTAGTGCCCGTGACAGGAAACGGCGCAAAACGCAACGTGGACACACCTCAATTTCGCAGTGAAAAATGACCCTTTTTTGGCAAAGTGCCTAGCTGTAGTTTTTGAACCATAGCTCTGCCGGCACCTAGGGAAACCTACCAAACCTATACATTTTTGAAAACTAGACACCCAGGGGAATCCAGGATGGGGTGACTTGACTGCCTCCCACCAGGTTCTGTTACCCAGAATCCCTTGCAAACCTAAACAATTGGCAAAAACCACATTTTCCCCACATTTCTGTGGTGGAAAGTTCTGGAATCTGCGTTGATCCACAAATTTCCACCCACCTCGCGTTCCCAAAGTCTTCCGAGAAAAATAGTACCTCACTTGTGTGGGTCGGCCTAGTGCCCGCGATAGGAAATGGTGCAAAATGCAACGTGGACACACCTAAATTTCGCAGTGAAAAATGACCCTTTTGGGCAAAGTACCTAGCTGTAGTTTTTGAACCATAGCTCTGCCGGCAGCTAGGGAAACCTAGCAAACCTATACATGTTTGAAAACTAGACACCCAGGGGAATCCAGGATGGGGTGACTTGACTGCCTCCCACCAGGTTCTGTTGCCCAGAATCCCTTGCAAACCTAAAAATTGGCCCAAAAAACACATTTCCCCCACATTTCTGTGGTGGAAAGTTCTGGAATCTGCGTGGATCCACAAATTTCCACCCACCCCGCGTTCCCCAAAGTCTTCCGAGAAAAATGGTACCTCACTTGTGTGGGTCGGCCTAGTGCCCGCGACAGGAAATGGCGCAAAATGCAACGTGGACACACCTCAATTTCGCAGTGAAAAATGACCCTTTTTTGGCAAAGTGCCTAGCTGTAGTTTTTGAACCATAGCTCTGCCAGCACCTAGGGAAACCTAGCAAACCTATACATTTTTGAAAGCTAGACACCCAGGGGAATCCAGGATGGGGTGACTTGACTGCCTCCCACCAGGTTCTGTTACCCAGAATCCCTTGCAAACCTAAAAAATTGTCAAAAAAACCACATTTTCCCCACATTTCTGTGGTGGAAAGTTCTGGACTCCGCGTGGATCCACCCGCGTTCCCCAAAGTCTTCCGAGAAAAATGGTACCTCACTTGTGTGGGTAGGCCTAGTGCCCGCATCAGGAAACGGCGCAAAACGCAACGTGGACACACCTCAATTTCGCAGTGAAAAATGACCCTTTTTTGGCAAAGTGCCTAGCTGTAGTTTTTGAACCATAGCTCTGCCGGCACCTAGGGAAACCTACCAAACCTATACATTTTTGAAAACTAGACACCCAGGGGAATCCAGGATGGGGTGACTTGACTGCCTCCCACCAGGTTCTGTTACCCAGAATCCCTTGCAAACCTAAACAATTGGCAAAAAAACCACATTTTCCCCACATTTCTGTGGTGGAAAGTTCTGGAATCTGCGTTGATCCACAAATTTCCACCCACCTCGCGTTCCCCAAAGTCTTCCGAGAAAAATAGTACCTCACTTGTGTGGGTCGGCCTAGTGCCCGCGATAGGAAATGGTGCAAAATGCAACGTGGACACACCTAAATTTCGCAGTGAAAAATGACCCTTTTTGGGCAAAGTACCTAGCTGTAGTTTTTGAACCATAGCTCTGCCGGCAGCTAGGGAAACCTAGCAAACCTATACATGTTTGAAAACTAGACACCCAGGGGAATCCAGGATGGGGTGACTTGACTGCCTCCCACCAGGTTCTGTTGCCCAGAATCCCTTGCAAACCTAAAAAATTGGCCCAAAAAAACACATTTCCCCCACATTTCTGTGGTGGAAAGTTCTGGAATCTGCGTGGATCCACAAATTTCCACCCACCCCGCGTTCCCCAAAGTCTTCCGAGAAAAATGGTACCTCACTTGTGTGGGTCGGCCTAGTGCCCGCGACAGGAAATGGCGCAAAATGCAACGTGGACACACCTCAATTTCGCAGTGAAAAATGACCCTTTTTTGGCAAAGTGCCTAGCTGTAGTTTTTGAACCATAGCTCTGCCAGCACCTAGGGAAACCTAGCAAACCTATACATTTTTGAAAGCTAGACACCCAGGGGAATCCAGGATGGGGTGACTTGACTGCCTCCCACCAGGTTCTGTTACCCAGAATCCCTTGCAAACCTAAAAAATTGTCAAAAAAACCACATTTTCCCCACATTTCTGTGGTGGAAAGTTCTGGACTCCGCGTGGATCCACCCGCGTTCCCCAAAGTCTTCCGAGAAAAATGGTACCTCACTTGTGTGGGTAGGCCTAGTGCCCGCATCAGGAAACGGCGCAAAACGCAACGTGGACACACCTCAATTTCGCAGTGAAAAATGACCCTTTTTGGCAAAGTGCCTAGCTGTAGTTTTTGAACCATAGCTCTGCCGGCACCTAGGGAAACCTACCAAACCTATACATTTTTGAAAACTAGACACCCAGGGGAATCCAGGATGGGGTGACTTGACTGCCTCCCACCAGGTTCTGTTACCCAGAATCCCTTGCAAACCTAAACAATTGGCAAAAAACCACATTTTCCCCACATTTCTGTGGTGGAAAGTTCTGGAATCTGCGTTGATCCACAAATTTCCACCCACCTCGCGTTCCCCAAAGTCTTCCGAGAAAAATAGTACCTCACTTGTGTGGGTCGGCCTAGTGCCCGCGATAGGAAATGGTGCAAAATGCAACGTGGACACACCTAAATTTCGCAGTGAAAAATGACCCTTTTTTGGCAAAGTGCCTAGCTGTAGTTTTTGAACCATAGCTCTGCCGGCAGCTGGGGAAACCTAGCAAACCTATACATTTTTGAAAACTAGACACCCAGGGGAATCCAGGATGGGGTGACTTGACTGCCTCCCACCAGGTTCTGTTACCCAGAATCCCTTGCAAACCGAACAAATTGGCAAAAAAACCACATTTTCCCCACATTTCTGTGGTGAAAAGTTCTGGAATCTGCGTGGATCCACAAATTTACACCCACCCCGCGTTCCCCAAAGTCTTCCGGGAAAAATGGTACCTCACTTGTGTGGGTCGGCCTAGTGCCCGCGACAGGAAACGGCGCAAAACACAACGTAGACACACCTCAATTTCGCAGTGAAAAATGACCCTTTTTTGGCAAAGTGCCTAGCTGTAGTTTTTGAACCATAGCTCTGCCGGCACCTAGGGAACCTAGCAAACCTATACATTTTCTAAAACTAGACACCCAGGGGAATCCAGGATGGGGTGACTTGACTGCCTCCCACCAGGTTCTGTTACCCAGAATCCCTTGCAAACCTAAAAAATTGTCAAAAAAACACATTTTCCCCACATTTCTGAGGTGGAAAGTTCTGGACTCCGCGTGGATCCACCCGCGTTCCCCAAAGTCTTCCGAGAAAAATGGTACCTCACTTGTGTGGGTAGGCCTAGTGCCCGCATCAGGAAACGGCGCAAAACGCAACGTGGACACACCTCAATTTCGCAGTGAAAAATGACCCTTTTTTGGCAAAGTGCCTAGCTGTAGTTTTTGAACGATAGCTCTGCCGGCACCTAGGGAAACCTAGCAAACCTATACATTTTTGAAAACTAGACACCCAGGGGAATCCAGGATGGGGTGACTTGACTGCCTCCCACCAGGTTCTCTTACCCAGAATCCCTTGCAAACCTAAAAAATTGTCAAAAAAACCACATTTTCCCCACATTTCTGTGGTGAAAAGTTCTGGACTCCGCGTGGATCCACCCGCGTTCCCCAAAGTCTTCCGAGAAAAATGGTACCTCACTTGTGTGGGTAGGCCTAGTGCCCGCATCAGGAAACGGCGCAAAACGCAACGTGGACACACCTCAATTTCGCAGTGAAAAATGACCCTTTTTTGGCAAAGTGCCTAGCTGTAGTTTTTGAACGATAGCTCTGCCGGCACCTAGGGAAACCTAGCAAACCTATACATTTTTGAAAACTAGACACCCAGGGGAATCCAGGATGGGGTGACCTGACTGCCTCACACCAGGTTCTGTTACCCAGAATCCCTTGCAAACCTAAAAAATTGGCAAAAAAACCACATTTTCCCCACATTTCTGTGGTGGAAAGTTCTGGAATCTGCTTGGATCCACAAATTTCCACCCACCCCGCGTTCCCCAAGGTCTTCCGAGAAAAATGGTACCTCACTTGTGTGGGTCAGCCTAGTGCCCGTGACAGGAAACGGCGCAGAACGCAACGTGGACACACCTCAATTTCGCAGTGAAAAATGACCCTTTTTTGGCAAAGTGCCTAGCTGTAGTTTTTGAACCATAGCTCTGCCGGCACCTAGGGAAACCTACCAAACCTATACATTTTTGAAAACTAGACACCCAGGGGAATCCAGGATGGGGTGACTTGACTGCCTCCCACCAGGTTCTGTTACCCAGAATCCCTTGCAAACCTAAACAATTGGCAAAAAACCCACATTTTCCCCACATTTCTGTGGTGGAAAGTTCTGGAATCTGCGTTGATCCACAAATTTCCACCCACCTTGCGTTCCCCAAAGTCTTCCGAGAAAAATAGTACCTCACTTGTGTGGGTCGGCCTAGTGCCCGCGATAGGAAATGGTGCAAAATGCAACGTGGACACACCTAAATTTCGCAGTGAAAAATGACCCTTTTTTGGCAAAGTGCCTAGCTGTAGTTTTTTAACCATAGCTCTGCCGGCAGCTAGGGAAACCTAGCAAACCTATACATGTTTGAAAACTAGACACCCAGGGGAATCCAGGATGGGGTGACTTGACTGCCTCCCACCAGGTTCTGTTGCCCAGAATCCCTTGCAAACCTAAAAAATTGGCCCAAAAAAACACATTTTCCCCACATTTCTGTGGTGGAAAGTTCTGGAATCTGCGTGGATCCACAAATTTCCACCCACCCCGCGTTCCCCAAAGTCTTCCGGGAAAAATGGTACCTCACTTGTGTGGGTCGGCCTAGTGCCCGCGACAGGAAACGGCGCAAAACACAACGTGGACACACCTCAATTTCGCAGTGAAAAATGACCCTTTTTGGCAAAGTGCCTAGCTGTAGTTTTTGAACCATAACTCTGCCGGCACCTAGGGAAACCTAGCAAACCTATACATTTTTGAAAACTAGACACCCAGGGGAATCCAGGATGGGGTGACTTGACTGCCTCCCACCAGGTTCTGTTGCCCAGAATCCCTTGCAAACCTAAAACATTGGCAAAAAAACACACATTTTCCCCACATTTCTGTGGTGGAAAGTTCTGCAATCTGCGTGGATCCACAAATTTACACCCACCCCGCATTCCCCAAAGTCTTACGAGAAAAATGGTACCTCACTTGTGTGGGTCGGCCTAGTGCCCGCGACAGGAAACGGCGCAAAACACAACTTAGACACACCTCAATTTCGCAGTGAAAAATGACCCTTTTTTGGCAAAGTGCCTAGCTGTAGTTTTTGAACCATAGCTCTGCCGGCACCTAGGGAAACCTAGCAAACCTATACATTTTTGAAAACTAGACACCCAGGGGAATCCAGGATGGGGTGACTTGACTGCCTCCCACCAGGTTCTGTTACCCAGAATCCCTTGCAAACCTAAAAAATTGTCAAAAAAACCACATTTCCCCCACATTTCTGTGGTGGAAAGTTCTGGACTCCGCGTGGATCCACCCGCGTTCCCCAAAGTCTTCCGAGAAAAATGGTACCTCACTTGTGTGGGTAGGCCTAGTGCCCCGTCAGGAAACGGCGCAAACGCAACGTGGACACACCTCAATTTCGCAGTGAAAAATGACCCTTTTTGGCAAAGTGCCTAGCTGTAGTTTTTGAACCATAGCTCTGCCGGCACCTAGGGAAACCTAGCAAACCTATACATTTTTGAAAACTAGACACCCAGGGGAATCCAGGATGGGGTGACTTGACTGCCTCACACCAGGTTCTGTTACCCAGAATCCCTTGCAAACCTAAAAAATTGGCAAAAAAACACATTTTCCCCACATTTCTGTGGTGGAAAGTTCTGGAATCTGCTTGGATCCACAAATTTCCACCCACCCCGCGTTCCCCAAGGTCTTCCGAGAAAAATGGTACCTCACTTGTGTGGGTCGGCCTAGTGCCCGTGACAGGAAACGGCGCAAAACGCAACGTGGACACAGCTCAATTTCGCAGTGAAAAATGACCTTTTTTTGGCAAAGTGCCTAGCTGTAGTTTTTGAACCATAGCTCTGCCGGCACCTAGGGAAACCTACCAAACCTATACATTTTTGAAAACTAGACACCCAGGGGAATCCAGGATGGGGTGACTTGACTGCCTCGCACCAGGTTCTGTTACCCAGAATCCCTTGCAAACCTAAACAATTGGCAAAAAAACCACATTTTCCCCACATTTCTGTGGTGGAAAGTTCTGGAATCTGCGTTGATCCACAAATTTCCACCCACCTCGCGTTCCCCAAAGTCTTCCGAGAAAAATAGTACCTCACTTGTGTGGGTCGGCCTAGTGCCCGCGATAGGAAATGGTGCAAAATGCAACGTGGACACACCTAAATTTCGCAGTGAAAAATGACCCTTTTTTGGCAAAGTGCCTAGCTGTAGTTTTTTAACCATAGCTCTGCCGGCAGCTAGGGAAACCTAGCAAACCTATACATGTTTGAAAACTAGACACCCAGGGGAATCCAGGATGGGGTGACTTGACTGCCTCCCACCAGGTTCTGTTGCCCAGAATCCCTTGCAAACCTAAAAAATTGGCCCAAAAAAACACATTTTTCCCACATTTCTGTGGTGGAAAGTTCTGGAATCTGCGTGGATCCACAAATTTCCACCCACCCCGCGTTCCCCAAAGTCTTCCGAGAAAAATGGTACCTCACTTGTGTGGGTCGGCCTAGTGCCCGCGACAGGAAATGGCGCAAAACGCAACGTGGACACACCTCAATTTCGCAGTGAAAAATGACCCTTTTTTGGCAAAGTGCCTAGCTGTAGTTTTTGAACCATAGCTCTGCCAGCACCTAGGGAAACCTAGCAAACCTATACATTTTTGAAAACTAGACACCCAGGGGAATCCAGGATGGGGTGACTTGACTGCCTCCCACCAGGTTCTGTTACCCAGAATCCCTTGCAAACCTAACAAATTGGCAAAAAAACACATTTTCCCCACATTTCTGTGGTGAAAAGTTCTGGAATCTGCGTGGATCCACAAATTTACACCCTCCCCGCGTTCCCCAAAGTCTTCCGGGAAAAATGGTACCTCACTTGTGTGGGTCGGCCTAGTGCCCGTGACAGGAAACGGCGCAAAACACAACGTGGACACACATCAATTTCGCAGTGAAAAATGACCCTTTTTTGGCAAAGTGCCTAGCTGTAGTTTTTGAACCATAGCTCTGCCGGCACCTATGGAAACCTAGCAAACCTATATATTTTTGAAAACTAGACACCCAGGGGAATCCAGGATGGGGTGACTTGACTGCCTCCCACCAGGTTCTGTTACCCAGAATCCCTTGCAAACCTAAACAATTGTCAAAAAAACCACACTTTCCCCACATTTCTGTGGTGGAAAGTTCTGGAATCCACGTGGATCCACAAATTTCCACCCACCCCACGTTCCCCAAAGTCTTCCGAGAAAAATGGTACCTCACTTGTGTGGGTCGGCCTAGTGCCCGCGACAGGAAACGGCGCAAAACGCAACGTGGACACACCTCAATTTCGCAGTGAAAAATGACCCTTTTTGGCAAAGTGCCTAGCTGTAGTTTTTGAACCATAACTATGCCGGCACCTAGGGAAACCTAGCAAACCTATACATTTTTGAAAACTAGACACCCAGGGGAATCCAGTATGGGGTGACTTGACTGCCTCCCACCAGGTTCTGTTACCCAGAATCCCTTGCAAACCTAACAAATTGGCAAAAAACACATTTTCCCCACATTTCTGTGGTGGAAAGTTCTGGAATCTGCCTGGATCCACAAATTTCCACCCACCCCGCATTCCCCAAAGTCTTCCGAGAAAAATGGTACCTCTTACCTCACTTGTGTGGGTCGCCCTAGTGCCCGTGACAGGAAATGGCGCAAACGCAACGTGGACACACCTCAATTTCGCAGTGAAAAATGACCCTTTTTTGGCAAAGTGCCTAGCTGTAGTTTTTGAACCATAGCTCTGCCGCCACCTAGGGAAACCTACCAAACCTATACATTTTTGAAAACTAGACACCCAGGGGAATCCAGGATGGGGTGACTTGACTGCCTCCCACCAGGTTCTGTTACCCAGAATCCCTTGCAAACCTAAACAATTGGCAAAAAAACCACATTTTCCCCACATTTCTGTGGTGGAAAGTTCTGGAATCTGCGTTGATCCACAAATTTCCACCCACCTCGCGTTCCCCAAAGTCTTCCGAGAAAAATAGTACCTCACTTGTGTGGGTCGGCCTAGTGCCCGCGATAGGAAATGGTGCAAAATGCAACGTGGACACACCTAAATTTCGCAGTGAAAAATGACCCTTTTTTGGCAAAGTGCCTAGCTGTAGTTTTTGAACCATAGCTCTGCCGGCAGCTAGGGAAACCTAGCAAACCTATACATGTTTGAAAACTAGACACCCAGGGGAATCCAGGATGGGGTGACTTGACTGCCTCCCACCAGGTTCTGTTACCCAGAATCCCTTGCAAACCTAACAAATTGGCAAAAAAACACATTTTCCCCACATTTCTGTGGTGAAAAGTTCTGGAATCTGCGTGGATCCACAAATTTACACCCTCCCCGCGTTCCCCAAAGTCTTCCGGGAAAAATGGTACCTCACTTGTGTGGGTCGGCCTAGTGCCCGCGACAGGAAACGGCGCAAAACACAACGTGGACACACCTCAATTTCGCAGTGAAAAATGACCCTTTTTGGCAAAGTGCCTAGCTGTAGTTTTTGAACCATAACTCTGCCGGCACCTAGGGAAACCTAGCAAACCTATACATTTTTGAAAACTAGACACCCAGGGGAATCCAGGATGGGGTGACTTGACTGCCTCCCACCAGGTTCTGTTGCCCAGAATCCCTTGCAAACCTAAAACATTGGCAAAAAAACACATTTTCCCCACATTTCTGTGGTGGAAAGTTCTGCAATCTACGTGGATCCACAAATTTACACCCACCCCGCATTCCCCAAAGTCTTACGAGAAAAATGGTACCTCACTTGTGTGGGTCGGCCTAGTGCCCGCGACAGGAAACGGCGCAAAACACAACGTAGACACACCTCAATTTCGCAGTGAAAAATGACCCTTTTTGGCAAAGTGCCTAGCTGTAGTTTTTGAACCATAGCTCTGCCGGCACCTAGGGAAACCTAGCAAACCTATACATTTTTGAAAACTAGACACCCAGGGGAATCCAGGATGGGGTGACTTGACTGCCTCCCACCAGGTTCTGTTACCCAGAATCCCTTGCAAACCTAAAAAATTGTCAAAAAAACCACATTTTCCCCACATTTCTGTGGTGGAAAGTTCTGGAATCCGCGTGGATCCACAAATTTCCACCCACCCCGCGTTCCCCAAAGTCTTCCGAGAAAAATGGTACCTCACTTGTGTGGGTCGGCCTAGTGCCCGCGACAGGAAACGGCGCAAAACGCAACGTGGACACACCTCAATTTCGCAGTGAAAAATGACCCTTTTTTGGCAAAGTGCCTAGCTGTAGTTTTTGAACCATAACTATGCCGGCACCTAGGGAAACCTAGCAAACCTATACATTTTTGAAAACTAGACACCCAGGGGAATCCAGGATGGGGTGACTTGACTGCCTCCCACCAGGTTCTGTTACCCAGAATCCCTTGCAAACCTAACAAATTGTCAAAAAAACCACATTTTCCCCACATTTCTGTGGTGGAAAGTTCTGGACTCCGCGTGGATCCACCCGCGTTCCCCAAAGTCTTCCGAGAAAAATGGTACCTCACTTGTGTGGGTCGGCCTAGTGCCCGCGACAGGAAACGGCGCAAAACGCAACGTGGACACACCTCAATTTCGCAGTGAAAAATGACCCTTTTTTGGCAAAGTGCCTAGCTGTAGTTTTTGAACCATAACTCTGCCAGCACCTAGGGAAACCTAGCAAACCTATACATTTTTGAAAACTAGACACCCAGGGGAATCCAGGATGGGGTGACTTGACTGCCTCCCACCAGGTTCTGTTACCCAGAATCCCTTGCAAACCTAACAAATTGGCAAAAAAACACACATTTTCCCCACATTTCTGTGGTGGAAAGTTCTGCACTCCGCGTGGATCCACCCGCGTTCCCCAAAGTCTTCCGAGAAAAATGGTACCTCACTTGTGTGGGTAGGCCTAGTGCCCGCGTCAGGAAACGGCGCAAAACGCAACGTGGACACACCTCAATTTCGCAGTGAAAAATGACCCTTTTTTGGCAAAGTGCCTAGCTGTAGTTTTTGAACCATAGCTCTGCCGGCACCTAGGGAAACCTAACAAACCTATACATTTTTGAAAACTAGACACCCAGGGGAATCCAGGATGGGGTGACTTGACTGCCTCCCACCAGGTTCTGTTACCCAGAATCCCTTGCAAACCTAAAAAATTGTCAAAAAAACCACATTTTCTCCACATTTCTGTGGTGGAAAGTTCTGCACTCCGCGTGGATCCACCCGCGTTCCCCAAAGTCTTCCGAGAAAAATGGTACCTCACTTGTGTGGGTAGGCCTAGTGCCCGCGTCAGGAAACGGCGCAAAACGCAACGTGGACACACCTCAATTTCGCAGTGAAAAATGACCCTTTTTTGGCAAATTGCCTAGCTGTAGTTTTTGAACCATAGCTCTGCCGGCACCTAGGGAAACCTAGCAAACCTATACATTTTTGAAAACTAGACACCCAGGGGAATCCAGGATGGGGTGACTTGACTGCCTCCCACCAGGTTCTGTTACCCAGAATCCCTTGCAAACCTAAAAAATTGTCAAAAAAACCACATTTCCCCCACATTCCTGTGGTGGAAAGTTCTGGACTCCGCGTGGATCCACCCGCGTTCCCCAAAGTCTTCCGAGAAAAATGGTACCTCACTTGTGTGGGTAGGCCTAGTGCCCGCATCAGGAAACGGCGCAAAACACAACGTGGACACACCTCAATTTCGCAGTGAAAAATGACCCTTTTTTGGCAAAGTGCCTAGCTGTAGTTTTTGGACCATAGCTCTGCCGGCACCTAGGGAAACCTAGCAAACCTATACATTTTTGAAAACTAGACACCCAGGGGAATCCAGGATGGGGTGACTTGACTGCCTCACACCAGGTTCTGTTACCCAGAATCCCTTGCAAACCTAAAAATTGGCAAAAAACCAAATTTTCCCCACATTTCTGTGGTGGAAAGTTCTGGAATCTGCCTGGATCCACAAATTTCCACCCACCCCGCGTTCCCCAAGGTCTTCCGAGAAAAATGGTACCTCACTTGTGTGGGTCGGCCTAGTGCCCGTGACAGGAAACGGCGCAAACGCAACGTGGACACACCTCAATTTCGCATTGAAAAATGACCCTTTTTTGACAAAGTGCCTAGCTGTAGTTTTTGAACCATAGCTCTGCCGGCACCTAGGGAAACCTAGCAAACCTATACATTTTTGAAAACTAGACACCCAGGGGAATCCAGGATGGGGTGACTTGACTGCCTCCCACCAGGTTCTGTTACCCAGAATCCCTTGCAAACCTAACAAATTGGCAAAAAACACATTTTCCCCACATTTCTGTGGTGAAAAGTTCTGGAATCTGCGTGGATCCACAAATTTACACCCTCCCCGCGTTCCCCAAAGTCTTCCGGGAAAAATGGTACCTCACTTGTGTGGGTCGGCCTAGTGCCCGCGACAGGAAACGGCGCAAAACACAACGTGGACACACATCAATTTCGCAGTGAAAAATGACCCTTTTTGGCAAAGTGCCTAGCTGTAGTTTTTGAACCATAGCTCTGCCGGCACCCTTGGAAACCTAGCAAACCTATACATTTTTGAAAACTAGACACCCAGGGGAATCCAGGATGGGGTGACTTGACTGCCTCCCACCAGGTTCTGTTACCCAGAATCCCTTGCAAACCTAAGCAATTGTCAAAAAAACCACATTTTCCCCACATTTCTGTGGTGGAAAGTTCAGGAATCCGCGTAGATCCACAAATTTCCACCCACCCCGCGTTCCCCAAAGTCTTCCGAGAAAAATGGTACCTCACTTGTGTGGGTCGGCCTAGTGCCCGCGACAGGAAACGGCGCAAAACGCAACGTGGACACACCTCAATTTCGCAGTGAAAAATGACCCTTTTTTGGCAAAGTGCCTAGCTGTAGTTTTTGAACCATAACTATGCCGGCACCTAGGGAAACCTAGCAAACCTATACATTTTTGAAAACTAGACACCCAGGGGAATCCAGGATGGGGTGACTTGACTGCCTCCCACCAGGTTCTGTTACCCAGAATCCCTTGCAAACCTAACAAATTGGCAAAAAACACACATTTTCCCCACATTTCTGTGGTGGAAAGTTCTGCACTCCGCGTGGATCCACCCGCGTTCCCCAAAGTCTTCCGAGAAAAATGGTACCTCACTTGTGTGGGTAGGCCTAGTGCCCGCGTCAGGAAACGGCGCAAAACGCAACGTGGACACACCTCAATTTCGCAGTGAAAAATGACCCTTTTTTGGCAAAGTGCCTAGCTGTAGTTTTTGAACCATAGCTCTGCCGGCACCTAGGGAAACCTAGCAAACCTATACATTTTTGAAAACTAGACACCCAGGGAATCCAGGATGGGGTGACTTGACTGCCTCCCACCAGGTTCTGTTACCCAGAATCCCTTGCAAACCTAAAAAATTGTCAAAAAAACCACATTTTCTCCACATTTCTGTGGTGGAAAGTTCTGCACTCCGCGTGGATCCACCCGCGTTCCCCAAAGTCTTCCGAGAAAAATGGTACCTCACTTGTGTGGGTAGGCCTAGTGCCCGCGTCAGGAAACGGCGCAAAACGCAACGTGGACACACCTCAATTTCGCAGTGAAAAATGACCCTTTTTTGGCAAATTGCCTAGCTGTAGTTTTTGAACCATAGCTCTGCCGGCACCTAGGGAAACCTAGCAAACCTATACATTTTTGAAAACTAGACACCCAGGGGAATCCAGGATGGGGTGACTTGACTGCCTCCCACCAGGTTCTGTTACCCAGAATCCCTTGCAAACCTAAAAATTGTCAAAAAACCACATTTCCCCCACATTCCTGTGGTGGAAAGTTCTGGACTCCGCGTGGATCCACCCGCGTTCCCCAAAGTCTTCCGAGAAAAATGGTACCTCACTTGTGTGGGTAGGCCTAGTGCCCGCATCAGGAAACGGCGCAAAACACAACGTGGACACACCTCAATTTCGCAGTGAAAAATGACCCTTTTTTGGCAAAGTGCCTAGCTGTAGTTTTTGGACCATAGCTCTGCCGGCACCTAGGGAAACCTAGCAAACCTATACATTTTTGAAAACTAGACACCCAGGGGAATCCAGGATGGGGTGACTTGACTGCCTCACACCAGGTTCTGTTACCCAGAATCCCTTGCAAACCTAAAAAATTGGCAAAAAACCAAATTTTCCCCACATTTCTGTGGTGGAAAGTTCTGGAATCTGCCTGGATCCACAAATTTCCACCCACCCCGCGTTCCCCAAGGTCTTCCGAGAAAAATGGTACCTCACTTGTGTGGGTCGGCCTAGTGCCCGTGACAGGAAACGGCGCAAAACGCAACGTGGACACACCTCAATTTCGCATTGAAAAATGACCCTTTTTTGACAAAGTGCCTAGCTGTAGTTTTTGAACCATAGCTCTGCCGGCACCTAGGGAAACCTAGCAAACCTATACATTTTTGAAAACTAGACACCCAGGGGAATCCAGGATGGGGTGACTTGACTGCCTCCCACCAGGTTCTGTTACCCAGAATCCCTTGCAAACCTAAACAATTGGCAAAAAACACATTTTCCCCACATTTCTGTGGTGGAAAGTTCTGGAATCTGCGTTGATCCACAAATTTCCACCCACCTCGCGTTCCCCAAAGTCTTCCGAGAAAAATAGTACCTCACTTGTGTGGGTCGGCCTAGTGCCCGCGATAGGAAATGGTGCAAAATGCAACGTGGACACACCTAAATTTCGCAGTGAAAAATGACCCTTTTTTGGCAAAGTGCCTAGCTGTAGTTTTTGAACCATAGCTCTGCCGGCAGCTAGGGAAACCTAGCAAGCCTATACATGTTTGAAAACTAGACACCCAGGGGAATCCAGGATGGGGTGACTTGACTGCCTCCCACCAGGTTCTGTTACCCAGAATCCCTTGCAAACCTAACAAATTGGCAAAAAAACACATTTTCCCCACATTTCTGTGGTGAAAAGTTCTGGAATCTGCGTGGATCCACAAATTTACACCCTCCCCGCGTTCCCCAAAGTCTTCCGGGAAAAATGGTACCTCACTTGTGTGGGTCGGCCTAGTGCCCGCGACAGGAAACGGCGCAAAACACAACGTGGACACACATCAATTTCGCAGTGAAAAATGACCCTTTTTGGCAAAGTGCCTAGCTGTAGTTTTTGAACCATAGCTCTGCCGGCACCTATGGAAACCTAGCAAACCTATACATTTTTGAAAACTAGACACCCAGGGGAATCCAGGATGGGGTGACTTGACTGCCTCCCACCAGGTTCTGTTACCCAGAATCCCTTGCAAACCTAACAAATTGGCAAAAAAACACACATTTTCCCCACATTTCTGTGGTGGAAAGTTCTGGAATCCACGTGGATCCACAAATTTCCACCCACCCCGCATTCCCCAAAGTCTTCCGAGAAAAATGCTACCTCACTTGTGTGGGTCGGCCTAGTGCCCGCGACAGGAAACGGCGCAAACCGCAACGTGGACACACCTCAATTTCGCAGTGAAAAATGACCCTTTTTGGCAAAGTGCCTAGCTGTAGTTTTTGAACCATAGCTCTGCCGGCACCTAGGGAAACCTAGCAAACCTATACATTTTTGAAAACTAGACACCCAGGGGAATCCAGGATGGGGTGACTTGACTGCCTCCCACCAGGTTCTGTTACCCAGAATCCCTTGCAAACCGAACAAATTGGCAAAAAACCACATTTTCCCCACATTTCTGTGGTGAAAAGTTCTGGAATCTGCGTGGATCCACAAATTTACACCCACCCCGCGTTCCCCAAAGTCTTCCGGGAAAAATGGTACCTCACTTGTGTGGGTCGGCCTAGTGCCCGCGACAGGAAACGGCGCAAAACACAACGTAGACACACCTCAATTTCGCAGTGAAAAATGACCCTTTTTTGGCAAAGTGCCTAGCTGTAGTTTTTGAACCATAGCTCTGCCGGCACCTAGGGAAACCTAGCAAACCTATACATTTTTTAAAACTAGACACCCAGGGGAATCCAGGATGGGGTGACTTGACTGCCTCCCACCAGGTTCTGTTACCCAGAATCCCTTGCAAACCTAAAAATTGTCAAAAAACACATTTTCCCCACATTTCTGAGGTGGAAAGTTCTGGACTCCGCGTGGATCCACCCGCGTTCCCCAAAGTCTTCCGAGAAAAATGGTACCTCACTTGTGTGGGTAGGCCTAGTGCCCGCATCAGGAAACGGCGCAAAACGCAACGTGGACACACCTCAATTTCGCAGTGAAAAATGACCCTTTTTGGCAAAGTGCCTAGCTGTAGTTTTTGAACGATAGCTCTGCCGGCACCTAGGGAAACCTAGCAAACCTATACATTTTTGAAAACTAGACACCCAGGGGAATCCAGGATGGGGTGACTTGACTGCCTCCCACCAGGTTCTCTTACCCAGAATCCCTTGCAAACCTAAAAATTGTCAAAAAACCACATTTTCCCCACATTTCTGTGGTGAAAAGTTCTGGACTCCGCGTGGATCCACCCGCGTTCCCCAAAGTCTTCCGAGAAAAATGGTACCTCACTTGTGTGGGTAGGCCTAGTGCCCGCATCAGGAAACGGCGCTAAACGCAACGTGGACACACCTCAATTTCGCAGTGAAAAATGACCCTTTTTGGCAAAGTGCCTAGCTGTAGTTTTTGAACGATAGCTCTGCCGGCACCTAGGGAAACCTAGCAAACCTATACATTTTTGAAAACTAGACACCCAGGGGAATCCAGGATGGGGTGACCTGACTGCCTCACACCAGGTTCTGTTACCCAGAATCCCTTGCAAACCTAACAAATTGGCAAAAAACCACATTTTCCCCACATTTCTGTGGTGAAAAGTTCTGGAATCTGCGTGGATCCACAAATTTACACCCACCCCGCGTTCCCCAAAGTCTTCCGGGAAAAATGGTACCTCACTTGTGTGGGTCGGCCTAGTGCCCGCGACAGGAAACGGCGCAAAACACAACGTGGACACACCTCAATTTCGCAGTGAAAAATGACCCTTTTTTGGCAAAGTGCCTAGCTGTAGTTTTTGAACCATAACTATGCCGGCACCTAGGGAAACCTAGCAAACCTATACATTTTTTAAAACTAGACACCCAGGGGAATCCAGGATGGGGTGACTTGACTGCCTCCCACCAGGTTCTGTTACCCAGAATCCCTTGCAAACCTAACAAATTGGCAAAAAAACACACATTTTCCCCACATTTCTGTGGTGGAAAGTTCTGGAATCCCCGTGGATCCACAAATTTCCACCCACCCCGCATTCCCCAAAGTCTTCAGAGAAAAATTCTACCTCACTTGTGTGGGTCGGCCTAGTGCCCGCGACAGGAAACGGCGCAAAACGCAACGTGGACACACCTCAATTTCGCAGTGAAAAATGACCCTTGTTTGGCAAAGTGCCTAGCTGTAGTTTTTGAACCATAGCTCTGCCGGCACCTAGGGAAACCTAGCAAACCTATACATTTTTGAAAACTAGACACCCAGGGGAATCCAGGATGGGGTGACTTGACTGCCTCCCACCAGGTTCTGTTACCCAGAATCCCTTGCAAACCTAACAAATTGGCAAAAAAACCACATTTTCCCCACATTTCTGTGGTGAAAAGTTCTGGAATCTGCGTGGATCCACAAATTTACACCCACCCCGCGTTCCCCAAAGTCTTCCGAGAAAAATGGTACCTCACTTGTGTGGGTCGGCCTAGTGCCCGCGACAGGAAATGGCGCAAAACGCAACGTGGACACACCTCAATTTCGCAGTGAAAAATGACCCTTTTTGGCAAAGTGCCTAGCTGTAGTTTTTGAACCATAGCTCTGCCGGCACCTAGGGAAACCTAGCAAACCTATACATTTTTGAAAACTAGACACCCAAGGGAATCCAGGATGGGGTGACTTGACTGCCTCCCACCAGGTTCTGTTACCCAGAATCCCTTGCAAACCTAAAAATTGTCAAAAAAACCACATTTTCTCCACATTTCTGTGGTGGAAAGTTCTGGACTCCGCGTGGATCCACCCGCGTTCCCCAAAGTCTTCCGAGAAAAATGGTACCTCACTTGTGTGGGTAGGCCTAGTGCCCGCGTCAGGAAACGGCGCAAAACGCAACGTGGACACACCTCAATTTCGCAGTGAAAAATGACCCTTTTTGGCAAAGTGCCTAGCTGTAGTTTTTGAACCATAGCTCTGCCGGCACCTAGGGAAACCTAGCAAACCTATACATTTTTGAAAACTAGACACCCAGGGGAATCCAGGATGGGGTGACTTGACTGCCTCCCACCAGGTTCTGTTACCCAGAATCCCTTGCAAACCTAAAAAATTGTCAAAAAACCCACATTTTCCCCACATTTCTGTGGTGGAAAGTTCTGGAATCTGCGTGGATCCACAAATTTACACCCACCCCGCGTTCCCCAAAGTCTTCCGGGAAAAATGGTACCTCACTTGTGTGGGTCGGCCTAGTGCCCGCGACAGGAAATGGCGCAAAACACAACGTGGACACACCTCAATTTCGCAGTGAAAAATGACCCTTTTTTGGCAAAGTGCCTAGCTGTAGTTTTTGAACCATAGCTCTGCCAGCACCTAGGGAAACCTAGCAAACCTATACATTTTTGAAAACCAGACACCCAGGGGAATCCAGGATGGGGTGACTTGACTGCCTCCCACCAGGTTCTGTTGCCCAGAATCCCTTGCAAACCTAAAACATTGGCAAAAAACACACATTTTCCCCCATTTCTGTGGTGGAAAGTTCTGCAATCTGCGTGGATCCACAAATTTACACCCACCCCGCATTCCCCAAAGTCTTACGAGAAAAATGGTACCTCACTTGTGTGGGTCGGCCTAGTGCCCGCGACAGGAAACGGCGCAAAACACAACGTAGACACACCTCAATTTCGCAGTGAAAAATGACCCTTTTTTGGCAAAGTGCCTAGCTGTAGTTTTTGAACCATAGCTCTGCCGGCACCTAGGGAAACCTAGCAAACCTATACATTTTTGAAAACTAGACACCCAGGGGAATCCAGGATGGGGTGACTTGACTGCCTCCCACCAGGTTCTGTTACCCAGAATCCCTTGCAAACCTAAAAATTGTCAAAAAACACATTTTCCCCACATTTCTGTGGTGGAAAGTTCTGGACTCCGCGTGGATCCACCCGCGTTCCCCAAAGTCTTCCGAGAAAAATGGTACCTCACTTGTGTGGGTAGGCCTAGTGCCCGCGTCAGGAAACGGCGCAGAACGCAACGTGGACACACCTCAATTTCGCAGTGAAAAATGACCCTTTTTTGGCAAAGTGCCTAGCTGTAGTTTTTGAACCATAGCTCTGCCGGCACCTAGGGAAACCTACCAAACCTATACATTTTTGAAAACTAGACACCCAGGGAATCCAGGATGGGGTGACTTGACTGCCTCCCACCAGGTTCTGTTACCCAGAATCCCTTGCAAACCTAAACAATTGGCAAAAACCCACATTTTCCCCACATTTCTGTGGTGGAAAGTTCTGGAATCTGCGTTGATCCACAAATTTCCACCCACCTTGCGTTCCCCAAAGTCTTCCGAGAAAAATAGTACCTCACTTGTGTGGGTCGGCCTAGTGCCCGCGATAGGAAATGGTGCAAAATGCAACGTGGACACACCTAAATTTCGCAGTGAAAAATGACCCTTTTTGGCAAAGTGCCTAGCTGTAGTTTTTAACCATAGCTCTGCCGGCAGCTAGGGAAACCTAGCAAACCTATACATGTTTGAAAACTAGACACCCAGGGGAATCCAGGATGGGGTGACTTGACTGCCTCCCACCAGGTTCTGTTGCCCAGAATCCCTTGCAAACCTAAAAAATTGGCCCAAAAAAACACATTTTCCCCACATTTCTGTGGTGGAAAGTTCTGGAATCTGCGTGGATCCACAAATTTCCACCCACCCCGCGTTCCCCAAAGTCTTCCGAGAAAAATGGTACCTCACTTGTGTGGGTCGGCCTAGTGCCCGGGACAGGAAATGGCGCAAAACGCAACGTGGACACACCTCAATTTCGCAGTGAAAAATGACCCTTTTTTGGCAAAGTGCCTAGCTGTAGTTTTTGAACCATAGCTCTGCCAGCACCTAGGGAAACCTAGCAAACCTATACATTTTTGAAAACTAGACACCCAGGGGAATCCAGGATGGGGTGACTTGACTGCCTCCCACCAGGTTCTGTTACCCAGAATCCCTTGCAAACCTAAACAATTGGCAAAAAACCACATTTTCCCCACATTTCTGTGGTGGAAAGTTCTGGAATCTGCGTTGATCCACAAATTTCCACCCACCTCGCGTTCCCCAAAGTCTTCCGAGAAAAATAGTACCTCACTTGTGTGGGTCGGCCTAGTGCCCGCGATAGGAAATGGTGCAGAATGCAAAGTGGACACACCTAAATTTCGCAGTGAAAAATGACCCTTTTTTGGCAAAGTGCCTAGCTGTAGTTTTTGAACCATAGCTCTGCCGGCAGCTAGGGAAACCTAGCAAACCTATACATTTTTGAAAACTAGACACCCAGGGGAATCTAGGATGGGGTGACTTGACTGCCTCCCACCAGGTTCTGTTACCCAGAATCCCTTGCAAACCTAACAAATTGGCAAAAAAACCACATTTTCCCCACATTTCTGTGGTGAAAAGTTCTGGAATCTGCGTGGATCCACAAATTTACACCCACCCCGCGTTTCCCAAAGTCTTCCGGGAAAAATGGTACCTCACTTGTGTGGGTCGGCCTAGTGCCCGCGACAGGAAACGGCGCAAAACACAACGTGGACACACCTCAATTTCGCAGTGAAAAATGACCCTTTTTTGGCAAAGTGCCTAGCTGTAGTTTTTGAACCATAACTCTGCCGGCACCTATGGAAACCTAGCAAACCTATACATTTTTGAAAACTAGACACCCAGGGGAATCCAGGATGGGGTGACTTGACTGCCTCCCACCAGGTTCTGTTGCCCAGAATCCCTTGCAAACCTAAAACATTGGCAAAAAACACACATTTTCCCCACATTTCTGTGGTGGAAAGTTCTGCAATCTGCGTGGATCCTAAAATTTACACCCACCCCGCTTTCCCCAAAGTCTTACGAGAAAAATGGTACCTCACTTGTGTGGGTCGGCCTTGTGCCCGCGACAGGAAACGGCGCAAAACACAACTTAGACACACCTCAATTTCGCAGTGAAAAATGACCCTTTTTTGGCAAAGTGCCTAGCTGTAGTTTTTGAACCATAGCTCTGCCGGCACCTAGGGAAACCTAGCAAACCTATACATTTTTGAAAACTAGACACCCAGGGGAATCCAGGATGGGGTGACTTGACTGCCTCCCACCAGGTTCTGTTACCCAGAATCCCTTGCAAACCTAAACAATTGTCAAAAAACCACATTTCCCCCACATTTCTGTGGTGGAAAGTTCTGGACTCCGCGTGGATCCACCCGCGTTCCCCAAAGTCTTCCGAGAAAAATGGTACCTCACTTGTGTGGGTAGGCCTAGTGCCCGCGTCAGGAAACGGCGCAAAACGCAACGTGGACACACCTCAATTTCGCAGTGAAAAATGACCCTTTTTTGGCAAAGTGCCTAGCTGTAGTTTTTGAACCATAGCTCTGCCGGCACCTAGGGAAACCTAGCAAACCTATACATTTTTGAAAACTAGACACCCAGGGGAATCCAGGATGGGGTGACTTGACTGCCTCCCACCAGGTTCTCTTACCCAGAATCCCTTGCAAACCTAAAAAATTGTCAAAAAAACCACATTTTCCCCACATTTCTGTGGTGGAAAGTTCTGGACTCCGCGTGGATCCACCCGCGTTCCCCAAAGTCTTCCGAGAAAAATGGTACCTCACTTGTGTGGGTAGGCCTAGTGCCCGCATCAGGAAACGGCGCAAAACGCAACGTGGACACACCTCAATTTCGCAGTGAAAAATGACCCTTTTTTGGCAAAGTGCCTAGCTGTAGTTTTTGAACCATAGCTCTGCCGGCACCTAGGGAAACCTAGCAAACCTATACATTTTTGAAAACTAGACACCCAGGGGAATCCAGGATGGGGTGACTTGACTGCCTCACACCAGGTTCTGTTACCCAGAATCCCTTGCAAACCTAAAAAATTGGCAAAAAACCACATTTTCCCCACATTTCTGTGGTGGAAAGTTCTGGAATCTGCTTGGATCCACAAATTTCCACCCACCCCGCGTTCCCCAAGGTCTTCCGAGAAAAATGGTACCTCACTTGTGTGGGTCGGCCTAGTGCCCGTGACAGGAAACGGCGCAAAACGCAACGTGGACACAGCTCAATTTCGCAGTGAAAAATGACCCTTTTTGGCAAAGTGCCTAGCTGTAGTTTTTGAACCATAGCTCTGCCGGCACCTAGGGAAACCTAGCAAACCTATACATTTTTGAAAACTAGACACCCAGGGGAATCCAGGATGGGGTGACTTGACTGCCTCCCACCAGGTTCTGTTACCCAGAATCCCTTGCAAACCTAACAAATTGGCAAAAAAACACATTTTCCCCACATTTCTGTGGTGAAAAGTTCTGGAATCTGCGTGGATCCACAAATTTCCACCCACCCCGCGTTCCACAAAGTCTTCCGATAAAAATGGTACCTCACTTGTGTGGGTCGGCCTAGTGCCCGCGACAGGAAATGGCGCAAAACGCAACGTGGACACACCTCAATTTCGCAGTGAAAAATGACCCTTTTTTGGCAAAGTGCCTAGCTGTAGTTTTTGAACCATAGCTCTGCCAGCACCTAGGGAAACCTAGCAAACCTATACATTTTTGAAAACTAGACACCCAGGGGAATCCAGGATGGGGTGACTTGACTGCCTCCCACCAGGTTCTGTTACCCAGAATCCCTTGCAAACCTAAACAATTGGCAAAAAAACCACATTTTCCCCACATTTCTGTGGTGGAAAGTTCTGGAATCTGCGTTGATCCACAAATTTCCACCCACCTCGCGTTCCCCAAAGTCTTCCGAGAAAAATAGTACCTCACTTGTGTGGGTCGGCCTAGTGCCCGCGATAGGAAATGGTGCAGAATGCAAAGTGGACACACCTAAATTTCGCAGTGAAAAATGACCCTTTTTTGGCAAAGTGCCTAGCTGTAGTTTTTGAACCCTAGCTCTGCCGGCAGCTAGGGAAACCTAGCAAACCTATACATTTTTGAAAACTAGACACCCAGGGGAATCCAGGATGGGGTGACTTGACTGCCTCCCACCAGGTTCTGTTACCCAGAATCCCTTGCAAACCTAACAAATTGGCAAAAAAACCACATTTTCCCCACATTTCTGTGGTGAAAAGTTCTGGAATCTGCGTGGATCCACAAATTTACACCCACCCCGCGTTCCCCAAAGTCTTCCGGGAAAAATGGTACCTCACTTGTGTGGGTCGGCCTAGTGCCCGCGACAGGAAACGGCGCAAAACACAACGTGGACACACCTCAATTTCGCAGTGAAAAATGACCCTTTTTTGGCAAAGTGCCTAGCTGTAGTTTTTGAACCATAACTCTGCCGGCACCTAGGGAAACCTAGCAAACCTATACATTTTTGAAAACTAGACACCCAGGGGAATCCAGGATGGGGTGACTTGACTGCCTCCCACCAGGTTCTGTTGCCCAGAATCCCTTGCAAACCTAAAACATTGGCCCAAAAACACACATTTTCCCCACATTTCTGTGGTGGAAAGTTCTGCAATCTGCGTGGATCCACAAATTTACACCCACCCCGCATTCCCCAAAGTCTTACGAGAAAAATGGTACCTCACTTGTGTGGGTCGGCCTAGTGCCCGCGACAGGAAACGGCGCAAAACACAACTTAGACACACCTCAATTTCGCAGTGAAAAATGACCCTTTTTTGGCAAAGTGCCTAGCTGTAGTTTTTGAACCATAGCTCTGCCGGCACCTAGGAAACCTAGCAAACCTATACATTTTTGAAAACTAGACACCCAGGGGAATCTAGGATGGGGTGACTTGACTGCCTCCCACCAGGTTCTGTTACCCAGAATCCCTTGCAAACCTAACAAATTGTCAAAAAACCACATTTCCCCACATTTCTGTGGTGGAAAGTTCTGGACTCTGCGTGGATCCACATCCGCGTTCCCCAAAGTCTTCCGAGAAAAATGGTACCTCACTTGTGTGGGTAGGCCTAGTGCCCGCGTCAGGAAACGGTGCAAAACGCAACGTGGACACACCTCAATTTCGCAGTGAAAAATGACCCTTTTTTGGCAAAGTGCCTAGCTGTAGTTTTTGAACCATAGCTCTGCCGGCACCTAGGGAAACCTAGCAAACCTATACATTTTTGAAAACTAGACACCCAGGGGAATCCAGGATGGGGTGACTTGACTGCCTCCCACCAGGTTCTCTTACCCAGAATCCCTTGCAAACCTAAACAATTGTCAAAAAAACCACATTTTCCCCACATTTCTGTGGTGGAAAGTTCTGGACTCCGCGTGGATCCACCCGCAGTTCCCCAAAGTCTTCCGAGAAAAATGGTACCTCACTTGTGTGGGTAGGCCTAGTGCCCGCATCAGGAAACGGCGCAAAACGCAACGTGGACACACCTCAATTTCGCAGTGAAAAATGACCCTTTTTTGGCAAAGTGCCTAGCTGTAGTTTTTGAACCATAGCTCTGCCGGCACCTAGGGAAACCTAGCAAACCTATACATTTTTGAAAACTAGACACCCAGGGAATCCAGGATGGGGTGACTTGACTGCCTCACACCAGGTTCTGTTACCCAGAATCCCTTGCAAACCTAAAAATTGGCAAAAAACCACATTTTCCCCACATTTCTGTGGTGGAAAGTTCTGGAATCTGCTTGGATCCACAAATTTCCACCCACCCCGCGTTCCCCAAGGTCTTCCGAGAAAAATGGTACCTCACTTGTGTGGGTCGGCCTAGTGCCCGTGACAGGAAACGGCGCAAAACGCAACGTGGACACAGCTCAATTTCGCAGTGAAAAATGACCCTTTTTGGCAAAGTGCCTAGCTGTAGTTTTTGAACCATAGCTCTGCCGGCACCTAGGGAAACCTACCAAACCTATACATTTTTGAAAACTAGACACCCAGGGAATCCAGGATGGGGTGACTTGACTGCCTCGCACCAGGTTCTGTTACCCAGAATCCCTTGCAAACCTAAACAATTGTCAAAAAACCACACTTTCCCCACATTTCTGTGGTGGAAAGTTCTGGAATCTACGTGGATCCACAAATTTCCACCCACCCCACGTTCCCCAAAGTCTTCCGAGAAAAATGGTACCTCACTTGTGTGGGTCGGCCTAGTGCCCGCGACAGGAAACGGCGCAAAACGCAACGTGGACACACCTCAATTTCGCAGTGAAAAATGACCCTTTTTGGCAAAGTGCCTAGCTGTAGTTTTTGAACCATAACTCTGCCGGCACCTAGGGAAACCTAGCAAACCTATACATTTTTGAAAACTAGACACCCAGGGGAATCCAGGATGGGGTGACTTGACTGCCTCCCACCAGGTTCTGTTGCCCAGAATCCCTTGCAAACCTAAAACATTGGCAAAAAACACACATTTTCCCCACATTTCTGTGGTGGAAAGTTCTGCAATCTGCGTGGATCCACAAATTTACACCCACCCCGCATTCCCCAAAGTCTTACGAGAAAAATGGTACCTCACTTGTGTGGGTCGGCCTAGTGCCCGCGATAGGAAATGGTGCAAAATGCAACGTGGACACACCTAAATTTCGCAGTGAAAAATGACCCTTTTTTGGCAAAGTGCCTAGCTGTAGTTTTTTAACCATAGCTCTGCCGGCAGCTAGGGAAACCTAGCAAACCTATACATGTTTGAAAACTAGACACCCAGGGGAATCCAGGATGGGGTGACTTGACTGCCTCCCACCAGGTTCTGTTGCCCAGAATCCCTTGCAAACCTAAAAAATTGGCCCAAAAAACACATTTTTCCCACATTTCTGTGGTGGAAAGTTCTGGAATCTGCGTGGATCCACAAATTTCCACCCACCCCGCGTTCCCCAAAGTCTTCCGAGAAAAATGGTACCTCACTTGTGTGGGTCGGCCTAGTGCCCGCGACAGGAAATGGCGCAAAACGCAACGTGGACACACCTCAATTTCGCAGTGAAAAATGACCCTTTTTTGGCAAAGTGCCTAGCTGTAGTTTTTGAACCATAGCTCTGCCAGCACCTAGGGAAACCTAGCAAACCTATACATTTTTGAAAACTAGACACCCAGGGAATCCAGGATGGGGTGACTTGACTGCCTCCCACCAGGTTCTGTTACCCAGAATCCCTTGCAAACCTAACAAATTGGCAAAAAACACATTTTCCCCACATTTCTGTGGTGAAAAGTTCTGGAATCTGCGTGGATCCACAAATTTACACCCTCCCGCGTTCCCCAAAGTCTTCCGAGAAAAATGGTACCTCACTTGTGTGGGTCGGCCTAGTGCCCGCGACAGGAAACGGCGCAAAACACAACGTGGACACACATCAATTTCGCAGTGAAAAATGACCCTTTTTGGCAAAGTGCCTAGCTGTAGTTTTTGAACCATAGCTCTGCCGGCACCTATGGAAACCTAGCTAACCTATACATTTTTGAAAACTAGACACCCAGGGGAATCCAGGATGGGGTGACTTGACTGCCTCCCACCAGGTTCTGTTACCCAGAATCCCTTGCAAACCTAAACAATTGGCAAAAAAACCACATTTTCCCCACATTTCTGTGGTGGAAAGTTCTGGAATCTGCGTTGATCCACAAATTTCCACCCACCTCGCGTTCCCCAAAGTCTTCCGAGAAAAATAGTACCTCACTTGTGTGGGTCGGCCTAGTGCCCGCGATAGGAAATGGTGCAAAATGCAACGTGGACACACCTAAATTTCGCAGTGAAAAATGACCCTTTTTTGGCAAAGTGCCTAGCTGTAGTTTTTGAACCATAGCTCTGCCGGCAGCTAGGGAAACCTAGCAAACCTATACATGTTTGAAAACTAGACACCCAGGGGAATCCAGGATGGGGTGACTTGACTGCCTCCCACCAGGTTCTGTTGCCCAGAATCCCTTGCAAACCTAACAAATTGGCCCAAAAAACACATTTTCCCCACATTTCTGTGGTGGAAAGTTCTGGAATCTGCGTGGATCCACAAATTTCCACCCACCCCGCGATCCCCAAAGTCTTCCGAGAAAAATGGTACCTCACTTGTGTGGGTCGGCCTAGTGCCCGCGACAGGAAATGGCGCAAAACGCAACGTGGACACACCTCAATTTCGCAGTGAAAAATGACCCTTTTTGGCAAAGTGCCTAGCTGTAGTTTTTGAACCATAGCTCTGCCAGCACCTAGGGAAACCTAGCAAACCTATACATTTTTGAAAACTAGACACCCAGGGGAATCCAGGATGGGGTGACTTGACTGCCTCCCACCAGGTTCTGTTACCCAGAATCCCTTGCAAACCTAACAAATTGGCAAAAAAACACATTTTCCCCACATTTCTGTGGTGAAAAGTTCTGGAATCTGCGTGGATCCACAAATTTACACCCTCCCCGCGTTCCCCAAAGTCTTCCGGGAAAAATGGTACCTCACTTGTGTGGGTCGGCCTAGTGCCCGCGACAGGAAACGGCGCAAAACACAACGTGGACACACATCAATTTCGCAGTGAAAAATGACCCTTTTTTGGCAAAGTGCCTAGCTGTAGTTTTTGAACCATAGCTCTGCCGGCACCTAGGGAAACCTAGCAAACCTATACATTTTTGAAAACTAGACACCCAGGGGAATCCAGGATGGGGTGACTTGACTGCCTCCCACCAGGTTCTGTTACCCAGAATCCCTTGCAAACCTAACAAATTGGCAAAAAAACACATTTTCCCCACATTTCTGTGGTGAAAAGTTCTGGAATCTGCGTGGATCCACAAATTTACACCCACCCGCGTTCCCCAAAGTCTTCCGGGAAAAATGGTACCTCACTTGTGTGGGTCGGCCTAGTGCCCGCGACAGGAAACGGCGCAAAACACAACGTGGACACACCTCAATTTCGCAGTGAAAAATGACCCTTTTTTGGCAAAGTGCCTAGCTGTAGTTTTTGAACCATAACTCTGCCGGCACCTAGGGAAACCTAGCAAACCTATACATTTTTGAAAACTAGACACCCAGGGGAATCCAGGATGGGGTGACTTGACTGCCTCCCACCAGGTTCTGTTGCCCAGAATCCCTTGCAAACCTAAAACATTGGCAAAAAAACACACATTTTCCCCACATTTCTGTGGTGGAAAGTTCTGCAATCTGCGTGGATCCACAAATTTACACCCACCCCGCATTCCCCAAAGTCTTACGAGAAAAATGGTACCTCACTTGTGTGGGTCAGCCTAGTGCCCGCGACAGGAAATGGCGCAAAACGCAACGTGGACACACCTCAATTTCGCAGTGAAAAATGACCCTTTTTGGCAAAGTGCCTAGCTGTAGTTTTTGAACCATAACTCTGCCAGCACCTAGGGAAACCTAGCAAACCTATACATTTTTGAAAACTAGACACCCAGGGGAATCCAGGATGGGGTGACTTGACTGCCTCCCACCAGGTTCTGTTACCCAGAATCCCTTGCAAACCTAACAAATTGGCAAAAAACCACATTTTCCCCACATTTCTGTGGTGAAAAGTTCTGGAATCTGCGTGGATCCACAAATTTACACCCTCCCCGCGTTCCCCAAAGTCTTCCGGGAAAAATGGTACCTCACTTGTGTGGGTCGGCCTAGTGCCCGCGACAGGAAACGGCGCAAAACACAACGTGGACACACATCAATTTCGCAGTGAAAAATGACCCTTTTTGGCAAAGTGCCTAGCTGTAGTTTTTGAACCATAGCTCTGCCGGCACCCATGGAAACCTAGCAAACCTATACATTTTTGAAAACTAGACACCCAGGGGAATCCAGGATGGGGTGACTTGACTGCCTCCCACCAGGTTCTGTTACCCAGAATCCCTTGCAAACCTAAACAATTGTCAAAAAAACCACATTTTCCCCACATTTCTGTGGTGGAAAGTTCTGGAATCCGCGTGGATCCACAAATTTCCACCCACCCCGCGTTCCCCAAAGTCTTCCGAGAAAAATGGTACCTCACTTGTGTGGGTAGGCCTAGTGCCCGCGTCAGGAAACGGCGCAAAACGCAACGTGGACACACCTCAATTTCGCAGTGAAAAATGACCCTTTTTTGGCAAAGTGCCTAGCTGTAGTTTTTGAACCATAGCTCTGCCGGCACCTAGGAAACCTAACAAACCTATACATTTTTGAAAACTAGACACCCAGGGAATCCAGGATGGGGTGACTTGACTGCCTCCCACCAGGTTCTGTTACCCAGAATCCCTTGCAAACCTAAAACATTGTCAAAAAAACCACATTTTCTCCACATTTCTGTGGTGGAAAGTTCTGCACTCCGCGTGGATCCACCCGCGTTCCCCAAAGTCTTCCGAGAAAAATGGTACCTCACTTGTGTGGGTAGGCCTAGTGCCCGCGTCAGGAAACGGCGCAAAACGCAACGTGGACACACCTCAATTTCGCAGTGAAAAATGACCCTTTTTTGGCAAAGTGCCTAGCTGTAGTTTTTGAACCATAGCTCTGCCGGCACCTAGGGAAACCTAGCAAACCTATACATTTTTGAAAACTAGACACCCAGGGGAATCCAGGATGGGGTGACTTGACTGCCTCCCACCAGGTTCTGTTGCCCAGAATCCCTTGCAAACCTAAAAAATTGTCAAAAAAACCACATTTTCCCCACATTCCTGTGGTGGAAAGTTCTGGACTCCGCGTGGATCCACCCGCGTTCCCCAAAGTCTTCCGAGAAAAATGGTACCTCACTTGTGTGGGTAGGCCTAGTGCCCGCATCAGGAAACGGCGCAAAACACAACGTGGACACACCTCAATTTCGCAGTGAAAAATGACCCTTTTTTGGCAAAGTGCCTAGCTGTAGTTTTTGAACCATAACTCTGCCAGCACCTAGGGAAACCTAGCAAACCTATACATTTTTGAAAACTAGACACCCAGGGGAATCCAGGATGGGGTGACTTGACTGCCTCCCACCAGGTTCTGTTACCCAGAATCCCTTGCAAACCTAACAAATTGGCAAAAAAACACATTTTCCCCACATTTCTGTGGTGAAAAGTTCTGGAATCTGCGTGGATCCACAAATTTACACCCTCCCGCGTTCCCCAAAGTCTTCCGGGAAAAATGGTACCTCACTTGTGTGGGTCGGCCTAGTGCCCGCGACAGGAAACGGCGCAAAACACAACGTGGACACACATCAATTTCGCAGTGAAAAATGACCCTTTTGGCAAAGTGCCTAGCTGTAGTTTTTGAACCATAGCTCTGCCGGCACCCATGGAAACCTAGCAAACCTATACATTTTTGAAAACTAGACACCCAGGGGAATCCAGGATGGGGTGACTTGACTGCCTCCCACCAGGTTCTGTTACCCAGAATCCCTTGCAAACCTAAACAATTGTCAAAAAACCACATTTTCCCCACATTTCTGTGGTGGAAAGTTCTGGAATCCGCGTGTGATCCACAAATTTCCACCCACCTCGCGTTCCCCAAAGTCTTCCGAGAAAAATGGTACCTCACTTGTGTGGGTAGGCCTAGTGCCCGCGTCAGGAAACGGCGCAAAACGCAACGTGGACACACCTCAATTTTGCAGTGAAAAATGACCCTTTTTGGCAAAGTGCCTAGCTGTAGTTTTTGAACCATAGCTCTGCCGGCACCTAGGGAAACCTAACAAACCTATACATTTTTGAAAACTAGACACCCAGGGAATCCAGGATGGGGTGACTTGACTGCCTCCCACCAGGTTCTGTTACCCAGAATCCCTTGCAAACCTAAAAATTGTCCAAAAAACCACATTTTCTCCACATTTCTGTGGTGGAAAGTTCTGCACTCCGCGTGGATCCTACCCGCGTTCCCCAAAGTCTTCCGAGAAAAATGGTACCTCACTTGTGTGGGTAGGCCTAGTGCCCGCATCAGGAAACGGCGCAAAACACAACGTGGACACACCTCAATTTCGCAGTGAAAAATGACCCTTTTTGGCAAAGTGCCTAGCTGTAGTTTTTGGACCATAGCTCTGCCGGCACCTAGGAAACCTAGCAAACCTATACATTTTTGAAAACTAGACACCCAGGGGAATCCAGGATGGGGTGACTTGACTGCCTCACACCAGGTTCTGTTACCCAGAATCCCTTGCAAACCTAACAAATTGGCAAAAAACCAAATTTTCCCCACATTTCTGTGGTGGAAAGTTCTGGAATCTGCCTGGATCCACAAATTTCCACCCACCCCGCGTTCCCCAAGGTCTTCCGAGAAAAATGGTACCTCACTTGTGTGGGTCGGCCTAGTGCCCGTGACAGGAAACGGCGCAAAACGCAACGTGGACACACCTCAATTTCGCATTGAAAAATGACCCTTTTTTGACAAAGTGCCTAGCTGTAGTTTTTGAACCATAGCTCTGCCGGCACCTAGGGAAACCTAGCAAACCTATACATTTTTGAAAACTAGACACCCAGGGGAATCCAGGATGGGGTGACTTGACTGCCTCCCACCAGGTTCTGTTACCCAGAATCCCTTGCAAACCTAAACAATTGGCAAAAAACACATTTTCCCCACATTTCTGTGGTGGAAAGTTCTGGAATCTGCGTTGATCCACAAATTTCCACCCACCTCGCGTTCCCCAAAGTCTTCCGAGAAAAATAGTACCTCACTTGTGTGGGTCGGCCTAGTGCCCGCGATAGGAAATGGTGCAAAATGCAACGTGGACACACCTAAATTTCGCAGTGAAAAATGACCCTTTTTGGCAAAGTGCCTAGCTGTAGTTTTTGAACCATAGCTCTGCCGGCAGCTAGGAAACCTAGCAAACCTATACATGTTTGAAAACTAGACACCCAGGGAATCCAGGATGGGGTTACTTGACTGCCTCCCACCAGGTTCTGTTGCCCAGAATCCCTTACAAACCTAAAAATTGGCCCAAAAAAACACATTTTCCCCACATTTCTGTGGTGGAAAGTTCTGGAATCTGCGTGGATCCACAAATTTCCACCCACCCGCGTTCCCCAAAGTCTTCCGAGAAAAATGGTACCTCACTTGTGTGGGTCGGCCTAGTGCCCGCGACAGGAAATGGCGCAAAGCGCAACGTGGACACACCTCAATTTCGCAGTGAAAAATGACCCTTTTTTGGCAAAGTGCCTAGCTGTAGTTTTTGAACCATAGCTCTGCCAGCACCTAGGGAAACCTAGCAAACCTATACATTTTTGAAAACTAGACACCCAGGGGAATCCAGGATGGGGTGACTTGACTGCCTCCCACCAGGTTCTGTTACCCAGAATCCCTTGCAAACCTAACAAATTGGCAAAAAACACATTTTCCCCACATTTCTGTGGTGAAAAGTTCTGGAATCTGCGTGGATCCACAAATTTACACCCTCCCCGCGTTCCCCAAAGTCTTCCGGGAAAAATGGTACCTCACTTGTGTGGGTCGGCCTAGTGCCCGCGACAGGAAACGGCGCAAAACACAACGTGGACACACATCAATTTCGCAGTGAAAAATGACCCTTTTTTGGCAAAGTGCCTAGCTGTAGTTTTTGAACCATAGCTCTGCCGGCACCTATGGAAACCTAGCAAACCTATACATTTTTGAAAACTAGACACCCAGGGAATCCAGGATGGGGTGACTTGACTGCCTCCCACCAGGTTCTGTTACCCAGAATCCCTTGCAAACCTAACAAATTGGCAAAAAAACACACATTTTCCCCACATTTCTGTGGTGGAAAGTTCTGGAATCCACGTGGATCCACAAATTTCCACCCACCCCGCATTCCCCAAAGTCTTCCGAGAAAAATGCTACCTCACTTGTGTGGGTCGGCCTAGTGCCCGCGACAGGAAACGGCGCAAACCGCAACGTGGACACACCTCAATTTCGCAGTGAAAAATGACCCTTTTTTGGCAAAGTGCCTAGCTGTAGTTTTTGAACCATAGCTCTGCCGGCACCTAGGGAAACCTAGCAAACCTATACATTTTTGAAAACTAGACACCCAGGGAATCCAGGATGGGGTGACTTGACTGCCTCCCACCAGGTTCTGTTACCCAGAATCCCTTGCAAACCTAACAAATTGGCAAAAAAACCACATTTTCCCCACATTTCTGTGGTGAAAAGTTCTGGAATCTGCGTGGATCCACAAATTTACACCACCGCGTTCCCCAAAGTCTTCCGAGAAAAATGGTACCTCACTTGTGTGGGTCGGCCTAGTGCCCGCGACAGGAAACGGCGCAAAACACAACGTGGACACACCTCAATTTCGCAGTGAAAAATGACCCTTTTTGGCAAAGTGCCTAGCTGTAGTTTTTGAACCATAACTATGCCGGCACCTAGGGAAACCTAGCAAACCTATACATTTTTGAAAACTAGACACCCAGGGGAATCCAGGATTGGGTGACTTGACTGCCTCCCACCAGGTTCTGTTACCCAGAATCCCTTGCAAACCTAACAAATTGGCAAAAACACACATTTTCCCCACATTTCTGTGGTGGAAAGTTCTGGAATCCGCGTGGATCCACAAATTTCCACCCACCCCGCATTCCCCAAAGTCTTCCGAGAAAAATTCTACCTCACTTGTGTGGGTCGGCCTAGTGCCCGCGACAGGAAACGGCGCAAAACGCAACGTGGACACACCTCAATTTCGCAGTGAAAAATGACCCTTTTTTGGCAAAGTGCCTAGCTGTAGTTTTTGAACCATAGCTCTGCCGGCACCTAGGAAACCTAGCAAACCTATACATTTTTGAAAACTAGACACCCAGGGGAATCCAGGATGGGGTGACTTGACTGCCTCCCACCAGGTTCTGTTACCCAGAATCCCTTGCAAACCTAACACAATTGGCAAAAAAACCACATTTTCCCCACATTTCTGTGGTGGAAAGTTCTGGAATCTGCGTGGATCCACAAATTTACACCCACCCCGCGTTCCCCAAAGTCTTCCGGGAAAAATGGTACCTCACTTGTGTGGGTGGGCCTAGTGCCCGCGACAGGAAATGGCGCAAAACACAACGTAGACACACCTCAATTTCGCAGTGAAAAATGACCCTTTTTTGGCAAAGTGCCTATCTGTAGTTTTTGAACCATAGCTCTGCCGGCACCTAGGAAACCTAGCAAACCTATACATTTTTGAAAACTAGACACCCAAGGGAATCCAGGATGGGGTGACTTGACTGCCTCCCACCAGGTTCTGTTACCCAGAATCCCTTGCAAACCTAAAAATTGTCAAAAAAACCACATTTTCTCCACATTTCTGTGGTGGAAAGTTCTGGACTCCGCGTGGATCCACCCGCGTTCCCCAAAGTCTTCCGAGAAAAATGGTACCTCACTTGTGTGGGTAGGCCTAGTGCCCGCGTCAGGAAACGGCGCAAAACGCAACGTGGACACACCTCAATTTCGCAGTGAAAAATGACCCTTTTTTGGCAAAGTGCCTAGCTGTAGTTTTTGAACCATAACTATGCCGGCACCTAGGGAAACCTAGCAAACCTATACATTTTTGAAAACTAGACACCCAGGGGAATCCAGGATGGGGTGACTTGACTGCCTCCCACCAGGGTCTGTTACCCAGAATCCCTTGCAAACCTAACAAATTGGCAAAAAACACACATTTTCCCCACATTTCTGTGGTGGAAAGTTCTGGAATCTGCCTGGATCCACAAATTTCCACCCACCCGCGTTCCCCAAGGTCTTCCGAGAAAAATGGTACCTCACTTGTGTGGGTCGGCCTAGTGCCCGTGACAGGAAACGGCGCAAAACGCAACGTGGACACACCTCAATTTCGCAGTGAAAAATGACCCTTTTTTGGCAAAGTGCCTAGCTGTAGTTTTTGAACCATAGCTCTGCCGGCACCTAGGGAAACCTAGCAAACCTATACATTTTTGAAAACTAGACACCCAGGGGAATCCAGGATGGGGTGACTTGACTGCCTCCCACCAGGTTCTGTTACCCAGAATCCCTTGCAAACCTAAACAATTGGCAAAAAACCCACATTTTCCCCACATTTCTGTGGTGGAAAGTTCTGGAATCTGCGTTGATCCACAAATTTCCACCCACCTCGCGTTCCCCAAAGTCTTCCGAGAAAAATAGTACCTCACTTGTGTGGGTCGGCCTAGTGCCCGCGATAGGAAATGGTGCAAAATGCAACGTGGACACACCTAAATTTCGCAGTGAAAAATGACCCTTTTTTGGCAAAGTGCCTAGCTGTAGTTTTTGAACCATAGCTCTGCCGGCAGCTAGGGAAACCTAGCAAACCTATACATGTTTGAAAACTAGACACCCAGGGGAATCCAGGATGGGGTGACTTGACTGCCTCCCACCAGGTTCTGTTGCCCAGAATCCCTTGCAAACCTAAAAAATTGGCCCAAAAAACACATTTTCCCCACATTTCTGTGGTGGAAAGTTCTGGAATCTGCGTGGATCCACAAATTTCCACCCACCCGCGTTCCCCAAAGTCTTCCGAGAAAAATGGTACCTCACTTGTGTGGGTCGGCCTAGTGCCCGCGACAGGAAATGGCGCAAAACGCAAGCGTGGACACACCTCAATTTCGCAGTGAAAAATGACCCTTTTTTGGCAAAGTGCCTAGCTGTAGTTTTTGAACCATAGCTCTGCCAGCACCTAGGGAAACCTAGCAAACCTATACATTTTTGAAAACTAGACACCCAGGGAATCCAGGATGGGGTGACTTGACTGCCTCCCACCAGGTTCTGTTACCCAGAATCCCTTGCAAACCTAACAAATTGGCAAAAAACACATTTTCCCCACATTTCTGTGGTGAAAAGTTCTGGAATCTGCGTGGATCCACAAATTTACACCCTCCCGCGTTCCCCAAAGTCTTCCGGGAAAAATGGTACCTCACTTGTGTGGGTCGGCCTAGTGCCCGCGACAGGAAACGGCGCAAAACACAACGTGGACACACATCAATTTCGCAGTGAAAAATGACCCTTTTTGGCAAAGTGCCTAGCTGTAGTTTTTGAACCATAGCTCTGCCGGCACCTATGGAAACCTAGCAAACCTATACATTTTTGAAAACTAGACACCCAGGGGAATCCAGGATGGGGTGACTTGACTGCCTCCCACCAGGTTCTGTTACCCAGAATCCCTTGCAAACCTAACAAATTGGCAAAAAAACACACATTTTCCCCACATTTCTGTGGTGGAAAGTTCTGGAATCCACGTGGATCCACAAATTTCCACCCACCCCGCATTCCCCAAAGTCTTCCGAGAAAAATGCTACCTCACTTGTGTGGGTCGGCCTAGTGCCCGCGACAGGAAACGGCGCAAACCGCAACGTGGACACACCTCAATTTCGCAGTGAAAAATGACCCTTTTTTGGCAAAGTGCCTAGCTGTAGTTTTGAACCATAGCTCTGCCGGCACCTAGGGAAACCTAGCAAACCTATACATTTTTGAAAACTAGACACCCAGGGAATCCAGGATGGGGTGACTTGACTGCCTCCCACCAGGTTCTGTTACCCAGAATCCCTTGCAAACCTAACAAATTGGCAAAAAAAACACATTTTCCCCACATTTCTGTGGTGAAAAGTTCTGGAATCTGCGTGGATCCACAAATTTACACCCACCCCGCGTTCCCCAAAGTCTTCCGGGAAAAATGGTACCTCACTTGTGTGGGTCGGCCTAGTGCCCGCGACAGGAAACGGCGCAAAACACAACGTGGACACACCTCAATTTCGCAGTGAAAAATGACCCTTTTTGGCAAAGTGCCTAGCTGTAGTTTTTGAACCATAACTATGCCGGCACCTAGGAAACCTAGCAAACCTATACATTTTTAAAACTAGACACCCAGGGAATCCAGGATTGGGTGACTTGACTGCCTCCCACCAGGTTCTGTTACCCAGAATCCCTTGCAAACCTAACAAATTGGCAAAAAACACACATTTTCCCCACATTTCTGTGGTGGAAAGTTCTGGAATCCGCGTGGATCCACAAATTTCCACCCACCCCGTATTCCCCAAAGTCTTCCGAGAAAAATTCTACCTCACTTGTGTGGGTCGGCCTAGTGCCCGCGACAGGAAACGGCGCAAAACGCAACGTGGACACACCTCAATTTCGCAGTGAAAAATGACCCTTTTTTGGCAAAGTGCCTAGCTGTAGTTTTTGAACCATAGCTCTGCCGGCACCTAGGGAAACCTAGCAAACCTATACATTTTTGAAAACTAGACACCCAGGGAATCCAGGATGGGGTGACTTGACTGCCTCCCACCAGGTTCTGTTACCCAGAATCCCTTGCAAACCTAACAAATTGGCAAAAAAAACACATTTTCCCCACATTTCTGTGGTGAAAAGTTCTGGAATCTGCGTGGATCCACAAATTTACACCCACCCCGCGTTCCCCAAAGTCTTCCGGGAAAAATGGTACCTCACTTGTGTGGGTGGGCCTAGTGCCCGCGACAGGAAATGGCGCAAAACACAACGTAGACACACCTCAATTTCGCAGTGAAAAATGACCCTTTTTTGGCAAAGTGCCTATCTGTAGTTTTTGAACCATAGCTCTGCCGGCACCTAGGGAAACCTAGCAAACCTATACATTTTTGAAAACTAGACACCCAAGGGAATCCAGGATGGGGTGACTTGACTGCCTCCCACCAGGTTCTGTTACCCAGAATCCCTTGCAAACCTAAAAAATTGTCAAAAAAACCACATTTTCTCCACATTTCTGTGGTGGAAAGTTCTGGACTCCGCGTGGATCCACCCGCGTTCCCCAAAGTCTTCCGAGAAAAATGGTACCTCACTTGTGTGGGTAGGCCTAGTGCCCGCGTCAGGAAACGGCGCAAAACGCAACGTGGACACACCTCAATTTCGCAGTGAAAAATGACCCTTTTTTGGCAAAGTGCCTAGCTGTAGTTTTTGAACCATAACTATGCCGGCACCTAGGAAACCTAGCAAACCTATACATTTTTGAAAACTAGACACCCAGGGAATCCAGGATGGGGTGACTTGACTGCCTCCCACCAGGTTCTGTTACCCAGAATCCCTTGCAAACCTAACAAATTGGCAAAAAAACACACATTTTCCCCACATTTCTGTGGTGGAAAGTTCTGGAATCTGCCTGGATCCACAAATTTCCACCCACCCCGCGTTCCCCAAGGTCTTCCGAGAAAAATGGTACCTCACTTGTGTGGGTCGGCCTAGTGCCCGTGACAGGAAACGGCGCAAAACGCAACGTGGACACACCTCAATTTCGCAGTGAAAAATGACCCTTTTTGGCAAAGTGCCTAGCTGTAGTTTTTGAACCATAGCTCTGCCGGCACCTAGGAAACCTACCAAACCTATACATTTTTGAAAACTAGACACCCAGGGGAATCCAGGATGGGGTGACTTGACTGCCTCCCACCAGGTTCTGTTACCCAGAATCCCTTGCAAACCTAAACAATTGGCAAAAAACCCACATTTTCCCCACATTTCTGTGGTGGAAAGTTCTGGAATCTGCGTTGATCCACAAATTTCCACCCACCTCGCGTTCCCCAAAGTCTTCCGAGAAAAATAGTACCTCACTTGTGTGGGTCGGCCTAGTGCCCGCGATAGGAAATGGTGCAAAATGCAACGTGGACACACCTAAATTTCGCAGTGAAAAATGACCCTTTTTTGGCAAAGTGCCTAGCTGTAGTTTTTGAACCATAGCTCTGCCGGCAGCTAGGAAACCTAGCAAACCTATACATGTTTGAAAACTAGACACCCAGGGGAATCCAGGATGGGGTGACTTGACTGCCTCCCACCAGGTTCTGTTGCCCAGAATCCCTTGCAAACCTAAAAAATTGGCCCAAAAAACACATTTTCCCCACATTTCTGTGGTGGAAAGTTCTGGAATCTGCGTGGATCCACAAATTTCCACCCACCCGCGTTCCCCAAAGTCTTCCGAGAAAAATGGTACCTCACTTGTGTGGGTCGGCCTAGTGCCCGCGACAGGAAATGGCGCAAAACGCAACGTGGACACACCTCAATTTCGCAGTGAAAAATGACCCTTTTTGGCAAAGTGCCTAGCTGTAGTTTTTGAACCATAGCTCTGCCAGCACCTAGGAAACCTAGCAAACCTATACATTTTTGAAAACTAGACACCCAGGGGAATCCAGGATGGGGTGACTTGACTGCCTCCCACCAGGTTCTGTTACCCAGAATCCCTTGCAAACCTAACAAATTGGCAAAAAAACCACATTTTCCCCACATTTCTGTGGTGAAAAGTTCTGGAATCTGCGTGGATCCACAAATTTACACCCACCCGCGTTCCCCAAAGTCTTCCGGGAAAAATGGTACCTCACTTGTGTGGGTCGGCCTAGTGCCCGCGACAGGAACCGGCGCAAAACACAACGTGGACACACCTCAATTTCGCAGTGAAAAATGACCCTTTTTTGGCAAAGTGCCTAGCTGTAGTTTTTGAACCATAACTCTGCCGGCACCTAGGGAAACCTAGCAAACCTATACATTTTTGAAAACTAGACACCCAGGGGAATCCAGGATGGGGTGACTTGACTGCCTCCCACCAGGTTCTGTTGCCCAGAATCCCTTGCAAACCTAAAACATTGGCAAAAAAACACACATTTTCCCCACATTTCTGTGGTGGAAAGTTCTGCAATCTGCGTGGATCCACAAATTTACACCCACCCCGCATTCCCCAAAGTCTTACGAGAAAAATGGTACCTCACTTGTGTGGGTCAGCCTAGTGCCCGCGACAGGAAATGGCGCAAAACGCAACGTGGACACACCTCAATTTCGCAGTGAAAAATGACCCTTTTTGGCAAAGTGCCTAGCTGTAGTTTTTGAACCATAACTCTGCCAGCACCTAGGAAACCTAGCAAACCTATACATTTTTGAAAACTAGACACCCAGGGGAATCCAGGATGGGGTGACTTGACTGCCTCCCACCAGGTTCTGTTACCCAGAATCCCTTGCAAACCTAACAAATTGGCAAAAAAACACATTTTCCCCACATTTCTGTGGTGAAAAGTTCTGGAATCTGCGTGGATCCACAAATTTACACCCTCCCCGCGTTCCCCAAAGTCTTCCGGGAAAAATGGTACCTCACTTGTGTGGGTCGGCCTAGTGCCCGCGACAGGAAACGGCGCAAAACACAACGTGGACACACATCAATTTCGCAGTGAAAAATGACCCTTTTTGGCAAAGTGCCTAGCTGTAGTTTTTGAACCATAGCTCTGCCGGCACCCATGGAAACCTAGCAAACCTATACATTTTTGAAAACTAGACACCCAGGGGAATCCAGGATGGGGTGACTTGACTGCCTCCCACCAGGTTCTGTTACCCAGAATCCCTTGCAAACCTAAACAATTGTCAAAAAACCACATTTTCCCCACATTTCTGTGGTGAAAAGTTCTGCACTCCGCGTGGATCCACCACGCGTTCCCCAAAGTCTTCCGAGAAAAATGGTACCTCACTTGTGTGGGTAGGCCTAGTGCCCGCGTCAGGAAACGGCGCAAAACGCAACGTGGACACACCTCAATTTCGCAGTGAAAAATGACCCTTTTTGGCAAAGTGCCTAGCTGTAGTTTTTGAACCATAGCTCTGCCGGCACCTAGGGAAACCTAGCAAACCTATACATTTTTGAAAACTAGACACCCAGGGGAATCCAGGATGGGGTGACTTGACTGCCTCCCACCAGGTTCTGTTACCCAGAATCCCTTGCAAACCTAAAAAATTGTCAAAAAAACCACATTTTCTCCACATTTCTGTGGTGGAAAGTTCTGCACTCCGCGTGGATTCACCCGCGTTCCCCAAAGTCTTCCGAGAAAAATGGTACCTCACTTGTGTGGGTAGGCCTAGTGCCCGCGTCAGGAAACGGCGCAAAACGCAACGTGGACACACCTCAATTTCGCAGTGAAAAATGACCCTTTTTTGGCAAAGTGCCTAGCTGTAGTTTTTGAACCATAGCTCTGCCGGCACCTAGGGAAACCTAGCAAACCTATACATTTTTGAAAACTAGACACCCAGGGAATCCAGGATGGGGTGACTTGACTGCCTCCCACCAGGTTCTGTTACCCAGAATCCCTTGCAAACCTAAAAAATTGTCAAAAAAACCACATTTTCCCCACATTCCTGTGGTGGAAAGTTCTGGACTCCGCGTGGATCCACCCGCGTTCCCCAAAGTCTTCCGAGAAAAATGGTACCTCACTTGTGTGGGTAGGCCTAGTGCCCGCATCAGGAAACGGCGCAAAACACAACGTGGACACACCTCAATTTCGCAGTGAAAAATGACCCTTTTTGGCAAAGTGCCTAGCTGTAGTTTTTGGACCATAGCTCTGCCGGCACCTAGGAAACCTAGCAAACCTATACATTTTTGAAAACTAGACACCCAGGGGAATCCAGGATGGGGTGACTTGACTGCCTCCCACCAGGTTCTGTTACCCAGAATCGCTTGCAAACCTAAACAATTGGCAAAAAAAACACATTTCCCCCACATTTCTGTGGTGGAAAGTTCTGGAATCTGCGTTGATCCACAAATTTCCACCCACCTCGCGTTCCCCAAAGTCTTCCGAGAAAAATAGTACCTCACTTGTGTGGGTCGGCCTAGTGCCCGCGATAGGAAATGGTGCAAAATGCAACGTGGACACACCTAAATTTCGCAGTGAAAAATGACCCTTTTTGGCAAAGTGCCTAGCTGTAGTTTTTGAACCATAGCTCTGCCGGCAGCTAGGGAAACCTAGCAAGCCTATACATGTTTGAAAACTAGACACCCAGGGGAATCCAGGATGGGGTTGACTTGACTGCCTCCCACCAGGTTCTGTTGCCCAGAATCCCTTGCAAACCTAAAAATTGGCCCAAAAAACACATTTTCCCCACATTTCTGTGGTGGAAAGTTCTGGAATCTGCGTGGATCCACAAATTTCCACCCACCCCGCGTTCCCCAAAGTCTTCCGAGAAAAATGGTACCTCACTTGTGTGGGTCGGCCTAGTGCCCGCGACAGGAAATGGCGCAAAACGCAACGTGGACACACCTCAATTTCGCAGTGAAAAATGACCCTTTTTTGGCAAAGTGCCTAGCTGTAGTTTTTGAACCATAGCTCTGCCAGCACCTAGGGAAACCTAGCAAACCTATACATTTTTGAAAACTAGACACCCAGGGGAATCCAGGATGGGGTGACTTGACTGCCTCCCACCAGGTTCTGTTACCCAGAATCCCTTGCAAACCTAACAAATTGGCAAAAAAACACATTTTCCCCACATTTCTGTGGTGAAAAGTTCTGGAATCTGCGTGGATCCACAAATTTACACCCTCCCGCGTTCCCCAAAGTCTTCCGGGAAAAATGGTACCTCACTTGTGTGGGTCGGCCTAGTGCCCGCGACAGGAAACGGCGCAAAACACAACGTGGACACACATCAATTTCGCAGTGAAAAATGACCCTTTTTTGGCAAAGTGCCTAGCTGTAGTTTTTGAACCATAGCTCTGCCGGCACCTATGGAAACCTAGCAAACCTATACATTTTTGAAAACTAGACACCCAGGGGAATCCAGGATGGGGTGACTTGACTGCCTCCCACCAGGTTCTGTTACCCAGAATCCCTTGCAAACCTAACAAATTGGCAAAAAAACACACATTTTCCCCACATTTCTGTGGTGGAAAGTTCTGGAATCCACGTGGATCCACAAATTTCCACCCACCCCGCATTCCCCAAAGTCTTCCGAGAAAAATGCTACCTCACTTGTGTGGGTCGGCCTTTGCCCGCGACAGGAAACGGCGCAAACCGCAACGTGGACACACCTCAATTTCGCAGTGAAAAATGACCCTTTTTTGGCAAAGTGCCTAGCTGTAGTTTTTGAACCATAGCTCTGCCGGCACCTAGGGAAACCTAGCAAACCTATACATTTTTGAAAACTAGACACCCAGGGGAATCCAGGATGGGGTGACTTGACTGCCTCCCACCAGGTTCTGTTACCCAGAATCCCTTGCAAACCTAACAAATTGGCAAAAAAAACACATTTTCCCCACATTTCTGTGGTGAAAAGTTCTGGAATCTGCGTGGATCCACAAATTTACACCCACCCCGCGTTCCCCAAAGTCTTCCGGGAAAAATGGTACCTCACTTGTGTGGGTCGGCCTAGTGCCCGCGACAGGAAACGGCGCAAAACACAACGTGGACACACCTCAATTTCGCAGTGAAAAATGACCCTTTTTTGGCAAAGTGCCTAGCTGTAGTTTTTGAACCATAACTATGCCGGCACCTAGGAAACCTAGCAAACCTATACATTTTTAAAACTAGACACCCAGGGGAATCCAGGATTGGGTGACTTGACTGCCTCCCACCAGGTTCTGTTACCCAGAATCCCTTGCAAACCTAACAAATTGGCAAAAAAACACACATTTTCCCCACATTTCTGTGGTGGAAAGTTCTGGAATCTGCGTGGATCCACAAATTTCCACCCACCCCGCATTCCCCAAAGTCTTCCGAGAAAAATTCTACCTCACTTGTGTGGGTCGGCCTAGTGCCCGCGACAGGAAACGGCGCAAAACGCAACGTGGACACACCTCAATTTCGCAGTGAAAAATGACCCTTTTTTGGCAAAGTGCCTAGCTGTAGTTTTTGAACCATAGCTCTGCCGGCACCTAGGGAAACCTAGCAAACCTATACATTTTTGAAAACTAGACACCCAAGGGAATCCAGGATGGGGTGACTTGACTGCCTCCCACCAGGTTCTGTTACCCAGAATCCCTTGCAAACCTAAAAAATTGTCAAAAAACCCACATTTTCTCCACATTTCTGTGGTGGAAAGTTCTGGACTCCGCGTGGATCCACCCGCGTTCCCCAAAGTCTTCCGAGAAAAATGGTACCTCACTTGTGTGGGTAGGCCTAGTGCCCGCGTCAGGAAACGGCGCAAAACGCAACGTGGACACACCTCAATTTCGCAGTGAAAAATGACCCTTTTTTGGCAAAGTGCCTAGCTGTAGTTTTTGAACCATAGCTCTGCCGGCACCTAGGGAAACCTAGCAAACCTATACATTTTTGAAAACTAGACACCCAGGGGAATCCAGGATGGGGTGACTTGACTGCCTCCCACCAGGTTCTGTTACCCAGAATCCCTTGCAAACCTAAAAAATTGTCAAAAAACCCACATTTTCCCCACATTTCTGTGGTGGAAAGTTCTGGACTCCGCGTGGATCCACCCGCGTTCCCCAAAGTCTTCCGAGAAAAATGGTACCTCACTTGTGTGGGTAGGCCTAGTGCCCGCATCAGGAAACGGCGCAAAACACAACGTGGACACACCTCAATTTCGCAGTGAAAAATGACCCTTTTTTGGCAAAGTGCCTAGCTGTAGTTTTTGAACCATAGCTCTGCCGGCACCTAGGGAAACCTAGCAAACCTATACATTTTTGAAAACTAGACACCCAGGGGAATCCAGGATGGGGTGACTTGACTGCCTCCCACCAGGTTCTGTTACCCAGAATCCCTTGCAAACCTAAACAATTGGCAAAAAACACATTTTCCCCACATTTCTGTGGTGGAAAGTTCTGGAATCTGCGTTGATCCACAAATTTCCACCCACCTCGCGTTCCCCAAAGTCTTCCGAGAAAAATAGTACCTCACTTGTGTGGGTCGGCCTAGTGCCCGTGATAGGAAATGGTGCAAAATGCAACGTGGACACACCTAAATTTCGCAGTGAAAAATGACCCTTTTTTGGCAAAGTGCCTAGCTGTAGTTTTTGAACCATAGCTCTGCCGGCAGCTAGGGAAACCTAGCAAGCCTATACTTGTTTGAAAACTAGACACCCAGGGGAATCCAGGATGGGGTGACTTGACTGCCTCCCACCAGGTTCTGTTGCCCAGAATCCCTTGCAAACCTAAAAATTGGCCCAAAAAACACATTTTCCCCACATTTCTGTGGTGGAAAGTTCTGGAATCTGCGTGGATCCACAAATTTCCACCCACCCCGCGTTCCCCAAAGTCTTCCGAGAAAAATGGTACCTCACTTGTGTGGGTCGGCCTAGTGCCCGCGACAGGAAATGGCGCAAAACGCAACGTGGACACACCTCAATTTCGCAGTGAAAAATGACCCTTTTTGGCAAAGTGCCTAGCTGTAGTTTTTGAACCATAGCTCTGCCAGCACCTAGGGAAACCTAGCAAACCTATACATTTTTGAAAACTAGACACCCAGGGGAATCCAGGATGGGGTGACTTGACTGCCTCCCACCAGGTTCTGTTACCCAGAATCCCTTGCAAACCTAACAAATTGGCAAAAAACACATTTTCCCCACATTTCTGTGGTGAAAAGTTCTGGAATCTGCGTGGATCCACAAATTTACACCCTCCCGCGTTCCCCAAAGTCTTCCGGGAAAAATGGTACCTCACTTGTGTGGGTCGGCCTAGTGCCCGCGACAGGAAACGGCGCAAAACACAACGTGGACACACATCAATTTCGCAGTGAAAAATGACCCTTTTTTGGCAAAGTGCCTAGCTGTAGTTTTTGAACCATAGCTCTGCCGGCACCTATGGAAACCTAGCAAACCTATACATTTTTGAAAACTAGACACCCAGGGGAATCCAGGATGGGGTGACTTGACTGCCTCCCACCAGGTTCTGTTACCCAGAATCCCTTGCAAACCTAACAAATTGGCAAAAAACACACATTTTCCCCACATTTCTGTGGTGGAAAGTTCTGGAATCCACGTGGATCCACAAATTTCCACCCACCCCGCATTCCCCAAAGTCTTCCGAGAAAAATGCTACCTCACTTGTGTGGGTCGGCCTTTTGCCCGCGACAGGAAACGGCGCAAACCGCAACGTGGACACACCTCAATTTCGCAGTGAAAAATGACCCTTTTTGGCAAAGTGCCTAGCTGTAGTTTTTGAACCATAGCTCTGCCGGCACCTAGGGAAACCTAGCAAACCTATACATTTTTGAAAACTAGACACCCAGGGGAATCCAGGATGGGGTGACTTGACTGCCTCCCACCAGGTTCTGTTACCCAGAATCCCTTGCAAACCTAACAAATTGGCAAAAAAAACACATTTTCCCCACATTTCTGTGGTGAAAAGTTCTGGAATCTGCGTGGATCCACAAATTTACACCCACCCCGCGTTCCCCAAAGTCTTCCGGGAAAAATGGTACCTCACTTGTGTGGGTCGGCCTAGTGCCCGCGACAGGAAACGGCGCAAAACACAACGTGGACACACCTCAATTTCGCAGTGAAAAATGACCCTTTTTTGGCAAAGTGCCTAGCTGTAGTTTTTGAACCATAACTATGCCGGCACCTAGGGAAACCTAGCAAACCTATACATTTTTAAAACTAGACACCCAGGGGAATCCAGGATTGGGTGACTTGACTGCCTCCCACCAGGTTCTGTTACCCAGAATCCCTTGCAAACCTAACAAATTGGCAAAAAAACACACATTTTCCCCACATTTCTGTGGTGGAAAGTTCTGGAATCCGCGTGGATCCACAAATTTCCACCCACCCCGCATTCCCCAAAGTCTTCCGAGAAAAATTCTACCTCACTTGTGTGGGTCGGCCTAGTGCCCGCGACAGGAAACGGCGCAAAACGCAACGTGGACACACCTCAATTTCGCAGTGAAAAATGACCCTTTTTGGCAAAGTGCCTAGCTGTAGTTTTTGAACCATAGCTCTGCCGGCACCTAGGAAACCTAGCAAACCTATACATTTTTGAAAACTAGACACCCAAGGGAATCCAGGATGGGGTGACTTGACTGCCTCCCACCAGGTTCTGTTACCCAGAATCCCTTGCAAACCTAAAAAATTGTCAAAAAACCCACATTTTCTCCACATTTCTGTGGTGGAAAGTTCTGGACTCCGCGTGGATCCACCCGCGTTCCCCAAAGTCTTCCGAGAAAAATGGTACCTCACTTGTGTGGGTAGGCCTAGTGCCCGCGTCAGGAAACGGCGCAAAACGCAACGTGGACACACCTCAATTTCGCAGTGAAAAATGACCCTTTTTTGGCAAAGTGCCTAGCTGTAGTTTTTGAACCATAGCTCTGCCGGCACCTAGGGAAACCTAGCAAACCTATACATTTTTGAAAACTAGACACCCAGGGGAATCCAGGATGGGGTGACTTGACTGCCTCCCACCAGGTTCTGTTACCCAGAATCCCTTGCAAACCTAAAAAATTGTCAAAAAACCCACATTTTCCCCACATTTCTGTGGTGGAAAGTTCTGGACTCCGCGTGGATCCACCCGCGTTCCCCAAAGTCTTCCGAGAAAAATGGTACCTCACTTGTGTGGGTAGGCCTAGTGCCCGCATCAGGAAACGGCGCAAAACACAACGTGGACACACCTCAATTTCGCAGTGAAAAATGACCCTTTTTTGGCAAAGTGCCTAGCTGTAGTTTTTGAACCATAGCTCTGCCGGCACCTAGGGAAACCTAGCAAACCTATACATTTTTGAAAACTAGACACCCAGGGGAATCTAGGATGGGGTGACTTGACTGCCTCACACCAGGTTCTGTTACCCAGAATCCCTTGCAAACCTAAAAAATTGGCAAAAAACCCACATTTTCCCCACATTTCTGTGGTGGAAAGTTCTGGAATCTGCCTGGATCCACAAATTTCCACCCACCCCGCGTTCCCCAAGGTCTTCCGAGAAAAATGGTACCTCACTTGTGTGGGTCGGCCTAGTGCCCGTGACAGGAAACGGCGCAAAACGCAACGTGGACACACCTCAATTTCGCATTGAAAAATGACCCTTTTTTGACAAAGTGCCTAGCTGTAGTTTTTGAACCATAGCTCTGCCGGCACCTAGGGAAACCTAGCAAACCTATACATTTTTGAAAACTAGACACCCAGGGGAATCCAGGATGGGGTGACTTGACTGCCTCCCACCAGGTTCTGTTACCCAGAATCCCTTGCAAACCTAAACAATTGGCAAAAAAACACATTTTCCCCACATTTCTGTGGTGGAAAGTTCTGGAATCTGCGTTGATCCACAAATTTCCACCCACCTCGCGTTCCCCAAAGTCTTCCGAGAAAAATAGTACCTCACTTGTGTGGGTCGGCCTAGTGCCCGTGATAGGAAATGGTGCAAAATGCAACGTGGACACACCTAAATTTCGCAGTGAAAAATGACCCTTTTTTGGCAAAGTGCCTAGCTGTAGTTTTTGAACCATAGCTCTGCCGGCAGCTAGGGAAACCTAGCAAGCCTATACTTGTTTGAAAACTAGACACCCAGGGGAATCCAGGATGGGGTGACTTGACTGCCTCCCACCAGGTTCTGTTGCCCAGAATCCCTTGCAAACCTAAAAAATTGGCCCAAAAAACACATTTTCCCCACATTTCTGTGGTGGAAAGTTCTGGAATCTGCGTGGATCCACAAATTTCCACCCACCCCGCGTTCCCCAAAGTCTTCCGAGAAAAATGGTACCTCACTTGTGTGGGTCGGCCTAGTGCCCGCGACAGGAAATGGCGCAAAACGCAACGTGGACACACCTCAATTTCGCAGTGAAAAATGACCCTTTTTTGGCAAAGTGCCTAGCTGTAGTTTTTGAACCATAGCTCTGCCAGCACCTAGGGAAACCTAGCAAACCTATACATTTTTGAAAACTAGACACCCAGGGGAATCCAGGATGGGGTGACTTGACTGCCTCCCACCAGGTTCTGTTACCCAGAATCCCTTGCAAACCTAACAAATTGGCAAAAAACACATTTTCCCCACATTTCTGTGGTGAAAAGTTCTGGAATCTGCGTGGATCCACAAATTTACACCCTCCCCGCGTTCCCCAAAGTCTTCCGGGAAAAATGGTACCTCACTTGTGTGGGTCGGCCTAGTGCCCGCGACAGGAAACGGCGCAAAACACAACGTGGACACACCTCAATTTCGCAGTGAAAAATGACCCTTTTTGGCAAAGTGCCTAGCTGTAGTTTTTGAACCATAACTATGCCGGCACCTAGGGAAACCTAGCAAACCTATACATTTTTGAAAACTAGACACCCAGGGAATCCAGGATGGGGTGACTTGACTGCCTCCCACCAGGTTCTGTTACCCAGAATCCCTTGCAAACCTAACAAATTGGCAAAAAAACACACATTTTCCCCACATTTCTGTGGTGGAAAGTTCTGGAATCTGCCTGGATCCACAAATTTCCACCCACCCCGCGTTCCCCAAGGTCTTCCGAGAAAAATGGTACCTCACTTGTGTGGGTCGGCCTAGTGCCCGTGACAGGAAACGGCGCAAAACGCAACGTGGACACACCTCAATTTCGCAGTGAAAAATGACCCTTTTTTGGCAAAGTGCCTAGCTGTAGTTTTTGAACCATAGCTCTGCCGGCACCTAGGGAAACCTACCAAACCTATACATTTTTGAAAACTAGACACCCAGGGGAATCCAGGATGGGGTGACTTGACTGCCTCCCACCAGGTTCTGTTACCCAGAATCCCTTGCAAACCTAAACAATTGGCAAAAACACCACATTTTCCCCACATTTCTGTGGTGGAAAGTTCTGGAATCTGCGTTGATCCACAAATTTCCACCCACCTCGCGTTCCCCAAAGTCTTCCGAGAAAAATAGTACCTCACTTGTGTGGGTCGGCCTAGTGCCCGCGATAGGAAATGGTGCAAAATGCAACGTGGACACACCTAAATTTCGCAGTGAAAAATGACCCTTTTTTGGCAAAGTGCCTAGCTGTAGTTTTTGAACCATAGCTCTGCCGGCAGCTAGGGAAACCTAGCAAACCTATACATGTTTGAAAACTAGACACCCAGGGGAATCCAGGATGGGGTGACTTGACTGCCTCCCACCAGGTTCTGTTGCCCAGAATCCCTTGCAAACCTAAAAAATTGGCCCAAAAAAACACATTTTCCCCACATTTCTGTGGTGGAAAGTTCTGGAATCTGCGTGGATCCACAAATTTCCACCCACCCCGCGTTCCCCAAAGTCTTCCGAGAAAAATGGTACCTCACTTGTGTGGGTCGGCCTAGTGCCCGCGACAGGAAATGGCGCAAAACGCAACGTGGACACACCTCAATTTCGCAGTGAAAAATGACCCTTTTTTGGCAAAGTGCCTAGCTGTAGTTTTTGAACCATAGCTCTGCCAGCACCTAGGGAAACCTAGCAAACCTATACATTTTTGAAAACTAGACACCCAGGGGAATCCAGGATGGGGTGACTTGACTGCCTCCCACCAGGTTCTGTTACCCAGAATCCCTTGCAAACCTAACAAATTGGCAAAAAACCACATTTTCCCCACATTTCAGTGGTGAAAAGTTCTGGAATCTGCGTGGATCCACAAATTTACACCCACCCCGCGTTCCCCAAAGTCTTCCGGGAAAAATGGTACCTCACTTGTGTGGGTCGGCCTAGTGCCCGCGACAGGAACCGGCGCAAAACACAACGTGGACACACCTCAATTTCGCAGTGAAAAATGACCCTTTTTTGGCAAAGTGCCTAGCTGTAGTTTTTGAACCATAACTCTGCCGGCACCTAGGGAAACCTAGCAAACCTATACATTTTTGAAAACTAGACACCCAGGGGAATCCAGGATGGGGTGACTTGACTGCCTCCCACCAGGTTCTGTTGCCCAGAATCCCTTGCAAACCTAAAACATTGGCAAAAAACACACATTTTCCCCACATTTCTGTGGTGGAAAGTTCTGCAATCTGCGTGGATCCACAAATTTACACCCACCCCGCATTCCCCAAAGTCTTACGAGAAAAATGGTACCTCACTTGTGTGGGTCAGCCTAGTGCCCGCGACAGGAAATGGCGCAAAACGCAACGTGGACACACCTCAATTTCGCAGTGAAAAATGACCCTTTTTTGGCAAAGTGCCTAGCTGTAGTTTTTGAACCATAACTCTGCCAGCACCTAGGGAAACCTAGCAAACCTATACATTTTTGAAAACTAGACACCCAGGGGAATCCAGGATGGGGTGACTTGACTGCCTCCCACCAGGTTCTGTTACCCAGAATCCCTTGCAAACCTAACAAATTGGCAAAAAACACATTTTCCCCACATTTCTGTGGTGAAAAGTTCTGGAATCTGCGTGGATCCACAAATTTACACCCTCCCCGCGTTCCCCAAAGTCTTCCGGGAAAAATGGTACCTCACTTGTGTGGGTCGGCCTAGTGCCCGCGACAGGAAACGGCGCAAAACACAACGTGGACACACATCAATTTCGCAGTGAAAAATGACCCTTTTTTGGCAAAGTGCCTAGCTGTAGTTTTTGAACCATAGCTCTGCCGGCACCCATGGAAACCTAGCAAACCTATACATTTTTGAAAACTAGACACCCAGGGGAATCCAGGATGGGGTGACTTGACTGCCTCCCACCAGGTTCTGTTACCCAGAATCCCTTGCAAACCTAAACAATTGTCAAAAAAACCACATTTTCCCCACATTTCTGTGGTGAAAAGTTCTGCACTCCGCGTGGATCCACCCGCGTTCCCCAAAGTCTTCCGAGAAAAATGGTACCTCACTTGTGTGGGTAGGCCTAGTGCCCGCGTCAGGAAACGGCGCAAAACGCAACGTGGACACACCTCAATTTCGCAGTGAAAAATGACCCTTTTTTGGCAAAGTGCCTAGCTGTAGTTTTTGAACCATAGCTCTGCCGGCACCTAGGGAAACCTAGCAAACCTATACATTTTTGAAAACTAGACACCCAGGGGAATCCAGGATGGGGTGACTTGACTGCCTCCCACCAGGTTCTGTTACCCAGAATCCCTTGCAAACCTAAAAAATTGTCAAAAAACCACATTTTCCCCACATTCCTGTGGTGGAAAGTTCTGGACTCCGCGTGGATCCACCCGCGTTCCCCAAAGTCTTCCGAGAAAAATGGTACCTCACTTGTGTGGGTAGGCCTAGTGCCCGCGATCAGGAAACGGCGCAAAACACAACGTGGACACACCTCAATTTCGCAGTGAAAAATGACCCTTTTTGGCAAAGTGCCTAGCTGTAGTTTTTGGACCATAGCTCTGCCGGCACCTAGGGAAACCTAGCAAACCTATACATTTTTGAAAACTAGACACCCAGGGGAATCCAGGATGGGGTGACTTGACTGCCTCACACCAGGTTCTGTTACCCAGAATCCCTTGCAAACCTAAAAAATTGGCAAAAAAACCAAATTTTCCCCACATTTCTGTGGTGGAAAGTTCTGGAATCTGCCTGGATCCACAAATTTCCACCCACCCCGCGTTCCCCAAGGTCTTCCGAGAAAAATGGTACCTCACTTGTGTGGGTCGGCCTAGTGCCCGTGACAGGAAACGGCGCAAAACGCAACGTGGACACACCTCAATTTCGCATTGAAAAATGACCCTTTTTTGACAAAGTGCCTAGCTGTAGTTTTTGAACCATAGCTCTGCCGGCACCTAGGGAAACCTAGCAAACCTATACATTTTTGAAAACTAGACACCCAGGGGAATCCAGGATGGGGTGACTTGACTGCCTCCCACCAGGTTCTGTTACCCAGAATCGCTTGCAAACCTAAACAATTGGCAAAAAAAACACATTTCCCCCACATTTCTGTGGTGGAAAGTTCTGGAATCTGCGTTGATCCACAAATTTCCACCCACCTCGCGTTCCCCAAAGTCTTCCGAGAAAAATAGTACCTCACTTGTGTGGGTCGGCCTAGTGCCCGCGATAGGAAATGGTGCAAAATGCAACGTGGACACACCTAAATTTCGCAGTGAAAAATGACCCTTTTTGGCAAAGTGCCTAGCTGTAGTTTTTGAACCATAGCTCTGCCGGCAGCTAGGGAAACCTAGCAAGCCTATACATGTTTGAAAACTAGACACCCAGGGGAATCCAGGATGGGGTTACTTGACTGCCTCCCACCAGGTTCTGTTGCCCAGAATCCCTTGCAAACCTAAAAATTGGCCCAAAAAACACATTTTCCCCACATTTCTGTGGTGGAAAGTTCTGGAATCTGCGTGGATCCACAAATTTCCACCCACCCCGCGTTCCCCAAAGTCTTCCGAGAAAAATGGTACCTCACTTGTGTGGGTCGGCCTAGTGCCCGCGACAGGAAATGGCGCAAAACGCAACGTGGACACACCTCAATTTCGCAGTGAAAAATGACCCTTTTTTGGCAAAGTGCCTAGCTGTAGTTTTTGAACCATAGCTCTGCCAGCACCTAGGGAAACCTAGCAAACCTATACATTTTTGAAAACTAGACACCCAGGGGAATCCAGGATGGGGTGACTTGACTGCCTCCCACCAGGTTCTGTTACCCAGAATCCCTTGCAAACCTAACAAATTGGCAAAAAAACACATTTTCCCCACATTTCTGTGGTGAAAAGTTCTGGAATCTGCGTGGATCCACAAATTTACACCCTCCCCGCGTTCCCCAAAGTCTTCCGGGAAAAATGGTACCTCACTTGTGTGGGTCGGCCTAGTGCCCGCGACAGGAAACGGCGCAAAACACAACGTGGACACACATCAATTTCGCAGTGAAAAATGACCCTTTTTTGGCAAAGTGCCTAGCTGTAGTTTTTGAACCATAGCTCTGCCGGCACCTATGGAAACCTAGCAAACCTATACATTTTTGAAAACTAGACACCCAGGGGAATCCAGGATGGGGTGACTTGACTGCCTCCCACCAGGTTCTGTTACCCAGAATCCCTTGCAAACCTAACAAATTGGCAAAAAACACACATTTTCCCCACATTTCTGTGGTGGAAAGTTCTGGAATCCACGTGGATCCACAAATTTCCACCCACCCCGCATTCCCCAAAGTCTTCCGAGAAAAATGCTACCTCACTTGTGTGGGTCGGCCTTGTGCCCGCGACAGGAAACGGCGCAAACCGCAACGTGGACACACCTCAATTTCGCAGTGAAAAATGACCCTTTTTTGGCAAAGTGCCTAGCTGTAGTTTTTGAACCATAGCTCTGCCGGCACCTAGGGAAACCTAGCAAACCTATACATTTTTGAAAACTAGACACCCAGGGGAATCCAGGATGGGGTGACTTGACTGCCTCCCACCAGGTTCTGTTACCCAGAATCCCTTGCAAACCTAACAAATTGGCAAAAAACACATTTTCCCCACATTTCTGTGGTGAAAAGTTCTGGAATCTGCGTGGATCCACAAATTTACACCCACCCCGCGTTCCCCAAAGTCTTCCGGGAAAAATGGTACCTCACTTGTGTGGGTCGGCCTAGTGCCCGCGACAGGAAACGGCGCAAAACACAACGTGGACACACCTCAATTTCGCAGTGAAAAATGACCCTTTTTTGGCAAAGTGCCTAGCTGTAGTTTTTGAACCATAACTATGCCGGCACCTAGGGAAACCTAGCAAACCTATACATTTTTGAAAACTAGACACCCAGGGGAATCCAGGATTGGGTGACTTGACTGCCTCCCACCAGGTTCTGTTACCCAGAATCCCTTGCAAACCTAACAAATTGGCAAAAAAACACACATTTTCCCCACATTTCTGTGGTGGAAAGTTCTGGAATCCGCGTGGATCCACAAATTTCCACCCACCCCGCATTCCCCAAAGTCTTCCGAGAAAAATTCTACCTCACTTGTGTGGGTCGGCCTAGTGCCCGCGACAGGAAACGGCGCAAAACGCAACGTGGACACACCTCAATTTCGCAGTGAAAAATGACCCTTTTTTGGCAAAGTGCCTAGCTGTAGTTTTTGAACCATAGCTCTGCCGGCACCTAGGGAAACCTAGCAAACCTATACATTTTTGAAAACTAGACACCCAAGGGAATCCAGGATGGGGTGACTTGACTGCCTCCCACCAGGTTCTGTTACCCAGAATCCCTTGCAAACCTAAAAATTGTCAAAAAACCCACATTTTCTCCACATTTCTGTGGTGGAAAGTTCTGGACTCCGCGTGGATCCACCCGCGTTCCCCAAAGTCTTCCGAGAAAAATGGTACCTCACTTGTGTGGGTAGGCCTAGTGCCCGCGTCAGGAAACGGCGCAAAACGCAACGTGGACACACCTCAATTTCGCAGTGAAAAATGACCCTTTTTTGGCAAAGTGCCTAGCTGTAGTTTTTGAACCATAGCTCTGCCGGCACCTAGGGAAACCTAGCAAACCTATACATTTTTGAAAACTAGACACCCAGGGGAATCCAGGATGGGGTGACTTGACTGCCTCCCACCAGGTTCTGTTACCCAGAATCCCTTGCAAACCTAAAAAATTGTCAAAAAACCCACATTTTCCCCACATTTCTGTGGTGGAAAGTTCTGGACTCCGCGTGGATCCACCCGCGTTCCCCAAAGTCTTCCGAGAAAAATGGTACCTCACTTGTGTGGGTAGGCCTAGTGCCCGCATCAGGAAACGGCGCAAAACACAACGTGGACACACCTCAATTTCGCAGTGAAAAATGACCCTTTTTTGGCAAAGTGCCTAGCTGTAGTTTTTGAACCATAGCTCTGCCGGCACCTAGGAAACCTAGCAAACCTATACATTTTTGAAAACTAGACACCCAGGGGAATCCAGGATGGGGTGACTTGACTGCCTCCCACCAGGTTCTGTTACCCAGAATCCCTTGCAAACCTAAACAATTGGCAAAAAAACACATTTTCCCCACATTTCTGTGGTGGAAAGTTCTGGAATCTGCGTTGATCCACAAATTTCCACCCACCTCGCGTTCCCCAAAGTCTTCCGAGAAAAATAGTACCTCACTTGTGTGGGTCGGCCTAGTGCCCGTGATAGGAAATGGTGCAAAATGCAACGTGGACACACCTAAATTTCGCAGTGAAAAATGACCCTTTTTTGGCAAAGTGCCTAGCTGTAGTTTTTGAACCATAGCTCTGCCGGCAGCTAGGGAAACCTAGCAAGCCTATACTTGTTTGAAAACTAGACACCCAGGGGAATCCAGGATGGGGTGACTTGACTGCCTCCCACCAGGTTCTGTTGCCCAGAATCCCTTGCAAACCTAAAAATTGGCCCAAAAAACACATTTTCCCCACATTTCTGTGGTGGAAAGTTCTGGAATCTGCGTGGATCCACAAATTTCCACCCACCCCGCGTTCCCCAAAGTCTTCCGAGAAAAATGGTACCTCACTTGTGTGGGTCGGCCTAGTGCCCGCGACAGGAAATGGCGCAAAACGCAACGTGGACACACCTCAATTTCGCAGTGAAAAATGACCCTTTTTTGGCAAAGTGCCTAGCTGTAGTTTTTGAACCATAGCTCTGCCAGCACCTAGGGAAACCTAGCAAACCTATACATTTTTGAAAACTAGACACCCAGGGGAATCCAGGATGGGGTGACTTGACTGCCTCCCACCAGGTTCTGTTACCCAGAATCCCTTGCAAACCTAACAAATTGGCAAAAAAACACATTTTCCCCACATTTCTGTGGTGAAAAGTTCTGGAATCTGCGTGGATCCACAAATTTACACCCTCCCCGCGTTCCCCAAAGTCTTCCGGGAAAAATGGTACCTCACTTGTGTGGGTCGGCCTAGTGCCCGCGACAGGAAACGGCGCAAAACACAACGTGGACACACATCAATTTCGCAGTGAAAAATGACCCTTTTTGGCAAAGTGCCTAGCTGTAGTTTTTGAACCATAGCTCTGCCGGCACCTATGGAAACCTAGCAAACCTATACATTTTTGAAAACTAGACACCCAGGGGAATCCAGGATGGGGTGACTTGACTGCCTCCCACCAGGTTCTGTTACCCAGAATCCCTTGCAAACCTAACAAATTGGCAAAAAACACACATTTTCCCCACATTTCTGTGGTGGAAAGTTCTGGAATCCACGTGGATCCACAAATTTCCACCCACCCCGCATTCCCCAAAGTCTTCCGAGAAAAATGCTACCTCACTTGTGTGGGTCGGCCTTTTGCCCGCGACAGGAAACGGCGCAAACCGCAACGTGGACACACCTCAATTTCGCAGTGAAAAATGACCCTTTTTTGGCAAAGTGCCTAGCTGTAGTTTTTGAACCATAGCTCTGCCGGCACCTAGGGAAACCTAGCAAACCTATACATTTTTGAAAACTAGACACCCAGGGGAATCCAGGATGGGGTGACTTGACTGCCTCCCACCAGGTTCTGTTACCCAGAATCCCTTGCAAACCTAACAAATTGGCAAAAAAACACATTTTCCCCACATTTCTGTGGTGAAAAGTTCTGGAATCTGCGTGGATCCACAAATTTACACCCACCCCGCGTTCCCCAAAGTCTTCCGGGAAAAATGGTACCTCACTTGTGTGGGTCGGCCTAGTGCCCGCGACAGGAAACGGCGCAAAACACAACGTGGACACACCTCAATTTCGCAGTGAAAAATGACCCTTTTTTGGCAAAGTGCCTAGCTGTAGTTTTTGAACCATAACTATGCCGGCACCTAGGGAAACCTAGCAAACCTATACATTTTTTAAAACTAGACACCCAGGGGAATCCAGGATTGGGTGACTTGACTGCCTCCCACCAGGTTCTGTTACCCAGAATCCCTTGCAAACCTAACAAATTGGCAAAAAAACACACATTTTCCCCACATTTCTGTGGTGGAAAGTTCTGGAATCCGCGTGGATCCACAAATTTCCACCCACCCCGCATTCCCCAAAGTCTTCCGAGAAAAATTCTACCTCACTTGTGTGGGTCGGCCTAGTGCCCGCGACAGGAAACGGCGCAAAACGCAACGTGGACACACCTCAATTTCGCAGTGAAAAATGACCCTTTTTTGGCAAAGTGCCTAGCTGTAGTTTTTGAACCATAGCTCTGCCGGCACCTAGGGAAACCTAGCAAACCTATACATTTTTGAAAACTAGACACCCAAGGGAATCCAGGATGGGGTGACTTGACTGCCTCCCACCAGGTTCTGTTACCCAGAATCCCTTGCAAACCTAAAAAATTGTCAAAAAACCCACATTTTCTCCACATTTCTGTGGTGGAAAGTTCTGGACTCCGCGTGGATCCACCCGCGTTCCCCAAAGTCTTCCGAGAAAAATGGTACCTCACTTGTGTGGGTAGGCCTAGTGCCCGCGTCAGGAAACGGCGCAAAACGCAACGTGGACACACCTCAATTTCGCAGTGAAAAATGACCCTTTTTTGGCAAAGTGCCTAGCTGTAGTTTTTGAACCATAGCTCTGCCGGCACCTAGGGAAACCTAGCAAACCTATACATTTTTGAAAACTAGACACCCAGGGGAATCCAGGATGGGGTGACTTGACTGCCTCCCACCAGGTTCTGTTACCCAGAATCCCTTGCAAACCTAAAAAATTGTCAAAAAACCCACATTTTCCCCACATTTCTGTGGTGGAAAGTTCTGGACTCCGCGTGGATCCACCCGCGTTCCCCAAAGTCTTCCGAGAAAAATGGTACCTCACTTGTGTGGGTAGGCCTAGTGCCCGCATCAGGAAACGGCGCAAAACACAACGTGGACACACCTCAATTTCGCAGTGAAAAATGACCCTTTTTTGGCAAAGTGCCTAGCTGTAGTTTTTGAACCATAGCTCTGCCGGCACCTAGGGAAACCTAGCAAACCTATACATTTTTGAAAACTAGACACCCAGGGGAATCCAGGATGGGGTGACTTGACTGCCTCCCACCAGGTTCTGTTACCCAGAATCCCTTGCAAACCTAAACAATTGGCAAAAAAAACACATTTTCCCCACATTTCTGTGGTGGAAAGTTCTGGAATCTGCGTTGATCCACAAATTTCCACCCACCTCGCGTTCCCCAAAGTCTTCCGAGAAAAATAGTACCTCACTTGTGTGGGTCGGCCTAGTGCCCGTGATAGGAAATGGTGCAAAATGCAACGTGGACACACCTAAATTTCGCAGTGAAAAATGACCCTTTTTGGCAAAGTGCCTAGCTGTAGTTTTTGAACCATAGCTCTGCCGGCAGCTAGGGAAACCTAGCAAGCCTATACTTGTTTGAAAACTAGACACCCAGGGGAATCCAGGATGGGGTGACTTGACTGCCTCCCACCAGGTTCTGTTGCCCAGAATCCCTTGCAAACCTAAAAAATTGGCCCAAAAAACACATTTTCCCCACATTTCTGTGGTGGAAAGTTCTGGAATCTGCGTGGATCCACAAATTTCCACCCACCCCGCGTTCCCCAAAGTCTTCCGAGAAAAATGGTACCTCACTTGTGTGGGTCGGCCTAGTGCCCGCGACAGGAAATGGCGCAAAACGCAACGTGGACACACCTCAATTTCGCAGTGAAAAATGACCCTTTTTTGGCAAAGTGCCTAGCTGTAGTTTTTGAACCATAGCTCTGCCAGCACCTAGGGAAACCTAGCAAACCTATACATTTTTGAAAACTAGACACCCAGGGGAATCCAGGATGGGGTGACTTGACTGCCTCCCACCAGGTTCTGTTACCCAGAATCCCTTGCAAACCTAACAAATTGGCAAAAAACACATTTTCCCCACATTTCTGTGGTGAAAAGTTCTGGAATCTGCGTGGATCCACAAATTTACACCCTCCCCGCGTTCCCCAAAGTCTTCCGGGAAAAATGGTACCTCACTTGTGTGGGTCGGCCTAGTGCCCGCGACAGGAAACGGCGCAAAACACAACGTGGACACACATCAATTTCGCAGTGAAAAATGACCCTTTTTTGGCAAAGTGCCTAGCTGTAGTTTTTGAACCATAGCTCTGCCGGCACCTATGGAAACCTAGCAAACCTATACATTTTTGAAAACTAGACACCCAGGGGAATCCAGGATGGGGTGACTTGACTGCCTCCCACCAGGTTCTGTTACCCAGAATCCCTTGCAAACCTAACAAATTGGCAAAAAACACACATTTTCCCCACATTTCTGTGGTGGAAAGTTCTGGAATCCACGTGGATCCACAAATTTCCACCCACCCCGCATTCCCCAAAGTCTTCCGAGAAAAATGCTACCTCACTTGTGTGGGTCGGCCTTTGCCCGCGACAGGAAACGGCGCAAACCGCAACGTGGACACACCTCAATTTCGCAGTGAAAAATGACCCTTTTTTGGCAAAGTGCCTAGCTGTAGTTTTTGAACCATAGCTCTGCCGGCACCTAGGGAAACCTAGCAAACCTATACATTTTTGAAAACTAGACACCCAGGGGAATCCAGGATGGGGTGACTTGACTGCCTCCCACCAGGTTCTGTTACCCAGAATCCCTTGCAAACCTAACAAATTGGCAAAAAAACACATTTTCCCCACATTTCTGTGGTGAAAAGTTCTGGAATCTGCGTGGATCCACAAATTTACACCCACCCCGCGTTCCCCAAAGTCTTCCGGGAAAAATGGTACCTCACTTGTGTGGGTCGGCCTAGTGCCCGCGACAGGAAACGGCGCAAAACACAACGTGGACACACCTCAATTTCGCAGTGAAAAATGACCCTTTTTTGGCAAAGTGCCTAGCTGTAGTTTTTGAACCATAACTATGCCGGCACCTAGGGAAACCTAGCAAACCTATACATTTTTTAAAACTAGACACCCAGGGGAATCCAGGATTGGGTGACTTGACTGCCTCCCACCAGGTTCTGTTACCCAGAATCCCTTGCAAACCTAACAAATTGGCAAAAAACACACATTTTCCCCACATTTCTGTGGTGGAAAGTTCTGGAATCCGCGTGGATCCACAAATTTCCACCCACCCCGCATTCCCCAAAGTCTTCCGAGAAAAATTCTACCTCACTTGTGTGGGTCGGCCTAGTGCCCGCGACAGGAAACGGCGCAAAACGCAACGTGGACACACCTCAATTTCGCAGTGAAAAATGACCCTTTTTTGGCAAAGTGCCTAGCTGTAGTTTTTGAACCATAGCTCTGCCGGCACCTAGGGAAACCTAGCAAACCTATACATTTTTGAAAACTAGACACCCAAGGGAATCCAGGATGGGGTGACTTGACTGCCTCCCACCAGGTTCTGTTACCCAGAATCCCTTGCAAACCTAAAAAATTGTCAAAAAACCCACATTTTCTCCACATTTCTGTGGTGGAAAGTTCTGGACTCCGCGTGGATCCACCCGCGTTCCCCAAAGTCTTCCGAGAAAAATGGTACCTCACTTGTGTGGGTAGGCCTAGTGCCCGCGTCAGGAAACGGCGCAAAACGCAACGTGGACACACCTCAATTTCGCAGTGAAAAATGACCCTTTTTTGGCAAAGTGCCTAGCTGTAGTTTTTGAACCATAGCTCTGCCGGCACCTAGGGAAACCTAGCAAACCTATACATTTTTGAAAACTAGACACCCAGGGGAATCCAGGATGGGGTGACTTGACTGCCTCCCACCAGGTTCTGTTACCCAGAATCCCTTGCAAACCTAAAAAATTGTCAAAAAACCCACATTTTCCCCACATTTCTGTGGTGGAAAGTTCTGGACTCCGCGTGGATCCACCCGCGTTCCCCAAAGTCTTCCGAGAAAAATGGTACCTCACTTGTGTGGGTAGGCCTAGTGCCCGCATCAGGAAACGGCGCAAAACACAACGTGGACACACCTCAATTTCGCAGTGAAAAATGACCCTTTTTTGGCAAAGTGCCTAGCTGTAGTTTTTGAACCATAGCTCTGCCGGCACCTAGGGAAACCTAGCAAACCTATACATTTTTGAAAACTAGACACCCAGGGGAATCTAGGATGGGGTGACTTGACTGCCTCACACCAGGTTCTGTTACCCAGAATCCCTTGCAAACCTAAAAAATTGGCAAAAAACCCACATTTTCCCCACATTTCTGTGGTGGAAAGTTCTGGAATCTGCCTGGATCCACAAATTTCCACCCACCCCGCGTTCCCCAAGGTCTTCCGAGAAAAATGGTACCTCACTTGTGTGGGTCGGCCTAGTGCCCGTGACAGGAAACGGCGCAAAACGCAACGTGGACACACCTCAATTTCGCATTGAAAAATGACCCTTTTTTGACAAAGTGCCTAGCTGTAGTTTTTGAACCATAGCTCTGCCGGCACCTAGGGAAACCTAGCAAACCTATACATTTTTGAAAACTAGACACCCAGGGGAATCCAGGATGGGGTGACTTGACTGCCTCCCACCAGGTTCTGTTACCCAGAATCCCTTGCAAACCTAAACAATTGGCAAAAAACACATTTTCCCCACATTTCTGTGGTGGAAAGTTCTGGAATCTGCGTTGATCCACAAATTTCCACCCACCTCGCGTTCCCCAAAGTCTTCCGAGAAAAATAGTACCTCACTTGTGTGGGTCGGCCTAGTGCCCGTGATAGGAAATGGTGCAAAATGCAACGTGGACACACCTAAATTTCGCAGTGAAAAATGACCCTTTTTTGGCAAAGTGCCTAGCTGTAGTTTTTGAACCATAGCTCTGCCGGCAGCTAGGGAAACCTAGCAAGCCTATACTTGTTTGAAAACTAGACACCCAGGGGAATCCAGGATGGGGTGACTTGACTGCCTCCCACCAGGTTCTGTTGCCCAGAATCCCTTGCAAACCTAAAAATTGGCCCAAAAAACACATTTTCCCCACATTTCTGTGGTGGAAAGTTCTGGAATCTGCGTGGATCCACAAATTTCCACCCACCCCGCGTTCCCCAAAGTCTTCCGAGAAAAATGGTACCTCACTTGTGTGGGTCGGCCTAGTGCCCGCGACAGGAAATGGCGCAAAACGCAACGTGGACACACCTCAATTTCGCAGTGAAAAATGACCCTTTTTTGGCAAAGTGCCTAGCTGTAGTTTTTGAACCATAGCTCTGCCAGCACCTAGGGAAACCTAGCAAACCTATACATTTTTGAAAACTAGACACCCAGGGGAATCCAGGATGGGGTGACTTGACTGCCTCCCACCAGGTTCTGTTACCCAGAATCCCTTGCAAACCTAACAAATTGGCAAAAAAACACATTTTCCCCACATTTCTGTGGTGAAAAGTTCTGGAATCTGCGTGGATCCACAAATTTACACCCTCCCCGCGTTCCCCAAAGTCTTCCGGGAAAAATGGTACCTCACTTGTGTGGGTCGGCCTAGTGCCCGCGACAGGAAACGGCGCAAAACACAACGTGGACACACATCAATTTCGCAGTGAAAAATGACCCTTTTTGGCAAAGTGCCTAGCTGTAGTTTTTGAACCATAGCTCTGCCGGCACCTAGGGAAACCTAGCAAACCTATACATTTTTGAAAATTAGACACCCAGGGGAATCCAGGATGGGGTGACTTGACTGCCTCCCACCAGGTTCTGTTACCCAGAATCCCTTGCAAACCTAACAAATTGGCAAAAAAACCACATTTTCCCCACATTTCTGTGGTGAAAAGTTCTGGAATCTGCGTGGATCCACAAATTTACACCCACCCCGCGTTCCCCAAAGTCTTCCGGGAAAAATGGTACCTCACTTGTGTGGGTCGGCCTAGTGCCCGCGACAGGAAACGGCGCAAAACACAACGTGGACACACCTCAATTTCGCAGGGAAAAATGACCCTTTTTTGGCAAAGTGCCTAGCTGTAGTTTTTGAACCATAACTCTGCCGGCACCTAGGGAAACCTAGCAAACCTATACATTTTTGAAAACTAGACACCCAGGGGAATCCAGGATGGGGTGACTTGACTGCCTCCCACCAGGTTCTGTTGCCCAGAATCCCTTGCAAACCTAAAACATTGGCAAAAAAACACACATTTTCCCCACATTTCTGTGGTGGAAAGTTCTGCAATCTGCGTGGATCCACAAATTTACACCCACCCCGCATTCCCCAAAGTCTTACGAGAAAAATGGTACCTCACTTGTGTGGGTCGGCCTAGTGCCCGCGACAGGAAACGGCGCAAAACACAACGTAGACGCACCTCAATTTCGCAGTGAAAAATGACCCTTTTTTGGCAAAGTGCCTAGCTGTAGTTTTTGAACCATAGCTCTGCCGGCACCTAGGGAAACCTAGCAAACCTATACATTTTTGAAAACTAGACACCCAGGGGAATCCAGGATGGGGTGACTTGACTGCCTCCCACCAGGTTCTGTTACCCAGAATCCCTTGCAAACCTAAAAAATTGTCAAAAAAACACATTTTCCCCACATTTCTGTGGTGGAAAGTTCTGGACTCCGCGTGGATCCACCCGCGTTCCCCAAAGTCTCCCGAGAAAAATGGTACCTCACTTGTGTGGGTCGGCCTAGTGCCCGCGACAGGAAATGGCGCAAAACGCAACGTGGACACACCTCAATTTCGCAGTGAAAAATGACCCTTTTTTGGCAAAGTGCCTAGCTGTAGTTTTTGAACCATAACTCTGCCAGCACCTAGGGAAACCTAGCAAACCTATACATTTTTGAAAACTAGACACCCAGGGGAATCCAGGATGGGGTGACTTGACTGCCTCCCACCAGGTTCTGTTACCCAGAATCCCTTGCAAACCTAACAAATTGGCAAAAAAACACATTTTCCCCACATTTCTGTGGTGAAAAGTTCTGGAATCTGCGTGGATCCACAAATTTACACCCTCCCCGCGTTCCCCAAAGTCTTCCGGGAAAAATGGTACCTCACTTGTGTGGGTCGGCCTAGTGCCCGCGACAGGAAACGGCGCAAAACACAACGTGGACACACATCAATTTCGCTGTGAAAAATGACCCTTTTTTGGCAAAGTGCCTAGCTGTAGTTTTTGAACCATAGCTCTGCCGGCACCCATGGAAACCTAGCAAACCTATACATTTTTGAAAACTAGACACCCAGGGGAATCCAGGATGGGGTGACTTGACTGCCTCCCACCAGGTTCTGTTACCCAGAATCCCTTGCAAACCTAACAAATTGGCAAAAAAACACACATTTTCCCCACATTTCTGTGGTGGAAAGTTCTGGAATCCACGTGGATCCACAAATTTCCACCCACCCCGCATTCCCCAAAGTCTTCCGAGAAAAATGCTACCTCACTTGTGTGGGTCGGCCTTTTGCCCGCGACAGGAAACGGCGCAAACCGCAACGTGGACACACCTCAATTTCGCAGTGAAAAATGACCCTTTTTTGGCAAAGTGCCTAGCTGTAGTTTTTGAACCATAGCTCTGCCGGCACCTAGGGAAACCTAGCAAACCTATACATTTTTGAAAACTAGACACCCAGGGGAATCCAGGATGGGGTGACTTGACTGCCTCCCACCAGGTTCTGTTACCCAGAATCCCTTGCAAACCTAACAAATTGGCAAAAAAAACACATTTTCCCCACATTTCTGTGGTGAAAAGTTCTGGAATCTGCGTGGATCCACAAATTTACACCCACCCCGCGTTCCCCAAAGTCTTCCGGGAAAAATGGTACCTCACTTGTGTGGGTCGGCCTAGTGCCCGCGACAGGAAACGGCGCAAAACACAACGTGGACACACCTCAATTTCGCAGTGAAAAATGACCCTTTTTTGGCAAAGTGCCTAGCTGTAGTTTTTGAACCATAACTATGCCGGCACCTAGGGAAACCTAGCAAACCTATACATTTTTTAAAACTAGACACCCAGGGGAATCCAGGATTGGGTGACTTGACTGCCTCCCACCAGGTTCTGTTACCCAGAATCCCTTGCAAACCTAACAAATTGGCAAAAAAACACACATTTTCCCCACATTTCTGTGGTGGAAAGTTCTGGAATCCGCGTGGATCCACAAATTTCCACCCACCCCGCATTCCCCAAAGTCTTCCGAGAAAAATTCTACCTCACTTGTGTGGGTCGGCCTAGTGCCCGCGACAGGAAACGGCGCAAAACGCAACGTGGACACACCTCAATTTCGCAGTGAAAAATGACCCTTTTTTGGCAAAGTGCCTAGCTGTAGTTTTTGAACCATAGCTCTGCCGGCACCTAGGGAAACCTAGCAAACCTATACATTTTTGAAAACTAGACACCCAAGGGAATCCAGGATGGGGTGACTTGACTGCCTCCCACCAGGTTCTGTTACCCAGAATCCCTTGCAAACCTAAAAATTGTCAAAAAACCCACATTTTCTCCACATTTCTGTGGTGGAAAGTTCTGGACTCCGCGTGGATCCACCCGCGTTCCCCAAAGTCTTCCGAGAAAAATGGTACCTCACTTGTGTGGGTAGGCCTAGTGCCCGCGTCAGGAAACGGCGCAAAACGCAACGTGGACACACCTCAATTTCGCAGTGAAAAATGACCCTTTTTTGGCAAAGTGCCTAGCTGTAGTTTTTGAACCATAGCTCTGCCGGCACCTAGGGAAACCTAGCAAACCTATACATTTTTGAAAACTAGACACCCAGGGGAATCCAGGATGGGGTGACTTGACTGCCTCCCACCAGGTTCTGTTACCCAGAATCCCTTGCAAACCTAAAAATTGTCAAAAAACCCACATTTTCCCCACATTTCTGTGGTGGAAAGTTCTGGACTCCGCGTGGATCCACCCGCGTTCCCCAAAGTCTTCCGAGAAAAATGGTACCTCACTTGTGTGGGTAGGCCTAGTGCCCGCATCAGGAAACGGCGCAAAACACAACGTGGACACACCTCAATTTCGCAGTGAAAAATGACCCTTTTTTGGCAAAGTGCCTAGCTGTAGTTTTTGAACCATAGCTCTGCCGGCACCTAGGGAAACCTAGCAAACCTATACATTTTTGAAAACTAGACACCCAGGGGAATCCAGGATGGGGTGACTTGACTGCCTCCCACCAGGTTCTGTTACCCAGAATCCCTTGCAAACCTAAACAATTGGCAAAAAAAACACATTTTCCCCACATTTCTGTGGTGGAAAGTTCTGGAATCTGCGTTGATCCACAAATTTCCACCCACCTCGCGTTCCCCAAAGTCTTCCGAGAAAAATAGTACCTCACTTGTGTGGGTCGGCCTAGTGCCCGTGATAGGAAATGGTGCAAAATGCAACGTGGACACACCTAAATTTCGCAGTGAAAAATGACCCTTTTTTGGCAAAGTGCCTAGCTGTAGTTTTTGAACCATAGCTCTGCCGGCAGCTAGGGAAACCTAGCAAACCTATACATTTTTGAAAACTAGACACCCAGGGGAATCCAGGATGGGGTGACTTGACTGCCTCCCACCAGGTTCTGTTACCCAGAATCCCTTGCAAACCTAACAAATTGGCAAAAAAACACACATTTTCCCCACATTTCTGTGGTGGAAAGTTCTGGAATCCACGTGGATCCACAAATTTCCACCCACCCCGCATTCCCCAAAGTCTTCCGAGAAAAATGCTACCTCACTTGTGTGGGTCGGCCTTTTGCCCGCGACAGGAAACGGCGCAAACCGCAACGTGGACACACCTCAATTTCGCAGTGAAAAATGACCCTTTTTTGGCAAAGTGCCTAGCTGTAGTTTTTGAACCATAGCTCTGCCGGCACCTAGGGAAACCTAGCAAACCTATACATTTTTGAAAACTAGACACCCAGGGGAATCCAGGATGGGGTGACTTGACTGCCTCCCACCAGGTTCTGTTACCCAGAATCCCTTGCAAACCTAACAAATTGGCAAAAAAATACATTTTCCCCACATTTCTGTGGTGAAAAGTTCTGGAATCTGCGTGGATCCACAAATTTACACCCACCCCGCGTTCCCCAAAGTCTTCCGGGAAAAATGGTACCTCACTTGTGTGGGTCGGCCTAGTGCCCGCGACAGGAAACGGCGCAAAACACAACGTGGACACACCTCAATTTCGCAGTGAAAAATGACCCTTTTTTGGCAAAGTGCCTAGCTGTAGTTTTTGAACCATAACTATGCCGGCACCTAGGGAAACCTAGCAAACCTATACATTTTTTAAAACTAGACACCCAGGGGAATCCAGGATTGGGTGACTTGACTGCCTCCCACCAGGTTCTGTTACCCAGAATCCCTTGCAAACCTAACAAATTGGCAAAAAACACACATTTTCCCCACATTTCTGTGGTGGAAAGTTCTGGAATCCGCGTGGATCCACAAATTTCCACCCACCCCGCATTCCCCAAAGTCTTCCGAGAAAAATTCTACCTCACTTGTGTGGGTCGGCCTAGTGCCCGCGACAGGAAACGGCGCAAAACGCAACGTGGACACACCTCAATTTCGCAGTGAAAAATGACCCTTTTTTGGCAAAGTGCCTAGCTGTAGTTTTTGAACCATAGCTCTGCCGGCACCTAGGGAAACCTAGCAAACCTATACATTTTTGAAAACTAGACACCCAAGGGAATCCAGGATGGGGTGACTTGACTGCCTCCCACCAGGTTCTGTTACCCAGAATCCCTTGCAAACCTAAAAAATTGTCAAAAAACCCACATTTTCTCCACATTTCTGTGGTGGAAAGTTCTGGACTCCGCGTGGATCCACCCGCGTTCCCCAAAGTCTTCCGAGAAAAATGGTACCTCACTTGTGTGGGTAGGCCTAGTGCCCGCGTCAGGAAACGGCGCAAACGCAACGTGGACACACCTCAATTTCGCAGTGAAAAATGACCCTTTTTTGGCAAAGTGCCTAGCTGTAGTTTTTGAACCATAGCTCTGCCGGCACCTAGGGAAACCTAGCAAACCTATACATTTTTGAAAACTAGACACCCAGGGGAATCCAGGATGGGGTGACTTGACTGCCTCCCACCAGGTTCTGTTACCCAGAATCCCTTGCAAACCTAAAAATTGTCAAAAAACCCACATTTTCCCCACATTTCTGTGGTGGAAAGTTCTGGACTCCGCGTGGATCCACCCGCGTTCCCCAAAGTCTTCCGAGAAAAATGGTACCTCACTTGTGTGGGTAGGCCTAGTGCCCGCATCAGGAAACGGCGCAAAACACAACGTGGACACACCTCAATTTCGCAGTGAAAAATGACCCTTTTTTGGCAAAGTGCCTAGCTGTAGTTTTTGAACCATAGCTCTGCCGGCACCTAGGGAAACCTAGCAAACCTATACATTTTTGAAAACTAGACACCCAGGGGAATCTAGGATGGGGTGACTTGACTGCCTCACACCAGGTTCTGTTACCCAGAATCCCTTGCAAACCTAAAAAATTGGCAAAAAACCCACATTTTCCCCACATTTCTGTGGTGGAAAGTTCTGGAATCTGCCTGGATCCACAAATTTCCACCCACCCCGCGTTCCCCAAGGTCTTCCGAGAAAAATGGTACCTCACTTGTGTGGGTCGGCCTAGTGCCCGTGACAGGAAACGGCGCAAAACGCAACGTGGACACACCTCAATTTCGCATTGAAAAATGACCCTTTTTTGACAAAGTGCCTAGCTGTAGTTTTTGAACCATAGCTCTGCCGGCACCTAGGGAAACCTAGCAAACCTATACATTTTTGAAAACTAGACACCCAGGGGAATCCAGGATGGGGTGACTTGACTGCCTCCCACCAGGTTCTGTTACCCAGAATCCCTTGCAAACCTAAACAATTGGCAAAAAAACACATTTTCCCCACATTTCTGTGGTGGAAAGTTCTGGAATCTGCGTTGATCCACAAATTTCCACCCACCTCGCGTTCCCCAAAGTCTTCCGAGAAAAATAGTACCTCACTTGTGTGGGTCGGCCTAGTGCCCGTGATAGGAAATGGTGCAAAATGCAACGTGGACACACCTAAATTTCGCAGTGAAAAATGACCCTTTTTGGCAAAGTGCCTAGCTGTAGTTTTTGAACCATAGCTCTGCCGGCAGCTAGGGAAACCTAGCAAGCCTATACTTGTTTGAAAACTAGACACCCAGGGGAATCCAGGATGGGGTGACTTGACTGCCTCCCACCAGGTTCTGTTGCCCAGAATCCCTTGCAAACCTAAAAAATTGGCCCAAAAAACACATTTTCCCCACATTTCTGTGGTGGAAAGTTCTGGAATCTGCGTGGATCCACAAATTTCCACCCACCCCGCGTTCCCCAAAGTCTTCCGAGAAAAATGGTACCTCACTTGTGTGGGTCGGCCTAGTGCCCGCGACAGGAAATGGCGCAAAACGCAACGTGGACACACCTCAATTTCGCAGTGAAAAATGACCCTTTTTTGGCAAAGTGCCTAGCTGTAGTTTTTGAACCATAGCTCTGCCAGCACCTAGGGAAACCTAGCAAACCTATACATTTTTGAAAACTAGACACCCAGGGGAATCCAGGATGGGGTGACTTGACTGCCTCCCACCAGGTTCTGTTACCCAGAATCCCTTGCAAACCTAACAAATTGGCAAAAAACACATTTTCCCCACATTTCTGTGGTGAAAAGTTCTGGAATCTGCGTGGATCCACAAATTTACACCCTCCCCGCGTTCCCCAAAGTCTTCCGGGAAAAATGGTACCTCACTTGTGTGGGTCGGCCTAGTGCCCGCGACAGGAAACGGCGCAAAACACAACGTGGACACACATCAATTTCGCAGTGAAAAATGACCCTTTTTTGGCAAAGTGCCTAGCTGTAGTTTTTGAACCATAGCTCTGCCGGCACCTAGGGAAACCTAGCAAACCTATACATTTTTGAAAATTAGACACCCAGGGGAATCCAGGATGGGGTGACTTGACTGCCTCCCACCAGGTTCTGTTACCCAGAATCCCTTGCAAACCTAACAAATTGGCAAAAAACCACATTTTCCCCACATTTCTGTGGTGAAAAGTTCTGGAATCTGCGTGGATCCACAAATTTACACCCACCCCGCGTTCCCCAAAGTCTTCCGGGAAAAATGGTACCTCACTTGTGTGGGTCGGCCTAGTGCCCGCGACAGGAAACGGCGCAAAACACAACGTGGACACACCTCAATTTCGCAGGGAAAAATGACCCTTTTTTGGCAAAGTGCCTAGCTGTAGTTTTTGAACCATAACTCTGCCGGCACCTAGGGAAACCTAGCAAACCTATACATTTTTGAAAACTAGACACCCAGGGGAATCCAGGATGGGGTGACTTGACTGCCTCCCACCAGGTTCTGTTGCCCAGAATCCCTTGCAAACCTAAAACATTGGCAAAAAAACACACATTTTCCCCACATTTCTGTGGTGGAAAGTTCTGCAATCTGCGTGGATCCACAAATTTACACCCACCCCGCATTCCCCAAAGTCTTACGAGAAAAATGGTACCTCACTTGTGTGGGTCGGCCTAGTGCCCGCGACAGGAAACGGCGCAAAACACAACGTAGACGCACCTCAATTTCGCAGTGAAAAATGACCCTTTTTTGGCAAAGTGCCTAGCTGTAGTTTTTGAACCATAGCTCTGCCGGCACCTAGGGAAACCTAGCAAACCTATACATTTTTGAAAACTAGACACCCAGGGGAATCCAGGATGGGGTGACTTGACTGCCTCCCACCAGGTTCTGTTACCCAGAATCCCTTGCAAACCTAAAAAATTGTCAAAAAAACACATTTTCCCCACATTTCTGTGGTGGAAAGTTCTGGACTCCGCGTGGATCCACCCGCGTTCCCCAAAGTCTCCCGAGAAAAATGGTACCTCACTTGTGTGGGTCGGCCTAGTGCCCGCGACAGGAAATGGCGCAAAACGCAACGTGGACACACCTCAATTTCGCAGTGAAAAATGACCCTTTTTTGGCAAAGTGCCTAGCTGTAGTTTTTGAACCATAACTCTGCCAGCACCTAGGGAAACCTAGCAAACCTATACATTTTTGAAAACTAGACACCCAGGGGAATCCAGGATGGGGTGACTTGACTGCCTCCCACCAGGTTCTGTTACCCAGAATCCCTTGCAAACCTAACAAATTGGCAAAAAAACACATTTTCCCCACATTTCTGTGGTGAAAAGTTCTGGAATCTGCGTGGATCCACAAATTTACACCCTCCCCGCGTTCCCCAAAGTCTTCCGGGAAAAATGGTACCTCACTTGTGTGGGTCGGCCTAGTGCCCGCGACAGGAAACGGCGCAAAACACAACGTGGACACACATCAATTTCGCTGTGAAAAATGACCCTTTTTTGGCAAAGTGCCTAGCTGTAGTTTTTGAACCATAGCTCTGCCGGCACCCATGGAAACCTAGCAAACCTATACATTTTTGAAAACTAGACACCCAGGGGAATCCAGGATGGGGTGACTTGACTGCCTCCCACCAGGTTCTGTTACCCAGAATCCCTTGCAAACCTAACAAATTGGCAAAAAACACACATTTTCCCCACATTTCTGTGGTGGAAAGTTCTGGAATCCACGTGGATCCACAAATTTCCACCCACCCCGCATTCCCCAAAGTCTTCCGAGAAAAATGCTACCTCACTTGTGTGGGTCGGCCTTTTGCCCGCGACAGGAAACGGCGCAAACCGCAACGTGGACACACCTCAATTTCGCAGTGAAAAATGACCCTTTTTGGCAAAGTGCCTAGCTGTAGTTTTTGAACCATAGCTCTGCCGGCACCTAGGGAAACCTAGCAAACCTATACATTTTTGAAAACTAGACACCCAGGGGAATCCAGGATGGGGTGACTTGACTGCCTCCCACCAGGTTCTGTTACCCAGAATCCCTTGCAAACCTAACAAATTGGCAAAAAACACATTTTCCCCACATTTCTGTGGTGAAAAGTTCTGGAATCTGCGTGGATCCACAAATTTACACCCACCCCGCGTTCCCCAAAGTCTTCCGGGAAAAATGGTACCTCACTTGTGTGGGTCGGCCTAGTGCCCGCGACAGGAAACGGCGCAAAACACAACGTTGACACACCTCAATTTCGCAGTGAAAAATGACCCTTTTTGGCAAAGTGCCTAGCTGTAGTTTTTGAACCATAACTATGCCGGCACCTAGGGAAACCTAGCAAACCTATACATTTTTTAAAACTAGACACCCAGGGGAATCCAGGATTGGGTGACTTGACTGCCTCCCACCAGGTTCTGTTACCCAGAATCCCTTGCAAACCTAACAAATTGGCAAAAAACACACATTTTCCCCACATTTCTGTGGTGGAAAGTTCTGGAATCCGCGTGGATCCACAAATTTCCACCCACCCCGCATTCCCCAAAGTCTTCCGAGAAAAATTCTACCTCACTTGTGTGGGTCGGCCTAGTGCCCGCGACAGGAAACGGCGCAAAACGCAACGTGGACACACCTCAATTTCGCAGTGAAAAATGACCCTTTTTTGGCAAAGTGCCTAGCTGTAGTTTTTGAACCATAGCTCTGCCGGCACCTAGGGAAACCTAGCAAACCTATACATTTTTGAAAACTAGACACCCAAGGGAATCCAGGATGGGGTGACTTGACTGCCTCCCACCAGGTTCTGTTACCCAGAATCCCTTGCAAACCTAAAAATTGTCAAAAAACCCACATTTTCTCCACATTTCTGTGGTGGAAAGTTCTGGACTCCGCGTGGATCCACCCGCGTTCCCCAAAGTCTTCCGAGAAAAATGGTACCTCACTTGTGTGGGTAGGCCTAGTGCCCGCGTCAGGAAACGGCGCAAAACGCAACGTGGACACACCTCAATTTCGCAGTGAAAAATGACCCTTTTTTGGCAAAGTGCCTAGCTGTAGTTTTTGAACCATAGCTCTGCCGGCACCTAGGGAAACCTAGCAAACCTATACATTTTTGAAAACTAGACACCCAGGGGAATCCAGGATGGGGTGACTTGACTGCCTCCCACCAGGTTCTGTTACCCAGAATCCCTTGCAAACCTAAAAAATTGTCAAAAAACCCACATTTTCCCCACATTTCTGTGGTGGAAAGTTCTGGACTCCGCGTGGATCCACCCGCGTTCCCCAAAGTCTTCCGAGAAAAATGGTACCTCACTTGTGTGGGTAGGCCTAGTGCCCGCATCAGGAAACGGCGCAAAACACAACGTGGACACACCTCAATTTCGCAGTGAAAAATGACCCTTTTTTGGCAAAGTGCCTAGCTGTAGTTTTTGAACCATAGCTCTGCCGGCACCTAGGGAAACCTAGCAAACCTATACATTTTTGAAAACTAGACACCCAGGGGAATCCAGGATGGGGTGACTTGACTGCCTCCCACCAGGTTCTGTTACCCAGAATCCCTTGCAAACCTAAACAATTGGCAAAAAAAACACATTTTCCCCACATTTCTGTGGTGGAAAGTTCTGGAATCTGCGTTGATCCACAAATTTCCACCCACCTCGCGTTCCCCAAAGTCTTCCGAGAAAAATAGTACCTCACTTGTGTGGGTCGGCCTAGTGCCCGTGATAGGAAATGGTGCAAAATGCAACGTGGACACACCTAAATTTCGCAGTGAAAAATGACCCTTTTTTGGCAAAGTGCCTAGCTGTAGTTTTTGAACCATAGCTCTGCCGGCAGCTAGGGAAACCTAGCAAGCCTATACTTGTTTGAAAACTAGACACCCAGGGGAATCCAGGATGGGGTGACTTGACTGCCTCCCACCAGGTTCTGTTGCCCAGAATCCCTTGCAAACCTAAAAAATTGGCCCAAAAAAACACATTTTCCCCACATTTCTGTGGTGGAAAGTTCTGGAATCTGCGTGGATCCACAAATTTCCACCCACCCCGCGTTCCCCAAAGTCTTCCGAGAAAAATGGTACCTCACTTGTGTGGGTCGGCCTAGTGCCCGCGACAGGAAATGGCGCAAAACGCAACGTGGACACACCTCAATTTCGCAGTGAAAAATGACCCTTTTTTGGCAAAGTGCCTAGCTGTAGTTTTTGAACCATAGCTCTGCCAGCACCTAGGGAAACCTAGCAAACCTATACATTTTTGAAAACTAGACACCCAGGGGAATCCAGGATGGGGTGACTTGACTGCCTCCCACCAGGTTCTGTTACCCAGAATCCCTTGCAAACCTAACAAATTGGCAAAAAACACATTTTCCCCACATTTCTGTGGTGAAAAGTTCTGGAATCTGCGTGGATCCACAAATTTACACCCTCCCGCGTTCCCCAAAGTCTTCCGGGAAAAATGGTACCTCACTTGTGTGGGTCGGCCTAGTGCCCGCGACAGGAAACGGCGCAAAACACAACGTGGACACACATCAATTTCGCAGTGAAAAATGACCCTTTTTTGGCAAAGTGCCTAGCTGTAGTTTTTGAACCATAGCTCTGCCGGCACCTATGGAAACCTAGCAAACCTATACATTTTTGAAAACTAGACACCCAGGGGAATCCAGGATGGGGTGACTTGACTGCCTCCCACCAGGTTCTGTTACCCAGAATCCCTTGCAAACCTAACAAATTGGCAAAAAACACACATTTTCCCCACATTTCTGTGGTGGAAAGTTCTGGAATCCACGTGGATCCACAAATTTCCACCCACCCCGCATTCCCCAAAGTCTTCCGAGAAAAATGCTACCTCACTTGTGTGGGTCGGCCTTTGCCCGCGACAGGAAACGGCGCAAACCGCAACGTGGACACACCTCAATTTCGCAGTGAAAAATGACCCTTTTTTGGCAAAGTGCCTAGCTGTAGTTTTTGAACCATAGCTCTGCCGGCACCTAGGGAAACCTAGCAAACCTATACATTTTTGAAAACTAGACACCCAGGGGAATCCAGGATGGGGTGACTTGACTGCCTCCCACCAGGTTCTGTTACCCAGAATCCCTTGCAAACCTAACAAATTGGCAAAAAAACACATTTTCCCCACATTTCTGTGGTGAAAAGTTCTGGAATCTGCGTGGATCCACAAATTTACACCCACCCCGCGTTCCCCAAAGTCTTCCGGGAAAAATGGTACCTCACTTGTGTGGGTCGGCCTAGTGCCCGCGACAGGAAACGGCGCAAAACACAACGTGGACACACCTCAATTTCGCAGTGAAAAATGACCCTTTTTTGGCAAAGTGCCTAGCTGTAGTTTTTGAACCATAACTATGCCGGCACCTAGGGAAACCTAGCAAACCTATACATTTTTTAAAACTAGACACCCAGGGGAATCCAGTATTGGGTGACTTGACTGCCTCCCACCAGGTTCTGTTACCCAGAATCCCTTGCAAACCTAACAAATTGGCAAAAAAACACACATTTTCCCCACATTTCTGTGGTGGAAAGTTCTGGAATCCGCGTGGATCCACAAATTTCCACCCACCCCGCATTCCCCAAAGTCTTCCGAGAAAAATTCTACCTCACTTGTGTGGGTCGGCCTAGTGCCCGCGACAGGAAACGGCGCAAAACGCAACGTGGACACACCTCAATTTCGCAGTGAAAAATGACCCTTTTTTGGCAAAGTGCCTAGCTGTAGTTTTTGAACCATAGCTCTGCCGGCACCTAGGGAAACCTAGCAAACCTATACATTTTTGAAAACTAGACACCCAAGGGAATCCAGGATGGGGTGACTTGACTGCCTCCCACCAGGTTCTGTTACCCAGAATCCCTTGCAAACCTAAAAATTGTCAAAAAACCCACATTTTCTCCACATTTCTGTGGTGGAAAGTTCTGGACTCCGCGTGGATCCACCCGCGTTCCCCAAAGTCTTCCGAGAAAAATGGTACCTCACTTGTGTGGGTAGGCCTAGTGCCCGCGTCAGGAAACGGCGCAAAACGCAACGTGGACACACCTCAATTTCGCAGTGAAAAATGACCCTTTTTGGCAAAGTGCCTAGCTGTAGTTTTTGAACCATAGCTCTGCCGGCACCTAGGGAAACCTAGCAAACCTATACATTTTTGAAAACTAGACACCCAGGGGAATCCAGGATGGGGTGACTTGACTGCCTCCCACCAGGTTCTGTTACCCAGAATCCCTTGCAAACCTAAAAAATTGTCAAAAAACCCACATTTTCCCCACATTTCTGTGGTGGAAAGTTCTGGACTCCGCGTGGATCCACCCGCGTTCCCCAAAGTCTTCCGAGAAAAATGGTACCTCACTTGTGTGGGTAGGCCTAGTGCCCGCATCAGGAAACGGCGCAAAACACACCGTGGACACACCTCAATTTCGCAGTGAAAAATGACCCTTTTTTGGCAAAGTGCCTAGCTGTAGTTTTTGAACCATAGCTCTGCCGGCACCTAGGGAAACCTAGCAAACCTATACATTTTTGAAAACTAGACACCCAGGGGAATCTAGGATGGGGTGACTTGACTGCCTCACACCAGGTTCTGTTACCCAGAATCCCTTGCAAACCTAAAAAATTGGCAAAAAACCCACATTTTCCCCACATTTCTGTGGTGGAAAGTTCTGGAATCTGCCTGGATCCACAAATTTCCACCCACCCCGCGTTCCCCAAGGTCTTCCGAGAAAAATGGTACCTCACTTGTGTGGGTCGGCCTAGTGCCCGTGACAGGAAACGGCGCAAAACGCAACGTGGACACACCTCAATTTCGCATTGAAAAATGACCCTTTTTTGACAAAGTGCCTAGCTGTAGTTTTTGAACCATAGCTCTGCCGGCACCTAGGGAAACCTAGCAAACCTATACATTTTTGAAAACTAGACACCCAGGGGAATCCAGGATGGGGTGACTTGACTGCCTCCCACCAGGTTCTGTTACCCAGAATCCCTTGCAAACCTAAACAATTGGCAAAAACACATTTTCCCCACATTTCTGTGGTGGAAAGTTCTGGAATCTGCGTTGATCCACAAATTTCCACCCACCTCGCGTTCCCCAAAGTCTTCCGAGAAAAATAGTACCTCACTTGTGTGGGTCGGCCTAGTGCCCGTGATAGGAAATGGTGCAAAATGCAACGTGGACACACCTAAATTTCGCAGTGAAAAATGACCCTTTTTTGGCAAAGTGCCTAGCTGTAGTTTTTTAACCATAGCTCTGCCGCCAGCTAGGGAAACCTAGCAAGCCTATACTTGTTTGAAAACTAGACACCCAGGGGAATCCAGGATGGGGTGACTTGACTGCCTCCCACCAGGTTCTGTTGCCCAGAATCCCTTGCAAACCTAAAAAATTGGCCCAAAAAAACACATTTTCCCCACATTTCTGTGGTGGAAAGTTCTGGAATCTGCGTGGATCCACAAATTTCCACCCACCCCGCGTTCCCCAAAGTCTTCCGAGAAAAATGGTACCTCACTTGTGTGGGTCGGCCTAGTGCCCGCGACAGGAAATGGCGCAAAACGCAACGTGGACACACCTCAATTTCGCAGTGAAAAATGACCCTTTTTTGGCAAAGTGCCTAGCTGTAGTTTTTGAACCATAGCTCTGCCAGCACCTAGGGAAACCTAGCAAACCTATACATTTTTGAAAACTAGACACCCAGGGGAATCCAGGATGGGGTGACTTGACTGCCTCCCACCAGGTTCTGTTACCCAGAATCCCTTGCAAACCTAACAAATTGGCAAAAAACACATTTTCCCCACATTTCTGTGGTGAAAAGTTCTGGAATCTGCGTGGATCCACAAATTTACACCCTCCCCGCGTTCCCCAAAGTCTTCCGGGAAAAATGGTACCTCACTTGTGTGGGTCGGCCTAGTGCCCGCGACAGGAAACGGCGCAAAACACAACGTGGACACACATCAATTTCGCAGTGAAAAATTACCCTTTTTTGGCAAAGTGCCTAGCTGTAGTTTTTGAACCATAGCTCTGCCGGCACCTATGGAAACCTAGCAAACCTATACATTTTTGAAAACTAGACACCCAGGGGAATCCAGGATGGGGTGACTTGACTGCCTCCCACCAGGTTCTGTTACCCAGAATCCCTTGCAAACCTAAACAATTGTCAAAAAAACCACACTTTCCCCACATTTCTGTGGTGGAAAGTTCTGGAATCCACGTGGATCCACAAATTTCCACCCACCCCACGTTCCCCAAAGTCTTCCGAGAAAAATGGTACCTCACTTGTGTGGGTCGGCCTAGTGCCCGCGACAGGAAACGGCGCAAAACGCAACGTGGACACACCTCAATTTCGCAGTGAAAAATGACCCTTTTTTGGCAAAGTGCCTAGCTGTAGTTTTTGAACCATAACTATGCCGGCACCTAGGGAAACCTAGCAAACCTATACATTTTTGAAAACTAGACACCCAGGGGAATCCAGGATGGGGTGACTTGACTGCCTCCCACCAGGTTCTGTTACCCAGAATCCCTTGCAAACCTAACAAATTGGCAAAAAACACACATTTTCCCCACATTTCTGTGGTGGAAAGTTCTGGAATCTGCCTGGATCCACAAATTTCCACCCACCCCGCGTTCCCCAAGGTCTTCCGAGAAAAATGGTACCTCACTTGTGTGGGTCGGCCTAGTGCCCGTGGCAGGAAACGGCGCAAAACGCAACGTGGACACACCTCAATTTCGCAGTGAAAAATGACCCTTTTTTGGCAAAGTGCCTAGCTGTAGTTTTTGAACCATAGCTCTGCCGGCACCTAGGAAACCTACCAAACCTATACATTTTTGAAAACTAGACACCCAGGGGAATCCAGGATGGGGTGACTTGACTGCCTCCCACCAGGTTCTGTTACCCAGAATCCCTTGCAAACCTAAACAATTGGCAAAAAAACCACATTTTCCCCACATTTCTGTGGTGGAAAGTTCTGGAATCTGCGTTGATCCACAAATTTCCACCCACCTCGCGTTCCCCAAAGTCTTCCGAGAAAAATAGTACCTCACTTGTGTGGGTCGGCCTAGTGCCCGCGATAGGAAATGGTGCAAAATGCAACGTGGACACACCTAAATTTCGCAGTGAAAAATGACCCTTTTTGGCAAAGTGCCTAGCTGTAGTTTTTGAACCATAGCTCTGCCGGCAGCTAGGGAAACCTAGCAAACCTATACATGTTTGAAAACTAGACACCCAGGGGAATCCAGGATGGGGTGACTTGACTGCCTCCCACCAGGTTCTGTTGCCCAGAATCTCTTGCAAACCTAAAAATTGGCCCAAAAAACACATTTTCCCCACATTTCTGTGGTGGAAAGTTCTGGAATCTGCGTGGATCCACAAATTTCCACCCACCCCGCGTTCCCCAAAGTCTTCCGAGAAAAATGGTACCTCACTTGTGTGGGTCGGCCTAGTGCCCGCGACAGGAAATGGCGCAAAACGCAACGTGGACACACCTCAATTTCGCAGTGAAAAATGACCCTTTTTTGGCAAAGTGCCTAGCTGTAGTTTTTGAACCATAGCTCTGCCAGCACCTAGGGAAACCTAGCAAACCTATACATTTTTGAAAACTAGACACCCAGGGGAATCCAGGATGGGGTGACTTGACTGCCTCCCACCAGGTTCTGTTACCCAGAATCCCTTGCAAACCTAACAAATTGGCAAAAAACACATTTTCCCCACATTTCTGTGGTGAAAAGTTCTGGAATCTGCGTGGATCCACAAATTTACACCCTCCCCGCGTTCCCCAAAGTCTTCCGGGAAAAATGGTACCTCACTTGTGTGGGTCGGCCTAGTGCCCGCGACAGGAAACGGCGCAAAACACAACGTGGACACACATCAATTTCGCAGTGAAAAATGACCCTTTTTTGGCAAAGTGCCTAGCTGTAGTTTTTGAACCATAGCTCTGCCGGCACCTAGGGAAACCTAGCAAACCTATACATTTTTGAAAATTAGACACCCAGGGGAATCCAGGATGGGGTGACTTGACTGCCTCCCACCAGGTTCTGTTACCCAGAATCCCTTGCAAACCTAACAAATTGGCAAAAAACCACATTTTCCCCACATTTCTGTGGTGAAAAGTTCTGGAATCTGCGTGGATCCACAAATTTACACCCACCCCGCGTTCCCCAAAGTCTTCCGGGAAAAATGGTACCTCACTTGTGTGGGTCGGCCTAGTGCCCGCGACAGGAAACGGCGCAAAACACAACGTGGACACACCTCAATTTCGCAGGGAAAAATGACCCTTTTTTGGCAAAGTGCCTAGCTGTAGTTTTTGAACCATAACTCTGCCGGCACCTAGGGAAACCTAGCAAACCTATACATTTTTGAAAACTAGACACCCAGGGGAATCCAGGATGGGGTGACTTGACTGCCTCCCACCAGGTTCTGTTGCCCAGAATCCCTTGCAAACCTAAAACATTGGCAAAAAAACACACATTTTCCCCACATTTCTGTGGTGGAAAGTTCTGCAATCTGCGTGGATCCACAAATTTACACCCACCCCGCATTCCCCAAAGTCTTACGAGAAAAATGGTACCTCACTTGTGTGGGTCGGCCTAGTGCCCGCGACAGGAAACGGCGCAAAACACAACGTAGACGCACCTCAATTTCGCAGTGAAAAATGACCCTTTTTTGGCAAAGTGCCTAGCTGTAGTTTTTGAACCATAGCTCTGCCGGCACCTAGGAAACCTAGCAAACCTATACATTTTTGAAAACTAGACACCCAGGGGAATCCAGGATGGGGTGACTTGACTGCCTCCCACCAGGTTCTGTTACCCAGAATCCCTTGCAAACCTAAAAATTGTCAAAAAAACACATTTTCCCCACATTTCTGTGGTGGAAAGTTCTGGACTCCGCGTGGATCCACCCGCGTTCCCCAAAGTCTCCCGAGAAAAATGGTACCTCACTTGTGTGGGTCGGCCTAGTGCCCGCGACAGGAAATGGCGCAAAACGCAACGTGGACACACCTCAATTTCGCAGTGAAAAATGACCCTTTTTTGGCAAAGTGCCTAGCTGTAGTTTTTGAACCATAACTCTGCCAGCACCTAGGGAAACCTAGCAAACCTATACATTTTTGAAAACTAGACACCCAGGGGAATCCAGGATGGGGTGACTTGACTGCCTCCCACCAGGTTCTGTTACCCAGAATCCCTTGCAAACCTAACAAATTGGCAAAAAAACACATTTTCCCCACATTTCTGTGGTGAAAAGTTCTGGAATCTGCGTGGATCCACAAATTTACACCCTCCCCGCGTTCCCCAAAGTCTTCCGGGAAAAATGGTACCTCACTTGTGTGGGTCGGCCTAGTGCCCGCGACAGGAAACGGCGCAAAACACAACGTGGACACACATCAATTTCGCTGTGAAAAATGACCCTTTTTTGGCAAAGTGCCTAGCTGTAGTTTTTGAACCATAGCTCTGCCGGCACCCATGGAAACCTAGCAAACCTATACATTTTTGAAAACTAGACACCCAGGGGAATCCAGGATGGGGTGACTTGACTGCCTCCCAGCAGGTTCTGTTACCCAGAATCCCTTGCAAACCTAAACAATTGTCAAAAAAACCACATTTTCCCCACATTTCTGTGGTGGAAAGTTCTGGAATCTGCGTGGATCCACAAATTTCCACCCACCCCGCGTTCCCCAAAGTCTTCCGAGAAAAATAGTACCTCACTTGTGTGGGTCGGCCTAGTGCCCGCGACAGGAAATGGCGCAAAACGCAACGTGGACACACCTCAATTTCGCTGTGAAAAATGACCCTTTTTTGGCAAAGTGCCTAGCTGTAGTTTTTGAACCATAGCTCTGCCAGCAGCTAGGGAAACCTAGCAAACCTATACATTTTTGAAAACTAGACACCCAGGGGAATCCAGGATGGGGTGAGTTGACTGCCTCCCACCAGGTTCTGTTACCCAGAATCCCTTGCAAACCTAACAAATTGGCAAAAAACACATTTTCCCCACATTTCTGTGGTGAAAAGTTCTGGAATCTGCGTGGTTCCACAAATTTACACCCTCCCCGCGTTCCCCAAAGTCTTCCGGGAAAAATGGTACCTCACTTGTGTGGGTCGGCCTAGTGCCCGCGACAGGAAACGGCGCAAAACGCAACGTGGACACACCTCAATTTCGCAGTGAAAAATGACCCTTTTTTGGCAAAGTGCTTAGCTGTAGTTTTTGAACCATAGCTCTGCCGGCACCAAGGGAACCCTAGCAAACCTATACATTTTTGAAAACTAGACACCCAGGGGAATCCAGGATGGGGTGACTTGACTGCCTGCCAAAAGGTTCTGTTTCCCAGAATCCCTTGCAAACCTAAAAAATTGTCAAAAAAACCACATTTTCCCAACATTTCTGTGGTGGAAAGTTCTGGACTCCGCGTGGATCCACCCGCGTTCCCCAAAGTCTTCCGAGAAAAATAGTACCTCACTTGTGTGGGTCGGCCTAGTGCCCGCGATAGGAAACAGCGCAAAATGCAACGTGGACACACCTAAATTTCGCAGTGAAAAATGACCCTTTTTTGGCAAAGTGCCTAGCTGTAGTTTTTGAACCATAGCTCTGCCGGCACCTAGGGAAACCTAGCAAACCTATACATGTTTGAAAACTAGACACCCAGGGGAATCCAGGATGGGGTGACTTGACTGCCTCCCACCAGGTTCTGTTGCCCAGAATCCCTTGCAAACCTAAAAAATTGGCCAAAAAAAACACATTTTCCCCATATTTCTGTGGTGGAAAGTTCTGGAATCTGCGTGGATCCACAAATTTCCACCGACCCCGCGTTCCCCAAAGTCTTCCGAGAAAAATGGTACCTCACTTGTGTGGGTCGGCCTAGTGCCCACGATAGGAAACGGCGCAAAATGCAACGTGGACACACCTCAATTTCGCAGTGAAAAATGACCCTTTTTTGGCAAAGTGCCTAGCTGTAGTTTTTGAACCATAGCTCTGCCGGCACCTACGGAAACCTAGCAAACCTATACATTTTTGAAAACTAGACACCCAGGGGAATCCAGGATTGGGTGACTTGACTGCCTCCCACCAGGTTCTGTTACCCAGAATCCCTTGCAAACCTAAACAATTGTCAAAAAAAACACATTTTCCCCACATTTCTGTGGTGGAAAGTTCTGGAATCCGCGTGGATCCACAAATTTCCACCCACCCCGCGTTCCCCAAAGTCTTCCGAGAAAAATGGTACCTCACTTGTTTGGGTCGGCCTAGTGCCCGCGACAGGAAACGGCGCAAAACGCAACGTGGACACACCTCAATTTCGCAGTGAAAAATGACCCTTTTTTGGCAAAGTGCCTAGCTGTAGTTTTTGAACCATAGCTCTGCCGGCACCAAGGGAACCCTAGCAAACCTATACATTTTTGAAAACTAGACACCCAGGGGAATCCAGGATGGGGTGACTTGACTGCCTGCCACGAGGTTCTGTTTCCCAGAATCCCTTGCAAACCTAAAAAATTGTCAAAAAAACCACATTTTCCCAACATTTCTGTGGTGGAAAGTTCTGGACTCCGCGTGGATCCACCCGCGTTCCCCAAAGTCTTCCGAGAAAAATAGTACCTCACTTGTGTGGGTCGGCCTAGTGCCCGCAATAGGAAACAGCGCAAAATGCAACGTGGACACACCTAAATTTCGCAGTGAAAAATGACCCTTTTTTGGCAAAGTGCCTAGCTGTAGTTTTTGAACCATAGCTCTGCCGGCACCTAGGGAAACCTAGCAAACCTATACATGTTTGAAAACTAGACACCCAGGGGAATCCAGGATGGGGTGACTTGACTGCCTCCCACCAGGTTCTGTTGCCCAGAATCCCTTGCAAACCTAAAAAATTGGCCAAAAAAAACACATTTTCCCCATATTTCTGTGGTGGAAAGTTCTGGAATCTGCGTGGATCCACAAATTTCCACCGACCCCGCATTCCCCAAAGTCTTCCGAGAAAAATGGTACCTCACTTGTGTGGGTCGGCCTAGTGCCCACGATGGGAAACGGCGCAAAATGCAACGTGGACACACCTCAATTTCGCAGTGAAAAATGACCCTTTTTTGGCAAAGTGCCTAGCTAGTTTTTGAACCATAGCTCTGCCGGCACCTAGGGAAACCTAGCAAACCTATACATTTTTGAAAACTAGACACCCAGGGGAATCCAGGATGGGGTGACTTGACTGCCTCCCACCAGGTTCTGTTACCCAGAATCCCTTGCAAACCTAAAAAATTGGCAAAAAAAACACATTTTCCTCACATTTCTGTGGTGGAAAGTTCTGGAATCTGCGTGGATCCACAAATTTACACCCACCCCGCGTTCCCCAAAGTCTTCCGAGAAAAATGGTACCTCACTTGTGTGGGTTGGCCTAGTGCCCGCGACAGGAAACGGCGCAAAACGCAACGTGGACACACCTCAATTTCGCAGTGAAAAATGACCCTTTTTTGGTAAAGTGCCTAGCTGTAGTTTTTGAACCCTAGCTCTGCCGGCACCTAGGGAAACCTACCAAACCCACACATTTCTGAAAACTAGACACCCAGGGGATTCCAGGGAGGTATGGCTTGCGTGGATCCCCCAACGTTTCCTTACCCAGAATCCCCTGCAAACCTCAATTTTAGCTGAAAAATTCACTTTTTTCACACATTTTTGTGTGGGAAAGTTGTGACATCACCGGGCTGACACAAATTTCCTACCACCCAGCGTTCCCCCGGGTCTCCCGATAAAAACGGTGCCTCGCACGTGTGGGAGGCCCAACTACCCGCGACAGGCAAGGGCACAAAACGTATTGAGGCGACATCAAAATTGCCCATCACAAAACAACCTGGTTTTGCAAGGGGGGTCACCTGGGTTTTTGGCCCCGTGCTCGGCGGCCACCTAGGGAAACCTACCAAACCCACACATTTCTGAAAACTAGACACCCGGGGGATTCCAGGGAGGTATGGCTTGCGTAGATCCCCCAACGTTTCCTTACCACAGAATCCCCTACAAACCTCAATTTTAGCTAAAACAAATCACTTTTTTCCCACATTTTTGTGTGGGAAAGTTGTGGCATCACTGGGCTGACACAAATTTCCTACCACCCAGCGTTCCCCCGGGTCTCCCGATAAAAATGGTGCCTCACTTGTGTGGGAGGCCTAAGTACCCGCGACAGGCAAGGGCCCAAAACGTAGTGAGGCGACATCAAAAGTGCCTATCTGAAAACGACCTGGTTTTGCAAGGGGGGTCAACTGGGTTTTTGGCCTCGTGCTCGGCGGCCATCTAGGGAAACCTACCAAACCCACAAATTTCTGAAAATTAGACACCCGTGGGCTTCCAGGGAGGTATGGCTTGCGTGGATCCCCCAACGTTTCCTTACCCAGAATCCCCTGCAAACCTCAATTTTTGCTGAAAAAATCACTTTTTTCACACATTTTTGTGTGGGAAAGTTGTGGCATCACCGGGCTCACACAAATTTCCTACCACCCAGCGATCTCCCAGGTCTCCCGATAAAAATGGTGCCTCACTTGTGTGGGAGGACCAAGTACCCGCGACAGACAAGGGCCCAAAACGTAGTAAGGCGACATCAAAATTGCCCATCTCAAAACCACCTGGTTTTGCAAGGGGGGTCACCTGGGTTTTTGGCCCCGTGCTCGGCGGCCATCTAGGGAAACCTACCAAACCCACACATTTCTGAAAACTATACACCCGGGGGCTTCCAGGGAGGTATGGCTTGCGTGGATCCCCCAACGTTTCCTTACCCAGAATACCCAACAAACCTCATTTTAGCTGAAAAAATCACTTTTTTCACACATTTTTGTGTGGAAAAGTTGTGGCATCACCGGGCTCACACAAATTTCCTACCACCCAGCGTTCTCCCAGCTCTCCCGATAAAAATGGTGCCTCACTTGTGTGGGAGGCCCAAGTACCCGCGACAGGCAAGGGCCCAAAACGTAGTGAGGCGACATCAAAATTGCCTATCTCAAAACCACCTGGTTTTGCAATGGGGGTCACCTGGGTTTTTGGCCCCGTGCTCGGCGGCCATCTAGGGAAACCTACCAAACCCACACATTTCTGAAAACTAGACACCCGGGGGCTTCCAGGGAGGTATGGCTTGCGTGGATCGGCTTGTGAAGAAGATCGTTTGATCGAAACGCGTTGCCAGTAAAAATATTTAATTACATTCACCCTGGAGTGCGAGTCCCTTTTTCCTGTTTGAGTGAGGAGCTCTTAAAAACGGAAATTTCGCGTATTTTAGCTGGGATCCGACACCCGGAACTCGCACCGACCCCGAGTGGAGAGGAGCCGGTATTTGGTCGGAGACTTTCCTCTCATATATATATATATATATATATATATATAGACACACACACACACACACACACACATATACACATATACAAACAAGAACTCTGGGTAATTCCCACGTTTAGGTGGAGAGCAGCTCCTATATAGAGCACCTTCGAACACCAGTGACATTCTGAATCTGCTCACCTCAAATGGCTATTTTTCTAGCAAACCTTTTAAGCCTAGGATTAGCACAGTGCCGTCCACGCCGAGCTGTAAAATGACAAAAGCCTTTTACAACTCCAGCTACAGTATTACAGCTTTGGATTGGTAAAATGAATAAAAGCAACCCCTGATTCCTCTCCTTGTGAATCTCTCATGGTGCCATGTTGGATCCGGAAAGCTCTCTGCAATTGCTTTTGATCATAGGCAGGTGGCGCCATCATCTTTCAGTGTCAGCCCGTCCCGCCTTCATGCATGATGACATGGAGCTGCCTATAGGTACTACCACTGCACACTGAAATCAGTTGCTTCTTTTCCTCCCCTTCCACATGGATCCAGGGCTCCACTCTTACTTTTACGGTTCTTGTACTGAGTTTTCTAAACTCTGCAAAACGATAGCATTCAGGGAAGTCTTGGTCAACGGGGACCAAGTTTAAACTGTGCTGTATTTGGCACAAGCAGATGTCAGTTATAGACCTGTGCAACGTCTCCCTCTGGTGCACTGGCACCAAACAAGACTTCAAGTCCTGCAATAAATGCTTCCTGATACAACTGAAGGCCGCCAGGGAGCAGGGAGCAAAACTCTATGTTGCTGAACTTAAGAAATGAGATCAGCCATTTTACTGGTGGTAGGGCAGTTCCTGGTCCCACTCATCCTTTTTGGGTAGGGGCAGAATAAATTCAAAATACAAGTGCAAATGCAAAAAGTCCAAACAAAGCTTCTCGCCTCTCCGTCCCAACGTTGACATTTGAATTGGCTGACACCAGCATCAACATTCGCTTCAGACACAGTTCTGCTCCAGAAGCCAGTGCACCCTGAATTACCCCAGGCCATTGTCAACTTTGCAGCAGATTGCCACCCTCTAGGAGGCTATGTCGCAACTTTTCGACATTTGGCATGCCTTCGTACTTCGCGGATCCATCTGCGCCACCGGTTGCTCCTTCCTTGGAGTCGACTGACCCCATTCAGACTTGATCCATTGTCTCTCTGGCACCAAACTGGGCTTCAACCCAATTGCTAGTTAGTTCCATAATGGTGCCAGTTCCAGCTCCAGTGGCTCCATTCCCGGATCTGGATCCAATGTGTCATGTCCATGTCATGCTATAAATTAACCAGGGTAGAGCCTCAGATTGAGGGTGGTTATTTTTCTGTTCATCTGCCTCATTGGCACTATTTCAGATGGATGGAGGCCCTCTTCTGTTCTGACTCTGACATTTTCCAACAGCTGGAGCATGTTCCTCAGTATGAAGATGACAATGAGAAGGTAGATAATTCTCATTACACTGATGCTGGCCTAGACTGTGATCTCACCTGAAACGCCCTTAGTGTTCTCGATTGAGAAACATGCCTCTCTTGTGTTGATAGTGGAGCAGAGTCAGAGAGGACTTGAATCTACAGTTGCCAATGGCAGAAATGAAAGCTATTCTTCAGACCAAGATCTTGTAGTCTGGTTCTTCAAATCTGTAGCCCTTGCTTTAATCCAGTAATGCCTCCATCATGGCGCCCTCGTCCAGACCTTACTCGCCTCACCCATAAGTCACCCCCTTGCTCAGTGATGTATTTTGGCACCTATTGATCTGATCTTGTTGACACAGCATCCGACTTCTGAGAGCCTTATTGTTCAATCCTCTACTAGTAATGTCATTCGGAATGTCTGAATGCATTTCTGACTGCATCACCAGACAGGGACTTTGGTGGTGCAACTTCCCAAAGGGAAAACTGACTTCATGGGCACAAAAGTATTTTATTTGGCTGGACTTGCACTTCAATACTAAACACTGTCTGCTTCCTGGATGTCCATACTCATGCCTTCTGGTATCTGGTGATTGAGGTTTTGCCTGCCTCACCAGAGGACATCTGAAACTCCTTTGCCTAGACAGTTCAAGGTGGCCAGGACTGTGTTGCCCGGGATGTGGGCACCTATTTCATAAACTGATGCCATGCTTGGATGCGTGGAACCAGGTTTTCAGGGGACGTCCAAGCTTGGGTATGCGTATGCCATTTGATGAGACTAGGCTGTTTGGTGAGAAGGTGGATTCTGAGCTACATCACTTCAAGGATGGTAAAGCTGAGGCTTGTTCTTTGTGACTGCTGACTCCCACCCTCCAGCTCCATCAGCAATATTGAAAATTCCTTGTTTACTTGAGAGCCCTTGCATACAGCCTGAGGCAAACCTTGCTGCCCATACAACACCCAACCTATTCCTTTCAAGGATACAAGGGGAGATGTGGTGGTAGGGGGCAAGGCCTCCAACAGGTGCACCAGTCCTCCTCTCTATCTGTGGCCCCAGACTGCTCTAGGTGCCCCTCTGGCTACCATATGAGACTGGTGGGAGACTGAATTCACCAGCTGGCATGCAATTACTTTGGACAAGTGTTCAGTTTGGTTACTTCCTCCCTTTCACATTGGCTCTTAGTTGCTTCGCCCAACATTCGGCTAGTTTTTACGCAAACATCAGTAAATCATATTATTATCTTCTCCAGGGAGGTTCAGATGTTGCTCCTCAATCAAGGTGTTGCCCAAGGTGGAGAGGGATATGGGATGTTCTCCAGTATTGTATCTTTCATAGATTTACATGCTTGAATCTTCCCCGTCGTCGCGGTTGGAGTCCCACGATGACAGTAATATAAGCAGTGTTAAAGCATTAGCATTGAAACCCCATAGAAAATAATAGACATTGGTAGCCAATTCACATTGTTTTAAAGCACCTTGTCAGTGAATTGCTTCCCTCCCAGTGCAGCTCCGCCTGGTAGCTGCTGCCCCTTGCAGGTCCACTGACCCTTGTTGGTTGGTGGTTCGAAGCCCTTCTCCACCCGCAGGCTCCCATCTGCGCCTCATCCCTGGTGGTCTAGTGGGGAGCATCTTTGCTCAGCTGCTGGTCTGCCTTCCGTCCTTGTGCTTTCTTTCTCTTTTCCCCTCTTCCTTCTTTGCAGTGTTTTTTTATTTTTATTTTTCCCCCTTTTGCATACTTTTTTCACTTTTTTTTTGTGCTGTTCCCCTGCTTGATCCCGGCGAACCTGCCCCCTTCCAGGGCCACATTTCCCGCTTCCCGCCTCCCAGCTGTTCAGCCCTCCCCCTCACACTGCTTAATGGCGGCTGTGCGCAGCGGGCATGCCGCCGCCGAGTTGAAGGCACGCCAAAGGCAGGCCCGTCTGCGCCTATCCATTCCTGGACCACGCCCATGCACGGGCCCTGGTTCTCTTCCACCGATACAACGCCAGCACCCTCCTCGTCCTCAACACCGGATGCCATGCCACCTGCCACCTCATGTTGCTGAAGGACACCCAATGACCTTTCTCCTGCTGAAACTGCAGCTGCACCCTCACCCACCTCCGCACTCCAGCTCCTCCCGCCGCAAGACTGACCGCCAGCGCACCCGACTGGTTCAGCTGCATCCTCCTCAACACGCGCTCCCTCCACAAACACGCCACAGAAATCTGGGACCTCCTTGACTCCGTCTCCCCATAACAGACTAGGGACAAGTGGCAGTGGCAATAAAGACCAGGTCAGCACCTCCGTAGTGTTTTCAATAAGTTAGATTCTATTTGTATAAGCGTGCTCAATGTAAACACTGTGCCACCTCACCAGTGTTACCCTGTATAGGAAAAGACCTTCCCTATACACTTGGAATCAAAACATATAATACAGAGCACAGTATCAAATCAGTTTAACAACCGACCCTGTTGTCAGTTGATTTTAATCATAAACACAGCACCATGCAATATATGCAATAAATCATGAAATAGTCCAAATGCAATAAACTAGAAAAATCTTGGTAGTGTTGATGTGAAGTATGTAGCGTAGAGGCAGATAGCCGACGTGTTTCGTCGTGTAGACGACTTTTTCAAGGCTTAAAAACAGAGCTGAGCAGGCACATATAAATTCCAAAATCCCCTGTTTAGTATGGGGAATTGAGACAGCAATAACGGTAGTCCAAACTTCTGACTTGAACCTTGTATATAGCAACAATACTTTTGAGCACTTGCAATAGTTGTAATTAATGTAAGCAGCGAGATTAGGTGATTTGTCTGGTTCATGTAAGCGTCTGGATTCCAAAACACAAAGCGGGAGCATTCTTGTAAAACAGAGGGACAATGTGCTCGTTATGATAAACGTAGCCACAAACCAGAAAATACAAATGTGTTTATACAGCGTCCATAGTCACAGCTGAAAATAACCCGTCATATGTCGCGTGTCCTGCTTCATGTGGAGAAGTCCTCCGACATCGCCTTCCTCACGGAAATCTGGACGAACTTCAGCTCGGGCCCGGACATCGCCACCGCCATCCCCGACGGCTACAAGATCACCCGCAAGCACAGCACCATCTGACCAGGAGGCCGCATCACCATCATCCACAAGACCTCCCTCTGCCTGACCACCCACTCGGACGACCCAACGACAACCATGGAACATCTCCATTTCCAGGTCCCGACCAACCCCAACACCACTCTCCGCGGCACCCTCATCTACAGACCTCCTGGCCCCCGTCTGCGCTTCACCAACACCATCATCGACTTCATCGCACCCCAGGCTCTCACATTTACCAATTACATCCTACTCGGCGACCTCATTTTCCACTTGGACAACCCCAACTTCCAGAACACTGCATCCCTTCTGGAGAACCTCGCTAACATCAGACTCAAGCAGTTAGTCACCTCTCTGACCCACGCAGCAGGACACACGCTCGTTCCCATCTTCTCTGCCAGCAAAAACATCACCTACAACCACACCTCCGGACTCCTCTGAACCGACCACCACTGCATTCATTCCGCCTTCACCAACCCACCATACACCACCTCACCCACCGCCCCCCGCCGCAACTGGAACAAGGTCACCGAAGAACATCTCACTGCCTCTCTCAGCACAACCACACCGCCAACATCCATAGACAGCAATACCTCAGCACGCAACCTCCGCCAATGGATCTCCAACTGTTCCGACGTGCTGGCGCCCCTCAAAAAAGCATCCGACAAGCAACACTCCAAAAAACCCATTTGGTTCACTACTGCCCTCCACGAGTCCAGACGGACGTGTAGACAGTAAGAGAAGAGATGGAGGAACAACAAAACCCCGGAAACCCACGCAACTTTCAAAGCCGCTGTCACCACCCACCACCTCCTCCTCAAAACTACAAAGAAAATGGCCCTCCAAGACAGAATCAACGCCAATGCACACAACGGCAAAAAACTCTTCGCCATCTTGAAGGAGTTCGCCAAACCCAACATCAAGACCTCAAAAGTCCCACCCTCCCAAGACCTCTGCAACAAACTCGGTTCCTACTTCCACCACAAGATCAAGCAAATCTACAACAGCTTCGTCACCCAAGACCCACCCATCACTCCCACTACCACCACACACGGCAAAGTCACCACCAATAGATCCTGCTCAACTGGACCCCGCTCACCACAGGAGACACTCTCAAGACCATGAATAGCATTTACTCTGTAGACCCCTCAGAACCCTGCCTGCACAAAATCTTACACAGAGCCACCACCTCCATCGCCCCCGAACTACGCCACACCATCAACAGCTCCATCAAGACCGCCACCTTCCTAGACAACTGGAAGCATGCCAAGATCAACCATCTGCTGAAGAAACCGTCCGCCGACCCGACAGACCTCAAGAATTTCAGACACATCTCTCTGCTCTCCTTCCCCGCAAAGGTCCTCGAGAAGGCCATCAACGCACAACTATGTCCTGTTCTCCTCTCAATCCGGCTTCCGAAGCAACCACAGCACCGAGACCGCTCTCCTCGCTGCCACCGATGACATCTGTTCCCTCCTCGACTGGGGAGAAACAGCAGTTCTCATCCTCCTGGACCTCTCGGCCGCCTTCAACACCGTCTCCCACTGCACCCTAAGCACGAGACTCCATGACGCCAGCATCCGCGACAACGCCCTGGACTGGATCCGTTCCATCCCACCGGTAGAACACAGTGAATTAGACTACCACCGTTCCTCTCAGAACCCACAGAGATCGGCTGCGGAGTCCCCCAGGGCTCTTCCCTGAGCCCCACCCTCTTCAATGTCTACATGGCCCTGCTCACAGTCAGGAACCAGGGACTCAACATCTTCTCCTACGCCGACGACACCCGGCTGATCCTCTCCTTCACCAATGAGCCCACAATCGCCAGAAACAACTTTCACGATGGGATGAAGGCCGTCGCTACCTGAATGAGAGGCAGCTGACTCAAGCTCAACTCGGACAAGACCGAAGTCCTTATCCTGGGGCCCAACACCTCATCTTGCGACTCCTGGTGGCCCACTGCATTAGGAACCCCCCACACCCACGGACCACTCAAGAAATCTCGGCATCATACTGGATTTCTTGCTCACTATGAACTGCCAGATCAACGCTATCGCCTCATCATGCTTCCACTCTCTTCGCCTGCTTCAAAAGACCTTCAGATAGATCCCCACTGAGGCCAGAAAGATGGTTGCCCACGCACTCATCAGCAGCAGACGCGACTACGGCAAGGCACTCTAACCAGGCGTCACCCAGAAACTCCTCAGGAAACTACAGAACGTTCAAAATACTGCAGTCAGACTGGTCCTCAACATCCCCCTCCGCAGCCACATCCCCGAACACCTACGAGAACTCCACTGGCTCACAGTCAACAAAAGAGTAACCTTCAAGCTCCTCACACACGCCTACAAAGCCCGACATGCCGCCCGACCAGCATACCTGAACCACCGCGTCTCATTCCACATACCCACCAGACACCTTCGCTCTGCCCACCTGGCCCTTGCCACCATTCCTCGGACCCGCAAGACCATGACCGGAGGAAGATCCTTTTCTTACCTCGCTGCCAAATCCTGAAACACCCTGCCTCTCCACCTGAGGCAATCCCCGTCACTGCCCCAATTCAGGAAGGATCTCAAGACCTGGATTTTCAACTGAAACTCAGCGCCCAGTCGGACCTGAATACCCTCCCAGCTCCTTCAGACCCTCACAAGTATGTAGTCGCACTGAACAAATACTGATTGGTTGATTAATTGAAACTTTAATCAATCAGATCAGAGACCCTGAAGCACTCATCCCCTGCAGAGCCACCATATCTCAGATTTCTTACTGCACGTTGTGTGTTAGGGAGTCTCCCTGAGCTCTGCTCAGTCACACTGTTTCAGATCTCAACGTTTGACCTGTCAGCTATCCAGTTGATCTCTAAACCTCTGGGCAGCATCTGAAGTACAGTTTGGTGGTGCCATTTCCTATTTTTCACCATGATGGTTTCAAAAAGACGCTTTTCAGGCCTTGTAAGTCCTGTGGGAAATTAAGGCTCTTCTCTGAGGACCCTCACAAGAAATGTTTGTACTGCCTATTCCCTCAACACAAACCCAAGGAGTGCCATACTGCTGTGCTTTTTCAGCTAAGACCCTTAAAGATCATGAGGCCAGACTGCTTCTTTGGCTCCAGAAAAAGTGGGCACCATCTGAATCAGAGTCTGAGTGTGAGGAGAGGGGACATTCCTCCTCAAAAAAGCAAGAAAATGAGGGCTCCTCCTCATCTGAGAAAGACTGTCAGAGGGCTAAATTCCACAGAAGGGAGGCCAGTGTTAAAAGGTTGAGAAGCAAAGGGCCAGCTGGACCTTCTCCCTCTCATAGAAGACCTGCCTCCTCACCTCCATCTGCTCTGCTACTCCTTTCAAGGAGCGATTGATGAAGAAAATATATCCATCTCCGGATCCTTCGACGAAGAGCTCCCCGTTGACGACCGCTGTATCATCTCAGGTATCCTCTTCTATGCCAGTGACGACAGCTACATCTACTACGTTGACGGCCAGGACGACGACCACCACTTCTTCATCGTCGGTGAAGACTCAGACGACAGAATCATCATCTTCAATTAAACCATCACCTACGACACGGATTTCCGCAGCAGCTCCATCAATGCCGTCAGCTTCATCCAATGTCCGTCCGTCAATGAGAATTCTATCCGGGGCTATGTCGTTGACGACCCCATCGACGGCAGTGAAGGATATTTTGTACATCTTAAGCAAAAGCATAACGTCATCTATGCCACAGCACATTTCTAAGGTTTCACCTTTACACCCAGAACACCTGCTAGAAATGTGGGAATCGGGGGATGAAAATCTCTTTGGGCCTGCATATAGCCCTTCTCAGCTCAACATAAAGTGTCAAGAGACTGAAGATGAAGATATGGACCAAGAGCAGTCTACATATTTGGAGAGTGAATTTTCTTTACGTGACAGAGGCAAAGAATTAGCTCAAGAGTATCATACATTCTAGGACCACTACCCATACAAGGAACCAGAAGAGGAACAGCATCATGCGCAAAGGGTTAGCATTGTGGTCTCTATCTCTTTGATCACCGATTTGCGCATGATGCTCAATGATTATTACAAGAGGTTCCCAGAGGTCAATGCCCCGACTCAGCAACCACCTCTAAGATTAGTAATTTCAGAGTCTGTCTCTCTTCCAAGGAGCCCTGCCAAACCAAAAAGAGAAAGACCAGTATTGCCACCTATTACTGCAAGGGACACTTTAGCTGACAGTGACGTGATCAGCAGGAGGAAATCCACTTAGACTCTGCAGAGGACCAATCTTAATGTGACGATTATGTGGCTCCACTGTCAGCATCGCCTACTCCTCCAGCGGATTCGTCATCAGTCGATATTAGTGGCTTCCATGACATTCTGGAGAGAGTGTCCTAGCGCTTTGATCTTCCTCTTCCAGCTAAACAAACCGAGTGCTTTCTCTACGATTCTAAAGACACGGATCAGCGCACTATAAGATCTATCCCTATTGTTGATTTTATCTGGCAGGAAGGATTAAAATTATTGAAAGCACTGGCTTCAGTCGAAAGCTTGACAAAAAATGTAAGACTCTTGATGATTCATCAACTTGCCTTATTGGTCAATCTCGTCCAGACTCTGTAATAATGCAAGCGGCACAACGATGGGCTAAAAATCTATCCTCGCCTTGCCATCCTGAGGAGATATGCCCGTTAGATGTGCTCAGACATGTCAGCGTCCCTAAACTATCTCCCTGAGGACAGGGAAAAAACCCAAAAAATTCTGATAGAAGGGGAGAAGGCCTTTTTATTGATAATTGACGCCGCCATGGACACTTATACAGCCTTTCGGCAAATGGCACGGGCAGCAGTATTGCATCACCAAGGGGAGGCTGAAAGCTACGTCGTTTGCTGGTAGGTGCAGACAAAAATACTAGTCATGCCCTTTGATATGGAAAACGTATTTGGCAAACATGTGGATCATGCCTTGCAGTCCATAAAAATCTGGCACTGAAACAGCTTGTTTACTGGGCACTTTGCAACAGCGGCGATTCTAGTCTTTTCGTGTCAGAGGCAGTGGTCAATTTTCTTCCCGAGTGCCATTCCAACAAAATAGATACCAGCCCTACTCCCAACGGATTTTGAACCTCATACTCATCGCAGCAACCCTACAGGTCAATGACAGCATCCTCATGTTCTAAGCAGCCAATGTGTCAACGTCCTTCGGCTGGAGGAAAGTCACAAGATGATTTCAGGAGGCAATGATATAATGCAGGCACCTGTTGCCTCAGTCCCACTACAATGCAACACTCCCCTTTCCAAATTTTACAATCACTGGAAGTACATCTTTTCTGACAAATGGGTGTTGGACATAAATCAGCACTGTCACACACTGGAATTTGTTCAAAAGCCTCCCAATCTCCCTCCGCGCAGGTCATCGCATTGCCATCTTTCCCTGCTACAGGAGGAAATTAATTTACTTCTCTCCAAGGATGCAATAGCGGAGGTCCTGCAAAGTCCACACAACATGGGATTTTATTCCAACTTTTTCCTTATCAGAAAGAAGTCAGGAAAGTGGAGACAAGTAATGGGTCCAAGGCTCCTAAACAAATTAATCAAGAAACAACCCTTCAGGATTTTATCCCTGCAGGAGATTCTACAACTAGTAGATACAGGGGACTACATGACCTGCCTGGATCTGCTGGATGCGTGTTTCTAAATCCCCATCTGCCTAAAGCAGAAAAAGTTTCTACGGTTCGAGGTGGCAGGGTGTCATTACCAATTCAAAGTACTCCCCTTTTGATTGAGGTCGGTTTCCAGAGTCTTCACAAAATGCATGGCTCCAGTGGCGGCTTTTCTCAGATGATCTGGAAACCAGGTTGTTCAGTACCTGGACGGCTGGTTAAAAAAGGGTCCCACTTCTCACTCTGCAAAACAATCGATTCAGGCCTGTCTACAACTTTTCAAATCTCTAGGTCTCTAACTGAACAAGGAGAAATCCTCTCTAATTCCATCCAGATCAACAATGATTCTGGGAGCAATTGATAAGGAAGTGTTAAAAAGCTTTTCCCAAACAGGACTGGATTATCTGTCTAAAATCACTCACAGAATCCCTATCAGCAAGAGAGTCTAAGTAGGAAAATAGTAAGAAAGCACAAGTCCATGTTGGGGATTATGTCATCCTGCATCCCATTGATTCCAAATTGTCATCTTCGCCTGCATTACAGGAGCAACTGGAAGCTCATTGGATCCAGTGCCAGGGCTCCTTCGTAGACACAATTTTGTTTACACCACAGATGAAGTCTTCAATGTCTTGGTAGAGAATACAAAGAATATCTCTCCGGGTCTCTTGTTCCTCCTCATGCAACCCCAGGTAGTGATGATGACGGACTCCTCCCGAAAAGGCTGGGGAGCTCACTTACAGGACTAGGAAGTTCACGGAAAATGGAACGTTCAGGAGGCTTTGTAACACATAAACCTCATAGAGCTGAAAGTGTTTTTCTAGGTCTTCAGGATTTTCTCCCCAGGCTTCGCAACTCATCAGTTTTGGTGAGAACAGACAAAACTACTACCATGTTTTATCTCACCAACCAGGGAGGAACACAATCACAGGTTCTGTTGGTGCAAGCTCAACAGATATGGGAATAGTTACTAGCCAACAACATCTCCTTGAAAATAGAGCATGTCCCAGGGGTACAGACAGATACCCTACGCAGGACAAACAAACAGTGCCATGAGTGGGAGCTCAACCAATGGCATTTAAGGCAGGTTTTTCAGCAATGGGTTCACCAGACCTGGATCTTTTCGCCACTCGTCGCAACAAGAAGTGCAACTTGTTCTCCAGCAGGTACCCTCAGCTGAGTCCTTGGGGAAACGCATTCCACTGCCATTGGTCAGGAATGTTTGCATATGCATTCCCTCCATTTCCATTCCTTCCCAAGGTCATACACAAGATGAAGGGGGAACCTTGCCATCTCATACTCATAGCCCCAGTGTGGCCAAGGCTGTATTGCTTCACCGGGCTTCTTCGCCTATCAGAGTGCCCGCACATCCCATTCCAACCAGAAGAGGATTTCCTGTTGTTGAACGAGGGGCAAATTGTATATAGACAGGTTTGTTCTCTCAATTTGTCAGCTTGGCTCCTCACGCCATGAGTTCAGGACTCTTAAGTCTTTCTGAGGTTTTCAAACCGATTCTCCAAAACACTTGTGCTGCATCCACAAACAAATGTTACTCTACAAAGTGGAAGAGATTTTGCTGATGGTGTACTTCTCAGTCCCTCCATCCTCTCTTGTGTAATCCAGAGCAGATTCTCTTTTATCTGCTGCAGCTAGCAAAATCAGGACTCATTCATTCATCTAATAAAGTCCATCTTGCCGCCATCTCCAGATTCAGGAGGCGTTCTGGGCAACTGTGATTATGGCTCAATAGACTGGTTAAAGAGTTCATAAAGGGCCTTTTTGGGGTCTACCCTCCAATAAAGCCTTCTCCTCTAGTTTGGCAGCTAAACTCAGTTTTATCCCAGCTCATAAGATCTCCGTTCAAACCAATCCACAAGGCTGACTTGAAAGTTATCTCTTGGAAAGTAGCTTTTCTTTTGGCTCTCCCTTCTGCAAAAAGGCTAAATGAAATCAAAGTCTTCACAATTCAAAATTCATATCTCCGATTTTGTGATGAGAGGGTCCTCCTCCAAACTAACCCTAAATTCTTCCCGAAAGAGCCAACATCTCTCCACCTAAATGAGCCCATCACTTTAACAACATTCTTCAGTACACTTTCATTACATGGAGAGAGAGCCTTGCACTCTCTTGACGTCAGACACTATAAGAAGCCAGTAAGTATTATCTCTCTCTCTCTCTCTCTCTCTCTCTCTCTCTCGCTCTCCCTCCCCCTCTCTCTCTCTCTCTCTCGCTCTCACCTTTATTATGAGTCTGTGAGGTAATGCTTCTTGTATCCTTGGGCTGAATTCACTATTTTGATTTTAAAATTACTGTATTATTTCTAATTATGATGGTGGGATGGTTTGCCCTATCCGCCTCCATTGTTCACTTGGCAGTGCTTACTGGTCTGATTCAAGTATGTGACTCTATAAAAGATACAATACTGTAGAAAAAACATGTTTCTTACCTGTACACTGTGGTTCTCCAGTATTGATATCTTTCATAGATTCACATGCGGCCCTCCCTCCTCCCCGTTAAGGCATACCAATTACTTACCTCCGTTTTTTCCTACATCACACTTGTGCCTGATATCTCAGGTATGGTGGCCCTGCAGGGGATGAGTGCTTTAAGGTCTCTGCTCTGATTGGTTGAAATTTGGATGCTTTAAAACAATGTGAATTGGCTACCAATGTCTAAGTTTTCTTTGGGGTTTTAATGCTAATGCTTTAACACTGCTTACATTACTGTTACCGTTGGACTCCCACCATGACAACAGGGAAGATTGAAGCGTGTGAATCTATGAAATATATCAATACTGGAGAACCATAGGGTACAGGTAAGTAAATTGTTTTTTCCCCCATTACTACCTGGTCACAAAGAATGATGGGGGACTGAGGCCGATCTTGAACCTGAGAGTGTTGTGGAAGGAGAAGTTCAATATGTTGACATAGTTTGGTATTAATGAACTCAAGGATTTGATGGTGTGCTTGACTTGCAGGACACATACTTCCATGTGCAGATCTTGCCGTGCCACACGCATTGCTTCTGCTTTGAGATGGAGTCAGAGCATTTTCAATTCCCTCTCCTGCTATTTGGTCTTACCTCTTCCCCTCGGGTGTTCACAAAAATCATGGCAGTGTTCTTGAACCATCTTCACAAGTGAGAGATGCCTGCAGGACAGTATCTCAATGACTGGCAGTTGAAGGTGGGCTCACCTCAGTTCGTCTTGGACTGCCTACAGTTTTGTTGCTGTCCACATTGGGTATTTTTGATCAATGAGCCAAAATTGCCCCTTCAGCCTTTGTTGAGGATTCCCTTTATACGGGCATTCCTAGTCACAGTGGTATCAATCAGTCAGGGACATTCAGGTTATAATCCTGATGTTTCAGAATGAGCATTTGTTCTGGCCTTGCTGGTTCTGAGGCTTCTTGAGCTCTTGGTCTCATGCCTCCTACTAGCACCTCGTACCTGTTAACATGTACTGACCATTCAATGGAACTTTCACCTTTATCTGGCTCAGTACTGGGGTGCCTCTCAGACAAAATTTACAGTTTGGACAAGGTGGCCCTGGATCTGCGGTGGTTGAGGGCAGATCTCTATCTGGCATCCCCAAACGTCATGGTGGTGACACATGCGTCATCTCTGTGCTGGGGAGACATTAGAATAATAGCAAAATCTGCAGCCTCTGACCATGAATGGAACAGTGCTATCACATCAACCATTTGGAGCAGTGAACTACCCAATGGGTCCTCAAGGCTTTTCTGATTTCCATAAGGATCAGGTCAGTACAGACCCTGATGGATAACCTGATCTTCATGTGGTACTGCAACAGGCTGGTTAGAGCGGGGTCCTGTGCCCTCGGTCTCGTTGTCCTAAGGTCGAGGAAGAGGCCTGACCCTTACTGAATGTCTCTGATGGTCAGCCACTTTGCAGTTTCCTACAACATCAGGGCAGATGAACTTAGCAGGTGTCATCTGGCTGCCCACAAGTGACTTCTGCACCTGGAGGTGGCACATGGCGTTCTCGCCCAGTGATGCATGCCTTTGATAGATCTGTTTGCCACCTCTGAGAACACTAAAACCCATTCCACAGTTTGCCCCCACCGCCTCCCCAAGGTTCCTTAGGGATAGGTCTCCTTTACACGTTTCCCTTTCAGCCACTCATTCCATGGATTCTGAACAAAGTCTGGTGGGACCAGGCTCCACTCATTCTGAACGCCCCTGATTGGGCTCAGAAAGGCTGGTACTCAGAGCTCTAGAATCTCAGCATATGCCCTCTACGGTCTTTGAGGGTGGGCCTGCTGTACTTGCAGCAGAACAGAATCCTGCATATAAACCTCCACAATCTACACCTACACGTAAAGCTAAACTCCATTCCTGAGGCATGAGACCTGTGCACTTCTCTCGCTCAACAGACTGCAAACATAGTAATGCCACTTACAAAATTAATTCCCTTCTTTTATATTATGCAATAATATGCCATTAACTCAAACCTTTAAAAACGACAATGTCTAAGCGTCAGAAGTGTTTTTCTACGCCATATAAAAACTGTTTATAAATCTTGGTTTTGATCTGAGGTTACAGTCCAAATTTTCTCCACTGTAGATTCATAGTACTTGCGATGTTATTCACTGCTCACTTCTGATGATCTGACTGCTGGGTTCTAAAAGGAAATATGATGAAAGATTGACTTTAACGACGTTCGAAATGATGCTAACAGTAGCAATATTACGAAAATAGATCTGAGCATTATGGGCCAGCCTTCTTAAGTTGTGTTTTTATGCTTTTTCTCAGGATTTTCTCGGGCAGGTGTTCTGCACTCTTGGTGAAATAGTTGGATCTCTCGGAGGCAGACTCGAAAAATCTCTAGTGTAAGTATGTATACATTGCTTTACAAACAAGTGCAAATAAAGGCTGATTCAGCCATCTTTTAATTAAAACTTGGAGCCCACAGGCTCGTGTATATTGTACATCTTAAAAAAACGGAATCATCTTATCCTTTTATTATTTTTTAAGTCATTTTCATGTGGGGTTATTAACTCATACCTTTTGGAAATACTTTTGCATTTTTTATCTTGGGGATTGCAAGTCATATTTCCTGCCACACATACCATGATAATGGAAACTCTTTTTGTAGGATTTTCTCAAATGACACAAGATAAGAGTTGTTTTTTTGAGTCTGTTTCTAGTGTATTTTTGACGGCCAAACACTTGAGGACAGCTGCATAGTGTATTTGGATGAATTCAAAGGTTTTCGGAGAAACAATGGGGCTCATTGATGAGGATTGTAAAGAATCTTCCATTTCTCCATGGTCACCCTAGATCTTTTGACTATTTATGGACCCCACTTTTGTTGGTATTACGACTCAGTGCACTGTGATACGGCCATTCCGTGTGTGAGCTCTTTCCTTAAAACTACTGTAAAACCTTCCATTAAGGCCATTGTAATTTGGTTCAGAAATTGCACTAGTGATGAGGAAATTAAATGGTAAATGTTTGCTGCAGTGTGTATTTACACCATCAACGTAACTGATGTGTATGGCTCTAGAGAACACCATTGTGCTGTACCTGTCCTGCAGTTTAAAGGTACTTCAGTGTCCCATGGCAAGGAGTGGAGTTCCCAAATGGGGCTATCAGGAATTGAAACCGTTCATTCCCAAAACCACACTATACTTTTTGTCTGTGCTCTCATAGGAGAGAAAGCCAGTTCACCAATGGGCGATCATATCCATAAGGTAGTGTCTAGAAGGAGGGACAAGGCTCCTGGAGCTGGAAGATAACCAGGACCAACTTGGATGAGGGATTGTAAGAAGTATGTGCTGAAAAAGTAGTGGGAATTTTGACAGAAATTAGCCAGAATTTGGTGTAGGTAACTCCTCAATTACAGGAGAAGTCTGACACCTTACCGTCACCTCTTCAAAAAATTCCTTGATCTGTGAAGACAACTCCGTAAGAAAAAAGACTCTTCCAGAAAGCTGGAAGAGAGAAGACCCAAGGACTCCTGATTCGTGCTGGGACCTAGAGACTCAAACTGCTCTTCACGTAGCATGTCTTGTGTTTCCTCCTACCATTATACAAAAAGCAGAAGGGCTCTTGACTCCTAAAATACCCAGTTGACTACTGTGGACTGGACGCTGTGAGAGCCCTGGCTAGAGAGAGATCTATTGCCCAGAAGCTCACCCTGAAGAGTGCAGGAGTGACCAAGAGTGCTTTTTCCAGAGCCAATAACTGATTCACCTCTGTTTTCCTGGTGGCATACTTCGAGATTCAAGGCAACATGGCAGGGATAGGTTTACTGAAAGTGCGGCAGGAGTCCTTTTGGCAAAACTGAAATGCCAGCCATCCACCATGCATTGCAGATGCCAATCATTTAATTTTCCTTTGCAGAAACAAAACCCTAAAGTCAGTAATTTCATGGCTCTGATTTGCTGGGAGTTTTCTCTCAGCACGTTGGTTTTATTTTTGTTGTTCGGTATTCATGACCACCAGCCTTTCCCTGGCAGTCCCAAAAAGGACAAATTCTCCTCAGAAGAATGTTGACTGATGGATACATGGTGGTCAGGCTGTCGGTCAGAATTTTCTGCCAGTAGAGCCAGCTAAGACTCCACGGACTGTGCATTCATCACTTTTTAGCAGAGACCCTGCATCTTTTAAACTCTAAATGACTCTCTTATTCATATTCCACCTCTGCAGTGCCAGACCAAGGAGCAGAAGGTACACTCTCAACGGGCAAGATATCAAGGTTCATTACATTTGGCACTTTTTGCTGTGAAGAAAAAGACTTCTGTGCGACCTTAAAGTGAAGGTATCTGGCCTCGTGGAGCTCTGCCTGTCGAAAGATTCCAGCCTAGGCCTCCTGATGGATTTCAAGAACCAAAAACTGATTGAGTCATAAATTAAAGTATTGTACCAGCACAAGGCGACTTCAAAATTCTACTTTGTCCCACTGGTAGTTTTTGGTACCAAAACTGAAGGCTTCAGCAGAAGCCCATCAATGATGTATTTGATTTCAAGAGACCCTCTGCATCTTCAACTTCCTTCCTTGGCCTGTCGGAGGACTTGGAGCTCCAGAAAAACTTCCTAGTCAAAAAGTAAAAATTTCGACCAGTGTCAACTGCTTAGTTAACCTGGCCTGCACTCCAAAACAGCTGGCCTGAAATTGTACCTGGGTCTTTTTCAGCCAGTAACTGTGACTTTCAATGACACTTTGGGCTTTACTTAGACTTAGTCAGACAGGGTACTGTATTAGAACGTGGCAGATGTCCTGTTCTCTGCTCTTAGTGTGCTATTGACTATAATGCACTTGTAATATGGTGGATAGAACATCCACCACATTTTTGACAGAGTGCCCCACCTGCCAAACTGTTAATATCCTTAGTGAATGCCCTCATCAAGTCATGACAGGAGCATAAAAACTGCATATTTTTTGCCTCACCAACCTCAGCTCAGTAGGTGCAAACATACCTCCCTAATTCTAAACAGTTCATCTCCATGCCCACCTGATGTAAACCTTGCTTTAAAGCCATGATGATTGTGCTATCAGAACTCTCAGGAATGTAAAGCCACCAGGTTTAAAATGCACAATCCTGGACGGTCCCTGTGCTCAGCCAGTCATGCACTTGTTTCTGTGGCTAAGGCTAGAACAGTGACATGATGCAATTGGGCTTTTTCAATATCTGCAGCTAGATGCTTGAATGCTCTTTCCTCAAACTGCAAACTGAAACAGTTTTATTTTCCTTCATAACAATGCTCAAAGCCTGGTAAGGATATCCAGAGCTAAAGATCTAGAAAGAGACCATTATTTCCAAACTTGATACAAACACACATGGGCTACTTTGGCAACATGGTATCTACGATAGTTTGGAGACAATATATTTATTGATAACTTAATTCTGAGAATTAGCTGGCAAAATAGTAATTTTTCACCACAAATTCCTAAAAAATTGTGAACAAAGCCATAGGCGATACAAGTAGGCCAGGAATTGAAATTTCCATTGGCCTATCATTTTCAAATCATGTTTTTAAACTTCCACATTTTGACTTCCTGTTATTTGTCTATCCTGTCTCTTCAAAGAAGAATCTCAGTTATATGTTATGACTGTAATAGAAAGGGCAAGGTGGAAAAATAAAACAAAATACACACATATCACAATCTCAGGCCATGCACAGCAGGGCTGCCAATTCGACAGGATCATAGAACAGTGGCATCACTTAGGTTCAGACAGCAGAAAGGTTACACCAGTTTTGTACTGAAATACTACCTTTTCAATCCTAAAAATTTCATGTTGATACCCAAATATCATTCTGTCATTTTTTTGCGAGTAGTTCATGTACTGCCACACTTGGTTCATGGAAATCATTTAGGGGTACCCAGGGGGTCACAGTTGCGACCCCTGGCTTGCCCCTTGCTACCCCTGGCACTGCCTTTGCGACCCCTGCCCTCAAAGGTGGCAAAATCAGTGCCAAGAACACAGGGTGTCTCACATTATCAGAGTTAGGCTCTTACCTAGTTTTGTGCTCATTTTTATTACATTAATAGTGAATAATAGTTTATTATTCACTATTAGTGTAATAAAAAGTGGAACAGCAAGATCTGAACCTTCACTGACATCTTAAATAAGAAAAATAATATGGTTTTAATGCATGTTGTGTGCGTGCATGTGGGTGAGAGTGAGTTTGGGTGAGAGAGCGTGTATATGTGTGAGCATGTATGTTTGTATATGGGATTGTGGATGTGTGTCAAAACGAGTGAGTAAGTATAAGTGAGTCAGGGTAAAAGTAAGTGAGAGAGTGCGAATGAGTGATTCAGGGTGAGCAGATGCGCAAGAGTTGGTGAAAATTAATGAGTGCAAGTCAGTGCTAATAATAGAATGAGTGTGAATAAGTGAATGTAAGTGAACATGTGTTGTTATGCTTGCAGATCCACAGTTGGACCTGGCATACTTCTTGGCTTATAGAAGCACCCTTGACAAAATGTTGACACTGGAATACTGGAGTCAGTACTTGCATAAGGGATACCCTTGGCAAAATGCTACTGCTGGCACTCTGTAGGTAAATTTTGGCATGGGGCACCCATGAAAAAATGCAAGCACTGGCCTCCTGGAGGAAATTCTTGGAATAGCTGGCACCTGTGGCAAATTGCTTGTGATGGCACGTTGGAGGAAATTCTTGGCATATGGGAAGACAACTGTGGCAAGGTCATGGGGCCATCCATGACAAAATGTGATCATTGACATATTGGACATAACCTTTGACATAAGGGTCCTCCATAGTGCTAGAGAAGCTGGACAATGCTGGCTGTGGCATATTGTATGTAATGTTTGGGCAAAAGGGGCCACTATGGAAGAATGCTGGTCCTAGCAATGGAGGTAATTATTGACATAAGGGGCCACCCATAGGACATTATAAAGATATAATTGTGTGAACTCATGGGGACTGTCTGAAATCAGTCGCTTGGCACACCATGCAAGGACTTGAATATTTAGTGAGTGGTTTTTTTAGAGCTTATGGCCTTTTAGCAAATTTATGTGAAAATTGTGCATTAAAATGTACTAGTAAAGCCCATTCTTTTAAAAAGTTTCTCAGGGAAGAGAAACCCCTACCCTTTGTTCTCCCCTAGAAGGCTATATATAATATTAATCATGCAATTTTGTGTAACGTCAGTGTTAGAACTGGGGGTCTCCAGTTGGCAATGGTTTGCACCTTTGTCCAAATAGGGACCCCTGCTTCTAGTCAGGATAAGGGGGATACACTCCTAAAATAACCCCTGCTCACCCCCTGGTAGCTTGGCACGAGCAGACAGGCTTATCTCAGAGGCAGTGTGTAAAGCATTTGTGACCACATACAGTAATACAGTGAAAACACTACAGATGGACACCACACAGGTCGTTTATGTAAAAATAAGTAATCTTTATATAGACTTATCAAAAGACCCAATAGCAAAAATCCACCATACAGTACTCAAAAATAGACTTAAAATGATAGAGACAGTTCACGTTATTTTCAAAAATAGGATAGTCAATCAAATAAAGCTTGTAGCAACAAATAACTCCACTTGGAGTTATCACGACGTCGTGACCGGTGGAAATCCCAAAGTACGGCGCCGACCGCGAGGTGCGCGGCGTCGGGCCCGGAGTCGAGCAGACCCACAAAGAACAGTACCTGGAATTCGATGAAAACAAAGACGGTGCACGGCGTCGGGGAGGTGATGCTTCGTTGGCGCCGGCGGCGCCGGTTCCTTACGACCCCAGGGGAGGTGATGTCTCGGTTCCTTACTGCAGCGCAGGGGAGGTGAGCGTCGGTTCCTTACTGTGTCGGGGACGTGACGTCACGGATGGCGGCGAGGCGTCGGTTCCTTACGATGGTGCGGCGTCGATGGATTCGGGGTCACCCATGTCGAGGATCGGCTCCGCGATGATGAAGCCCTGGCGTCGGTGAAGTCGGGGCTGCGGTGCGAGTCGGGACGGTGCGTCGTGAGCGTCACGAGCGGTGTCCTCTGCTCCGGTGCAGGCAGCGGCCTCGATGACGGCTCGGAGTCGATGTCGCACGGCGTCGGCAGGCGTCGGGCCTACGGTGCAAGTCGGGGCGGTGCGTCGTGCTCTTCACGAGCGGTGCCCACGGCTCGGTGCAGGTTACGGCGTCGCTCGCCGGCGTCGGTGTTGCAATTCCCTCTGTTAGCAGCTAAAACAGCAGTTCCAGATGCAGGCAAACAGAAGGGGTGAAGTCTTTGTGTCCCTGTGACTTCAGGCAGGAGGCAAGCTCAGTTCAAGCCCTTGGAGATTCCCTTCTTCAAGATGACAAAGCACAGCAAAGTCTTTTCTCCTGTCCTTGGCAGAAAGCAACCACTGCAGGCCAACCCCAATCAGCAAAACAGCACAGGGGCAGTACTCCTCCTTCAGCTTCTCCGGTTCTTCTCTTTGGCAACAGGTTTCTTGATTTCCCAGAAGTGATCTAATTTCCTAGGGGTCTGGGTCCCCTTTTATACACCTTTTCCCTTTGTTCTCTGAAGGCAGAGAGGCCTTTGCCTAGTCCAAACCAGTTCTGGTCAGTCCTGGAGCACTTTGTTTTTCTGACTCCTTCTTTCCTTTGAGAGTGAGGGGCAGAGCCATCAGACGCCCGGCAGGAGGTGGAGCCAGCATTGTGGAAGGCAGGCACAGCCCTATTCAGACCCAGGTGCAACTCCTCCCACCCATCCTCCTTCAGGCAGACCTATTCAGCCTAGTGCTGACTCACCCTGCCTCCTGGAATCCCCCAGCCCCTGTCACTCACAAACCCAGACACACAATACACAACCTGAGCAGAGGCAGCTGGATGGTTTAGGCAAGAAAATACCTACTTTCTAAAAGTGGTATTTTCAAACAAAGAATGTTAAAACCAACTTCACTAAAAGATGTATTTTATCATCCTGAGTTCAGGCATACTAAATTCGTTTTTCTACCATGTTCCCTGGGTCAGTTAGGATTATAAGGTGTAATAATCAAACTGCCCATTCTGGCCTATGGAGAACAGGTAGCCTTGCAATAGTGAAAAACGAAAATGGCTGTAATTCACTATTAGGACAGGCCACACACACCAGGGCATGTCCTACCTTATACTTACAATGCACCCTGCCCTAGGGCCTACTTTAGTGGTGACCAACATGCAGTAAAGGGAAGGTTTAGGGACTGGTGAGTGGGTGTACTCACCAAGTCGACATGGCAGCCCTAGGCTGCACACAGGCTCTGCGATGGCAGGCCTGAGACACACTTTACAGGCTGCTTCTGTGGGTGGCACAACCAGTGCTGCAAGCCCACCAGCAGCATTGGATTTACAAGCCCTGGGCACACTCAGTGCACTGTACTAGGGACTGACAAGTAAACCAATCATCCAATCATGGAGTCACTAATCCATACATCAATTTACAGTAGGGAGCACTTGCACTGTGGCACTGAACAGCAGTGGCACAGTGCCCAAAAGCATCTAAAACCAGCAAAACATAAGAGGCAACAGCAAAAAAGGGAAGGGAGACCCACGCCAATGGTGCCAAGTCTAACACGTGTCCCCTCCAGCTGAAATGTGGGGAGAACTACCCTTCCTCCTGGGAGTTCTCATCACTAAGGCGGAAAAATCTGGACAGACCATCAGCATTGGCGTGTTCTGTACCAGGGCGGGGTTCCACCGTGAAGTCCATCCCCTGTAGGGAAATGGACCACCTCAACAGTTTTGGATTCTCACCCCTCATCTGCATTAACCATCTGAGGGGCCTGTGGTCTGTCTGAACCCGGAAGTGAGTCCCAAACAAATATGGTCTCAACTTCTTCAGCGCCCAGACCACAGCAAATGCCTCACGTTCAATCGCACTCCACCTCTGTTCCCGTGGGAGTAACCTCCTACTAATAAAGGCTACAGGTTGGTCTAGGCCCTCCTCATTCATCTGTGAAAGCACAGCCCCAACACCATGCTCTGAAGCATCTGTCTGCACAATGAATTCCCTTGAGAAGTTGGGCGCCTGAAGCACGGGCGCCGTGCACATGGCAGATTTCAGGGCATCAAAAGCCTTTTGGCAGGCATCAGTCCAGTTCACTTTCCTGGGCTGCTTCCTGGAAGTCAGCTCAGTCAAGGGTGCAACAATGTTGCCATACCCCTTGACAAACCTCCTGTAATACCCGGTGAGTCCTAAGAAGGCCCTCACCTCTGTTTGGGTTTTGGGGGGTTCCCAAGCCAGGATGGTATCTATTTTGGGTTGTAGGGGCGCCACCTGGCCGCTCCCAACCTGGTGTCCCAAGTACACCACAGAACCCTGCCCTGTTAGACTTGGCACCATTGGCGTGGGTCTCCCTTCCATTTTTTTGCTGTTGCCTCTTATGTTTTGCTGGTTTTAGATGCTTTTGGGCACTGTGCCACTGCTGTTCAGTGCCACAGTGCAAGTGCTCCCTACTGTAAATTGTGTTATGGATTAGTGACTCCATGATTGGATGATTGGTTTACTTGTCAGTCCCTAGTACAGTGCACTGCGTGTGCCCAGGGCTTGTAAATCCAATGCTGCTGGTGGGCTTGCAGCACTGGTTGTGCCACCCACAGAAGCAGCTTGTAAAACGGGTCTCAGGCCTGCCATTGCAGAGCCTGTGTGCAGTCTGTGACTGCCATGTCGACTTGGCAAGTGCAGCCACTTGCCAGTCCCTAAACCTTCCCTTATCTTCATATCAGACACCCCTAAGGTAGGCCCAAGGGCAGGGTGCATTGTAAGTATAAGGTAGGACATGCCCTGGTGTGTGTGGCATGTCCTGATAGTGAATTACAGCCATTTTCGTTTTTCACTATTGCAAGGCTACCTGCTCCCCATAGGCCAGAATGGGCAGACTGACTATTACACTTTATAGTCAGAACTGACCCAGGAACATGGTAGAAAAACGAATTTAGTATGCCTGAACTCAGAATGATAAAATACATCTTTTAGTGAAGTTGGTTTTAACATTCTGTGTTTGAAAATACCACTTTTAGAAAGTGGGTATTTTCTTGCCTAAACTTCCAAGCCTGCCTCTGCTAGGTTGTGTATTCCTTGTCTAGAGATTGAGTGACAGGGGCTGGGGGTGGCTACAGGAGACAGGGTGAGTCAGCACAGGGCTGAATAGGAAGGTCTGCATCCAGAGTGGAGGGAGGAGTTGCACCTGGGTCTGAATAGGGCTGTGCCTGCCTTCCACAATGCTGGCTCCACCTCCTGCCGGGCGTCTGATGGCTCTGCCCCTCACTCACAAAGGAAAGAAGGAGTCAGAAAAACAAAGTGCTCCAGGACTGACCAGAACTGGTTTTGGACTAGGCAGAGGCCTCTCTGCCTTCAGAGAACAAAGGAAAACTGTGTATAAAAAGGGGACCCAGACCCCTAGGAAATTAGATCACTTCTGGGAAATCAAGAAACCTGTTGCCAAGGAGAAGAACCGGAGAAGCTGAAGGAGGAGTACTGCCCCTGTGCTGTTTTGCTGATTGGGGTTGGCCTGCAGTGGTTGCTTTCTGCCAAGGACAGGAGAAAAGACTTTGCTGTGCTTTGTCATCTTGAAGAAGGGAATCTCCAAGGGCTTGAACTGAGCTTGCCTCCTGCCTGAAGTCACAGGGACACAAAGACTTCACCCCTTCTGTTTGCCTGCATCTGGAACTGCTGTTTTAGCTGCTAACAGAGGGAAATTGCAACACCGACGCCGGCGAGCGACGCCGTAACCTGCACCGAAGCCGTGGGCACCGCTCGTGAAGAGCACGACGCACCGCCCGACTTGCACCGTAGGCCCGACGCCTGCCGACGCCGTGCGACATCGACTCCGAAGCCGTCATCGAGGCCGCTGCCTGCACCGGAGCCGAGGACACCGCTCGTGACGCTCACGACGCACCGTCCCGACTCGCACCGCAGCCCCGACTTCACCGACGCCAGGGCTTCATCATCGCGGAGCCGATCCTCGACGTGGGTGACCCCGAATCCATCGACGCCGCACCATCGTAAGGAACCGACGCCTCGCCGCCATCCGTGACGTCACCTCCCCGACACAGTAAGGAACCGACGCCTCACCTCCCTGCGCTGCAGTAAGGAACCGAGACATCACCTCCCCTGGGGTCGTAAGGAACCGACGCCGCCGGCGCCAACGAAGCATCACCTCCCCGACGCCGTGCACCGTCTTTGTTTTCATCGAATTCCAGGTACTGTTCTTTGTGGGTCTGCTCGACTCCAGGCCCGACGCCGCGCACCTCGCGGTCGGCGCCGTACTTTGGGATTTCCACCGGTCACGACGTCGTGATAACTCCAAGTGGAGTTATTTGTTGCTACAAGCTTTATTTGATTGACTATCCTATTTTTGAAGATAACGTGAACTGTCTCTATCATTTTAAGTCTATTTTTGATTACAGTATTGTGGATTTTTGCTATTGGGTCTTGTGATAAGTCTATATAAAGATTACTTATTTTTACATAAACAACCTGTGTGGTGTCCATCTGTAGTGTTTTCACTGTATTACTGTATGTGGTCACAAATGCTTTACACACTGCCTCTGAGATAAGCCTGTCTGCTCGTGCCAAGCTACCAGGGGGTGAGCAGGGGTTATTTTAGGAGTGTTTCCCCTTATCCTGACTAGAAGCAAGGGTCCCTATTTGGACAAAGGTGCAAACCATTGCCAACTAGAGACCCCCAGTTCTAACATTGGTGGTCAGCGGTGAGGATTTGGACTTGCATTTGTGATTCATATACAGTGATTGGTGTACACTACTAGTGAGTGCAGACCAATACGCGACCACATACATTTTGATAGGACTTTTTTTCCTTGGAACCTTTAATTTTTGTTGAGAACTGCCAATTTTCACCATGAGCAAAAAAGGATCCATTGCACCTACAGATATTGAATTTGAAGAAGATAGGGTTGATACCTACACTGTGCCAGAACTCAAAGCTGTTTGTAAAAAGTTTAAAATCTCTATGAAAGGCCTCACCAGGAAGGAGGAGCTTCAAAAGGCGCTGAGGGCCTGGTTGGAAGCACGGAATGCCAGTGGGCAGTCCGAGGAGCCTGTGGAGGAGGCAGAGAATTTAGATGAGCAGCTTGAGGGGCCATTGGGCTTACCTGGGAGGAGAGTGCCTTCCAGGGAGGGCAGCAGTGTTTCTCAAAGGGCCTGTCTCCAGAGGAGCTGGAGGACAGGGATAAAAGCAGGATGCATGAAATGGAGATGGCCAAACTGAAACAGGGAAGCCATGATAGCCTTGAGCATAAGAAATTGGAGTTAGAAAGTAAGAGGTTGGCCATGGAAGAAAAGAAGATGCTTTTAGAGCATGAGAGAGTGGTGAGGGAGCTAGAGCTAAAGGCTAGGAGCCTAGAAATCACTCCCTCTGGTGGCAGCACACCTCCAGTGCCTGTAGAAAGTAGAGTGTACATCCCCAAGGAGGTTATTAAGGATTTCATGAAGGGGGAGGACATTGGGCAATGGTTTAAAGCTTATGAGATCGCCATGACATCACACCGGGTCCCTGAGAAGGATTGGGGAGCGGGGTTGTGGGGCCGCTTTGCAGGTGAGGGAAGGGAAACCTTGCTAGCCTTGCCCACAGTGGATCAGATGTCCTATGCCCACCTGAAGGAAGCTTTAGTGGCAAGGTATGGGTTAACTCCAGAGCTTTATAGACAGAAGTTTAGGAACTGCAAAAAGCTGGAGTCTAGTACCTGGGTGGAGTATGTGTCTTATTTTTGCAGAGCATTGGATGGATGGGTGAAGGGTAGCAAAGTAAATGACTTGCAGGAGTTCTATGATTTAATTGCATGGGAGCACTTGTCCAGTAGTTGTTTTCCAGAGCTACGCCAGCACCTTGTTGACAGTAAGCTGACTAATCCTAGGAAGCTTGCTGAGGAGGCGGACCGCTGGGTCAGTACCCGGGTCCACAAGGGTCTTGTGGGAGACTCCGCCAAAGGTGGGCAGGGTCCCCAGCAGAAGAGTGGGGGGACAAGGGTAAACAGAAGGAGTTCCAAAAAGGGCCCCAAAGTAAACCCCAAGGGAACCAAGGTAAGGGTTCCCAGCCTCCCACTGAGAAAAGACCATGGGTCCCAACAGATAAGTCTGTTCAGAAGGGGCCCAAAGCATGTTTTAGTTGTGGTCAGGTGGGTCACTTTGTAGGAAGTCCCAAGTGCCCCAATACCGTGACCACTGCACCCACTGGTGCACCACCCCGGCAGATGGCTAGTGTAGCCCTGGGGGAGGAGTTGGGTGCCCAAGGTGGGTGGGGTCCCGCAGAAATGTCCCTGGTCTCTTTAGGAGACAGTGAGATGGTCCCTAGGACCCAGCTGCCTGATAACACTAAGAAATACAGGCAGTGGGTGACCATCAATGGCCATAGGGTGGAGGCTCTCAGAGACACCGGGGCCAGTGTGACAGCTGTCAGTTGTCGGCTGGTGTCTGAGGAGCAGGTGGTCCCCAATGTATTCTACCCTGTAGTTGCCGCTGACAACTCAGAGAGCCACTGCAAGGTGGCCCAGGTTCCCTTTGAGTGGGGGGGTCTCAGGTATCCTTCAAGTAGCTGTGAGGCCAGCCATGCCTGTTGACTGTCTGCTAGGCAATGATTTGGAGAGCTCCCCTTGGGCGAAGGTGGAGCGGAGGTCTCATTTGGAGATGTTGGGTCTGCCAGAGTGGGCGTGTGTGACCACTCGGTCAATGGCAGCCGGTAAGGGTATTCAGGAGAACCTGGAGCCTGGAAGAAAGGCCCAGGTGCCTGCCTTAAAGAGAGGAGGCGGGGGCACGGGAAACCGGCCCCCGAAGTTCCCACGGTCCAGGAGGAGGCAGACCTTGAGGGGGATGCCCTGGAACCTACAGGGGAACAAGTGGCTGAACTGGGGGACCTGCCTGAGCTGACCCATTGGCAGCAGGAAGGAGGCCCCTCCAGGGAAGAGTTCTGCGAGGAGCAGAAGAAGTGCCCTTCTCTTGAGGGCTTGCGGCAACAGGCTGCAAGCCAGGCAGCAGGTGATCAGTCTGGATCACACTGGATCTACTGGGAGAATGGTCTCCTGTATAGTGAGCCTAAGGTTGCTGAGCCTGGGTCAGCCCGTGTGCTGGTGGTACCCCAGCGCTTCAGAGCCTTCCTACTGGGTCTGGCTCATGATGTGCCTTTAGCAGGACATTTGGGGCAAGACAAGACCTTTCAAAGGCTTGTCACCCACTTTCATTGGCCCCAAATGCGCAAGAGTTCAGATACTCATTGCAGGACCTGTCAGACTTGCCAGGCAAGTGGTAAGAGTGGGAGGAAGCACAAGGCTCCTCTCCAACCTTTCCCTGTTGTCAGTACCCCCTTTGAGAGGGTGGGTATTGACATTGTGGGGCCTCTGGATCCCAAGACAGCCATGGGCAACAGGTTCATCCTGGTCTTGGTGGACCATGCCACCCGGTACCCGGAAGCCATCCCTCTTCGGACAGTGACGGCCCCCGTGGTGGGACGTGCACTGATGGGGATTTTCTCCCGTGTGGGGTTCCCCAAGGAGGTGGTGTCTGACCGTGGTACCAACTTCATTTCCAAGTATATGAAGTCCCTGTGGCAGGAGTGTGGTGTAACCTATAAGTTCACCACTCCTTACCACCCCCAAGGTAATGGGCTGGTTGAGAGATTCAACCGGACCCTTAAGGGCATGATTATGGGTCTTGAAGAACCCATGAGGCGTAAGTGGGACGTCCTCTTGCCATGCCTGCTCTTTGCTTACAGAGAGGTGCCCCAGAAGTCCTTAGGGTTCAGTCCCTTTGAACTGCTGTACGGCCATCCTGTAAGAGGACCTCTGAGTCTGGTCAAGGAAGGCTGGGAGAAAGCTCCCAGGAAAACTCCCCAGGATGTATTTAGTTACATGCTGGCCTTCAGAAACCAGACTCGGCGTTTCAGACAACTCGCTGAGGCGAATCTGGAAGCCAGCCAGGAAGAGATGAAACGTTGGCATGATCAGAATGCCACTCTGATCGAGTTTCAGCCTGGACAAAAGGTTTGGGTCATGGCCCCAGTGGAGCCCTGTGCGCTCCAGGATAAGTGGACCGGACCATTTGAGGTGGTGGAGCGCAAGAGTGATGTCACCTACTTGGTGGACTTGCAGTCTCCCAGGAACCCCTTGCGGGTCCTGCATGTGAACCGCCTGAAGCCCCACTTTGAGAGGTCTGAAGTGGGCATGCTCTTAGCAACAGATGCTGGGATGGAAGAGGAGACTGAACCTCTTCCTGACCTCCTGTATGCAAAAGAGCAAGATGGGTCAGTGGATGGTGTGAACCTCTCTCCCACCCTGACCCCGGAACAGCAGAATGACTGTCGCCAACTGTTGGGACAGTTTTCTGATCTGTTCTCCCTGACTCCCAGTATCACTGAATGGTGCATCCATGATGTGGATACTGGGGACAGTCCTCCTGTGAAGCATAAAACTTACAGAGTGACTGACAGGGTGAGAGCTTGCATCAAGGAGGAGGTCTCCAAGATGTTTGCCTTAGGGGTGATTGAGTCCTCTAACAGTCCTTGGGCCAGCCCAGTGGTCTTGGTCCCAAAGGCTGCCGCGCCTGGTGCCACACCTGAACTCCGGTTCTGTGTGGACTACCGAGGACTCAATTCAGTCACCAGGACTGACGCGCACCCCATCCCCAGAGCTGATGAGCTCATTGATCGGTTAGGGGCTGCCCAGTACCTCAGCACGTTTGATCTAACGTCTGGATACTGGCAGATCGCCTTAACTGATGGGGCCAAAGAGAGGTCAGCATTCTCCACACCAGATGGGCACTACCAATTCCGGGTGATGCCCTTTGGGATGAAGAATGCCCCTGCCACCTTTCAGAGGTTGGTCAACCAGGTGTTGGTTGGGCTGGAGGATTTCAGTGCCGCCTACCTGGATGACATTGCAGTGTTCAGCGCCACTTGGGAGGAACATCTGCACCACCTCTGGGAAGTGTTGAAGGCGCTGCGGAGGGCAGGCCTCACGATCAAGGCGAGTAAGTGCCAGATCGGGCAGGGTTCTGTGGTGTACTTGGGACACCAGGTTGGGAGCGGCCAGGTGGCGCCCCTACAACCCAAGATAGATACCATCCTGGCTTGGGAACCCCCAAAACCCAGACAGAGGTGAGAGCCTTCTTAGGACTCACCGGGTATTACAGGAGGTTTGTCAAGGGGTATGGCAACATTGTTGCACCCTTGACTGAGCTGACTTCCAGGAAGCAGCCCAGGAAAGTGAACTGGACTGATGCCTGCCAAAAGGCTTTTGATGCCCTGAAATCTGCCATGTGCACGGCGCCCGTGCTTCAGGCGCCCAACTTCTCAAGGGAATTCATTGTGCAGACAGATGCTTCAGAGCATGGTGTTGGGGCTGTGCTTTCACAGATGAATGAGGAGGGCCTAGACCAACCTGTAGCCTTTATTAGTAGGAGGCTACTCCCACGGGAACAGAGGTGGAGTGCGATTGAACGTGAGGCATTTGCTGTGGTCTGGGCACTGAAGAAGTTGAGACCATACTTGTTTGGGACTCACTTCCGGGTTCAGACAGACCACCGGCCCCTCAGATGGTTAATGCAGATGAGGGGTGAGAACCCAAAACTATTGAGGTGGTCCATTTCCCTACAGGGGATGGACTTCACGGTGGAACACCGCCCTGGTACAGAACACGCCAATGCTGATGGTCTGTCCAGATTTTTCCGCCTTAGTGATGAGAACTCCCAGGAGGAAGGGTAGTTCTCCCCACATTTCAGCTGGAGGGGACACGTGTTAGACTTGGCACCATTGGCGTGGGTCTCCCTTCCATTTTTTGCTGTTGCCTCTTATGTTTTGCTGGTTTTAGATGCTTTTGGGCACTGTGCCACTGCTGTTCAGTGCCACAGTGCAAGTGCTCCCTACTGTAAATTGTGTTATGGATTAGTGACTCCATGATTGGATGATTGGTTTACTTGTCAGTCCCTAGTACAGTGCACTGCGTGTGCCCAGGGCTTGTAAATCCAATGCTGCTGGTGGGCTTGCAGCACTGGTTGTGCCACCCACAGAAGCAGCTTGTAAAACGGGTCTCAGGCCTGCCATTGCAGAGCCTGTGTGCAGTCTGTGACTGCCATGTCGACTTGGCAAGTGCAGCCACTTGCCAGTCCCTAAACCTTCCCTTATCTTCATATCAGACACCCCTAAGGTAGGCCCAAGGGCAGGGTGCATTGTAAGTATAAGGTAGGACATGCCCTGGTGTGTGTGGCATGTCCTGATAGTGAATTACAGCCATTTTCGTTTTTCACTATTGCAAGGCTACCTGCTCCCCATAGGCCAGAATGGGCAGACTGACTATTACACTTTATAGTCAGAACTGACCCAGGGAACATGGTAGAAAAACGAATTTAGTATGCCTGAACTCAGAATGATAAAATACATCTTTTAGTGAAGTTGGTTTTAACATTCTGTGTTTGAAAATACCACTTTTAGAAAGTGGGTATTTTCTTGCCTAAACTTCCAAGCCTGCCTCTGCTAGGTTGTGTATTCCTTGTCTAGAGATTGAGTGACAGGGGCTGGGGGTGGCTACAGGAGACAGGGTGAGTCAGCACAGGGCTGAATAGGAAGGTCTGCATCCAGAGTGGAGGGAGGAGTTGCACCTGGGTCTGAATAGGGCTGTGCCTGCCTTCCACAATGCTGGCTCCACCTCCTGCCGGGCGTCTGATGGCTCTGCCCCTCACTCACAAAGGAAAGAAGGAGTCAGAAAAACAAAGTGCTCCAGGACTGACCAGAACTGGTTTTGGACTAGGCAGAGGCCTCTCTGCCTTCAGAGAACAAAGGAAAACTGTGTATAAAAAGGGGACCCAGACCCCTAGGAAATTAGATCACTTCTGGGAAATCAAGAAACCTGTTGCCAAGGAGAAGAACCGGAGAAGCTGAAGGAGGAGTACTTCCCCTGTGCTGTTTTGCTGATTGGGGTTGGCCTGCAGTGGTTGCTTTCTGCCAAGGACAGGAGAAAAGACTTTGCTGTGCTTTGTCATCTTGAAGAAGGGAATCTCCAAGGGCTTGAACTGAGCTTGCCTCCTGCCTGAAGTCACAGGGACACAAAGACTTCACCCCTTCTGTTTGCCTGCATCTGGAACTGCTGTTTTAGCTGCTAACAGAGGGAAATTGCAACACCGACGCCGGCGAGCGACGCCGTAACCTGCACCGAAGCCGTGGGCACCGCTCGTGAAGAGCACGACGCACCGCCCCGACTTGCACCGTAGGCCCGACGCCTGCCGACGCCGTGCGACATCGACTCCGAAGCCGTCATCGAGGCCGCTGCCTGCACCGGAGCCGAGGACACCGCTCGTGACGCTCACGACGCACCGTCCCGACTCGCACCGCAGCCCCGACTTCACCGACGCCAGGGCTTCATCATCGCGGAGCCGATCCTCGACGTGGGTGACCCCCGAATCCATCGACGCCGCACCATCGTAAGGAACCGACGCCTCGCCGCCATCCGTGACGTCACCTCCCCGACACAGTAAGGAACCGACGCCTCACCTCCCCTGCGCTGCAGTAAGGAACCGAGACATCACCTCCCCTGGGGTCGTAAGGAACCGACGCCGCCGGCGCCAACGAAGCATCACCTCCCCGACGCCGTGCACCGTCTTTGTTTTCATCGAATTCCAGGTACTGTTCTTTGTGGGTCTGCTCGACTCCAGGCCCGACGCCGCGCACCTCGCGGTCGGCGCCGTACTTTGGGATTTCCACCGGTCACGACGTCGTGATAACTCCAAGTGGAGTTATTTGTTGCTACAAGCTTTATTTGATTGACTATCCTATTTTTGAAGATAACGTGAACTGTCTCTATCATTTTAAGTCTATTTTTGATTACAGTATTGTGGATTTTTGCTATTGGGTCTTGTGATAAGTCTATATAAAGATTACTTATTTTTACATAAACAACCTGTGTGGTGTCCATCTGTAGTGTTTTCACTGTATTACTGTATGTGGTCACAAATGCTTTACACACTGCCTCTGAGATAAGCCTGTCTGCTCGTGCCAAGCTACCAGGGGGTGAGCAGGGGTTATTTTAGGAGTGTTTCCCCCTTATCCTGACTAGAAGCAAGGGTCCCTATTTGGACAAAGGTGCAAACCATTGCCAACTAGAGACCCCCAGTTCTAACATGCCCGATCTGGCACTTACTCGCCTTGATCGTGAGGCCTGCCTTCCGCAGCGCCTTCAACACTTCCCAGAGGTGGTGCAGGTGTTCCTCCCAAGTGGCACTGAACACCGCGATGTCATCCAGGTAGGCGGCACTGAAATCCTCCAGCCCAGCCAACACCTGGTTGACCAACCTCTGAAAGGTGGCAGGGGCATTCTTCATCCCAAAGGGCATCACCCGGAATTGGTAGTGCCCATCTGGTGTGGAGAATGCTGACCTCTCTTTGGCCCCATCCGTTAAGGCGATCTGCCAGTATCCAGACGTTAGATCAAACGTGCTGAGGTACTGGGCAGCCCCTAACTGATCAATGAGCTCATCAGCTCTGGGGCTGGGGTGCGCGTCAGTCCTGGTGACTGAATTGAGTCCTCGGTAGTCCACACAGAACCGGAGTTCAGGTGTGGCACCAGGCGCGGCAGCCTTTGGGACCAAGACCACTGGGCTGGCCCAAGGACTGTTAGAGGACTCAATCACCCCTAAGGCAAACATCTTGGAGACCTCCTCCTTGATGCAAGCTCTCACCCTGTCAGTCACTCTGTAAGTTTTATGCTTCATAGGAGGACTGTCCCCAGTATCCACATCATGGGTGCACCATTCAGTGATACTGGGAGTCAGGGAGAACAGATCAGAAAACTGTCCCAACAGTTGGCGACAGTCATTCTGCTGTTCCGGGGTCAGGGTGGGAGAGAGGTTCACACCATCCACTGACCCATCTTGCTCTTTTGCATACAGGAGGTCAGGAAGAGGTTCAGTCTCCTCTTCCATCCCAGCATCTGTTGCTAAGAGCATGCCCACTTCAGACCTCTCAAAGTGGGGCTTCAGGCGGTTCACATGCAGGACCCGCAAGGGGTTCCTGGGAGACTGCAAGTCCACCAAGTAGGTGACATCACTCTTGCGCTCCACCACCTCAAATGGTCCGGTCCACTTATCCTGGAGCGCACAGGGCTCCACTGGGGCCATGACCCAAACCTTTTGTCCAGGATGAAACTCGATCAGAGTGGCGTTCTGATCATGCCAACGTTTCATCTCTTCCTGGCTGGCTTCCAGATTCGCCTCAGCGAGTTGTCTGAAACGCCGAGTCTGGTTCCTGAAGGCCAGCATGTAACTAAATACATCCTGGGGAGTTTTCCTGGGAGCTTTCTCCCAGCCTTCCTTGACCAGACTCAGAGGTCCTCTTACAGGATGGCCATACAGCAGTTCAAAGGGACTGAACCCTAAGGACTTCTGGGGCACCTCTCTGTAAGCAAAGAGCAGGCATGGCAAGAGGACGTCCCACTTACGCCTCATGGGTTCTTCCAGACCCATAATCATGCCCTTAAGGGTCCGGTTGAATCTCTCAACCAGCCCGTTACCTTGGGGGTGGTAAGGTGTGGTGAACTTATAGGTTACACCACACTCCTGCCACAGGGACTTCATATACTTGGAAATGAAGTTGGTACCACGGTCAGACACCACCTCCTTGGGGAACCCCACACGGGAGAAAATCCCCATCAGTGCACGTCCCACCACGGGGGCCGTCACTGTCCGAAGAGGGATGGCTTCCGGGTACCGGGTGGCATGGTCCACCAAGACCAGGATGAACCTGTTGCCCATGGCTGTCTTGGGATCCAGAGGCCCCACAATGTCAATACCCACCCTCTCAAAGGGGGTACTGACAACAGGGAAAGGTTGGAGAGGAGCCTTGTGCTTCCTCCCACTCTTACCACTTGCCTGGCAAGTCTGACAGGTCCGGCAATGAGTATCTGAACTCTTGCGCATTTGGGGCCAATGAAAGTGGGTGACAAGCCTTTGAAAGGTCTTGTCTTGCCCCAAATGTCCGGCTAAAGGCACATCATGAGCCAGACCCAGTAGGAAGGCTCTGAAGCGCTGGGGTACCACCAGCACACGGGCTGACCCAGGCTCAGCAACCTTAGGCTCACTATACAGGAGACCATTCTCCCAGTAGATCCAGTGTGATCCAGACTGATCACCTGCTGCCTGGCTTGCAGCCTGTTGCCGCAAGCCCTCAAGAGAAGGGCACTTCTTCTGCTCCTCGCAGAACTCTTCCCTGGAGGGGCCTCCTTCTTGCTGCCAATGGGTCAGCTCAGGCAGGTCCCCCAGTTCAGCCACTTGTTCCCCTGTTGGTTCCAGGGCATCCCCCTCAAGGTCTGCCTCCTCCTGGACCGTGGGAACTTCGGGGCCGGTTTCCCGCGCCCCCTGCCTCCTCTCTTTAAGGCAGGCACCTGGGCCCTTCTTCCAGGCTCCATGTCCTCTTGAATACCCTTACCGGCTGCCATTGACCGAGTGGTCACACACGCCCACTCTGGCAGACCCAACATCTCCAAATGAGACCTCCGCTCCACCTTCGCCCAAGGCGAGCTCTCCAAATCATTGCCTAGCAGACAGTCAACAGGCATGGCTGGCCTCACAGCTACTTGAAGGATACCTGAGACCCCTCCCCACTCAAAGGGAACCTGGGCCACCTTGCAGTGGCTCTCTGAGTTGTCAGCGGCAACTACAGGGTAGAATACATTGGGGACCACCTGCTCCTCAGACACCAGCCGACAACTGACAGCTGTCACACTGGCCCCGGTGTCTCTCAGAGCCTCCACCCTATGGCCATTGATGGTCACCCACTGCCTGTATTTCTTAGTGTTATCAGGCAGCTGGGTCCTAGGGACCATCTCACTGTCTCCTAAAGAGACCAGGGACATCTCTGCGGGACCCCACCCACCTTGGGCACCCAACTCCTCCCCCAGGGCTACACTAGCCATCTGCCGGGGTGGTGCACCAGTGGGTGCAGTGGTCACAGTATTGGGGCACTTGGGACTTCCTACAAAGTGACCCACCTGACCACAACTAAAACATGCTTTGGGCCCCTTCTGAACAGACTTATCTGTTGGGACCCATGGTCTTTTCTCAGTGGGAGGCTGGGAACCCTTACCTTGGTTCCCTTGGGGTTTACTTTGGGGCCCTTTTTGGAATTCCTTCTGTTTACCCTTGTCCCCCCACTCCTCTGCTGGGGACCCTGCCCACCTTTGGCGGAGTCTCCCACAAGACCCTTGTGGACCCGGGTACTGACCCAGCGGTCCGCCTCTTCAGCAAGCTTTCTAGGATTAGTTAGCTTACTGTCAACTAGGTGCTGGCGTAGCTCTGGAAAACAACTACTGGACAAGTGCTCCCATGCAATTAAATCATAGAACTCCTGCAAGTCATTTACTTTGCTACCCTTCACCCATCCATCCAATGCTCTGCAAAAATAAGACACATACTCCACCCAGGTACTAGACTCCAGCTTTTTGCAGTTCCTAAACTTCTGCCTATACAGCTCTGGAGTTAACCCATACTTTGTCACTAAAGCTTCCTTCAGGTGGGCATAGGACATCTGATCCACTGCGGGCAAGGCTAGCAAGGTTTCCCTTCCCTCACCTGCAAAGCGGCCCCACAACCCCGCTCCCCAATCCTTCTCAGGGACCCGGTGTGATGTCATGGCGATCTCATAGGCTTTAAACCATTGCCCAATGTCCTCCCCCTTCATGAAATCCTTAATAACCTCCTTGGGGATGTACACTTTACTTTCTACAGGCACTGGAGGTGTGCTGCCACCAGAGGGAGTGATCTCTAGGCTCCTAGCCTTTAGCTCTAGCTCCCTCACCACTCTCTCATGCTCTAAAAGCATCTTCTTTTCTTCCATGGCCAACCTCTTACTTTCTAACTCCAATTTCTTATGCTCAAGGCTATCATGGCTTCCCTGTTTCAGTTTGGCCATTTCCATTTCATGCATCCTGCTTTTGTCCCTGTCCTCCAGCTCCTTTGGAGACAGGCCCTTTTGAGAAACACTGCTGCCCTCCCTGGAAGGCACTCCCCTCCCAGGTAAGCCCAATGGCCCCTCAAGCTGCCCATCTAAATTCTCTGCCTCCTCCACAGGCTCCTCGGACTGCCCACTGGCATTCCGTGCTTCCAACCAGGCCCTTAGCGCCTTGTGAAACTCCTCCTTCCTGGTGAGGCCTCTCATAGAGATTTTAAACTTTTTGCAAACAGCTTTGAGTTCTGGCACAGTGTAGGTATCAACCCTATCTTCTTCAAATTCACTATCTGCAGGTGCAATGGATCCTTTTTTGCTCATGGTGAAAATTGGCAGTTCTCAACAAAAATAATGGTTCCAAGGAAAAAAAATCCTATCAAAATGTATGGGTCTGCACTCACTAGTAGTGTACACCAATCACTGTATATGAATCACAAATGCAAGTCCAAATCCTCACCGCTGACCACCAATGTTAGAACTGGGGGTCTCCAGTTGGCAATGGTTTGCACCTTTGTCCAAATAGGGACCCCTGCTTCTAGTCAGGATAAGGGGGATACACTCCTAAAATAACCCCTGCTCACCCCCTGGTAGCTTGGCACGAGCAGACAGGCTTATCTCAGAGGCAGTGTGTAAAGCATTTGTGACCACATACAGTAATACAGTGAAAACACTACAGATGGACACCACACAGGTCGTTTATGTAAAAATAAGTAATCTTTATATAGACTTATCACAAGACCCAATAGCAAAAATCCACCATACAGTACTCAAAAATAGACTTAAAATGATAGAGACAGTTCACGTTATCTTCAAAAATAGGATAGTCAATCAAATAAAGCTTGTAGCAACAAATAACTCCACTTGGAGTTATCACGACGTCGTGACCGGTGGAAATCCCAAAGTACGGGCGCCGACCGCGAGGTGCGCGGCGTCGGGCCCGGAGTCGAGCAGACCCACAAAGAACAGTACCTGGACGATGAAAACAAAGACGGTGCACGGCGTCGGGGAGGTGATGCTTCGTTGGCGCCGGCGGCGTCGGTTCCTTACGACCCCAGGGGAGGTGATGTCTCGGTTCCTTACTGCAGCGCAGGGGAGGTGAGGCGTCGGTTCCTTACTGTGTCGGGGAGGTGACGTCACGGATGGCGGCGAGGCGTCGGTTCCTTACGATGGTGCGGCGTCGATGGATTCGGGGTCACCCACGTCGAGGATCGGCTCCGCGATGATGAAGCCCTGGCGTCGGTGAAGTCGGGGCTGCGGTGCGAGTCGGGACGGTGCGTCGTGAGCGTCACGAGCGGTGTCCTCGGCTCCGGTGCAGGCAGCGGCCTCGATGGCGGCTTCGGAGTCGATGTCGCACGGCGTCGGCAGGCGTCGGGCCTACGGTGCAAGTCGGGGCGGTGCGTCGTGCTCTTCACGAGCGGTGCCCACGGCTTCGGTGCAGGTTACGGCGTCGCTCGCCGGCGTCGGTGTTGCAATTTCCCTCTGTTAGCAGCTAAAACAGCAGTTCCAGATGCAGGCAAACAGAAGGGGTGAAGTCTTTGTGTCCCTGTGACTTCAGGCAGGAGGCAAGCTCAGTTCAAGCCCTTGGAGATTCCCTTCTTCAAGATGACAAAGCACAGCAAAGTCTTTTCTCCTGTCCTTGGCAGAAAGCAACCACTGCAGGCCAACCCCAATCAGCAAAACAGCACAGGGGCAGTACTCCTCCTTCAGCTTCTCCGGTTCTTCTCTTTGGCAACAGGTTTCTTGATTTCCCAGAAGTGATCTAATTTCCTAGGGGTCTGGGTCCCCTTTTTATACACCTTTTCCCTTTGTTCTCTGAAGGCAGAGAGGCCTTTGCCTAGTCCAAACCAGTTCTGGTCAGTCCTGGAGCACTTTGTTTTTCTGACTCCTTCTTTCCTTTGAGAGTGAGGGGCAGAGCCATCAGACGCCCGGCAGGAGGTGGAGCCAGCATTGTGGAAGGCAGGCACAGCCCTATTCAGACCCAGGTGCAACTCCTCCCACCCATCCTCCTTCAGGCAGACCTATTCAGCCTAGTGCTGACTCACCCTGCCTCCTGGAATCCCCCAGCCCCTGTCACTCACAAACCCAGACACACAATACACAACCTGAGCAGAGGCAGCTGGATGGTTTAGGCAAGAAAATACCTACTTTCTAAAAGTGGTATTTTCAAACAAAGAATGTTAAAACCAACTTCACTAAAAGATGTATTTTATCATCCTGAGTTCAGGCATACTAAATTCGTTTTTCTACCATGTTCCCTGGGTCAGTTAGGATTATAAGGTGTAATAATCAAACTGCCCATTCTGGCCTATGGAGAACAGGTAGCCTTGCAATAGTGAAAAACGAAAATGGCTGTAATTCACTATTAGGACAGGCCACACACACCAGGGCATGTCCTACCTTATACTTACAATGCACCCTGCCCTAGGGCCTACTTTAGGGGTGACCAACATGCAGTAAAGGGAAGGTTTAGGGACTGGTGAGTGGGTGTACTCACCAAGTCGACATGGCAGCCCTAGGCTGCACACAGGCTCTGCGATGGCAGGCCTGAGACACACTTTACAGGCTGCTTCTGTGGGTGGCACAACCAGTGCTGCAAGCCCACCAGCAGCATTGGATTTACAAGCCCTGGGCACACTCAGTGCACTGTACTAGGGACTGACAAGTAAACCAATCATCCAATCATGGAGTCACTAATCCATACATCAATTTACAGTAGGGAGCACTTGCACTGTGGCACTGAACAGCAGTGGCACAGTGCCCAAAAGCATCTAAAACCAGCAAAACATAAGAGGCAACAGCAAAAAAAGGGAAGGGAGACCCACGCCAATGGTGCCAAGTCTAACAGTCAGCTATGTTAATTATTGTGATGTCATCAGGATTAAGGTTATGTGACATCACTTCTTGGGACGATGCATGAGTCACAGGTCAGTTGATGTCACTTCCTGTGACATCATTAAGGACAAAGGGTATATGATGTCACTTCAGCTACCCCTGGCATTTTGGTGAATCGATTTCCATGACTTGGTTAGATTCTGTGTACATTCCCATGAATCACCATCTCATGCCGTGGGCTTTCCACAATATGCCATGAATGTTTTTATGTCAAGTAAAGCACTTTATCATGTATAAAACAGGCATGGTTAGAGACGGGTGCAGAGAATGGCCAGGAGGAGACAGAGAGAGTGTTAGAAAAAGAAGAGAAAGAGTGAATGTGTACGTGAGAGAGAGATGGAGAGAGCGAAAGAGCAGGAAGAGAGGATTAGAATAAGATAGAGGGAGCAGGACTAACTGGGAGAGAGAGAAAGCAGGAGGTGTAGTGCGAGAGAAAGAAAAGGAGAGGCAGGTAGGAAAGAGACCAAGAAAGAGAGCATGATAGAGTGTGAAAGGGAGGGAGAGAAACATTTAATAGCTGGCTCCTCCAGTTCATTGCAGTGCAGCTAGTCAGTTTCAGTATATTGGCCATTTATATTATTTATCCAAAGAAACCTCCAATCACTCCAGCATCCTACAGTTAATTTGTGATTTGCAGAGTAATTACAATCCTCTTCTGGGTTTGCAAACTACTTTCAGGAAGCTGGATGGGGGCGAGGGGAGTACCTGCAAACTGAATCCCTCCTTGTCATATTATTTAAATATTAACTGTGAACGGTCATCGGCCTAACCCAGCATTAACATTTTAAGATTGCAGAAGTCTGGGGTGTTGCCTATGACTTATTACTTGAAGAGTTAGATGACAGAAATGCATGACCATTAAAACACGGGTAGCAATAATGGTGCACGTGCACATAAACACACTTATCAATGAGTCTTCCCCGTCAGAAATATTTACTAATGCATGGCTTAATTTACAGAATAGTGTGCAGTGCAGCCCCTGCAGCTATTTGATGGTGAATTTTCTCTGCTATTTACCTGCTTGTTAGCTAAATAGTAGAGATTATTTGTATGGCTGGTGGCCTTGCAAACAGCAGAGAAACATCACTACTTACTTGCCTACTGGTTAAAAAGTGTTGAGTATGCACTATCTGATAGAGACATCTAGCCGCAGATTCCTTAACTTGTGAATTCTCCCCAGGCGTCAGACTGGATCTGGAGAATTTTCAGCAGTACCTCTGCGCGCCGGGGGACAGCGTAGTATGGCTCCGCGATGACATTGACCCCGGATGTGACGTCAATGGAGCCATATTAGTCCCCTCCAATGCGCAGACGCCAGTTTCTTCTTTTCCATGCTGTAACGCAGATCAGGAGAAGCATATCTCTGGCTGTTTTTTGGCCTGTGGTGACGATTTTTCATCTGAAACAGTGTGCCAGCTTTCTATGCCTTCTGGATTTAAATCCTGTGGATCTTGTGCTCGACAGATGTCGGGTACGGATCCTAATTCCATATGCATGTGGTGTTTGGGTGAGCCCCACGATACCTTAGAGTGCAATGTCTGCCAACGACTAAAACTAAAGGTGTTACGGGAGTGGCGAATGAAGCTCCTGACAGCGCAGTTGTCGAGGACTTCCAGGTCTCCTAAACATCGGGTGACTGCGGTTCATCAATGGAGCCGTTCCAGAGGTCGTTCTTGTGGGCATCGCTCTCCATCCAGTAAACGGCAGAAACAATCCAAGTCCCCGTCCACATCCCATGGTAACCGTCGTAATAAGCGATCGAATTTGCGGCCTTCTGGGGCTTCTTCGACTCATGATGTGTTTTGATGGAGCCAGAAGGCTTTGAACCAGAGTCGGTGCATGACCCCACTGAGAGTCTTGAGGCGTCGACATCCTCTCGACTCATTTTGTCGGCGTTGGCGCCGCCCTTCCACTTCCTCATTCTGAAGTCAATACGGCGCCATGTCAGCGTCGATTGATGTCTTTTAAGGAGCCGATAATTCATGGTTCTGTAGATTCTTTGACTTGGGTGGAGAAATCTACAGACCCCCTTCATTGAGCTTATTCATCCGGGTCAGTCAGGGATTGAGCCAGTGCTACTCTTTTGTGAGGCATTATATGTTATATTACTGGGGGCATGGGCTAGACCTGATACGGGTGCGCCTGTGGACCATAATACTGCCCACAAGCACTGCCCTGCCCCACAGTTTTGTGGTGCAGGTCACTACAGCTTCCATTGACGTGGATAGTCTTCTTCATACTCCGATTGACAAAGATTCCCGAAAGAAGACTATTGTGGGAAACGTATGTTCTCTTCCACCAATGCCGCGTTACGTTCCATTAACACAACTTGCGTTCTTGAACATTTTTCTCATGCGTTATGGGATCTGTTGCGGCAGTTATTGCCAATTTTTCAGGAGGCTAATAGGAACAAACTGAATCAGTTGATTTCGGATGGGCATCAGGCAACTAGTTTAATCATTAGGTGTGGAATGGACACCACTGATCCGTTTGGTCGAGCCATGGCATCTTCTGTGGCCTTACGCCGACTAGATATTGGTTTCGTTCTACTGGATATTCAGAGGCAGTCCAGTCAGCTTTAATTGGCATCCCTTTTGCTGGTGTTCATTTGGTGCGCTGGCAGATGCCGCTTTAAGTAGGTTTATGGACAGTCAGGGTGGCTCAGACACTTAGCCCTGCTCTCTTCTTTTCAACTTTTGCTGTATTTTAAGGAAGATGTTTCTGTGCAGAAGGCTCCTCTTAGTTTGTAATTTCGTTCAAAACTGCATTATGGTATGCTTTTCGCAGTGTAATGTCACCAGATGGGGTGTTCCTGCCTTTACAGGCCTTATTTCTTATGGTATTTTTGCTGTCATGGACGGGTTGTTTTTCTTTGAGGCCCTACATGGGTTTTTTCCTACACATAGGTAGGTTTCTTGGTTATCTCTGCTGGGGAGATTCTCACTCAAGGAATTTTGATCTATGGTTTCTTTCTCAAGTACAATTGATTACCTGTGTTACCTTCTTGTAGAAGCATTTGCAGTAGGCTTACTGCCTTTTCTTTTCACTAAGTGTGGGTCTCTGTTGGTGCAGGACCTAGCCTGTTATTTCATTGGAACTTCCGTTTCTTGGATCACTGTTTTCTTTCAGTAACTTCTTGCCTTATTTCAGTAAGTTGTATCCCTTAGCTGTGGTGGTACACAGCTTTTAGTTTCCTCCCTTGGAGTGTTATTTCCTCTGCTTGTTTAGGAGATGTATTCTTCAATTGTTGCAGATTGCGACGTATTTATTCTTGATGTCTTCTATTGTATGGAATCAAGGTATTCTTATTCCTGCAGGTTTGCCATTCTCCTCCTGTAGGATAAAGGATGTATCCATCTATGTGGATTTTTATTGTCTCTTACTACTGCGTTGTTTGTGTTTTATTTTGGCGAATTTCTTTTATAAGTAACTTCTTTTCTAGTGTTCTTCCTTTGAGAACACATTACATTTGTCACTCTTAAGCTTAAAATGTTAGGTTGGGAGGTGCTGTCAATTACCGGTTTTTGTAGGTGGCAGTTTTTCTCTTCCTTCTTTGAGTGATCCTCATCTGATTTACTGATGGGCTAAAGCCATATAGTTGTTTGAAGGAAGAACTTTTTCCGGTCTCTCCCTTCAGTGTTCTGTTATTATATCATGTTGTGGAGCTCAAACTCCTTTCTATTTTAGGAGTGTGCATTTCTATGATGTACAGGCATGTTTTCTGGTTGTACATGTTGGATATGATTCTGCTCTTCGTAAGGGTGCAGATCCTGTAGCAATATTTTGGCCTGTCTCTGGTTAGTAGACAGTGAGTGTCCTCTTCACTGGTCCTTATATGTATGGGATCTGTATATTAGTGTACACACTAATTGGGTATTGAATATGCAGATTTGCATAGGTGTTTGTATATATGTGGAAGTAAGAAAAAAGGGGGCGATACCCTTATGTTAAGAGAAGGGACAGGGTGAATTCGCACAAAAACAAGGGTCCCTAGTCAATATCTAAACTTATTTGGATCATGGGCTTCACACAATGCTGTGACATAAATTGAACTCAAAATGTATACAATCATGCAGTCTTCAATGACAAGAGTCAGTACCACATAGAAAACTAATGACAAACTAAATGGGACATATGAAATTTATTCCGTAAAAAATACACAAGCAAAGTTAAAATCTTTTCATAATAAAATACAATTTACAATCATATACATCACAGGAAAACTAAAAAGTCGACGCAGCGTTTCGGTGAGTTGATAGTCTTTCACCTTCTTCAGGACAGTTTTCTAAGTAACAAAAACATTTTATTATTATCATTCTCATATACATTGTCCCAGTTTTGCTTGGCCTTAATAACTACACAGTTTTTATTATATACCTGACTCTAAGTAAACATATGTACATCATTTAATTCAAATTCCAATTACATAACATTTTATATGGTATTAATAAACATAGCACCCCGAAGACAATATACTGTATTGTACTAAGGGACCTAACATCACACAATATTTTAGTCGCTACCCATGATCCATATTAATCCAGCAAAGAAAAATCTCTGAACCTACCTAAAGTAGGAAGTCGCTAGGATTCAATTTCACTAAATACTTGCAGAAACAATGTTCTTAGACGAAGTTTGGGATTACAAATGTCCCTCTTTGTATTTGGATTTTTAAAATATCCCCTAGAGTGGGAAAGAGTGAAAAGAAAAGGGGTTGTCCTCAATGGTAACTCCAATACATCTCTCTCCATAAAGTTATCCAGACACCATACTACATACCTTAGTCTAAAAAACCGATTAATATTGGTTAAGTTCGTTGGTGCCACCGATATATTATTGTTCAGGGACTACGAATAAAAACCAAATCTGTGGGGAAATATACAAAAGCGTTACTGATGAATTATCTATACGATTCAACCAGGTATGATTAAAAACCCGTTGTTTAGACAGGCTTACCAGAAGTGAACTGGTACATTCATAACACCAGCAGATGTGCCGTGACTAGAGGTACAGATTAAAATGTCCAAGCCGATTTCAGATTAAAGCGGCAAAGGGGCTGTTTTAAAAGAAAGGAGGAGAGAATCAACATCACTCCATGACTCAGAGTTAAATACAACTGATGTCCTACGATGGTTCTCGACCTTTACCTGATCAAGTTGCTGTAATAGTCATGCAACCGGTAGAATTAAAAACCTGTAAAAGAAAGGCGCTGTATTACTTGTACGTACCGTGCAGACCCTGGTATTCTGCACTGTAAGGCCATTATGTATGGTAATAGACGTTATTCTAATGTCAACCAGAAGCCTATTTACCGCAAAGAGCTTACAATTGCCCTGATATCAAGAATTGGGGTCTAAGTATCTACACTATAAACCCCACTTTTCAAGTAACGCGTGTATCTTTTGTCTTTCGACAGCGTCACGTACCATACAGTGAGGATATCGTTTTCGACTATTCTCTAGAAGTGTATGATGCTTGTTACGTAAAGGCACTCATTACATTTACACTTAGCCTGGACATCTTTATTTTATAATACTTCCAATTAATGTCCTAACGGTGTATTGAAAACGTTTTTTATTTTATTATTGTTGCCCTATGGTGTAAGGTATTGTATGTATCTATCTTGCCAAATGTTATGCGAACCATTAGTTTTGACCAGTACCACTATGTTGGTGTAATCATAATGATTTTAAAAACCCTATGTTAAAATTATCTTATGATCGCGTCGGTTAAATACTAAATATAGTATCATTTTAACTGGTGCTGAATGGTATACAGAACTAATCTGTTTCTAGATAGGCCTTACAAACATAGAGCAGCAGCCGTCACGCTTACCCGTTATGAACAATCCGGCCTCCCTGCGACCAACGAACAGCTTCCGGGTCAGGATACACATTTGTGTTAAACCCGGAGGTCGTTCATATACGCTTTAAGTGGGTCACGTGGCATATATTGAACCGATTGATTGCCAGTCATCACATACTCTTCAAATACACCTATTGTTTCAACTACAAAATGTATGACACAAAGAGTTTAAAGTTTTTACATAAAACAAATAAAGTTGACCAGTTCCGTTCTCTTAACAGCGAGAGCGTCGTGACTCCTCAATATCCACAGAAATAGGTCGTAAATAGATCGGCCATTTTGGAAGGGGAACAGTAAACCTGTACAACACTTTCCTAATCGCTATTCTGAAATTAATTTGAGAGTTAATTCGAAGTGCCGTACAATAACTCAGTCAGTGCTAAAGTTTACTAAAGTGTGTTACGGAACCATATTATATTATATGAAATGCAGTTACTAGTGCAAGAGGACACATCGGACCGGAGGAGTCAGTATATTATTTAAATAAGCCTCTCCCAGTCTTCCTTGCTATTCAATCCTTTTCTGAAAGTATTAAAGCGGGACATATAAAATTGTTCCCGTTATTTTCCTTTTCAGTGTTAAGTCCCCACCACGGGTATTCCTATAAATTGTTTCTATTCCACACCACCTAAGGTCAACAATTTTGTGATGTTTATCAAGCCAGTGTTCTACTAAAGGGGCAGTTCTTTTTTTTGTTCTTATTGCTGACTTGTGCTCATTAATCCTAATCCTTATTTCTCTTGATGTTTCACCAACGTAACCCAAATGGCATGGGCACGTGATGAAATATATCAAGTTTTGGTACGGCAATTCATGAAGTTTTTGAATTTGTGGGTGACACCATTATGAGACATTGTGGATCCTCTCATAATGTTATTGCAATTGTTACACCCACTGCATGCAAATGTACCAGTTGGCAAAGGGGCATTTGGTAAGCAGGGTTGTTTGTCATCATTAGTGTCTCTGTAAGTGTGCACCAAACAATTCCTAATGGTGCGATTGCGTCTAAATGAAAACATAGGTTTGGGCAAGGTCTCTTTCCTCTGGTTGGTGATTAGATGCCAATTTCTATTGACAATATTTTTGATTTTATTACTAATATTACTGTGATTTGTAACAAAGATTAAGGGCAAGTTGCCTGAGCCTAATTTATTGGACTTACTTTCAAAGAAAGAGTCCCTATTAAAGTATTTGGCTCTTTTATATGCGTGCTTCACTAGCTTCTTGGGGTAACCCCTATCCAGGAATTTTTGGTCAATTTGTCAGCATGTTTGTCATAATCTTTAATGTTGGTACAATTGCGTTTTAGACGCAGAAATTGCCCAAATGGAATATTGTCCTTTTGACAAGCGGGGTGATTGCTGTTATAGTGAAGCATGGTGTTCCGGTCGGTGGGCTTAGTGAATAGTTCCACATTCAGTAGCCCATTCACATTTTTAATCTCGATATCCAGGAATTCACAGTTATGTCTATTGGCAGTCGAAGTGAATTTGAGATTGACATCTCCAAGGTTTATCCATTCTATGAATTCTGCCACAGTTTCTCTCGTACCTGTCCATATGAAAAACACATTGTCAATGTATCGGGACCAAAGAGAAATGTTCTCAAAAAACGGAGCCGATACATTGAAGATGTGTCTCTCTTCAAATTGAGCGACGTACAAACAGGCCAGACTGGGAGCACAAGTTGCTCCCATGCTGGTCCCCTTGACCTGTTTGTAAAAATCTTTTCCAAAAATAAAAGATATTGTTTTTTAATATAATGGTCACACATTCTACAATAAAAGTCGCGTGTGGAGCCAAATCCCCTTCTTCATTACCAAAGAGATTCTCAATCATTTGTATGGTGTTGTCCTGAGGAATATTTGTATAAAGCGCTTCTATGTCTAAAGTCACAAGGTACTGAGTTTCAGGATTATATTCCAGGTTCTCAATTTTCTAGATCATAGAGGTCGTGTCTTTGATGTACGCCTTTTGTTGTACTACCAAAGGCTGCAAGAAAATATCCACGTACTTACTTAGAGGCTCAGTAAGGGAGTCAATACTCGAGACGATAGGTCTCATGGGGGATTATCTATATTTTTGTGCACTTTGGGAAGTCCATATAATGCAGGAATAATGGGATTGGCATTATTAAGAAAATTGAATTCATCACTACAGATAATGCCATCCTCCTTTGCAAAACTCAATAGGTTAATGACTTTAAGGGTCAAAGCATTCCACTCCTCTCTATTAGATATTTGGTAATGTTGGTTGTTATTGAGAAGTATATGCATTCTGCTGTTATAGTCTTCAGTTTCCATAACTACAATGCTACCGCCTTTATCGGCCGGTTTGATGGTAAGACTATGGCATTGTTCCAATGTCCTGAGAGCTGAGCGTTCTCGAAAGTTAAGATTATTATTGACCCAAATTTTCTTATTAAGTAAATCATCTATGCTTTTTTCTACCACCCGTTCAAACACCTCTATGTCTTTGTTCACAAGATGTATTTGGGGTGTCCAGGTTGATTTGGGTTTTAAACCTGATTTGTTATCTGTTGGAGGTCTTTCCTTGCCTTCAAAGAAAGCATTCAGTCTGATTTTCCTAAAAAAGCTTTGTAAATCTCACTCTAGATTATATCTATCCACAGGGGAGGCAATGGCGTATCCCAACCCTTTTTCTAAAACATTTACCTCATCCTGTGATAGTACTCTATGTGAGAGATTTATAATTGGGGCCTTATCATCTAGTCCCATTTTTTCTGGCTTCTTGTGTTCATATAGGGACAATGTTGGAACTGGTTCTGTAAATGGAAGTTCCCTCTCCCCCTGCCTCTTCCCCTTGTCAGGACATAGTTCTTTTGTCGTTGTTCTAAAAAAGATAGTGTTTCTCTACTGGAACTCGGAGTGGAGTCTCTCTCCTTATTGCTGCGGTTGTCTTGTTGGATATCGTTATCCAAATCCGAACTAGAATATGACGTATCAAAGAACCTCACACTCTTTTTAGGAAAATTTCTTATCGGTTGTTGCCATGTTCTCCTATTGAGATTTTCTTCTCTGGGTCTGTCATAAAAATCTTTTTGGAGATATGGGTAGACATGTTCCAAGTTGTATTTGGAAATGTCTTTCCTCAATTTGTTAGATTTTTTATTAACTAAATACTCTCTGTACCCAGAGATATCTCCCTGAATTTCCTCTAGCTTTTTTTTAGCTTCTTCCAAAGCAGTATTTTCTTTTAGTTTCAACTCCATCTCTTCAATTTCTGTTCTTTCAATAATTAAAACTTCATGGGCTGTTTCTTTTATTAGTAACATCCAATCACGGCTACACCTGTTAGCTATGAATGTCCAGTTCTCTATAAATTTCTGGTTTTTAACAAAAACACCAGGTTCATTATTCACCTGTAAGCCCTTAGGTATCATTCCCTTTTTACAGTATTCGATGAGAAAATCCGCATGCAGTTCGGTTCTTATTACCTTCTTTTTAAGATTCCATAATATTCTCCATTGTTCCTCGTCACTATTATCTATTGTGACAGAGGAAATATTTTTGGAGGTACCATTGATGATCTTATTGAATTGATCTTCCGAAAATCCATAGGTTTTCAATCCTTCCATTTATATCACAGACTCGTGGGTGGATGGACACAAAAACTCCCCAGCTAACAAGCTGTACATAAAAGTAAGAAAAAAGGGGGAGATACCCTTATGTTAAGAGAAGGGACAGGGTGAATTCGCACAAAAAACAAGGGTCCCTAGTCAATATCTAAACTTATTTGGATCATGGGCTTCACACAATGCTGTGACATAAATTGAACTCAAAATGTATACAATCATACAGTCTTCAATGACAAGAGTCAGTACCACATAGGAAACTAATGACAAACTAAATGGACATATGAAATTTATTCTGTAAAAAATACACAAGCAAAGTTTAAATCTTTTCATAATAAAATACAATTTACAATCATATACATCACAAGAAAACTAAAAAGTCGACGCAGCGTTTCGGTGAGTTGATAGTCTTTCACCTTCTTCAGGACAGTTTTCTAAGTAACAAAAACATTTTATTATTATCATTCTCATATACATTGTCCCAGTTTTGCTTGGCCTTAAAAAACTACACAGTTTTTATTATACACCTGACTCTAAGTAAACATATGTACATCAATTAATTCAAATTCCAATTACATAACATTTTATATGGTATTAATAAACATAGCACCCGAAGACAATATACTGTATTGTACTAAGGGACCTAACATCACACAATATTTTAGTCGCTACCCATGATCCATATTAATCCAGCAAAGAAAAATCTCTGAACCTACCTAAAGTAGGAAGTCGCTAGGATTTAATTTCACTAAATACTTGCAGAAACAATGTTTTTAGACGAAGTTTGGGATTACAAATGTCCCTCTTTGTATTTGGATTTTTTAAAAGATCCCCTACAGTGGGAAAGAGTGAAAAGAAAAGGGGTTGTCCTCAATGGTAACTCCAATACATCTCTCTCCATAAAGTTATCCAGACACCATACTACATACCATAGTCTAAAAAAACGATTAATATTGGTTAAGTTCGTTGGTGCCACCGATATATTATTGTTCAGGGACTACGAATAAAAACCAAGTCTGTGGGGAAATATACAAAGCGTTACTGATGAATTATCTATACGATTCAACCAGGTATGATTAAAAACCCGTTGTTTAGACAGGCTTACCAGAAGTGAACTGGTACATTCATAACACCAGCAGATGTGCCGTGACTAGAGGTACAGATTAAAATGTCCACGCCGATTTCAGATAGAAGCGGCAAAGGGGCTGTTTTAAAAGAAAGGAGGAGAGAATCAACATCACTCCATGACTCAGAGTTAAATACAACTGATGTCCTACGATGGTTCTCGACCTTTACCTGATCAAGTTGCTGTAATAGTCATGCAACCGGTAGAATTAAAAACCTGTAAAAGAAAGGCGCCGTATTACTTGTACGTACCGTGCAGACCCTGGTATTCTGCACTGTAAGGCCATTATTTATGGTAATAGACGTTATTCTAATGTCCATCAGAAGCCTATTTACCGCAAAGAGCTTACAATTGCCCTGATATCAAGAATTGGGGTCTAAGTATCTACACTATAAACCCCACTTTTCAAGTAACGCGTGTATCTTTTGTCTTTCGACAGAGTCACGTACCATACAGTGAGGATATCGTTTTCGACTATTCTCTAGAAGTGTATGATGATTGTTACGTAAAGGCACTCATTACATTTACACTTAGCCTGGACATCTTTATTTTATAATACTTTCAATCAATGTCCTAACGGTGTATTGAAAACGTTTTTATTTTATTATTGTTGCTCTTTGGTGTAAGGTATTGTATGTATCTATCTTGCCAAATGTTATGCGAACCATTAGTTTTGACCAGTACCACTATGTTGGTGTAATCATAATGATTTTAAAAACCCTATGTTAAAATTATCTTATGATCGCGTCGGTTAAATACTAAATATAGTATCATTTTAACTGGTGCTGAATGGTATACAGAACTAATCTGTTTCTAGATAGGCCTTACAAACATAGAGCAGCAGCCGTCACGCTTACCCGTTGTGAACAATCCGGCCTCCCTGCGACCAACGAACAGCTTCCGGGTCAGGATACACATTTGTGTTAAACCCGGAGGTCGTTTATATACGCTTTAAGTGGGTCACATGGCATATATTGAACCGATTGATTGCCAGTCATCACATACTCTTCAAATACACCTATTGTTTCAACTACAAAATGTATGACACAAAGAGTTTTAAAGTTTTTACATAAAACGAATGAAGTTGACCAGTTCCGTTCTCTTAACAGCGAGAGCGTCGTGACTCCTCAATATCCACAGAAATAGGTCGTAAATAGATCGGCCATTTTGGAAGGGGAACAGTAAACCCGTACAACACTTTCCTAATCGCTATTCTGAAATTAATTTGAGAGTTAATTCGAAGTGCCGTACAATAACTCACAGTCAGTGCTAAAGTTTACTAAAGTGTGTTACGGAACCATATTATATTATATGAAATGCAGTTACTAGTGCAAGAGGACACATCGGACCGGAGGAGTCAGTATATTATTTAAATAAGCCTCTCCCAGTCTTCCTTGCTATTCAATCCTTTTCTGAAAGTATTAAAGCGGGACATATAAAATTGTTCCCGTTTTTCCTTTTCAGTGTTAAGTCCCCACCACGGGTATTCCTATAAATTGTTTCTATTCCACACCACCTAAGGTCATCAATTTTGTGATGTTTATCAAGCCAGTGTTCTATTAAAGGGGCAGCTCTTTTTTTTGTTCTTATTGCTGACTTGTGCTCATTAATCCTAATCCTTATTTCTCTTGATGTTTCACCAACGTAACCCAAATGGCATGGGCACGTGATGAAATATATCAAGTTTTTGGTACGGCAATTCATGAAGTTTTTGAATTTGTGGGTGACACCATTATGAGACATTGTGGATCCTCTCATAATGTTATTGCAGTTGTTACACCCACTGCATGCAAATGTACCAGTTGGCAAAGGGGCATTTGGTAAGCAGGGTTGTTTGTCATCATTAGTGTCTCTGTAAGTGTGCACCAAACAATTCCTAATGGTGCGATTCCGTCTAAATGAAAACATAGGTTTCGGCAAGGTCTCTTTCCTCTGGTTGGTGATTAGATGCCAATTTCTATTGACAATATTTTTGATTTTATTACTAATATTACTGTGATTTGTAACAAAGATTAAGGGCAAATTGCCTGAGCCTAATTTATTGGACTTACTTTCAAAGAAAGAGTCCCTATTAAAGTATTTGGCTCTTTTATATGCGTGCTTCACTAGCTTCTTGGGGTAACCCCTATCCAGGAATTTTTTGGTCAATTTGTCAGCATGTTTGTCATAATCTTTAATGTTGGTACAATTGCGTTTTAGACGCAGAAATTGCCCAAATGGAATATTGTCCTTTTGACAAGCGGGGTGATTGCTGTTATAGTGAAGCATGGTGTTCCGGTCAGTGGGCTTAGTGAATAGTTCCACATTCAGTAGCCCATTCACATTTTTAATCTCGATATCCAGGAATTCACAGTTATGTCTATTGGCAGTCGAAGTGAATTTGAGATTGACATCTCCAAGGTTTATCCATTCTATGAATTCTGCCAGAGTTTCTCTCGTACCTGTCCATATGAAAAACACATCGTCAATGTATCGGGACCAATGAGAAATGTTCTCAAAAAACGGAGCCGATACATTGAAGATGTGTCTCTCTTCAAATTGAGCGACGTACAAACAGGCCAGACTGGGAGCACAAGTTGCTCCCATACTGGTCCCCTTGACCTGTTTGTAAAAATCTTTTAAAAATAAGAAGATATTGTTTTTTAATATAATGGTCACACATTCTACAATAAAAGTCGTGTGTGGAGCCAAATCCCCTTCTTCATTACCAAGGAGATTCTCAATCATTTGTATGGTGTTGTCCTGAGGAATATTTGTATAAAGCGCTTCTATGTCTAAAGTCACGAGGTACTGGGCTTCAGGATTATATTCCAGGGTCTCAATTTTCTGGATCATAGAGGTCGTGTCTTTGATGTACGCCTTTTGTTGTACTACCAAAGGCTGCAAGAAAATATCCACGTACTTACTTAGAGGCTCAGTAAGGGAGTCAATACTCGAGACAATAGGTCTCATGGGGGGATTATCTATATTTTTGTGCACTTTGGGAAGTCCATATAATGCAGGAATAATGGGATTGGCATTATTAAGCATTCCACTCTTCTCTATTAGATATTTGGTAATGTTGGTTGTTATTGAGAAGTATATGCATTCTGCTGTTATAGTCTTCAGTTTCCATAACTACAATGCTACCGCCTTTATCGGCCGGTTTGATGGTAAGACTATGGCATTGTTCCAATGTCCTGAGAGCTGAGCGTTCTCGAAAGTTAAGATTATTATTGACCCAAATTTTCTTATTAAGTAAATCATCTATGCTTTTTTCTACCACCCGTTCAAACACCTCTATGTCTTTGTTCACAAGATGTATTTGGGGTGTCCAGGTTGATTTGGGTTTTAAACCTGATTTGTTATCTGTTGGAGGTCTTTCCTTGCCTTCAAAGAAAGCATTCAGTCTGATTTTCCTAAAAAGCTTTGTAAATCTCTCTCTAGATTATATCTATCCACAGGGGAGGCAATGGCGTATCCCAACCCTTTTTCTAAAACATTTACCTCATCCTGTGATAGTACTCTATGTGAGAGATTTATAATTGGGGCCTTATCATCTAGTCCCATTTTTTCTGGCTTCTTGTGTTCATATAGGGACGATGTTGGAACTGGTTCTGTAAATGGAAGTTCCCTCTCCCCCTGCCTCTTCCCCTTGTCGGGACATAGTTCTTTTGTCGTTGTTCTAAAAAAGATAGTGTTTCTCTACTGGAACTCGGAGTGGAGTCTCTCTCCTTATTGCTGCGGTTGTCTTGTTGGATATCGTTATCCGAATCCGAACTAGTATATGACGTATCAAAGAACCTCACACTCTTTTTAGGAAAATTTCTTATCGGTTGTTGCCATGTTCTCCTATTGAGATTTTCTTCTCTGGGTCTGTCATAAAAATCTTTTTGGAGATGTGGGTAGACATGTTCCAAGTTGTATTTGGAAATGTCTTTCCTCAATTTGTTAGATTTTTTATTAACTAAATACTTTCTATACCCAGAGATATCTCCCTGAATTTCCTCTAGCTTTTTTTAGCTTCTTCCAAAGCAGTATTTTCTTTTAGTTTCAACTCCACCTCTTCAATTTCTGTTCTTTCAATAATTAAAACTTCATGGGCTGTTTCTATTATTAGTAACATCCAATCACGGCTACACCTGTTAGCTATGAATGTCCAGTTCTCTATAAATTTCAGGTTTTTAACAAAAACACCAGGTTCATTATTCACCTGTAAGCCCTTAGGTATAATTCCCTTTTTACAGTATTTGATGAGAAAATACGCATGCATTTCGGTTCTTATTACCTTCTTTTTAAGATTCCATAATATTCTCCATTGTTCCTCGTCACAATTATCTATTGTGACAGAGGAAATATTTTTGGAGGTACCATTGATGATCTTATTGAATTGATCTTCCGAAAATCCATAGGTTTTCAATCCTTCCATTTATATCCCAGACTCGTGGGTGGATGGACACAAATACTCCCCAGCTCACTTCTGGTAAGCCTGTCTAAACTACGGGTTTTTAATCATACCTGGTTGAATCGTATAGATAATTTATCAGTAACGCTTTTGTATATTTCCCCACAGACTTGGTTTTTATTCGTAGTCCCTGAACAATAATATATCGGTGGCACCAACGAACTTAACCAATATTAATCGGTTTTTTAGACTAAGATATGTAGTATGGTGTCTGGATAACTTTATGGGGAGAGATGTATTGGAGTTACCATTGAGGACAACCCCTTTTCTTTTCACTCTTTCCCACTCTAGGGGATCTTTTAAAAAATCCAAATACAAAGAGGGACATTTGTAATCCCAAACTTCGCCTAAGAACATTGTTTCTGCAAGTATTTAGTGAAATTGAATCCTAGCGACTTCCTACTTTAGGTAGGTTCAGAAATGTTTCTTTGCTGGATTAATATGGATCATGGGTAGCGACTAAAATATTGTGTGATGTTAGGTCCCTTAGTACAATACAGTATATTGTTTTCGGGGTGCTATGTTTATTAATACCATATAAAATGTTATGTAATTGGAATTTGAATTAATTGATGTACATATGTTTACTTAGAGTCAGGTGTATAATAAAAACTGTGTAGTTATTAAGGCCAAGCAAAACTGGGACAATGTATATGAGAATGATAATAATAAAATGTTTTTGTTACTTAGAAAACTGTCCTGAAGAAGGTGAAAGACTCTCAACTCACCTAAACGCTGCTTCGACTTTTTAGTTTTCTTGTGATGTATATGATTGTAAATTGTATTTTATTATGAAAAGATTTTAACTTTGCTTGTGTAATTTTTACGGAATAAATTTCATATGTCCCATTTAGTTGGTCATTAGTTTCCTATGTGGTACTGACTCTTGTCATTGAAGACTGTATGATTGTATACATTTTGAGTTCAATTTATGTCACAGCATTGTGTGAAGCCCATGATCCAAATAAGTTTAGATATTGACTAGGGACCCTTGTTTTTTGTGTGTTTTTTGTGTGTATATATGAGGACACACATATTTATGGCGGATGTATATCTGTATAATCGTTACTTTTCTGTTGGGATGCAGTTGGTGTAGGATTTTACATACGTCTTTTCTAGCTTGCAGCGTATTTTTATATGCTGTTGTTCTTCCTTTCCACCTGTGTGGGGTTACATGCTAGGTGAGACTTGCAGTTCACTCTGGCGATCATTCTTTTTATTCAAGGATAGGTCTTGATTTTAGCAGTCCGGGTTCTTATTTTTTTTTGTCTGTCAGACATTTCCATGAATACTTCTTTATCCATGTTCCGCTATAACCTTGATTAGTAATCCCTTGTCTGGGGGGGTCTCAGACTCATGGGCCTTATATTCTGTCAGTCATTGTTGCATGTGCCAAAATATGATTCTCCATCTTCAGCTGTGACTAGGCGGGTACTTTAATTATGCCACATTTCCGTGGCAAACATCATTGTTTAAAAAAAAAAAAAAAGAAGAATGACTGTGGCATCCTCCACTCTGTTCATCCTGTTTCTGTTGATTTTCCTCTAGATCAGCGGTTCGTTCTAAGTCCCTAGTTCTCACTGTCTTGCTATCAAGAGCCTTACATTGGATTGGCGTTCGTTTCGCCTTCAACCTTCCTATACATGGTTTCACTTTATCCTTGGGGTCATGTACTTATTGGTACGAATGATGGTTGTGTTTGGATGAAGTTTATTCTCCTTCTCTGGAGTTACCTGTGGTCCTTGCTACGGTTCCTATGAATGCTCTGTTCTTCATGTATCTGGTCTCTTTTTAGGCTAGACTGACTGGTCCTTCTGGTCTAAGGGTTCTCTTACCCATTGGTGATTGAATACTATTATCTGACTGTTGTCAGATGTCTTCTGACTGGGGTTTTCCCTGTTTCTCTTGAGGCTTTTGTTTTTCCATGCCTGTTGGGTTGTTTGTATTTACATTGTCTGTGGTCAATGCCATGGTTTTATAAGGAGCCATGCTCTTTTTCATCTCATTTCTACCTATGTCTGGTCTGTGGTTAATATCAACCTGTTGGTTCTCTTTGAGAACTTTTCTAGGCTTAGTTCACAGACCCTCCTCCGAGTGGGTATAGCTATGGTATTTAATTCAGGAATCTGCGGCTAGATGTCACTATCAGATGGAAAAGTTACTTACCTTGGTAACGATGCATCTGGTAGAGACATAGTGTAGCTGCAGTTTCCTTAGCATCCTGCCCATTCTCCCCGCTCTGCGAACACCATATGATGCAGGGGTTATCTCCCTTTTACAGTACTGGTTTTATACTCCAGTGATCACTGTTTCGTATAGTGGTAGGACTTAGCAAACCACATAGTCTTGTCTCGTAGGTCTTGTTCTGGTATTACCATACCATTAATTTCCATCTGGGAATGACTGGTAGAGTGAGAAATGTTTTCTTTTGCAAGGCTTGTTTATTCACCAGTGAGCAGGGTTTCACGTACCTTGTGCTTAGGTGCTTCATTTGGTCTTTGCCTTTAGGTCCTTGGCTGGTATCAACTTACCATTTATTGCTAGTTTATACTTATTGTTTCAAAGATTTTTTATCTTTTTAGCACACTGTTTCCACAGCCAGGTTCTATAGTGGCTCCGCGCACTTGCTCAGAAGGTTTCACAGAAGAAACTGACATCCGCATGCTGGAGGGGACTAATGTGGCTCTATTGACATCACATACGGAATAGACGTCATCATGGAGCTGTACGACACTGTCCCCCAGTGTGCAGAGGTACTGCTGAAAAATTTCCGGATCCAGTCTGACGCCTAGAGAGAATTCACAAGTTGAGGAATCTGCGACTAGACTATGGGCCTGATTCTGATGCGGTTAGTAAAGCATTACCACCTAGGGCCTGATTCTGATGCGGTTAGGAAGGCCTCCTAATGGCATTTGCTCCTTCCAAATCGGATCGGGAACGTGTCTTCCCGACCCAGGGCCCAAGTATGATGCGGTTAGGAACATATGCTCCCATTGAAGTCAATGGGAGTCCAACCAAATCGTATCTGGAAGCATCCGGATGCATCGTACTCCGTCGGTCGGACTCTCCCGATCCGAGTAGGTCGGAAACCATTTCCAAACCGATTCGGTCGGGGAGCTTTCCAACCCGCATCAGAATCAGGCCCTATGTCTCTACCAGATATATCGTTACGGAAGGTAAATAACTTTTCCATTTGGCCAGCAACGATTACCAAGACTGTGGCTCAATAGAGACATTATGTGCTGTTGGTCCGGTGGTTGAGTAAATAGCAAAGAAACTACTAGGCAATGGCTGAATAGCAAACATTATGCACTATTTGTTCAATGATCTGCAATATGACAAGAAGCATCAACTTTAACCGACTGTGGGCAAAACTAGCAGATATTATGTGCAGTTTGACCGGCAGCCAGAGAAATAGCAAATACATGTCATTATTTACATAGTCTCTGTCTAAAGAGCAGGAATTTTGTACTATTTGGCCAGTGGCATTGTAAATAGCCAAAAAGTAACTATTTCCTCAACTTCTAGCTAAATTGCAGAAGACTATAGTATTTGGTTGGCAGTCATACAAATAGCAAAGAAACCACTATTTTCCTGGCTGCTAGCTAAATAGCCAATATTACATACTATTTTGATGGAAGTCTTGCAGATAGCAAAGAAATTCTAGTATTTACCTGGCTACTCACTACATAGCAGAAATGATGTACTATTTGCGCAGCAGCTGCGCATATAGTAAAGAAACTTCACTATTCACTCTGCTAGTGGTTAAATTGCAGAAACTATATACTATTTGGTTGGTAGTCATGCAAATAGCTATGAAACTTCACTATTTACCTGGCCACTGACTAAATGGCAGACAATATGCACTATTTGGCTTGTGGCTGTGCAGATAGCAAAGAAATGTCATTATTCAATGAGCTGCGAGTATGCATGATTTGGCCAGTGGCTGTAAAATAGCAGAAAAACTTCACTGTTTACACTGCAACTGCCTAAACAGTTGAAATCATGTATTATTATGCCTATAACAGACTTCAACAGACATACACCATCAGATAGAACTGCAAACAAGCACTGAACACAATTGCCAATCAATATCCTTAAGCAAGTTAGTGCTAAAACTGGCTTAAATGCAACTTGCAACCAAAAAGCACTAACTCATAAGTCTAAAGGTCCCAATAGTCATTGAAGAGAATGTTTGAATGTTTCCAAATTAATTTGGAAGAATGGTACATAATGTCACTCTGTTATAATAAGGGCCAAGACACAGTGACTTAAGAGGCTGTAATTCCACAAACGCTCTTGCTCTTTTAAATTGTACTGAAGAGCTGACTAATGATAAAGATGATTAGATCTTTTGCAAGGCTAGGTTAAGCTGTTTACTCTTCTACCAGTATGTACTCACTCTTACAGTCAGGCCAATGCTCCTGTGTAAGATATAGGGCCACATGTATCGTTATTTCAAATAGCGATTACCTAATTGCGATTTTCTGTGAATCGCAATTAGGTAATCACTATTCCAAATGTATGAAACTCTTTTGCGTATGCTAAGCGATTCCGAATGGGTCGCAAAAGACCTACCTCATGCATATTAATGAGATAGGTCGCAATTTCCGACCCATTAGGAATTGACGCCAGCACAGTGACGGTGGCCTGCTGAAGTCAGCAGACCACCATGCCTGTGATTGCTTTTAAATAAAGCAGTCTTTTTAAAATTTTAAATACAGCCCTTATTCCTTAAAGGAAAACGGGATGCATTAAAAAAGAAAAAATGAAACTTTGCAGTTTCATTTTCTTAAGAGTAGGCAGTGGTCCGTTGGACACACTGCCTGCTCTTAAAAAATATTTGTTTTCCATTCTCAAAGGGGAAGGGGCCCTCTGGAGTCTCCTTCCACTTGCGAATGGGTTACCACCTCCTTCAAGGAGTCGGTAAAATATCAATGTTTTGCGACAGTAATTCGGTCACAAAACATTTATACATCCCATTCAAATTCGGTATTTTGAAGGGACGCCCTAAAAACGCCCCTCCCAAATATCGAATCGCAAACACAAATTGCGATTCTGTCACATGGTACCTAATCTTAATTTGTGTTTCATACATATGTAAAAGCATTTTTGCAGTCGGAAACTGACCGATCGGCTGTTTCCGACAGCAAAAATGCTTTATACATGTAGCCTATAAGGTTACTAAAAGGCTCTATGTTATCAGAACTCTTCTTTTTCTCCCTCGAGCTTCCATATAAGAAATCAGTGTATTCTAGAATTAGCAACTCTGGTTCAATTCTGTTACACAAATCGAACTAAGGGCAGGATTTAAAGTTTAGTGAACAGGGTACTCCGTCACAATCATGGCAAAGTACCCTGTCTGTCAAACCCTTGTTCTGCCCACTCTTTTGTAAGTCAGCCGGACAGTCATTTTTTGGACAACGGTGCCCCCAGCTGGCTCCAATGTCAGAAGGCTTACTCCAGCTCGCCGATGGAGGGGGCTGCTGGAGTAAGGTAGGCCTGGGTGGTAAATTCCGTTCCGCTCGCGGAATTTGCGGAATTTGGGTAATTTCGCGTTCCGCGGAGAATGCGGAATTACCAAAAATTCCGCGATCCGCGGCTTCGCGGAATTTTTTGCTTGTTCGCGCTTTCAAAATGCGTGTTCGCGAGATATTTCTCCTCGAGCACGCAAACAGCGTTCGGAACAGGAAAAAAGCATCGCGAACGGGCGGAACAAGCAGTTCCGCGTGTTCGCGGAACTTTTGCGTGCTCGCGGAGATTTTTTACCGTTTCACGGAGCTTTGCGTAGCGCGACTATGCAAATTCCGCCCACCCCTAGAGTAAGGTCATTAGACCATCCACCATATTTAAAGTGAAAAAAAGGCAAAAAAGCTGAGGTTCTTGAAAAGAAAAATAAGAAAACTCCCAGAGTATGGGTGTCATTCTTTTTTTCTGCAATAACAAACACCCATTTTGGATGTTTGTGTCTAAAAAACAAAAATGTTTGGTGCATGGCCACCTGAAAGATGGTGGCTGTGCACAACCTTGCAGTACCTTCAGAGGAGCTGCCATGACACCAGTTCCTCTGAAGGCAGAGATCGCCAATGGTCCAAAGGTGACCTCTAAATAAAGTGGTATTCTTTCAGTCAGAGAGGCAGTTGTGATGCATTCTGCCACCCTGACTGACAGAGTAAAGACCACCATACTTTAAATCAATTCCTAGAACACCTGAAAACAATGATTAGTGAAAGCAAAAGCCAAAACTGGAACAATTGTTTTCAAGTGAGGGCTGCAGAAGAGGAGGCGGAGAAGAAAGAGTTTAATGGGTTGGGGCATGGAGCAACTCTTATGGCTGATCACCCAATCAGAATCTTGGGGACATGAGGGCAAATTCCTCTAGGTGGAACCAATAACAAATGCTAAACTTTGGGCCCTTTGCGATCCTCTTTGAACTTTACCCTATATAAAGGAAAAAGAAAGAGATGAGAAATTAGGGAACTTTCAGGCTATATACCAGAGATGACCACTGCCTCTTCTTTTTCTCAGGGAGAAATTGCCAAGGAAATAAAAGGAGGATATTCTTAACGGGGTGGGGAAGGACATTAAGGATGCGCACCAGAGAAAATTATTACCTCTCCATTCTCTGTGGACAGAGAAGAATTTCTTGAGGAAAGTTAAGGAGTTTAGGATCTGGAGGTATCAACTAATTGCTACAATATGGTCACCTCATGGATAATTTATTTTTAACTAGCGAAGGAATGACATTACTAATTGAACTGAACGCCATTGGAATTGGAATATGAAAGAATGTTCCCAATAAATCAGAGGAAGACATATACACATCAAAGATGCAGAACAAAAGACAGAGAAATATTCAGTTCATTGACTTTTTTGCAACTTCTGTGGATAATAAGACACTGTGAATAAACAGATTTTTTCTTACCTCCAATCTTGTGTCCTTCAGATCAATAATTTTGTAGCCCCACTTTTAAAAACATTTTCCAAGGAGGGGATGTTGATCCATAGTCTAAGGTTTCAGAACTGATCTGGGTTGTTTGTACTTCAAATTTCATTTTCTGGCTGCTTCTCAGCAGGTGGCAATGGTGTTGCTGGAGTATCGAACAAGAGTTTAATGAATTGTGAGTTCTGATAGAGACTTCTAGCTGCAGATTCCACACCTTTGGAATATTCTCCAGGTGTCGTATTGGATCCGGAAACTTTTTATCACTAGCTATGTATGCCAGAAGATGGTGCCATGTGGCTTGGCACTGATGCAGTTCTGCTCCAGAAATGAATTGCGGAGCATTTATATGAACCACTCCCGCGTGCCAGCGTCAGTTCCCTTCTTTCCTGTGCCACCAGATGCAGATCTGAAGCTCCCTCTCATCTCTTAGAGACATTTACCTCAATATATTCCACAAAATGTCTTCACTGTACAAGGGATGTCACCCTGCAATGCCTGCTTGTTGATGAACCAGAAGGCGATCAAAAAATTCCAGGTGAAACTTTACATAGCCAAGCAAAGGAACATTCTGCATTGGGACTGCTCAAAGGTTCAATCTCTGTCCTGTTCCCATTCCAGTTCCTGGGGTCGACGGAGCCGCTCCAGAGGTCAGTCTTCGTTGCACTCCGAGTCCTCAGATAAGCGTAAGAAACACAAGAAATCAAAGTGGGGTTCAGCTCCCTCATGCCACTTGAATTCGCCTGAGCAAGCAAGGGTATGGCGCCACCTTGCTGATCTCACTCTCGAAGTCGGCTGGCTTTCTGAGCCAATCCAGCAACGGGTTCTGGCACAACCTGAGCTTCCTCGGCCTTCACCCACTGTGTGTCTGATTGAAGAGTTCTGCGCAGCCATGCTCTGTCCTTTTGGATCCTTGCCAACTCCCTCTGGGCCTTCACGCCCCAAGGAGTCGAGAGGCCTTCCATCTGGGAATACCACAGGTGGGTTTTCCCCTTATGCCAGCTGGGTCTTCAAAGCCTATATTGCCTCTGACTCTTTTGACCCATGCCTCCCCTGGGCATGTCGATACCGATGTCTGACTTTGCCGCCTGAGGAGATAGCCCCGGTTATTCTCTCCATTGACAAGTCGACGCTGGTTTGACATCGACCGAAGTTGTGCCCATATCCGCATGAGGTGCTGCTTTCCCCACTTGAATTACCACAGGGTTGACAACAATCTCTGCATTCCCTTTTTGAGACTGGTTTGGATAATGACGGTGACCCGAATGGTGAGTTTCCTCAGCCCTACCAGGATGACAGTTGGTACGAGGAATTACTTAGTGGTCTCAGTCCCCCCCAGAAACAGGTCATTTTTCTTTCCCTGGACCGGCCACAGGGAAATCTGCTTCCTACTCCATGGTGATACGTAGGACACCTGAAGTACTTGACTTCCAGTTCCTCCACCTTGGAGGTTAAAATCAATGTCTTGACAGAAGTAGGCCTGGGTGGTAAATTCCGTTCCGCTCGCGGAATTTGCGGAATTTGGGTAATTTCGCGTTCTGCGGAGAACGCGGAATTACCAAAAATTCCGCGATCCGCGGCTTCGCGGAATTTTTTGCTTGTTCGCACTTTCAAAATGCGTGTTCGCAAGATATTTCTCCCCGAGCACGCAAACAGCGTTCGCGAACAGGAAAAAAGCATCGCGAACGGGCGGCACAAGCAATTCCGCGTGTTCGCGGAACTTTTGCGTGCTTGCGGAGATTTTTTACCGTTTCGCGGAGCTTTGCGTAGCGCGACTACGCAAATTCCGCCCACCCCTAGAGAAGCCCTCCAATCAGGACAAACATCTTCTGAGCCCTTTCTTCCTGTCATTCAACAGATTGCACGGTGCTGTCGCCCTGTTGCTGTGACCCAGCCTTTCTTTCGCAGCACCCCTCACCAAAAATCCTAGTGGTGCAGGCTTCTAACTGCCGCTCTTATCTCAACACATTTCCCACCACTCCCCCTGATAGGGGATATAAGTGATTGGAAACATCCGGCAAATGTGTCTTTTCCTCACCAGCTTGGCCCTCTAATCAGCTGTTTGTTGAGCCGCTACTCACATGCTCTTTGTGATTCGGAGGCACAAGTCCTCCCTTGTAAAAGACCTTAGGACTGTGCTATCTTAAGCAAATCAAGATGGTGGCGATGCAGCCAAGTTAACAATTTGTTGTGGCTTGGATATCAATGATTCCATTGGGCAGCCCATACGCACCAGCGTGGTCATTCGCCATCATGTGTGGCTGCGATCGACTGGGTTATTCGGCCATGTCCAGTCCTCCCTGATGGACAAGCCCTTTGCTGGGACTTGCCTGTTCGGGGACAAAGCTGATCCTGCTCTCAAGAAGTTTTAAGTAGAACAGAACTACCACTAATTCTCTAGTGCCTTTCCATCCCACATTGCCAACTCTCCTTAGGGACACTCTTGGTTTGCCCTGAGGTTGTGGCAATCTACCCTCAGTGTACCTACCCTTTACTCCCAAGGATGTAGCTCCTTTAATTCCATCTGCACAGACCCTGACTGGTGGAAACATTTGTAGGATTGTGGGTGCTTTGTGGTGTTAAAGCTGCATCTAGGGGTGATGCCCCCTGGCCTGGAGCAGTTGAGGGGGTCTTTGTAGTTTTACAAAATTTGTGAACATTATGTGCCTAGGTTTCACAATAATATTCATACACATTACAACTTGTGTGCAAAGGAGATAGGAATCAGTAGGCGTTGACCAATTGTTAGAGTTAACCTTATGTGATCTTGAACATTTGAATATTTGTAAGAATGGATATTGCAAGATGGAGGATGGAGGCTGCCCATAGAAGGCAAAACCATAGGCCTTTCTCGCATGTCTTTTTCACCTGTTCCTTTGTCCTCACAAATTGTCTGAAGGGAATACGAAACATTTCTTAACTGAGCTAGCTCCTACAGAGTGTACATGACCAACGTCATGTAGGTAGTGGCCTCTAAGGCACGTTCTGAGAAGGCAATATGCTCCCTTCCCGGAAACCCTTCTAAGGCAGGAGGTACTGCTCCAGCTAGTTTGGTTCTATTTTAAAATTACAAATGACTCATTAATGTTAATTGCCAGTGGCCTTCTTCCCAACAGCCAGGACTTGGTAATGTAAGCTGGAGCTCCCCTTCTTCAAGCCAGGCCTGTATGGATCTTGCTGCTGGAGCTTCCAGGAACTTGCCAAGTGGAATGATAAGAAGGCCACTGTAAAGGAAGGGCCAGAAAAATGTTGTTTAAGGTCATGTGATTTAACGATGGAGTTCAGGGAATTGAAGAGATTGCATTTGATATTGCCCCACAATATTTAGATCTCCAAGAACTGTGATGTTTGTAGATAGTTTGTTCAGAAGTAATATAGTCAGCTATTTGCTGTAGACAGTAGCTGCAGCACTGGTTTCGACGTCGACAACTGTTTCTTCGACATCGACCGATAATGGACAGTAGCTGTCAACGGTGACCTTGACACCAATGTGAGTCTCGATGGCAAACTCCGAGGATGCTTCGACATTGAGTGGCGACTCAGCCCCACCTTTGATGGTGTTTTCAACAGCGTACCTGTTGATTGCGGGCACACCGGTATCTGTTCCGTCCTCGACGTCATGCTTCTCGAAGTCAACCGGGAAAGTCTCCTTTTGTGATGGTGGTGTCTTTCACGAGGAGGGCTCTTTGGAAGAAGACTGACCTTCCCCAAGGCCTCTTGATTTCTTGGAGACCATGTAGTCTGATTTTCTCTCTGTCTTTAAGAGAACGCCTGGAGAATTACTGGCAGTGACCACAAGTCTCAGGATGATGGGACTCCGGCAGGCAAACAATGCAGACAGAATGAGGGTCTGTCTGAGCTTCTTTTTTCCCACAGGAAGGGCAATTCACAAAAAGTGAAGGCATTCTTGACAGGAAATACAATCTTCTGTCCGAAAAAGGGTTATCTGCACTCTAGGTGTTGAAAGATTCCAAAATGTAAAGCATTTGAAAATATTTTCCGGACTAAATTGCCAAAAACACAAAGCTCATATCTCCATGATCCTAACTGTCGGAGCCGGAAAAATGAACTGACCTAACTGTCACCTGTGAGGCATGATGGGATACAGGGGGTACTGTGCCAGTTTTCTCTACTATTCTTTGGATGACTGCCTATTGGCTAACAAGGTCTAATACTCCCTTTCCTTTTCAATAAAGATTGGTGAAAGATTTTCTCTGGCAATTTTCAACCTCTCTTTAGGCTGCAGATATATGTAAGGTACTGCATACAAAGTATATATATATATATATTTATCGTCACAAAATAAAATTACCGAGTGACCAATACCTTTGGGAGTGCTGGATGATTATTTTCGAAGATGAAATGATCCTATGCGAATATATATATATATATATATATATATATATATATATATATATATATATATATATATATAATCTACTGGCGGTTGCCAGTAGATAGTTATAGTTAGGACCTATTTTCCATAGGAAATCCGCAACATTCTATTTGCAATAACGTTGGCGCCGGTTGATGAATCTTCGCAAAGCTTCCAACTTGTTGGGGCGCTCCGGTCCGCTCCTATCCTGAAAGTCTCGGGGTGATTCGTCAAGCGGGGGCCGAGAAAAAAGGGGGTCCCAAAACGCGTTTTCCCCATTCATTTTTCCATAGGAACCTTTAGTCGCAGCTACAGCCCGAACTGCTGAACGGAATTACACCAAATTTGGCAAAGAGGTAGCCCTTGGTTCAGTGTCGTGCCTTTTGCTTAAATGGTGTAAATCCGTTCAGTAGTTCCTGAGAAAATCAAAAGTAAAGTCACATATATATCTATGGCCGAGTAGGGTCCGCGTACCCTCCCGATCACGAGCTGCATGCTAATTGGCTGTCAAGTGGCTGTCAACACTCAAAATCAGGAAGTGTTGGCAGCCATTTTCGAGGGACAGAAACAAGTGCGCAAAGCGAAAAAAGGGGGCAGGGTAGAAACACCCTGACCCCCTAGGTCTGCTCAGGGGGTCCCACAATGACCCCCTGGGCCGAAAAAAGCATTTTTTTTTAAATCGGCGGGATGCGCTTAGGGTGCGCGGATCCCGCCGATAAAAAAAAAAATTCAAGCGCAGTCTCCGCGCTCGATTGTATTTTGCCCCCGGGTGGCCCAAGTCCCGGGGGCATGCGAGGTGGGTTAATGTTTTATATGGGGGCCTCTAAGGCCCCCAAGCCCCTGGGACCGCCACCCCCGGGGCACTTAGAAAATAAATGTGGGGGTCCGTTACGGACCCCAGAGCCCCAGGGACCACCACCTCCCTGGGGCTGTGCAATTGAAGGGAGGGGGCCACGCGGCCCCCTCCTGGAGCCCCTGATGGCCCTGGGGACCGCCACCCCCAGGGCCGGCTCCTGCAGTGTCCCGGGTGCCTACCCCCGGGACACTGTAGTTTGCTATGGCAGGGCGGGAGCCTCGCGGCTCCCGTCCAGTCATAGCAAACTGCTTTGGATTTTGGAAGGGAAACCTGCTCTCTCTTCCAAAATTCAAAGCAGATTGCTTTTCCACACGGGGAGCTGCATCTTAGCAGCTCCCCATGTGGAAAAGCAATGCCGGACGCGGGGAGCCGGCGGGACTGTGGGGGGATTGGGGACCCCCCCACAGTCCCCAACGGAGAGGGCCAGCCCCGGGGGATGGGGTCCCCGGGGCAAGTAGTGGCCGCGTGGCCCCCCTCCCCAAAAATATATATATTTTTTTTAAAACAAGCAAACCGGAAAGGCCGGCCCTGGGGGATGAGGTCCCCGGGGCCTTAAATGGCCTGAGGAGGGGGCCATGCAGCCCCCTCCAAATATTTAAAATTTAAAAAAAAGAGGGCATGCCCCGGGGGATGGGGTCCCCGGGGCCAATATAGGCCCAGGGAAGGGGGGCCACGCGGCCCCCTTCCCGTTTTATTTTAAAAAATGAAAATCCTCATGCCCCGGGGGATGGGGTCCCCGGGGCCAAAAGAGGCCAAGGGAAGGGGGGCCACGCAGCCCCCCTCCCATACAATTTTTTTTTTTTAAAAGACCGGCATCGTGCCGGAGGCCCCGCCCCCACCCTGCAGCAGTCTGCAAACGCGTCCCCTGGCGCGTTTGCAGATGGGGAACGAATTCCCCTTGAATACTGGGGGTCCCTGGGGGCCAACTAGCCCACCAGGAACCTCCAGTATGCGCCAGGGGCTGCGTTGCAGAGAGGTGAACAGAGGCCACGCCCCTTTTACACCTCTCTGCAACGCAGCTCTGTGGTGCTTTTGGAGGTACATGGTGGGCTAGTTGGACTCCAGGGACCCTCAGGATTCAAGGGGACTTAATCCCCCAACTTAAAATGCGCCACGGGGCGCGTTTGCACAGTGGTGAAGGGAGGGGGCGGGGCTTCAGGTGACATGTGTGCAAACAGGCCCCGTGGCGCATTTTAAGATGGGGAATTAAATCCTCTTCAATCCTGAGGGTCCCTGGGGACCAAACTAGCCCACCAGGTACCTCCAGTAAGCGCCACGGAGCTGCGTTGCAGAGTGTTGTAAAAAGGGGCGTGGCCTCTGTACACCTCTCCAACTTAAAACGCGCCACAGAGCGTGTTTGCAGACATGTCACCTCAGGCCCCACCCCCTTCCTTCACCATTGTGCAAATATTCCTCTAAAATCAGCTGAACTACGAATTCCGATTTACTCACCTGTTATCAGGAGAGACCTCAGTGCTGCATCTTTGAGCCCAGTACTGATCCTGAAAAGTAATTTTAACCGTACTTACCAGTAACTTGAATTTCCTTCCATAGGATATCATTGCCTGCATTTTGCTGAAATAGTTTCTAAGTGTCGATTTTTGAAACTTACAAATATTCCTCTAAAATCAGCAGAACTACGAATTCCGATTTACTCACCTGTTATCAGGAGAGACCTCAGTGCTGCATCTTTGAGCCCACTACTGATCCTGAAAAGTAATTCTAACCGTACTTAACAGTAACTTGAATTTCCTTCCATAGGCTAACATTGACTGGTTTCACTTGGAAATTCTTCTAAGTGTGGATTTTTGAACTTTATAATATTCCTCTAAAATCAACCGAACTACGAAATCCGATTTACTCACCTGTTATGAGGAGAGACCACAGTGCTGCATCTTTGAGCCCAGTACTAATCCTGAAAAGTAATTTTAACCGTACTTACCAGTAACTTGAATTTCCTTCCATAGGATATCATTGCCTGCTTTTTGCTGAAAAAGTTTCCAAGTGTCGTTTTTTGAAACTTACAAATAGCCCTAGTACCAAAATGTAGAATTAGTGCTACAACGGTCTTCAAGAGGACCTGCGATGCCGCTTCTGCCTCCCGTACCCTGGAGGTGGCACATGGGTCACGCGGTACGGTCATACTGCGGTGGGACGCACACTCGTTGACCTCTCATGGCACTGCTCCACACTTCAGGGAGGACGCTTTCCATTAGCTATGTTTTCTGATGACATGTCGCGCCGGCCCCGTCCAACAACAGAACTCCTTTAGATCCAAACAGACTCTTCCACTCTCTCACCGGAAGTGAAACCAGGCCACGCGGACACTTTCACAATACAACAGCCGGGAATGCACTTTTCGGTAACAAAAACACATAACTTCCTCCTAATTAATCAAATAAACGTCTCACTGAAGAACAGGGGCCAGCTTCGATCGGTAAACAGCAGTTACAACGACTTTTTTACTTTGCGATACCATTACAACGCATGCGTTACCACGCATGCGTTGTACATCACGAAGTCATTACTACGCATTTTTTTAGAACGCATGGTCATTTACCACGCATGCCTTTACAACGAATTTTGTTGTAAAGGTATGTATGGTAAATGACCATGCGTTCTAAAAAACATGTAGACGATCCATGTCATTGTAAGGAAACAGAGGCTGTTCCGTTTCCTCACAACAACGTGCACCGCCCCTCAGAGACAACGTGAAGCAGGAACCACGAGGAGAGAGGAACCACGAGGAGTGAGAGGTAAGGGGGATTGGGCATGGGGTGGGGGTTTCTTTTCTAGGGTTTAGGGTAGTGCAGTGGTGTTTGGGTGGTGTAGGGGGTCGTGCTGGGGGTAGTGTTTTAGGGTTTAGGGTAGTGCAGTGGTGTTTGGGTAGTGTAGGGGGTCGTGCTGGGGGTAGTGTTTTAGGGTTTAGGGTAGTGCAGTAGTGTAGGGGGTTGTGCTCGGGGTAGTGTTTTAGGCTTTAGGGTAGTGCAGTGGTGTATGGGTAGTGTAGGGGGTTGTGCTGGGTTAGTGTTTTAGGGTTTAGGGTAGTGCAGTGGTGTTTGAGTAGTGTAGGGGGTCATGCTGGTGGTAGTGTTTTAGGGTTTAGGGTAGTGCAGTGGTGTTTGTGTAGTGTAGGGGGTCATGCTGGGGGTAGTGTTTTATGGTTTAGGGTAGTGCAGTGGTGTTTGGGTAGTGTAGGGGTTGTGCTGGGGGTAGATTTAGGGTTTAGGGTAGTGCAGTGGTGTTTGGGTAGTGTAGGGAGTCGTGCTGGGGGTAGTGTTTTAGGGTTTAGGGTAGTGCAGTGGTGTTTGTGTAGTGTAGGGGTTGTGCTGGGGGTAGTGTTTTAGGGTTTATGTTAGTGCAGTGGTGTTTGGGTAGTGTAGGGGGTAGTACTGGGGTAGTGTTTTAGGGTTTAGGGTAGTGCAGTGGTGTTTGTGTAGTGTAGGGGTAGTGCTGGGGGTAGTGTTTTAAGGTTTAGGGTAGTGCAGTGGTGTTTGGGTAGTGTAGGGGTTCATGCTGGGGGTAGTGTTTTAGGGTTTAGGGTATGGCAGTGGTGTTTGGGTAGTGTAGGGGGTCGTGCTGGGGGTCGATTTAGGGTTTAGGGTAGTGCAGTGGTGTTTGTGTTGTGAGGGGGTCGTGCTGGGGGTAGTGTTTTAGGGTTTAGCGTAATGCAGTGGTGTTTGTATAGTGTAGGGGGTTTAGGGTAGTGCAGTGGTGTTTGTGTAGTGTAGGGTGTCATGCTGGGGGTTGTGTTTTAGGGTTTAGGGTAGGGCAGTGGTGTTTGTGTAGTGTAGGGGTAGTGTTTTAGGGTTTAGGGTAGTGCAGTGGTGTTTGTGTAGTGTAGGGGGTCATGCTGTGGGTAGTGTTTTAGGGTTTAGGGTAGTGCAGTTGTGTTTGTGTAATGTACGGGGTCGTGTTTTAGGGTATAGGGTAGTGCAGTGGTGTTTGGGTAGTGTAGGGGGTCATGCTGGGGTTAGTGTTTTAGGGTTTAGGGTAGTGCAGTGGTGTTTGGGTAGTGTAGGGGGTCGTGCTGGGGGTAGTGTTTTCGGGTTTAGGGTAGTACAGTGGTGTTTGTGTAGTGTGGGAGGTCATGCTGGGGGTAGATTTAGGGTTTAGTGTAGTGCAGTGGTGTTTAGGTAGTGTAGGGAGTCGTGCTGGGGGTAGTGTTTTAGGGTAGTCCAGTGGTGTTTGTGTAGTGTAGGGAGTCGTGCTGGGGGTAGTGTTTTAGGGTTTAGGGTAGTGCAGTGGTGTTTGGGTAGTGTAGGGGGTCGTGCTGGGGTAGTGTTTTAGGATTTAGGGTAGTGCAGTGGTGTTTGTGTAGTGTAGGGGGTCATGCTGGGGGTAGTGTTTTAGGGTTTAGGGTAGTGCAATGGTGTTTGTGTAGTGTAGGGGGTAGTGTTTTAGGGTTTAGGGTAGTGCAGTGGTGTTTGTGTACTGTAGGGGGTCGTGCTGGGTTCTAGTGTTTTAGGGTTTAGGGTAGTGCAGTGGTATTTGTGTAGTGTAGGGGGTAGATTTAGGGTTTAGGGTAGTGCAGTGGTGTTTGGGTAGTGTAGGGGGTCGTGCTGGGGGTAGTGTTTTTGAGTTTTGGGTAGTACAGTTGTGTTTGGGTAGTGAAGGGGGTCGTGCTGGGGGTAGTGTTTTAGGGTTTAGGGTAGTGCAGTGGTGTTTGGGTAGTGTAGGGGTCAACCAACATGAATTTGTCCTTGTGTGATGTAACCAATGCTCATGTAAAGCACTCCAATACCTGACCAGTCTGCACTATATAAAACTGCAAAAAACAAAAAATAAAAAGTGTTTTGCACACTTCTGTCATTGGGCTATACGTGGGCTACCTCTGGGTGATATTTGTGCTACATTTGGGCTCTTTTTCTCTGGTGGCCATCTTGGGAGACTTATTTGTTATGAAGTTTCCTAATTTCCTCATTTACTACAGTCTCCTCAGTAGGAAATGCTTTCAGTTTTTACTTTGATTCCATCAAGAAGGCATTCAGATGTGTCACACATTTGCCATAAATTCAGAATGTTAGCACTCTAGTTGTTCATTAGATCACTGTAGTAAAGCTACTGCTCACCAAGGAGTTAACTGGAAGTCTACTGCTGGTATTGAAAGTGATTGTTTCAGTCTGCATGTCAGAATTTTCTAATGAAATAGAAGAGGATTTGAGATCTCACTTAAAACATGCCCTAAATTTTCTTTTGCAGCACTAACCATAATTTCTATGGCAAAATGAACCCCCTCATTTTGTTCCTTTTTAAATTAAATGTTTTAAGTGTTACCAGTTTATTCCAATCAAGATGGCTTCAGGTGTGCCATACTTTTGTCATAAGTAAGGCTGTTAGCACTCTAGTTGTTCTTTAGAACACTCTGGGAAGCTGCAGTAGAACACAAAGGCATCAACTGACAGGCTGCTCCTGTTGAAATATAACAGGAAGATATTTGAGATCACACTTGAAACATGTCCTAATTTTTCTTTCTACAGCACTAACCATAATTTCTATGACAAAATGAACCCCATCATTTTGTTCCTTTTTAAATTAAATGTTTTAAGTGTTACCAGTTTATTCCAATCAAGATGGCTTCCGGTGTGCCATACTTTTGTCATAAGTAAGGCTGTTAGCACTCTAGTTGTTCTTTAGAACACTCTGGGAAGCTGCAGTAGAACACAAAGGAATCAACTGACAGTCTCTGCCATTGTTGGATGTACATGTTTTACTGAGAATGTCAGACTTCATTCTCACATAACTGAGAAAGATAATGTGAATTTACAGAAAATATGCTCTCATTTTAGCTTCTGGAGCACCTTCCAAAACTGTATGGGACAAGCATGTAAAAATAGTTTTCTCTCAAACATGATTCATGATATCCCAGCAGAAGATTTTTCACAGGGTAAAATCACCTTAGAACACACCACAATTCCTGAAATTAGTATGGTACCATCAACAAATGAATTCTAATGTAACTAAAGTCTGTTATCACCCTTTATAGTTCTCCTTTTGGTAACCCTCAAAATCTTCGATTCACTACAATGCATTTCAATGGAGTACTATCATTTATATTGGTCCCAAGATGGCTGCCAGCAATTCCAGGATGAAGTGCTGACAGCCAATCAGATCTCACGATGACATGTGTGGTTAGGCTCCGCCCAGATATATATGTGTTTTTACTTTTGATTTTCTCAGCAACTACTGAACGGATTTACACCATTTAACAAAAGGGTTCTTTCTGATTCAAGAACTACCTCTTTGCCAAATTTGGTGTAATTCCGTTCAGCAGTTCAGGCTGTAGCCTTGCATAAAGTTTCCTATGGGAAATTGATTTTTGACTCTTATTTTTTTCATTTCTCCGCAACTACTGAACGGATTTACACCATTTAACAAAAAGGGTTCTTTCTGAACCAAGAACTACCTCTTTGCCAAATTTTGTGTAATTCCGTTCAGCAGTTCGGGCTGTAGCCGTGGCTAAAGTTTCCTATGGGAAAATGAATGGGGAAAACACGTTTTGGGACCCCCCTTTTTTCTCGGCCCCTGCTTGACGAATCACCCCGAAACTTTCAGGGTAGGAGCGGACCGGAGCGGGCCATAAAGTTTGAAAATTTCGCGAAGATTCGTCAACCGACGCAAGAGTTATTTCAAATATATACTTTGTATGCAGTACCTTACATATATATAAAAACTCATCAGTTGATTATTCTGTCTTAATCACTGAATGTTGTTTGCCGTTGTTTAACATATTGGAGGATTGTTATGTAAGCTTCTGGGCAGCTTCTAGTTACTATTAGATTTTTCAGGATTTTAATCAACACCTTTGCACTTTAACTTCTTGCACTTTATGGGCTTCGCACTTGCACTTTATTTATATGCTCTTTGACTTTTCTGAAAAAAAAGATAGGGTTTTCTTGTTGCAATTATATGCCCTTTATTGGAATGTCCTTTCAAGCACCATTGTTGTGATTATATCTTTATCAGAGTATTCATGAATTTTAATTACAGCATGTGATGCTCATAACTTGGTTTTATTTGACCAAACAGGAGTGATTTCTCCCTGCACTTGCATTTTGAGAATCTAGCACTTGCACTTCAAATAACTTATCAAAGTACTGTGGTATTTATCAGATAGATGGGGTGCCATGCTGTTATTTATTCATCATCCAATTAAGCTGCTCTCTGATTCATTATTATGATGTTGCTTATATTTTAGGACTATTTTCATGTATTTAGGTATCTTATATTGCAAATTTTGATGTAACTTGTTATGTTTCCGTGATTTTATCAATTCTTGTCATGTGATTTAACCGTATAGTCTTTTTTATTATGTCTATGAGCTTCAATGCGTGTGTTGCACTATGGTTGGTTGTTTCTCACTATATAATTGATGGTATTTTGGCAGCGTGTCATGTGATCAAGACCGCGCTCTGACGGTCGAATGGCGTCATGACAGGCACTAGCCTGAATGACATCATGTGCCATAAACTTCATTAAAGCACTTTTTTGAATTGGATATTGCTTCGTCCTGTGGTCCGTACCTCGTTTGTCTCACCGCTACATGGTGGGCTGGGATTTTTTTTGTAATATATATATATATATATATATATAGATAGATATATAGAGATATATATATATATACACACACACATATGTATATGTATATATATATATATATATATATATATATATATATATATATATATATATATATTGCTCTCGATACTTGCTGCAATTAGCCGATCCACAACCTGCGATGCCGGTGGCAGCAGCAGCCGTCCGTAAATTTTCAAGGCATAATATTTTTGGAAAATCCAAAGGAAATCCAGCGGCACACCAAAGGACGGTACACAAAACGTTTAATGTGCACACAAACAACGCGTTTCGGCGAAGCCTTTCTCAAGTTAGAGAACTGTACTCCATCTCCCTCAGAAATACAAATCCACGTTCATGAGCTGCGAAAACATATTAGATTGTAAATGGCAGTTGCAGCATAAATACACAATTAATTGCAGAATGTGTAAATAAATACAAGTATGTACATTGGCAACAATTATGGAAACCTTTCTGTCTATTATGATTTGATTACATCATTATTTTAACTATTAGTCATAGACAGCAAGAAAATACTCGAAGGTTAATGCGCTAAATAAATTATTATATAGAACAATAGATATCATCGTTCAATAAGCAAAATAAATGAATAATGTAAGTTCAATAATACAAACAATTCATATACGCGCATACGTTAGATCAGAATACCGCACTGCTCAATCAGAGGCGGTCAGCCTAACTGGACCATATCGCCAATCAAAATTTATATCATGGCCACTAAGGCCATCAACATCCAATGCGAAGCAATGTCGACAATAGAAATTAATATTATGGGTAATGTACCCCAGAACTGAAATTACGCTGCAAAGTATGTTAAAAAAATCTCTATTTTATGGGGAGAGGAGACAGATTTGTGTGTGTGTGTGTGCTCTCTCAAAAAAAATGTGATGTATGTACAAAGTGATAAGACAGGGGTTATGTAAAACGGCGTAAAGAAATCAACCCATGCCCTCAAGTTCCCAGGAAAGGAAATACACCACTAACTATGCAACTCAGGCATAGTGTAAGGGCCTCAATCAGCTGCCTTATAAGGATGACTGGTAATCCTGCCAGTCAATAGGTTTCAATATATACTGCAAGTAGGCCACACCAATAAGTGTAGATCCACAATCCACAATTCTAGACTTGTATCAACCCCTATTAAAAGTGAAGATAATTCTAAAACAGCTATGGCTGTAAGTGCAATAATACTACATACTAATTCAGAAAGGAGAGTATAAACCCACAGGGCAATAGTACCATGGTCCATACTGCCAGGCCAGAAATTGCATGCTGCAAAGCTGCTGGGGAAACCTGATTTATTTTAGTCCAATATGTGTGGCTAGTTCTTCCCCGCTGTTGAGCTCATGTGGGATTTTAGTATTAAGCTCAATTATATATCTGGATTCCGTTACCCTTAACTGCTTTTCTCTGACTCCACCCCTTGGATGCGGCATAATTCTATCAATTCCAAAGAATACAATCAATTTGCTATTGTTCTGATGTTTTTCATTGAAATGTCTAGCAACGGGGTAATTGAAGTTAAGGTTAGCAACGGCTCTCATATGCTGCAAAATTCTGTTCTTAAGCTGTAGCTTTGTGCTCCCAATATACCTGAGACCGCACGGACATTCAAGGGCGTATATGACATAATCACTAGTGCATGTGATGAACTTGGTGATCTATTTGGTTCTTGAGCCATTTGTCATATACTGGTCTCTGCTTTTACTGTTTTTACACGCTTTGCAGGAACTGCACCTGATAAAGCCTTTAGGTGAACCAAGCCATGTGCTACTTGCTGGTTCCACTTGATAACTGTAGACCAGCCGGTCCCTCAGTGACTTAGATTTTTTATAGGTTATTTGGGGAGCTCTACCAATACATTCACCTATTAGTGGATCCGTTTCCAGTAGGCCCCAATGCCGTTTCATAATTCTTTTGATGGCATTCGACCTGGTGTTGTACGTGGTGATCATTCTAGGAAACATGGCCTTATCTTTCTTATCTTGTTTTGGTCGAAACAATACGTCATTCTGGGTTGAAAGATCAACTTTCTTTCTAGCTTCAGACACCATTCTCTTGCTGTAACTAGGCTGGGCAAACCTCTCTTCCATGATTTTACACTCTTTCTGATACCCTACTCCTGAGCTACAATTACAGCGGGCCCGGAGGAATTCCCCATAGGGGATACTGTTGATAAGTGGTGTGGGATGGTTGCTATGCGCATGCAGAAGGGTATTCCCGGCTGTATCTTTTCTGAATAGCCCGGTGACCATTTGATTGTTCTCAATGTTGATGGTTACATAAAGGAACTCACAATAGCTATCGCTTATTTTGTGTGCAAAGCTTATATTGAGGTCGTTCTTCTCCAATTTGCTTATGAATTCCTGTGCTAAATCTCTAGGTCCATCCCAAATCAGGAAGAGGTCGTCTATATACCTGATCCAGATTGGGATATGTTCTGTAAACTTCTCATTTTCTTCCACCCATACTATCTGTTCCTCCTACCAGCCTAGAAAAAGATTTGCCAGACTGGGGGCAAAGCACGTGCCCATTGCTGTCCCAGACTTCTGTTGATACAATTGTTTGTCAAAGATAAAGATGTTCTGATTGAGGCAGTATAACATCATTTGCTCAAGCATGCTCGTGTGTTCCCATAAGGATATGTGTCGACCGCGGAAATAATACATACACGCTTCTACACCTTGTCTTTGATCAATGCACGTGTATAGTGAGCATACATCTAATGCTATCATAAGATAACCTTCCTCCCATCTGACATTGTGAATCCGTCGTCGGAAGTCAGTACTATCCCTGCAGTACAACCTTAAATTCGTGACAAAAGGAGATAGAAAAAGATCCAAGAAAATCAATGTGTTTTCTAGAAGTCCTCCATTGGAGGATACGATTGGTCTTTCTGGGGGTCTAGAGGGGTGTTTATGAATTTTGGGTAACAGGTAGAAACAGGGTACCCGTGGATTATCTGTTTTTCAAAAACGGTATTCATCACCATCTAATAAACCTGTGACCCACCACCCCCTAAGGAGATCATGATATTTGGTAATGGAGGACCTGTATATTTCCCATCCAATTGGTTCATAGCACTTGGAGTCCCCCAATTGTCTTAATGCTTCATTATTATATTGTTCAATGTCCATTACAACTACATTTCCTCCCTTGTCTGTGTGTTTCACGATTATCCCTGTGTCATTGGTTAAATTAGCAAGCACCTTTCTTTGTTGTTGCGTTAGATTGTCTTGTTGCCTACTAGAGGATTGTTCACGTAGTTTGTTGATTTCTTGAATCGTGACGATATTAAAGGTTTCGATATTGTCATGGGGGACATTAGGATTGAAGACTGACTTGGGTTTAAGTCCACTGTGGCTTGCTGTGTCAGGGGAAAATCCAAGTTGCATCAGTGTTCTCCCTTTATCCTGTTTCGTTATCTCAATGATATTTTCTTCCAGTTGATGTATATCAAGAATAAAGTCAACGTCTTCTAGACAAAAATCTAGATTACCATCCGGTATCTGAGTTCCAATTCTCTCTTTTCTCTGTCCCACTGCCATTTTGTGTATTTTCATGAGCTTTAGTTTGCGTATGTACAAGAAAAGGTCGATTCGGGTATCAACATAGTTCATATTACAACTAGGACAAAAGGATAAACCAAGTTGGAGAAGTGACTCTTCCTCTACAGTAAGTGTCCTGGATGATAGATTAATAATTGACTTGTTGCTAGCAGCAATAGTGGGGATATGAAATTTATTGGATGTGGTTCTCCCACCTCTTCTTTTCTTTAATCTGAATCTTTTTTGGTTCCTTTGTCTCTTTCTCTTTTGGGACCCTTGCCTCTTCCTCTGCCCCTCGCTGGGGTCTTGTCGTCCGATCCCTGTTCCTTCTTATGTTTTAATAGCTGGAACTCGTGTAGAAAGGTTTGGGGACGTGTCAGAGCTTAGATCAAAACTTGATCCTGTTGATAAGATCTCTTGTTGCCTCTGTTTGTGTAGTACTTGGAGATCTCTTTGGGCCCAATCGAAACGTTTTGCGTACGTGAGGCTTCGTCCTTCAGCATAGTCCTTCTTGTCACGTAAAAATTTGCGTTGCTTTTTGGCCTTAATTGCGTCTTCGTATGTTTTCAACTTGCCATCTAGAAGTTTTAAGAACTCATATTACTGATTTGTCATTTTTAGATTTTTCCAAGTCTTGACTGAGTTCAACTAGCTCCTTTCGTGTGGCATCAAGATCAAGTTTATCATATTTCACCAACATCTCCAACATACCTGTGAAGGTTTTGGCCATGAATATTGCCCATTCTTTCAATAGCTTGGGATTGGGGTTCTCATATGTAGGAATAATAGATATTCTCAGGCCCCTGGGAACTCTGTTGACCTCAATATAGTTGGTGAGCGATGTAACCTCCCACCGCTTATTTAATTCCCGTTTTGACAATTTTTCCAACAGGGCAAGCTTTTGCTTCAATGATGGCTCAATAGTACACGGAACATTACTTGGACCTAAGTGCTTATGTCCAGATTCGAATTCTTCATCAAAAAGTGAGAATGCGGTTGCCCTCCTTTCCGATTCCCATTCATTCGTCATTCTCTGTGTGAATAAAATAGATAATCTTCATCCTCAGACGCAAACAGCTAAATCGAGCTGTGGTGTTGCATCTGCTCCGGTTTCTTAATAATCCAAGGCAGCGTATGCGGTTATGTGGACGGGAAGAATGGGACGCTGCTCCAGACCCTTGCCCTCCGACTAGGAATCCAGACAACCCCCCAGACCCACCCCTACTTCGCCCGCTTAACTGAAAGTAAAATTACTCTCGTCCGGGAATCAGAGCGGTCGGAACGGCATATATTCGTTGCTCTCGATATTTGCTGCAATTAGCCGATCCACAACCTGCGATGCCGGTGCCAGCGACGGCAGCAGCAGCCGTCCGTAAATTTTCAAGGCAGGACATTTTTGGAGAATCCAAAGGAAATCCAGCGGCACACCAAAGGACGGTACACAAAACGTTTAATGTGCACACAAACAACGCGTTTCGGCGAAGCCTTTCTCAAGTTAGAGAACTGTACTCCATCTCCCTCAGAAATACAAATCCACGTTCATGAGCTGCGAAAACATATTATTAGATCGTAAATGGCAGTTGCAGTATAAATACACAATTAATTGCAGAATGTGTAAATAAATACAAGTATGTACATTGGCAACAATTATGGAAACCTTCCTGTCTATTATGATTTGATTACATCGTTATTTTAACTATTAGTCATAGACAGCAAGAAAATACTCGAAGGTTAATGCGCTAAATAAATTATAATATAGAACAATAGATATCATCGCTCAATAAGCAAAATAAATTAATAATGTTAGATCAATAATACAAACAATTCATATACGCGCATACGTTAGATCAGAATACTGCACTGCTCAATCAGAGGCGGTCAGCCTAACTGGACCATATTGCCAATCAAAATTTATATCATGGCCACTAAGGCCATCAACATCCAATGCGAAGCAATGTCGACAATAGAAATTAATATTATTAATTTATTTAGCGCATTAACCTTCGAGTATTTTCTCGCTGTCTATGACTAATAGTTAAGGTTCACTATATCCTGTCTCTCTTGATCTGTCTTCACCGCACGCCACCTTGCCATGCAGACCAGTTAGGCCACCACATAGTAAATCTCTGGGTTAGGTACACCCATTCTACCTGTGTATAAAGGGCTCATGGCTTTTTCTATCAAGATTCGCCTTTGTTGCGTACCTGAAATTAGCTCCAAGAACACAAATCTAAATTTGCTAAAAAAAAAATATTCAGTAAGTTGATGAGTGCCATGAAAATGTCCAATAATCTGGGAGGACAATCATTTAGAATATAGCCACATGTGGAAGAGGGACGAGTGGGAGGCAGTGGTGAAATGGGATGGCCTGGGATATGTTGGGGATGCATTTATTTAGGTTACCACTTTTCAGGTCCTGGTCCAAATGTTAGATCTGGACACCTAAATATTTAAAAGTGTTAGGCTCCCAACCCAGGACGTCCCCCAAGAATGAAGGGTGCTCCATTGATGTATTGGCTTAAGTGGAATTGAGCAAGACTTATGCCAGTTGATCCATAGGCCTGATATTTCTCTGAACTCCCCTAGCAGTGTCTCCAAGCGGGACAGGCCATCTTCTGGGTATCTAAGAAACAATAAGCCATATATTGACTGCCTACAGGAGACACACATGACGGATCCTGAACTGCGGAAATTGATAACTTTGAGGACAGAGCAGATACCGGTGTGCTGGATGTCGACAGGTACGCCATCAAAAACACCATCAAAGGTGGAGTCGAATTGCCCCTCAATGTTGAAGCATCCTTGGTGTTTGCCATCGAGATTCACATTGGCATTGAGGTCACCTTTGGCGGCTACTGCCCATTATCGGTCGAAGAAGCAGGTGTTGATGTCAAAACCAGTGCAGAAGCTATTGTCGACGTTCAGAGGAAAACATTCAACATTGCACACAGTGGAAAAGCTACCATCGACGTCAAGAGAAAGACTTTCAGCATCAAAGGACAAGGCACAGCCTTTACCAATTCCTAAAGCTGAATCGAGACCTCGCTCAACATTTAAGGCCGCTTGAATATTTCTCCACACTGGTTTCAAAGTCTACAGAATAGACCTGTGCCCCATACTTCAGACTCTGAATATTTGCAGAAGTGTTCTCCATTAAGAGTCACACCTGAGGTTCACATTTCAGTTACACCATCTCCAAGGGGGACACCATCTCCTCAGTTTTCTCTGGGCACACCATCTGTACACCCTGCGACTCCAACAGGACCATTAAGTAGCCCACATATTCCAGCCTTGTCCACAGCCAGAGCTAGAAGATCACCCTGATCTAGACATAGAAGAAGGAGATCTCCATCTTGGTCTACAACTTCTCGTTCTCAGAGATCACTCTCCTACTCTGACTGACAGATACACCTCCTGCAAGAGTGTCCACTGTGGATGATCATCTTACCGTCAATGAAGTTTTAATAAGAGGAGGAATGAAATTGAACATTGACATCCCTATGACCACAACATCATCTTCTGTGATTTTTGAGACTCTGCATCACAGAACAGTCACAAGACCATTGCTTCCCCTGATTCCTGGCCTAATGAAGCCTGCGATGCAATTATTTTCAATGCCCACATCTGTGAAGTCAGCCCAATCTTGACTTCTTAAGAAATATAAACCTCCTGACCAGGACCCACTATTCCTCAGATCAGATCCTACTCCTGATTCAGTCATTATAGCAGCGGGAAGAAAATCTCACACTGTTTCTTCGTCCTCTTCCTTCCCACCAGACAAGAAAAGCAAACAAATAGATGCTCGTGGCATGAAGGTGTGTGGAACATCAGCATCGACCATGAAGGTGGCATGTGCTTCTGCTTTGTTGGGAAGGTACAATAGATCTCTGTGGGACTCACTGGACAAGTTTACGGAAACACTTCCAAAGCAGGACAGACAATATTTTCAAGAGAGCTTGAATGAAGGAGGCTTGGTACCTAACCAAATTATAGGTGCAGCAGCACATAAATCAGATCATGCTGCACATGGATATTGTCACAGTATCTCTGCATACAGATCATCTTGGCTTAGGCTAAACAGCCTTAACCCAGAGGCTCAACATCAGATTGCATACCTACTTTTTATATGTAATACTTATTTCGGCTCCCATGCAGATGAAGAAATGTCCAGAATGAAAACTGAGATGGACACTCTGAAGGTTGTTGGCTCAGATGAGCTGAAAGAGCATCGTAGGAGATACAGATCTTATAATAGATGTTTTTTTTCTCATAGGGTTCAAGCCCATCACTGGTCTCATCAACAACACTAACAACAGCCAAGGCAACACTACCATCCTTGAAAAATATGAAGAGGAAAAGGATCTCAACAGTAGCCTGCATCTCCAGGAAAGCCTCCGGCCAAGCAATAAGCCGTCACTTCCCCCTTCTCTGTTGCCCGCTCCGGTGGGGGGAAGTATCACCAAACATCTGGAAGAGTGGCTATTAGTAACAACAGACAAGTGGTTCCTGAATATTGTTCAGGACCGATATTCTCTTCGATTCAGGTTTCCTCCTACTTCAATTCGACTAATCAAAACATCGGTGTATCAAAAGGACATTCTACAGAAAGAAGTCAACATTGTGTTCCAGAAGCCTGCTGTGGAGGAATATCCTCATCATAAGAGAGGACTGAGGATTTATTCCCAATACTTTTTGGTGTGAAAGAAAGGTCCAAAGCTAGAGTTTACACCCATTCTAGATCTCAGGGGCGTAACACAGGCCCCCGCATCCCCCGCGGTGCAGGGGGGCCCCCAGCTGCAGGGAGCCCCCTCAGCACAGTACTCAGGTCAAAATCCGGAGCGGGGGGCCCTCAGTGTACATTGCAGGGGGGCCCCTTAAACCTTCGTTACGCGACTGCTAGATCTGCGAGTATTAAACAGGTACATAAAGAAAGAAAAATTCAGGATGTTGTTTGGCATTACACCAGATTTATCAACAACTGCATGAAGGAGACTGGATGTGTTCTATAGATCTCTAAGATGCATACTTCCACATTTCAATATCAATAAAGCATTGAAAGTTTCTTCGATTCAAAGTGGGAGTTCATCATTAGCAATACAAAGGCTGAGCTTTCCGCCTAAAATCAGCCCCACGGACGTTCACAAAATGTATGGCTGTTGTCGCAGCTCATCTAAGGAAACAAAAGATCTTTATTTATCCTTGCCTAGATAAATGACTAATAAAGAGTACATCAACAAATGAGACAAATAAACTTTACCAATTCTGTCTCAGGACGCTAAACAAATGGACCAAAGTGCTCCACCTGGTCGATACAAAGTACAAGGAATTTACTTGGTATATCAAGGACAAAAAGGTTAAGGTCGCAACCAAATACAAGTATTTGGGGATCAACATACAACATTGGATGTCCTTTAAATATCATCAAGCGCCACACAGGCAAAAGCACAGTTATGAATATTTGGGTTTTAGCTGCTGAAAAAGAAACTCAGCTGCCCGCACCTACTAACAGTAATGGCAGCGCAGTTCATCCCAACAGTGGTATACCACATGGAAATTATGGACGGAAGGGAAAGAGTAACACTCAATAAGATCCAAACCAAAGACTATAAATCAGTATTCTCCATACCAAAATCATCATCTCCAGCACAGGTCCACCATGAATTCAGATTAAAAATTCAAAAACAACAAAGAATGAATGCCTTCTTTAAATTATGCTGGAGATTGCATGCCTCCGACACAGGCTCCTTAAACAACCTATGGTGGATGGAAATTAAGGAAGCAACAGAGGAACAAACAAAAGCACTCTTGGGGAGAATACCTAGGACAGGCAATAGACGAACTAGGTATCGGAGATGCATGGGCCAGCAGCATGGATAAAGAAGACTTCTGCCGAGTAACTAACTCCTACACCAAATATGTGTCTCATCTAAATGGCAAGAATCACTTTGCAAAGAGATGGCATGCCTGGACAGTAATCAATTTCATATAAAAGCCTGAGACCCCAGGAGTACATCTCAGCCCATTTTTCTCTGGCCTTAAAACATCAGTACATGCTACACCACTTTGAAGACATGGGCACTAAATATTTTATTTCTACCTGGAAGGGCAAGTTGCAAACCTCAAGTTGTCGCATATGCAGATAAAAAACATATACATATCCTCTGTTTATGCCTGGTGGTTGTGACCCAAAGGAAAATGTTCCTGAAACCAACATTTTTTAAACTGCACATTCACACCTGCAGACAAGCAGTAACCTCCTGGCTCAGTGGAGCCTCCATCCCCTTAGCTTGCCAGGGAACCACATTTAAAAAAACGATATTGAAGAAACTCAGTGGCATAGAGACAGAGCATGGTCAAGGCTAGTGTGCACTTTAGGAGCACCTTGCACAAAGAACTTGCACTTTAGATCCAAAAGCAAGGGTCAATAAGATGTACTGGCTAGGTCAATGAGGCACCCTTTGTCCTGAGTCAAGATCGGGCAAAAATGCTCTTTTTTCACAACATTAGGAGTGGCCCTAATGGAGCTAAAATAAGAAGAACTGAGCAAAGCATGGTTAACAATAGATTTGCACACGAGAAACTCAGGGCCAGATGTGCGACCCTACCAATTTGCAAGTCACAAATTGCGTCGTTTTGAGACTCGCAAATTGGAATTTACAACAGTGTCTCAGACACTGCAATTCCTAATGGGGTTGCAAATTGCCTGCCTCATAAATATTCATCAGGCAGGTGCAATTTGCGACCCAATTGGGAATGGCTAGCACTCCCAGGGATGGTGGCCTGCTGGGCTCAGCAGACCACCATGCCCGTGACTGCTTTGTAAATAGAGCAGTTTTATTTTAAATGCAGTCCGTTTTTCTTAAAGGAAAACCGGATGCATTTAAAAAAAAAATGAAACGCTACTGTTGTATATTTAAAGAGTAGGCAGTGGTCTGTGGGACCACTGCCTGCTCTTAAAAATTATTTCAATGCCATTCACAGGGACCCCTTCCCGTTATGCGAGTGGCTTACCAACCATTTGAAATGGGTGGTAAACTGCGAGTGTTTTGCGGCCACAAAACAATCTTACATTGAAGTGCGAGTCACTATTTGGAAGGGACGCCCTTGGAATGCCCCTTCCTAATAGCGAGTCGCAAACCCTATATTGCGAGTCGGTAATAGGTTACCGACTCGCAAAATAGGTTTTGTAAATAATGTAGACCTATTTTGCGGTCGCAAACGGGGCAATTTCCCATTTGTGACCGCAAAAAACGGTCGTACATCTGGCCCTCAATAGCCTAAACTTTAATATTGGATATTTTATATGCAAATGCCTTTTGCATGTTTTAAGTCAAGTCAAAGAATCGTTATTCGCTACATTTCTGTAGCATAAAATCACAGAAATACAATACATAAAAGAACTAATCATAAAAGAAAAACATTTAAAACAAGTCCAAGACAAAGGAATTTTACAGCTCTTATCTTTAACACACATTAATATAAATAAAATGCCTGAATCACGTCATCACATTAAAATTACACGTTTCCGAAGTTTAAGAACCTGCCAAATAAAAGAGGTCATGGCATGGAATATCTGAGGGCTGTGTAATTTTGGTAAAAACAATAAGGCTGGTCTACACTGTCTAAATTTAAAACATTCTTCTAGGAATATCGTAAAGTGTGCAAAAGAACATGATGTGCAAATTAGATTGGTCGGAAAACCCATCACAAGGACTCAGACCTACTAAGGTATAACAGTTTGCTGGGTAACCTACCATGAGCTGTAGGAGTAAGGAGAAATCTAGTCAACACATAGCGATGTTGTATATTTTGAATTGAAGATAAATAAAAGGGAGGCCCACTTCTTTATTCACAAGATTATATACAATGGACTAACGGTTTGACCTTATCCTTCTCTACTCTTTCTAACCGGGTCATTTTCAAAAATAGATGCTCTAGTGTGACCTTTTTAATACTCATGCATGATTCTGGTCCTCTAAATAACTCTGGACGCCCAAACTCCTCACAAACAGCATGTTTTATGTTTTTATTATCATATTTTGAGTGTGTTTTTACTATTGCACATATGGTTATCATAGTCAGCTGTATGCAATGGTTTAAATTAAATATGCAAATAAACTTACTTACAATCTGGGTCTTCATGTCAGCCCACAACCTGCCCGGTCCAAAAGTTACAATACCCAGGAGCAATACTGGATACCCAATCTGCACAAGTGTATCATTCAGAGGAGAGATTATTAACAATCAATCTGATATGTCACAGTCTCTTACATACTCACCATACATCAGAAAGACTGATTGCATCCCTACTAGGCTTGATGTCTTCTTGCATCTTTATAGTTCCTCATGCAAGTCTGCACGAGACCTCTGCAGCAATGTCTAGAAGACCAGTGGAATGAGATTTCGAACCGCTGGGAAGAGAAACTGACTTTATCACAATCTGCAATTCAGTGTCTCCCAGGTGGACTCATCTGAAGAACCTCCAGGTAGGATTTTCGTTCAATCAGGATCTGCCAGCTCAGACATTGATCATAGATGCTTCTCTCCAGGGTTGGGGTCCTTATATGGGACACTTTCAAACCCAAGGAATTTTGTCAGACGAGGAAAAGACTTATCATATCAATGTGCTGGAATTGAGAGCTGTTCATCTGGCCCTGAAATCTTTCCTTCCATCAATAACAATGAAGTCCCTTCTTGTTCAAACTGACAACACAACAATGATGAATTACCTGATCAGGCAAGTAGGTACTCATTCTAGCCCCCTATCTCTCGAGGCTCAAGCCATATCAAAATGGTTAATTGCCAGAAACTTAACCATAACGATTATTCATCTTCCACGGGTGAAAAATATCCAAGCAGATTCTCTCAGTTGGGTTTTTCAGGAAAACCACAACTGGATCCTTAATGATAAATTCTTACAAGACATTTTCCAATACTGGGGATATCCACAAATAGATTTATTTGCAGATGCAAACAACAAAAAATGCAGAGACTTCACATCTAGGTTCTTCCAACCAGGGTAGAAAGGGAATGCCCTTTTGATAAAATTGTCAGGGTTGCTCAGCTCGGCGCTTGGGTAGTTTTCAGGCGATCGTCCGACTAAGGACAGGACACCATCCACTGAGGTGTCAAGAGCTGACAATACCGTAGAAGCAAGCGCCACCACCTAGTTAGGATATCACTAGGCCTGTCGGGACTACATGCTCGCACGTAAGATTAATGGTAGGTAGGTATTCTTCCACCGACCCACTATGTGTAGATAGTTTTTATATGTCCTGAAGAAATGCACTGTATCATTTATGAACACACAGCGTGAAACATGTCGACCACATTTGTAGAGTTGAGCATTGCTCCCCTGGGCAATTGAGCCAGTGAGCAGCCACTCTTTTGTATTTTTAATAAGGTGGATGACCATTCCATTAAAAACCCCTTTTGGATTATCCAACCTTTTTAAAACCACTCACTCACATCTACACTTACCCCTAGGGCCCTTACACCCACGGCACCATACGGCAGGAACAGAAGATCTCCGCTAAAGAGCCCCTTTTTGGGTGCCCGTCGGGTATTGCACCGCCGACCCGACGAGGAGCGAGTCCATATGATGAAGCATGACACCTAGCTGGCTGGGTGTGTGAGGACTCTAGTTCCGTTTAGGAGGATTCCCCTCCTTTCGCCTCCACACTCGTTACCCTATCTTCCTTTGGGGAACTGCGTACCCTTCTTGATTTACAAAATTTCTATACCCATTTCCTCCAATTCCTCTTATACTGATAGTAATCATGAAAATCTACAGGTACAAGACCAGGATGATAATTACAGCACCAGAATGGCCTCATCACTGGTGATTCACAGATCTTCTTCACCTATCAGAACAACCACATAAGAGATTGCCGTACAGACAAGATCTTCTGTACTACACCCCAACCTTCCATCACTGAACTTGACAGCTTGGCTCCTGAATTCCTTCAATATAATCATTCAGGCCTGCCATAAGACTCCATGGACATTTTAAGAGAGGCTAAAAGACCTTCCACAAGAAAAGCATATGCTTTTGAGTGGAAGAGGTTTTAGTTATGGTGCATTAAAAACAATCACAATCCAATTTTGTACAAAGAAGAATTGGTTATACCCTATGTTCTTCATCTAGCTAAGTCTGGGTTCAAGTTTTCTTCTATTAATGTGCATCTTGCTGCCAAAACAGTCTATAGAAAATCTCCATCATAACCTTTTTTCTTTAAAATTCCAATAATCAAAGACTTCTTAGAAGGGCTTCAAGTGTTCCCTCTGATTAGGTCACTGTTCGCTCCTTTCGAACTGAAACATTGTTCTCTCTAAATTAATGTGTCCCCCATTTGAACCTATTCAGAAAGCCTCTTTACAGCAACTGTCATGGAAAGCAGCTTTCCGAGTGACCATCACTTCAGCATGCAGAGTTAGTGAAATTCAAGGATTAAGCTATGTAGAACCTTACACAGTTTTTCATATTAATAGAGTGGTGATGAGAACTCATCCCCGCTTCCTTCCTAAGGTAGTTTCAGATTTCCATATTAACTGAAACATCTCATTACCGACTCCCCCAACTCCATCTATTCCAGTGGAAAGTCTCTGCACTCTCTTAAAGTTCAAAGAGTTCTGAAGTTCTACCTAGACAGAACCAAACTTATCAGAAAATCAGATCACCTCTTTATTAATTATGGCCCAGTGAGAACAGGTTTGGCATCATCAAAGCAGACCATCTCAGGGTGGATAATTTTCTGTATACTTTTCTCATACCAGCTAGCTAAAAACCCTTACCTACTTGACCTAAGGCATATTTTATTGGAGGAAATGCTGCAACTGCAGAAATGATCCCAGTTCAGAAATATGCAAAGCCACTACATGGAGATCTGTACATATCTTTACTAGGCATTATTGTCTAGATTCAGACTCTAAAGCAGATACTCAAAAAGGACAGGCTTCTTTGAGGAATCTTTTTGGGTAGTTGTTGGAGCTGTTGTTATTTATTGTCCACTTTTTGTGGGATGGACTTTTTCTATTCAATGCTCAAGACTATTGATGAGTATCCCCTGGAAGAGAGGAAAATTTTGTTTACCTGTAATCTTAGATCTGAAAGAAACACGTAGTGATAGATTCCTTACCTTAGAATATCCCCAGGCGTCAGTCTGGATCCGGAAAGTTTTCATTAGCAGTACCCCTGTGCGTCGGAAGGTAGCGTCGTGCGGCTCCGCGTCCGTCGTGGCGTCGTGATCGCCGGGATGACGTTGCAGCAGCTACTTAGATGCCGCCCTCGCGCGCTGACATCAGTTCTTTCTTTTTCCGCACCAGCAAGCGCAGGTCCGGAGAGAGCGGTACCCCCAGTCATTTTTTGACTGAGTTTTGGGAGATTTTTGTCTCAGCTTTTTTGAGTCGATACGACTCCTGGTGCAGTCAGGGATGCCCGGGTTTAAATCTTGCGAGGACTGTCATCGCATGATGTCGGTGACTGACCTGCACCGTGTGTGTCTCTTCTGCCTGGGGCGCGACCTCGACCCCAAGTCGTGCCCCGACTGCCGGGCCATGGCGCCGAAGACTTTGCGGAAGCGGTCCCGAAAGCTGCTTGAAGCCCTGCAATCGGCTCCGCGCCGTCAGAGGTCCCGGTCCAGAGGGAGGTCGAGGGACTGGTCACGGAGCCGCCCACATCGGAAGTCGTCCGAAACGAAGTCTTCGCACTCGGGGTCAGGTAAGGCGAAGCACAAAAAGAAGTCGAAGAAACGTCCTCGTTCTTTGACTTCTCCTCGCCGGTCGCGCGACTCGGCTGATGGTGTGGGTGGTGCCACCCCCGCGGCTCCGGCGGAGCCTACGCAGTCGTCGGTGACCTACCCGCCTTTCCCGGGTTCATCAGCGACTCCGGCCCAGGTACAGGAATTCCTGTCCGCTATGGCTTGCCTATTTGGGCCGTCGGGCCCCTCCGGTGCGCCTTCAGGCCCCGCGGGCCCGACTAGGAGTCCTCGCCCTTTGACGCCGGTGGCTCCGGCCCCGGCGTCGCCTGTTGACCTAGTCACACCTCCACCGACGTCGACCCCACCGGCACCACGTCGGATGTCGCCTGGCGCGCCGGACGACGTCGGCCCCGGTTTCAGCCCCGACGTGGATACGGTGCCGGAACGGTGTCGGCCGACGCCGATTCCGACGCCGTTTGGGAATCTGTTTCCCTATATCCATCCTCCTCCTTTTCGGCCTGTACAACAGCAAGTGGAGGAAGGGGAGGACTGGGAGGGGTCTGAAGACCCTCTCACAGCTCAATGTGAGTATTACCCGGACTGGGCTGAGGAGCTGGGGGACGCCAGTGGTCTGGACACTTCTCCAGACCATGGCATGATGTCTCCTCCTACCGTGGCTACGGAGGAGGGCGCTAGTTTTTCTGTGGTGTTGCGTAGGGCTGCTGAGGCCCTCACCTTCAGCTGCCTACTGTGGCTGTCAGGACTAACCTCCTGACAGAAGTGCTTCAACCAGCAGTTTCCTCTGCGGAGCCACTGCTGCCCTTTAATGAAGCACTTTCTGACGTTCTTCTGGGCTCCTGGCCCAAGACCAGCACAGGGGCTCCTGTGGACAGGAACGTGGCCCGACGCCATCGCCCGGCCCCGGGCGACCCCCTTTTCCTCTCTCAGCACCCCACCCCTGAGAGCTTGGTTGTCCAAGCCTCTGCTTCCCCAAGCGCATTCCCTTCCGCACCCCTGGATAGGGAATCCAAGAGGCTGGAACAGTACGGAAAGAAGATTTTTTCTTCTGCCAGCCTAGGGCTGCGGTCTGTGAACACTGCATGCCTCTAGGGCCGTTATTCGCACTCCTTGTGGGATACGGTAGCGCATGTGCTGCCTAGCTGTCCGGAGGAGGCCCGGACGGCACTCTCCCACGCTATTACTGAGGGGAGAGATGCAGCCAAGTTCACAATCCGTTGTGGCCTTGACACCGTCGACTCGCTAGGCAGGGCACTTTCCACAACAGTGGCGCTCCGCCGCCACGCCTGGTGAGGACAACTGGCTTTTCGGGGGATGTCCAAAACACTTTAATGGACATGCCCTTCGATGGCATTCGCCTCTTTGGCAACAAGGCAGACAGTGCTTTGGAGCGCTTTAAGGACTCACGGGCTACGGCTAAGTCCTTGGGCCTTTCGGCCACTCGCCCTCCTCAGCCTTCTTCCTTTTGCTCCTTTCGTGCTCGCGGAAGGGGCAACCCACCACGTTCGCAACAGAGCCACAGGCCGGCACAACAGTCCATGCGCTGCCGCGGGAACCGCCGCGGCGGTTCAGGGGGCCAGCGGCCGGGTCAGTCCACCTCCACCCCCACTGCCTCAAAACCTTCCTAGTCCGACCTTTCAGGCCCATCAAACGGCAGTGGGTGGCAGGCTTCGCCATCACCTCCCCCACTGGCGCACCATCATGTTGGACAGGTGGGTTTTGCAAATAGTCCGAAGGGGCTACTCCCTCCCCTTCGAGACTACCCCTCCAGCCATGCCACCTCAGTACCACCGTGTGTCGGGGGATCACTTGGCACTTCTCCAGCAGGAAATTGCGGCCCTCTTGGCCAAGGGGGCCATAGAGCGCGTTCCGACGCCAGAAGTAGGTCGTGGTTGTTATTCCCACTACTTTCTGATTCCAAAGAAGGGCAAGGGCCTGCGTCCTATCTTGGACCTTCGGGACGTCAATCTCTTCCTCCGGAAGGAGAAGTTCAAGATGCTCACACTTGCTCAGGTCTTGTCTGCCCTAGACCCACAATACTGGCTGGTAGCGTTGGACTTGCAGGACGCTTACTTTCATATTCCCATCCTGCCAGCCCACCGGCGTTACCTACGGTTCACGGCAGGCCACAAGCATTTTCAGTTCACTGTGCTCCCTTTTGGCCTTACCAGCACCCCTCGGGTGTTCACGAAAGTGATGGCGGTGGTCGCAGCTCATCTGCGCAGATCAGGGGTTTCACTCTTCCCCTATCTCGACGACTGGTTGTTGAAGGCGGGCTCGCCCCAGGCAGTCGTCTCCCACCTCCAGACTACGGCCGACCTCCTGCATTTGCTGGGGTTCTCCATCAACGTGCCGAGGTCACACCTGATCCCCTCTCAGAAGCTCCTCTTCATCGGAGCGGTTCTGGACACGGCGCAGTTTTGGGTTTATCCTCCCGAACAGTGAGTCCGGGATATTCGGGCTATGATTCCGATCTTTCAGCCCTTATCCTGGGTTTCGGTCAGGATGACCCTGAGGCTGCTGGGCCTCATGGCCTCCTGCATCCTGCTGATCAATCATGCCAGGTGGCATATGCGGGCTGTGCAGTGGGACCTGAAGTTCCAGTGGGCGCAGCATCAGGGAAACCTGTCAGACTACGTCCAGATCTCGGAGGGCACTGCACAACTCTTGCAGTGGTGGCTCACGGACCAACATTGGGTCAGCGGCAAATCCCTCTCTCTTCCCCAACCAGAGCACACAGTGGTGACGGACGTGTCCCTCCTGGGATGGGGCGGCCACATGGGAGAGGCGGAGATCAGAGGCCTCTTGTCTCCGGCGGAGTCCAAGCTCCATATCAACCTTCTGGAGCTTCGGGCGATCCAACTTGCACTCAAGGCATTCCTCCCCTCTGTCAAGGGGAGAGTAGTGCAGGTGTTCACCGACAACACCACCGCCATGTGGTACTGCAACAAACAGGGCGGGGTGGGGTCGTGGACCCTATGTCAGGAGGCTCTGTGCCTCTGGCTGGAACATCAGGGCATTTCCCTGGTGGTTCAACACTAACCCTGGGCGTAGGACTACGCTACGCTCGCGTAGTTTGCGCAACTACGCGCTACGCGAATTGCACGTAGCACAGTGCAAAAACGCGTAGCGGGCATTTTTTGCTTGCTCGCATTCCTCAACGTCAAGTTGGCGACCGCGAGCGAGCAAAATGACATCCCGGCGAGACTATTCCTCGTTCGCGATCAGCAACATCAAGTTGCCGATCGCGAGCGTGGAAAATAAACCTCCCGGCGAGATTCTCAACGCGGGGAGGTCAGGTTTCTCATTGCGAGTGGTCGCGTATGATCGCGACCGCTCGCGATGAGAAACTACCAGTCCGCGTTGAGAAAACTGCTGCTCGAGTACAAATCTACTCGAGCGGCAGAAAACGACCGCTTGCACTGTGCAAGATGCCGTTTGCAATGATTGCACAGTGCGGACAAGCATCCAGCACTGTGCAATCAGTGCGAACAGCATTTTCCCTACCGCACTACGCAGTTCGCGTAGCTACGCGTAGCTTGCGTAGTGCGACGTGCGCTTCGCGTAGCGCGACTATGCGAACTGCGCCCAGGGTTATTCAACACCTGGCGGGTTCACTGAACGCCAGGGCGGACGAACTCAGCCGCAGGTGCATGATGGATCACGAATGGCGTCTTCACTCGGACGTAAGGCAAGGTCTCTTTCAACAGTGGGGAGAGCCTTGGTTAGATCTATTCGCCACCAAAGAGAACGCGCAATGTCAGCAGTTCTGCGCGTTGGAATTTCCAAGGCAGCACTCGCTCGGCGACGCTTTTCGTCGCGAGTGGAGTTGCGGTCTCTTGTACGCCTTTCCGCCTATACCACTTCTACCCAGAGTGCTGAAGAAAATCAGACGCGACCGGGCCCAAGTTATTCTTGTGGCTCCGGACTGGGCTCGAAGAGTTTGGTATCCCGAGCTACTCAGTATGAGCGTGGATCCCCCGATCCGACTGCCTCTTCGGGAGGATCTTCTGTCGCAGCAGCAGGGGACGGTTCTCCACCCAAACCTTTCCAGCCTCCACCTCCTTGCATGGAGATTGAGCGGCGACAGCTGATTCCATTTGACTTGCCTCCTGAAGTCTCTGATGTCATTCTGGCAGCCAGGCGTCCCTCCACTAAATCGGTATACGCCTGCATGTGGAACAAATTTGTGGCATGGTGCACAGCAAAGGCTGTGGGTCCCCTTTCTGCCCCTCTTTCTGAGGTCCTACTGTTCCTTCTTTCTTTGGCCCAGCAGGGCTCTGCTCTGGGCACTATCGACGGAAGCCTTTATGGTATGGCTTAACCAGCAAAATGTGTTCCTTAAATTCACTCACACCATGTCACGTGACAATCTGATATTTCTGGATCTGAACATATACCCTGACGGGGGTACACTGAAGACCACCACACATTTTAAACCGACTGCTAAGAACTGTCTGTTATTATACGATAGTTTTCACCCGCGTCACCTCCGTGACAACCTGCCTTACGGACAGTTTCTCCGCTTACGGAAGAACTGCACAGAACTGGCAGACTATAAAACACAAGCCTCCGATTTGAAAACAAAACTCTCCAATCGGAAATATCCCACCAAAATCATTGACAAAGCAATGAAAAGGGCCCGCAATAACAACAGAGAGGCCCTATTGGAAGATAAGGTACAGAAGGATCAGGAGGACAGACCAATCTGTGTGACAACGTTTAACACTCATTCTAACCAAATATCAAAGATTGTTAACAAACACTGGAGGATCCTGAACTGTGGCCAACTGAATCTAGAGAAACCATTGTTCGCACACAAAAGAGGGAGAAACCTGAAAGACATGCTTGTTCACACACGACCCCGCTCAGGTACACTCGCAACCAGAGAGAACCCTACTCTTCAACCCATCCAAGGCCACCATCCGTGCGGCAACTGCAGCACTTGCCATCTCACGAAAAAAAGTAGACAGATCAAATTTAGGAACGGCAGTGAGTGGGAACAAAGAAGATTCACGAATTGTAACAGCCGGAACATCATTTACATGATCACATGTCCCTGCATGTTAGAGTACGTTGGAATGACATCACGACCAATCAAAATTCGCATTGGGGAGCATAGGAGCAACGTCAGATGCAAGAAGAGCACAACCAAAATGGCGTCACACTACCTGTCAGAAGCACATACTGTGGACGACCTACTATGGACGGTCATTGAGCAAATACAATCTGAGAGTGGTTTGTTAGAAAAAGAACAACGTTGGGTGTTCCGTCTGGGCACCCACATAGAGGGCCTCAATGATGACATCCCATGGAACCAATTCACCTGAAATGAATCGGTATTAGTTTTTCCAGATGGACACCCACCTCCTGGGTGTCTCACATCAAGGATCCTAAATCGTGACTTGTAAGAAACTGGACCCTCCAGTAATTAATACACGTGAACCAAACGAACATCGAGGCGGCCTCTCTATGGGCTTTATATACATTAAAAAAATATGTATTTTTTCCTAGAATATTTTCTTTATAGGATCTTCAGGGATAGCCCGCCAATTTGACTAACCCATCGGCTTTTAATATATTATTTTTCAATTTTTAATATATATTTTTCTACCTCTTTTGTTAGCCGATAGATTTTGTGCCTTCTCCTGTGGTGATCAACAAGCACTGCGATACTGTCCCCCATAAATTTCTCCATCTCTGGTTATCAAGGTACTTTTTTCCTCTAACCGTAGCCGACAATGAGCAAGAGGAAGCGCCATACGTATTCACCTTCTTGCGTTTTTTAATTTGGTAATTGTGTGCCCGATCAACGAAATTAAGATTTCAAACTGTCAAAACTAGTTTTGATTCTTTTTCTCCAAACGATCGTTTTCATAAGCGTATGTATTCCAGTTAGGACACAATCGAGCACTTTAAGCTAGCGCTCCCATGCTTTAGACCGGAGGCTCCAGGTTATTTTTCACACTTCCGGGTCAGTCAGAGCAGTGATATCCTGAAGAAGGCGAGCGCTCTAGCAGAGACGCTTTGCGCATACAACTTCCGGGGCAACTTAAGTTTCACAACTTAGGCTCTAACAGAAACGCTTCGCACTTATAACTTCCGGGGTAACTTAGGCTTTGTACTACAACAAGCAAAGTAATTCGGGCAGGTCCTTCCGGTTCACACGTGCACAGCAATTAAACCGCCCGAGCAAGAAAATCGAGGCAATTAAGGACAATACAAATAGGAGCCCCTCGCGGTCTCACCATATTTACGGAGCCGCGAGGAGGAGACGTCTGTACAAGGTAGTACCCTTATACATGTGAGTACGGCATAGCCGCTTCAAGGAAGCCGACCTGTGAACCCTCTTTTGTTTATCTTCCTCAACAAAAAGGACTAGAGACCAGTCTAATGCCTAATTTTTTGTCTACAGAGTGCAATTAGCACCTTGTCCCCCTCGTTTGTAAGGCTCATGAGGCACCCGCCTTCCATGCAACAAGTATGTACAACCCAACCCCCCCTTTTTTTGACATTATTTCTTAGCTCCCACAGTTGAATAACAATACTCCAGTCACAACACGGACTAGCTTGGAGCATATTTTGTAGAGTGTGTGTTTTCTGTTATATGTTTGTGCGTCTTGTATTGTCTCTTTTTTACAGGACACTGCACCAGTGCAAATAGTTCACACCGAAAATCAATAATAAGCACTGTATATATCACTCCTTTGCAGGTCACACACGGATTGCCTTGCATACCTGATGTTTTTAATATTGTGTTTCTCTTTCAGATTACACTTAAGGAAATTCCTTTTGTTATCGTATTTTAGATTTAGACCATTGGTCCTCTACATGTAGCATTCACTACCTGTTTATGTAGCACTCCACCATTGATGACATTGTCATACAAGCTATGTGAGTAGGGTAGGGATCTGTTAACCTGTCCTGAAGAAGAAGCAGCACGCTTCGAAACATGTTGACACACACAGGAGGTTTTGTACATTGACACAATATACCTCCGTCTCACACATTTTTAACAATACCGGCACCATGGAATATTAAAGTCTTCTACTCCACAGGAGCTAGGTATTTTTTAACATTCACTTTTCACTCACTCCTGACCCTTCCACTCACTCATTCTCACACCACACATAGTGAATAATATCAGTGCTCCCACGTATCCGCAGGTAGTAGCACGCCGCGTCCCGTAGAGGGGCGCGAAGACCCCTATGATGAAGCATGACACCAAGGGCCCTTTTGGTGTGTGAGGGGTATTTAAGAAACACTATGTGCTTCCAACCAATGTAGGCAATGCACATGACCCTGGATTTAAGTAATCCTCTACCATAACCCTTCAAGGGTGGATCCTATTGTTTATGAATAATTACAAGGGGAGGTCGAAACCACCCCCGGTGTTCGTGTAGGACACCACCTCTCCACTCCCTCTTTTGTTATTTATACTATCAAGGGCTACCTTTCTGCAATTTCGGCCTTTCTCAGGCTACCTGATCAGCCCTCTCTTTTCAAGTCCCCTGTCGTGAATAGATTCCTCAAAGGCATTACTCACCTTTTCCCTCCTATTCCGTTTGTGATGCCACTGTGGGACTTGAACCTGGTTCTTACTTATTTGATGTGCGCTCCCTTTGAGCCGCTTCACAACTGTCCTCTTCGTCTCTTGACTTTAAAGACTGATTTCCTGGTTGCCATCACCTCCGCTAGGCGCGTGAGTGAGCTCCAGGCTCTTTCCTGTAAACCTCCTTTTCTGTCTGTTCATCCGGACAAGGTTGTGCTACGCACATGTCCATCCTTCTTGCCAAAAGTTGTCACTGCCTTCCATATCGGGCAATCTATCACCTTGCCCACTTTCTTTCCGCCTCCGCACCCTTCCAGAGAGGAAGATAGGCTCCACCGTCTGGACCCAAAACGTGCGATCTCATTTTACCTCAACTGCACACAACAGTTCCGGGTGGATGACCAGCTCTTTGTTGGCTACGTAGGCGCCAAGAAAGGCCAGGCTGTACACAAGAGGACTATCTCACGCTGGGTCGTCTTGTGTATAAAAGCCTGCTATTCTCTGGCTAAGAAGGAGCCTTCGGTGGGGCTGCGCGCCCATTCTACCAGGGCAAAAGCGGCTACTACTGCATTTGGACGTGGTGTCCCCCTGCAATACATCTGTCTGGCAGCCACGTGGGCCTCGCTGCACACTTTTTCTAAGCATTATTGCCTTGACAGCCAAGTCCAGAGAGACGGCTTCTTTGGCCGTTCTGTTCTCCGTGACTTTCTGGTGTGATCTTGGTTCTCAGACCCACCACCGGGGTTGGTATTGTTGGGGTATCTATTCTAAGGTAAGGAATCTATCACTACGTGTTTCTTTCAGATGAACACGTTACTTACCTTCGGTAACGATATATCTGTAAGAAACATTAGTAGTGATAGATTCCTTACCGCCCCACCCATCCTCCCCGTTCTGCGAACTGATTTCTAGGGTTAAGGTCATCCCTTTCAGGGCCCTAGTTTCAATGCACCAGTGGTCAGTATCTTGCATGGCTCTGCGTTCCTGGCGCAGAAAGTCGTGTACAGAACTGACATCATCCCGGCGATCACGACGCCTACGACGGACGCGGAGCCGCACGGCGCCACCTTCCGACGCGCAGGGGTACTGCTGACGAAAACTTTCCGGATCCAGACTGACGCCTGGGGATATTCTAAGGTAAGGAATCTATCACTACTAATGTTTCTTACAGATATATCGTTACCGAAGGTAAGTAACTTGTTCTTCTCTTCCAGTGGAATCCTCATCAAAGTCAATATCAACCCTCCCACCTCCCAGGACAGGTACTTTTACAGCTCTCAACAAATACTTCACCAAGAATTCCTAATCACCATAAAAATGACCTGACTTAACTGTCACCTGTGAGGCATGATGGGATACAGGGGGTACTGTGAGATTATTAAAGACAAGGGGCCAGTTTTCTCTGCTATTTTTTGAATGGCATTCTATTGGCTAACAATGTCTCATATTCCATTTCCTTTTCCTTTTAGTAAAGGTTTGTGAAAGATTTTCTATAGTCATTTTTTATTATTAGCATATTTCTAGGTGATTGGATTCTTTTTAAGATGAAAACTCAATGTAATCTGGCCATTTTTAGCCTCTCTTTAGGCTGTATATATATATATATATATATATTCACTGAAAAAACCATAGGTTTTAGGGACAGTTATAGTTAGTTGGACATTGCACTCGTACAAAACCCCGTGAAATTCCCCCGTTATAGTTAGTTCAGGTAACTATAACTCGCGTCCCCGCAATGCACTGCTGATGACGTCACATATTACATCACTCATGTCATGGTCAGTGACATCACTGATGACATCTCAAATGACATCATCCAGTGACTGTGTGTTTCTGTAAAGTTTAAATATGTTTAATATATATAGGGAAAGGCGTATTGAAGAATGAGTGGGTGTATAAGTGTCTGAATGGATGATTTAGTAGGTGCGTGACTAACTCTATAAGTGAGTGATTAAACGTATCTTACTGAATGCATGGGTTAATGATTAAACTGGGTGAATGTCTGTATCCGTCTGTCTGTTGCTGTGTAAGTGGCAGCATGGGTTTGTGAATAGCTACATGAGTGTCTATATGAGTTATTGATTGGTTGGCTGAGTATCTGTATGGGTGCCTGAGTGTTTGTGTGGGTGGGGTGTGTGCGACTCTGTGCATAGATGTGTGAGTGGGTGATTCACTGGGTGGATGGTTACAAGAGTGCATCTGTGATAGACTGTATGGGTGGGTAAGTGTGTGTAAGAGTGTGTTAGTGAGTGAATGTATGTCCCAGTGGTACATGTGTGAGTAACTACGTATGTGAAAGGCAGTATATATGTGTGTTGGAGTATATAAATAGCTATAAGCGAGAGTGTGTGATTGTGATAGTGACTGTATGGATGAGTGTGTGCTTGTATCAGAGATTGTATAAGAGCGTAAGAATGTGCTAGTATTTGTATGAGTAAGTGAGCTGGTGTGTGTATAACTGTATAGGTGAGTAAATGGGTGTGTGCTTAATTTTTGCATGACTGACTAGGTGTGTGAGTACCTCTATGGATGAGTGGCGGTGTGTGAGTGTTTATATAGGTGTATGAGTGCATATAATAGTCCTGTACTGAGTGACTATAAGTATGAGTGACTGTACGGGTGAGTGAGTAGATGTGTGTGTGTAGACCTAAGAATCAGTGAGTGTGTATATAGTAATTGGTGTTGGAGTGTCTATGGTTTTGACAATGGCAGTCTGTAATTTACAGTGGGTGTATCAAAAGTTATATTAGGGTGTGAGAAGATGCATCAAATTATCACATGGATGATGTCATCAGTGATGTCATCAGTGATGTCATTTGAGATGTCATCAGTGATGTCATCAGTGATGTCACTGACCATGTCATGAGTGATGTAATATGTGACGTCATCAGCAGTGCATTGCGGGGCACGCAGTTATAGTTACCTGAACTAACTATAACGGGGAATTTCACGGGTTTTGTACGAGTGCAATGTCCAACTAACTATAACTGTCCCTAAAACCTATGGTTTTTTCAGTGAATTTGTAAGGTTTTTAAATGCTAATTTCTAACTATAACGTGCCTGAAACCTATGGTTTTTTTCAGTGAATTTCAAAGATTTTGTAAATGACAATTTTTAAATGTGTTAATTGTTATATTTATTTTTTGATACTGATTTACTACATTTTTTAAACTATTTATTTTTAGATATTTTATTTTTAAAATACATTGTAATTACATTATACATTACATTACAAAATATACTTTCTCAGAATGAATTACTTTAGTTTAAATACTTTGCAAATAGGCAATAGACTTTTAAGTACAGTAGTTACAGTTGTTGCAATGGGCAACACAATTTCAAAAACAATGCAACATTGAGCTCAATGTGAATTTCAAGTTAAATGCAATTTTTTGCATTTCTTTTCTAACCACAGGACTGGATCCTAGATTCAGTCCTGGGACATCTCCTGTAAACAGTTGAGTAAAAGCGTTTTGGTTACAGTAGTGATTTTTAAGGAATATTATTGTATTTTAAAAGTTGACACTTAGAAACTTTTTCACATAGAATCACCAATGCTATCCTATGGGAGGAAATTCACTTAGCAGGTAAGTAGTGTTATTGTTACTTTTTCTTACTCAGTGGTGGATCTTGGATCCAGCACTGGTGCATCTCCTGTAAACAGTTGAAAGAATGCGTTTAAGTCATACAGGCGATTTTTAAGGAATATTTGTAGTTTGTGAAAATCGACACTTTGAAACTTTTCTGCTGAAAACCAGACAATGGATTCCTATGGAAGGAAATACAAGTTACTGGTAAATACGGTTAGAATTACTTTTCAGGGTCAGTGCTGGGCTAAAAGATGCAGCACTGGGTTCTCTCCTGATAACAGGTGAGTAAATCGGAATTCGTAGTTCGGCTGATTTTAGAGGAAAATTATAAAGTTCCAAAACTCCACACTTAGAAGAATTTCCAAGTGAAACCAGTCAATGTTAGCCTATGGAAGGAAATTCAAGTTACTGGTAAGTACGGTTAAAATTACTTTTCAGGATCAGTACTGGGCTCAAAGATGCAGCACTGAGGTCTCTCCTGATAACAGGTGAGTAAATCGGAATTCAGTAGTTCTGCTGATTTTAGAGGAATATTTGTATGTTTCAAAAATCGACACTTAGAAACTTTTTCAGCAAAAAGCAGGCAATGATATCCTATGGAAGGAAATTCAATTTACTGGTAAGTACGCTTAGAATTACTTTTCAAGGTCAGTGCTGGGCTAAAAGATGCAGCACTGGGTTCTCTCCTGATAACAGGTGAGTAAATCGGAATTCGTAGTTCGGCTGATTTTAGAGGAATATTATAAAGTTCCAAAACTCCACACTTAGAAGAATTTCCAAGTGAAACCAGTCAATGTTAGCCTATGGAAGGAAATTCAAGTTACTGGTAAGTACGGTTAAAATTACTTTTCAGGATCAGTATTGGGCTCAAAGATGCAGCACTGAGGTCTCTCCTGATAACAGGTGAGTAAATCGGAATTCGTAGTTCTGCTGATTTTAGAGGAATATTTGTATGTTTCAAAAATCGACACTTAGAAACTTTTTCAGCAAAAAGCAGGCAATGATATCCTATGGAAGGAAATTCAATTTACTGGTAAGTACGCTTAGAATTACTTTTCAAGGTCAGTGCTGGGCTAAAAGATGCAGCACTGGGTTCTCTCCTGATAACAGGTGAGTAAATCGGAATTCGTAGTTCGGCTGATTTTAGAGGAATATTTGCACAATGGTGAAGGGAGGGGGCGGGGCCTGAGGTGACATCTGTGCAAACGCGCCCCGTGGTGCTTTTTAAGTTGGGGGTTAAGTCCCAGTGAATCATGAGGGTCCCTGGGGTCCAACTAGCCCACCCTGTACCTCCAGTATGCACCATGAAGCTGCGTTGCAGAGAGGTGTTCAGAGGCCATGCCCCTTTTTGCACCTCTGCAACGCAGCTCTGTGGCGCTTTCTGGACGTACCTGGTGGGCTAGTTGGCCCCCAGGGACCCTCAGGATTGAAGGGATTTAATTCCCCATCTTAAAACGCGCCATGGGGCCTGTTTGCACACATGTCACCTGAAGCCCCGCCCCTCCCTTCACCACTGTGCAAACGCACCCGTGGCGCGTTTTTAAGTTGGGGGATTAAGTCCCCTTGAATCCTGAGGGTCCCTGGAGTCCAACTAGCCCACCATGTACCTCCAAAAGCGCCACAGAGCCGCGTTGCAGAGAGGTGTAAAGGGGCGTGGCCTCTGTACACCTCTCTGCAACGCAGCTCCTGGCGCATACTGGAGGTTCCTGGTGGGCTAGTTGGCCCCAGGGACCCCCAGTATTCAAGGGGAATTGTTCCCCATCTGCAAACGCGCCAGGGGGTGCGTTTGCAGAGTGCTGACAAGGAGGGGGCGTGACCTCCGACGCGATACAGGATTTTTTTTGATTTTTTTTTAAAGGGGGCTGTGTGGCCCCCTTTTTGTAATTTTTGAGCCCTGGGGACCCCATCCCCCAGGGCCTGACCCTCTTTATTTATTTTTTTAAAAGGACCGGGAAGGGGACCGCGTGGGTCCCCCTCCCATAGCCAATTTCGACCTGGGGACCCCATCCCCCGGGCCATTGCCACCTTATTTTTTTTTTTAAATTTTCATAGAGGGGGGCTGCGTGGCCCCCTCCTAAGGCCTCCTTAGGCCCCGGGACCCCATCCCGGGGCCGGCCTTTATTTATTATTTTTATTTAATTATTTTTGGGGAGGGGGCCGCGTGTCCCCCCCTCCCGGGCCGCTACTTGCCCCGGGGACCCCATCCCCGGGGCTGGCCCTATCCTTTGGGGTCCGTAGGGGACCCCAGCTCCCCATGAACCATGCCGGCTCCCGCGTCCTGCGGAGCCGGCATGCTTTCCACATGGGGAGCTGCTAACATGCAGCTCCCCATGTGGAAAGCAATTTGCTTTGGATATTGGAAGCGAGAGCAGGTTTCCTGCTCTTTCTTCCAAAACCAAAGCAGTTTGCTATGACAGGACGGAGCCGCGAGGCTCCCAGTCCTGTCATAGCAAACTACAGTGTCCCGGGGGTAGGCACCCGGGACACTGCAGGAGCCGGCCCTGGGGGTGGCGGTCCCCAGGGCCATCACTGGCTCCAGGAGGGGGCTGCGCGGCCCCCTCCCCACTTCTGCAAAGCCCGGGGAGGTGGTGGTCCCCGGGGCTTCGAGGTCCGAAACAGACCCCCATTTTAAAAAATTTAGTGCCCCAAGGAGGTGCCGGTCCCCGGGCGTGTGGGGGGGGCTGGAGCCCCCCCACACAGGTATTTTAAATTTAAAAAAAGAAGCCCCAGGGGTGGCGGTCCCGGGGCTGCGGGAGGCTCAGAGCCCTCCCGCACCATTTTTATTAGAAAGCCCCGGGGGTGGCGGTCCCCGGGGCTTGGGGCTTAGAGGCCCCCCATTAACTATAAACCCACCCCTCGCATGCCCCCGGGACTTGGCCCACCCGGGGCAAGTTAGCATCGAGCGCGGGAGACTGCGCTTTGATTTTTTTTTTTTTCGGCGGGATCCGCGCACCCTAAGCGCATCCCGCCGATTTTGTTTTTTAAAAAAAATGCTTTTTTCTGCCCAGGGGGTCCTTGTGGGACCCCCTGAGCAGACCTAGGGGGTCAGGGTGTTTCTACCCTGCCCCCTTTTTGCGCTTTGCAAAATGGCTGCCAACACTTCCTGATTTGGAGTGTTGACAGCCAATTAGCATGCAGCTCGTGATCGGGAGGGTACGCGGACCCTACTCGGCCATAGATATATATGTGACTTTACTTTTGATTTTCTCAGGAACTACTGAACGGATTTACACCATTTAAGCAAAAGGCACGACACTGAACCAAGGGCTACCTCTTTGCCAAATTTGGTGTAATTCCGTTCAGCAGTTCGGGCTGTAGCTGCGACTAAACGTTCCTATGGAAAAATGAATTGGGAAAACGCGTTTTGGGACCCCCCTTTTTTCTCGGCCCCCGCTTGACGTATCACCCTGAGACTTTCAGGATAGGAGCGGACCGGAGCGCCCCAACAAGTTTGAAGCTTTCGCGAAGATTCGTCAACCGGCGCCAACGTTATTTCAAATAAAGTTGCGGATTTCCTATGGAAAATAGGTCCTAACTATAACTATCTACTGGCGACCGCCAGTAGATAATAAATATATATATATATACCAGTACGTAGTTATAGTTAGGATCTAGTTTCCATAGGAAAAGCATTTTTTGACTTGCCTGTAACTTTGGCATCATTTGACCAATCTGCATGAAATTTTCCCGTCAAAGTAGGTTTTGTGTGTCATGGAAAGCTTGGGGGTGATATGTATAGTGGGGAACGAGAAATAGATGCATGAAATAAGGGTGCATTTGTAATGTTAATTCACATAGGAACGCGTTGTCGGACCTACAGCCCAAACCGCTGGATGGGATTACACCAAATTTGTCAGAAAGGGAGATGTTGTTACGCAGATTGTGCTTTTTGTTATTTGGTGAAAATCGTTCAGTAATTTTTGAAAAATTAAAACCGAACAATATAGTGATATCTCTAGCGTGAATATTTTGCGGCAAATTCACGATGGTCGTGGATATTTTGAGACGATTCTTTGGAAAGTGTGAATGTGCTCTCCAGCAGGAATGCTCTGATTGGCTGGATGCAACCTGAATAGAAAGTTGTGCCTGCCATTTTATTGATCGAGAATGGTTCCAGAGGCTGAAAATTTGTGAAAGCTAACATAAGGTGTCAGGGAGGAGGTACTCTGACCTCATGTTTGAGAAATGGGGGTGCTAGTGACACAAGTTATGTGTCCAAAATAGATTTTTTTGATCACGCGCGATATTTTCAACGGCTCTGCGACCGCCAGTTCAGCCCCCATGTACCATTGCGGGGACATCACGACGTCTTTGTGAATATTGGTGAAAATATATTTTTTTAAATTATATATATTTGTACATACTCACCGCTCACTGTCACAGACTCATGTACGCACTCTCAAACTCACTCAGACACTTATATACTCATTCACATACCCACTTACACTCTTATATATCAGTCACATACCCAGTCAGATACTCATGCACCTACTCACATACCCATCCAGGTCCTCATGCATCCCCTTACAGACTCACTCGTAGAGTGATGCACCCATGTACAGACCCACTCAGAGACTCATGCATGTACTTAGAAACCCACTCATAGACTTATGCGCACAGTCTCATACCCACTTAAGACTCTTACACCCACTCACAGACCCACCTGGGCACTCATGCACCCACTCACAGACCCACTTAGAGACTCACTCAGAGAGTCACGCACCCATGTACGGACCCACTCAGAGACTCACACACCCACTTACAGACACACTCAGGTATGTACTCACAGACCCACCGAGACACTCACACACCCATTGACAGACTCACTCAGTCACTCATACACCCACTCATAGATCCACTCAGACATTCATACACCCACTCACACTCCCATACCATCACTCACACACTCTGTCACAGACCCTCTTATAGACTTCTGCACTCAGTCACTCACCCATACACTCACACACACACCCACTAACAGACTCACTCAGATATACATGCACCCACTCAAAGACTCACACACCCACTCACAGACCCATCCAGGCACTCGCACTCCCACACTCATGCATACACCCATTCGCTCACCCACTCAGAGACTTATGCACCCAGTCACTGATATACTCAGAGATTGACGCACCAACTCACAGTCCCACTTAGAGAGCCATACACCCATTCACAAAACCACTCAGACACTCACGCTCCCAGTCATTGACCCACTGTGAGACTCTTGCACTCACTCACAGACCCACTCAGACAGTCATGCACCCACTCATCCTCTCAGACACCCACTTAGACACTCATGTATCGACTCACAGATCCAGTCAGACAGTCATATACTTAGTCAAATGCACAAATGCACTCATGCACCTACTCACAGATCGACTGGGAGATTCATGCAACCAATCACAGATCCACTGAGACACTGATGCCCCAGTCATAGATGCACTGAGACAGTCACGCAATTTGTTATAGAACCTTTGATAGACTGATCCACTGAAATACTTATATAGTGAATGAGAGACTTACTGATATAGTGATGTATGCAGTCACAGGTTCTGCTGAAAGAGTTATACGCTGTGTTATAGAGATATTAATGGAGTTATACATGCTATTATAGTCTTTTGGATAGTAATGTATTTAGTGTGTTGGGTTATAATCAATTTTGCAGTTATAAGTTTTGTATGTGTTGGTGGCTTTTGAATGTCTGCTTTTGCTTTGTCGCGAAAACCAAAAATATCTTGAAAATAGATGATTAATGTACTTTTTAAATTAATGGATTGCAAATGCAACAATATGTAGTGCACCATGCATATGTAATGTTTAATATCTAATTATAGAAAAAAATACAAGTACATTATAGTTATGAAATAGTATTAAAAAAACCTTAGAAATTCACTGGAAAAAACAAAGGTTACATGGACGTTGTAGTTTGGACATAGATTCTGAAAAACCATAGAAATTCACTGAAAAAAACAAAGGTGACAGGGACATTATGGTTAGGAAATGGAATTTAAAAAACCTTAGAAATTCACTGAAAAACCAAAGGTTACAGGGACGTTATAGTTAGGCTGACATTTCACTCGTACAAAACCAGAGAACTATAACTAGCGCCTCCACAATGCACTGCTTATGACCTCACATATTATATCACTCATGATATGGTCAGTGATATTACTGATGATGTCTCAAATGACATCACTGATGACATAATCCACAGAATCACTGACGCACCCACTCATACCCCCATATAACCTTTCATAAACCCACTCCCACACAACAATTCACAAACCCATTTCCAGACCCACAACTAAAGCTGCAGACCACTAATTGATTTCCCAATTTCCTTTCTATTGCCCTCTAGTGGGCATGACAAATAGTGAATTGTATGCTGGTATTCGTAAAAATGTGCAATCGATATCGGCGGCCCACTGGAGGGCGATAAATATGAATTAATTTGGCGGCGTCACAACACCCACTGGAGGGATGTAATGTAAGCTGTTGGAACTACGAATACCAGCATACAATTCTCTATTGTCATGCCCACTAGAGGGCAATAAAAAGGAAATTAGGAAATCAATTAGTGCCTGCAGCTTTATTTGTGAGTCTGCTTCTGAAGCCCGTGACCAAGGACTGTGGCAGTGCGAAACAAGTATGGCAAGCGAAATGACAGCAGATTTGGTTGCCGGTTTGTGCCAGAAGATTACAGCCTGATGAGGAGTGCATCTTCATTTGAGGACACAGCGAGATGTATATGTATATATATATATAACATTTTGACGATTCCCCTGGAAGAGAACTAGGATTACAGGTAAGCAATTTTTCCTTCCCCTGACCTGCCACTGTGGTCCGCGCTGGAAATGGTAGAGGTGGCATAAAGACATGCCACACAAGCCTGGCAGAGGGCTGGTATAACTACTATAGGCGAGCTTATTACATTTGAAACCCTCATGGAGGACTACTGACAGCAACGTGGACAGTTCCTGACATAGGGGGCACTGCTGACAGCTAATAACAATACAGGAGGGAGGGAGCATCAGAACCTAAGAATACAGAAGGACTGTCCACTTTCCTAACACAATGGATCATTGGATACAACGTAAAGGGAGTGACTTGTACACAAAGCGCACAGGCCGCCTGAGTTCCATGCCCCACGGCTGCTCAAAAAACGAAATGGGGGCTAAAGATGGAAGAAGACATTTCAGATAAAGCAGTGGAATAATATTGGAGCATACTAAAATTGTGAACTGAAACCCCCACGACTCAGCTATTTCCATTGGACAAAATTCACTCCCAGCATGGCAAAATATACCTGCGGCTCCCATCGGAATGGCCTCGTTACATGTCAGTGGCTGCAGACTTTTTTCATATGGTCTGGGATTGCCTGCATGTTCAGTCTTACTGGAGGTCCCTGCTTGGCTTATTAACAGATCTGATGAGGAGACCACTACCCATGACGATAGCTGCATGTTTATTTGGGAGATTTGTCAGGCCCGAGAAAACCAAACATACATCCAAATTCTTAGATGTAGTGTTGCCTCTGGGGAAGGAGAGCATAGAGATCAGCTATAAGGCCCCCCACTGCCCACCCAATTTCACGATGGCTTCAGGACCTGATAAAGTCTTGCACCATGAAAATTAGTGGGGACCTCCATCACAAAATGGGATACACTACTGATAGTACTACAGGCTAAGTCAGATGAGATGCCCCCTTAAGACAGAATGGGACCACAGCGTTGACTTGCAATGAGAAAAAGGCTTCTTACACATAGACAGATCACAAGACCCGGGTGACCCAGAGTGCCACTGAACAGAATAACATACAAATATGGGGTGTGATGAAATGAGTGGCCTGAGGGTTCCACATATAGACTGATCAATACAAGAAGAGGAACAACCTTCCAGGACTACAAATAAGATACAATTGAAATGAGTCAAACTAGGGCACGGCTTAACAACACTAAAGGTGAGGTGAATACGTTTAATTCCATGGTTTAATTGCATGTAATTGTTTTTACTAACTACAGCTCAAAACTGTCAACAACCAGAGACACTCTTTAAATTGTCGAACACGAGAGAATTGTACTAAATATTGATCAATACTATATACGTGTAGAGATGATCACATGTAAAACAATGAAATACCAATAAAGAGCTATTGAAAAGTAAAGATGATGTTGCGCAGTGTAGAGGCCTAGGGGTTACAATAACTGTTAACGCTGGTCTCTGAATGTATTGGACGTAACCCATACTGTTGGAATTAGTATCTGGTTGTGCAAAGAATGGAGCTGTAGTCTTGAGAGTCTATGCTAACTGAAGTTCACAGCTAATGAGAGTCTTCTTCCTAGTTATTTCATATGTACTTGGTAGTCCTGTTTCTAATTTGCTGACTTGGAGGCTTGAGCGAGCTTCTGAAACTCTGTGGGAGTGGCTTTAAGTTCCTTTAATACCATTTAGCTGAGTCTGTATACGATTCTTCACATGGAGCCAAAAATTATTGTGTGATTTTGAGAACAACAAAATTTGCTGTTAAATTAGTTTTTAGTATGCACAGTATATCAGATTACAAAGATATTGATTTTTGTGCAGCTGATCCTATCTTATTGATGTTATTTTGGTTGTCTGTATACAGTAAAGTTATCCATGTCCCCTGGAGTTTCTCAAATTCTGTGAAAGGTGTTTTGCTTTGAGCTGAAATTCTGTCTGTGATAATTCTGTTCTTCCTCAACTCTTTATTTCTGAACTGCTGCACGTTTAAATACCTTCACAGACGTGTTTCTCTTATGTACTTTTGGATATGAAAAGGTAGTTTCTTCCTCATAATATTCAAGGAACATTCACCAGTTTGATCTGTCATTTATGTTCAAGGCACAGGGCATGTTATATAGTACAATGGCGTGGAGCGCACTAGAGTGGATATACATAGTGTAGAGTCTAGTAAATTGTTATAAATTAGAGTGGTATCTTGTACATTACAGTGGGGTGGTGTGTCAAAGAATGTTGGAATGTGTCATGGAGTGGAGTAGAGTGTTGTACACTGGGATTAAGGGGTATAGAGTGGAGTAGAGGGTTGTGTATTATAGTGTCAGGGCATAGAGGGGAGTACAGTATTGTATAGTAGTACAGTTTTGACTGGAGTGGAGTTTGGTACAATGGGGCGGTGTAGAGTGCAGTGTTGTACAGTGCCATTAAGTGAGGTAATGTGTTGTGCAGTTGAGTATAGTGTAGTGGATTCCTGTGGCGTACCATAGAGTGGAGTAAAGTGTTGTAGACTGGAGTGGTGTGTGGTACAGTTGAATAGACTTGCATGTTGTAGTGTGTCAGAAAGTGTCATACAGTGGAGTACAGTGTCAGAGAGTGGATTAAAGTGTTGTACAGTGCAGTGATGTGGAATAGAGTAGAGTGCAGTATAATATAGTAGAGTGGAGTGCAATAGACTGTCGTACAGTTGAGTGGCATAGAGTAACATACAGTAGAGAGGTGTAGAGTGCAGTAGTGGAGTACAGTGGGGTAGTGTTTTATAGATGTAGAGGTTGTTGCATTGAGTGGAGTAGTGTGTTGTAAAGTTCTATAGAGTAAAGTAGAGTGCTGTACGCCGACATTGAGAGGAGTACATTGGTGTACAGTGTAGTGCTATACAGTGGAGTATTTGTGGTACAGTGGAGGGGCGTAGACTGTTGTTGAGTGGAGTATAGTGTTGTTAAGCTGAGCATTATGGAGTGGCGTGAAGTAGAGTTTGGTAGAGAGGAGTGGCGTAGAATAGAGTAGCTTAAAGTGGAGTCGTGTAGAGTGCAATTGTGTACACTGGAATGGCATACAGTGGAAGAGAATAAAGTGGAGTGATGTAGAATGGAGATACATACAGTGGAATAGTGTGGAGTACAGTGTCAGAGAGTGTAGTGGCGTTGACTGCAGTGGTGTAGAGTGGGGGGCGTACAGTAGAATAGTGTACAGTAGAGTGCTGTAGAGTGAAGTGTAGTGGCATGCAGTAGAATAGCATAAAGTGGAGTGCCAGAGAGTGGAGTGGCATAGAGTAGAGTGGCGTAGAACGGAGTTGTGTACAATGAAATGGCATACAGTGGAGTGCTCTACAGGGGAGTGGTGTAGAGTGACGTGGCATATAGTGGAATAGCATACAGTATTGTAGCATACACTAAAAATAGCATAAAGTGGAGTAGCATACACTGGAGTGCTGTAGAGTGGAGTTGTATAGAGTGAAATATCATACAGTGGAGTGGCATACAGTGGGGTGGTGTAAAATGGAGTGGGGTATAGTGGAGTAGCATAACAGTGGACTAGTGTACAGTGGAGTGGCGTACTGTGGAGTGCGGTAGAGTGGGCTGACATAGAGTCAAATATTGTAGAGTTGAGTGGCGCATAGTGTAGTTGCGTAGAGTGGAATAGCGTGGAGTTGAATGGCGTACAGTGGAGTGGCATAGAGTGGAATAACGTACAGTGGAGTGTTGTAGAGTGGAGTGTTGTGGAGTAGAGTGGCACACAGTAGAATAGCCTACTGTGGAGTGGCGAAGAGTGGAGAGGCATAGAGTGGAGCGGCGTACAGTGGAATGAGGTACAGTGTAGTGGCATACAGTACAAAAGCATAGAGTGGAGTGGCATAGAGTGGAATAGTGTATAGAGGAGTGGCATTGAGAGTAGTGACATAGAGTAGAATACCATATAGTGGAATGACGTACATTGGAGTGGCATACATTGGAATATCGTATATTAGAGAGGCATAGAGTGGAATATCATTTCTGCATCGTAGAATCTTCATTGATAGTCATAACCCTTGAATAATTCCATGCTGTCTGCGCGGACCGCCAGCACAGAATTATTCAAGGTTTATGATTTCAATGAAGATACCTACAATGCAGACCTATACCTACAGGTATGTAACTTTTCCATATTAGAGAGGCGTAGAGTGGAGTGACATAGAGTGGAAAAGCATAGAGTAGAGTGCTGTACATTGGAGTTACATACAGTGGGATAGTGTAAAGTGGATTAGCGTACAGTGTAGTGGCGTACAGTGAAGTGGCATAGACTGAAGTGTTGTACAGTTGAGCAGCACACAGTGGAATAACGTACAATGAAGTGGTGTACAATGCAGTGGTGAACAGTGGAGTGTGTTAGAGTGGAGTGGTGTACAGTGGAGTGGCATGCAGTTAAGTGGTATAGAGTGTACTGGCGTACAGTGAAGCAAGGTACACTGTAGTGACGTACAGTGAAATAACAAACAGTGGAATGGTGTATAATGGAGTGCCATACAGTGGAATAGTGTACACTTGAGTGAGGTAGAGTGGAGTGGCATAGAGTGTAATAGCGTAGAGTGTAGTAGTGTACAGTGGAATAGCATAGACTGAAGTAGTGTAGAGTGGAGTGGCTTAGATTGGAATACCGTAGATTGGAGTGCTGTAGAAAGGGTAGAATGGAGTGGGGTAGAGTGTAGTGGCGTAGACTGTAGTGCCATACAGTGTAATAGAAACTGTGGAGTGTTGTAGAGTGGAGCGGCGTACAGTAGAATAGCGCACAGTGGAGTAGCATAGAGTGGAATGGTGTGGAGTGGCGTACAGTGGAATAACGTAGAGGGTAGTAGGGTTGAGTGGATTGGCATAGAATGGAGTGATATACAGTGTAATAGAGTGCACTGGATTGTCGTTGAGTAGAGTGGCGTACAGTGGAGTTGGGTACAGTAGAGTGGCATACAGTGGAATAGCGTACAGTTCAGTGGTGTACACTGATGTGGCATACAGTGGAGAGTGGAATAGCATAGAGTAAAGTTTCGTACAGTGGAATAGCGTACAGTTGAGTGGCATACACTGGAAGTCATAAAATGGAGTGATGTAGAGTGTAATAGTGTACAGTGTAGTGGGGTAGAGTGGAGTGGTGTACAGTGAATTACCGCAGAGTGGAGTGACTTACAGTGGAGTGGCGTAGAGTGTGGCAGCATAGAGTGGAGTGGTGTAGAGTGGAGTGTGGTAATTGAACTAGATGTAGCGTGAAAGTGTGTGAACAGATGTAGATGTAATGTGGCAAAAATATACATTTTTTGATGTAAATGGTAATTTTTGGTAATATGTGTGAATAGTGTAAGTAGTGTTTAAGTTATAAGTTTTAAAATACTTAGTTATATATTGTGCCGCAGTATACTGCGGTACATGCTCTTGATAAGGCAGTATGTGATTGGCTAATGGCTGTGTTTACCAAACGTAAAACACAGCCATGTCATTTTCAGCACAGTTTGGCTGTGTTCTGTGTTTTCCTGCATTCTGGGTAAGGGTCTTAGATATAGCTAAGTAGTAGATTATATTGTTGTTCTCTACTTATTGCCACATTATTAAAATGTTAATAGTAGAGAAATCTACAGGAGGCAAGGTGACCTCATCCCCCACCAGCAGTGCGCTGAGAGGCGTGTTTGCAGAGTTGTAGAGAAAGAGGGTGCGGCCTCTGACCACCTCTCAGCAATCCCACTGTGTAGGGCTTACTGGAGGTAACAGGAGGTCTTGTTGGCCCCTAAGGACCCTCAGCAACCAAGGTGACTTCGCCCCCCAACCAGCAGCGTGCCAAGAGGTGCGTTTGCAGAGTGATGGAGAAAGGGAGCGCGGCCTACGGCGAGTTGCTGGCTTTTTTTAAATTTATTTTTTCTATTTTTCAGGAAGGGGGCAGCCTGCAATAAAAGCTACTGTCTGAAGTTGACCCAGGACTGTGGTTGCCCTTCCCACACTTTTAGATCTTGCAAGAGACAGCTCAGGACCTCATGTCATGGCAGACATGCAACAACCTGACCTGCGGCAAGCCACTCTCTCTTCCACACCAAGACATCATTGTCATGGCTCATGATTTACTGCTGGGGTGGGGGTCACCAGTGAGAGGCAAAGCTTCCAGTGAGCCTTCCTACCAACCCCCAAGGAAAAACTGGTAGATGTCCTAATGGACAACATGACTGCCATGTAATACTGCAGCAAGCATGGTGCAGTGGATCCTGGATTGTGTTCCAGGAGACTCTACTTCTTTGGAGGGGGCTGCACCAACAGCAGAAGATCTTTCTGATAACCAGCCACCTATAGGGTTCCCAAGACTGCAGTTTCCTACAATATGGTCATTGGGAGACACATTTTGTCTGCGATGGGGCACAGGCCTTCTGTACACATTCCAGCCACTGCTTCTCCTGCCTCATGTTCTGATTAAAGTCAGGAGTCAGACAGGTTGGGCTTACGTTATCGTAATAGCCCCAGACTGGGTCAGAAGAATGTGGTGCCCAGAGCTCCTGAGCATTTACCTACCAATCCAGCTACCCCTTTTGGAAATCCTCCTTTCTCAGCAACAGGGGAGGGTCTTGCACCTGTAAACTACACCTCTATGTATGGAGATTGAGCGGTGACAGCTAAATTCTTTTTAATTGCTGCCTGAAGTAGTAGATGTCTTTTTGCAACCAGATGTTTATCCATGAAGTCCTTCAATGCATAACACTGGGATAAGTTTGTGGCCAGCTGAAGGGTACAGCATCTAAACCCTCTGCTGGCCAAACTCCTTGATGTGTTGTTGTTTGATTTGTTATTAACCCAACGAGGCCTTGTAGTGGACACAGTTAAGAGTTACATATCAGCCCTTTCAACTTTTTTTTATTTTTGCCTGATCAACTTTCTCTTTTTAAATTACTGGTTGTGATATATTTTCTGTAGGATCTAATGCTATGTTCCCTCCAAAACCATTCATCATGCCTCAGTGGGACATAAATCTAGTCCTGTAATTCCTCATGTGCACGCCATTTGAGCCTTTGCACAGGTGTTTGCTACTACTTCTGGTGATCAAGACTTATTGCCATCACTTCTCCATGCAACGTGAATAAACCACAGGAGCTCTCTTTCCAACCTCCCTACGCCACTTTCTTTCCAGCTTAATTGGTTGGTGCCCAGACTCACATGCCTTCCTGGTAAAGGTGGCATCACCCTTCCATGTTGGTCAGTCAATCAACATGCCAACATTTTTTTCTCCACCACATCCATTGAAAGAGGAGGAGAGGCTCCACTGACTTGACCTAAAGAGAGGTTTGAGTTCCTACATTGAGTGTACAACAGACTGTCCTGTGAATGTTCAGGTCTTTGTCGGGGTAAATGGGACCAAGAAAGTCAAGGTTGTGCAAAAGAGGACTCTGTCCAGGTGGATAGTTCTGTCCTGTGCATTTAAATATTCTATCTGCTGGCTAGCAAGGTACCTCCCCCAGAAGACCTGGGGTGCATTTCGCCAGGACCAATGTGGTGACGTGGCATAGATATATAAATTTATGGGACTCTACTGCCTTGACATTCGGGTCTGATGGGGTGGGGGGGCATTTTTGCCCACTTGGTCCTGCAAAACTTCTTCATTTGGGTCAACTTCTGAGACCCTTGTTGTGTGGGAGATATTGCTATGGTATCTATCCTAAAGGTAAGGAACATGTGGTTGGAAACATCTATCAGAAAACAAGTTACTTATCTTCAGTAATGCTCTTTTTGTTTTTAGTGGTTACTCTATTTAACTGCAGATTCCATTTTGCCCTCCCACCTTCCCGTTCTGTAGAAGTGGACTACTGAACATCATAATTAAGTTCTAAGTTAGATTTTGGCACACCTTTTCCTGCAATTTGTTTGAAGTGCCCAGTGCATGAGGGCATTGACGGAGAAAGATTAAGAAATTGGCAGCAGCAGACAGGGGTGGTGCATATATGTGGCACCTCTTCGTCACTTCCTGGGCAGTTTAAACTCACCACAAAGTCATATGACACCACCAACAAGGGTACAAGGGAACACTGCTGAAAACATTTCTGTATCCAGACTGGCACCTGGGAATAGTTTAAAGGTGAGGAATCTCTGGTTAGATAGATTATCCACCAGAAAGAGCATTACCAAAATTAGGTTACTTGTGCATACAGGAGAGAACTTAATGTGAAAACTGTGTGGTTGAGTGTGCTTTTCAGATATAAAATAGTACCCTATGCATTCCAGTAGAAGCTCTTTCTGGAATACGAAATGATATATCAAATAGTAGTAGCTAGGTAGAGCCAAAGCCCACTCTGCATATATTTTAAAGAACTGGTAACAATACATCTTACAAACAGCTACACTGTCAGTCCAGACCTAAGAGTGTGACATAGTCTGTTGCTGTGTCCAGTTAGACTTTAACCCTTATCTTTTATCTCATGTAGCATTTGCAGTGCTATTGTGTGTGCATCTCTTTAATTTATACATGATTACCTACAAACTGTTTTATGATATTAAAATGTTTTTCTGCAAATTAAATTTAGGTTCTATTTTTCAGAGGAATTCCAGGAAAGAAATGTGGTACCATCATATTAACGGCTGAAGAGCTGAATAATTGCAGAGTAAGCACATTTTACATTTTGTTGTATACTGTTATGAAGTACACCCTCTCACACATGAATAACTTTGTAATATGGTACAATATTACATCTAGGGGTTCTGCTGACATTATAAACTATAAGCTTGTGTTTACCTTTCCTGGATAAACAGTTTATAACACAGTGGACACTGATGAGGGCCAGTGGATATGCAGAATCTTTGGATGCAGCATTTACAGCATAATTATGGATTCACAGCATTTGACACATAATGTCTTTTTCTAGCTCAAATGGATGAAAATAATTCTGCCCAGCAATGTGCCACATAATTTGAATTTTTGGCTCATAATTGAGGTCACGTTGTTGCATAATTTGGTCGTCCATTTCTCATAATCCCAGTAGTCCTGAGAGTGATAAAACTCTGCGGAGTTTTATAAACTATCTACCATATTTCACGGTTCTTGGGGCCAGATGTATCAAGCGTTTTACTGTTCGCAAACGGGCCAATTCGCAGAATTGGCCCGTTTGCGAACGGTAAAAAGCCTTTTGAGATGTATCATCTGAAAAGGCATTCGCAAAATAGGGAATCGCAATTTTTGTGATTATCTATTTTGCGAATGCATTTAGGGAATCGCAATTTGCTATTCCTTAAATGCAATGCTGGAAGCAAAAAAATATTGCGACCTGGCTTTAAGGAATCGCAAATTACCACCAACTTCAGGTTGGTGGTAATTTGCAAATTCCTAGAAAAATGCACTTTTTTGCATTTTTCTAGGTGCCATGTGGCGTACATACATGCCCTTAGGGCATGTATGTGCGCCACATGTGCACACATACATATTTTAAGGGTGCAACAGGGTGTCCTTTTGGCCCCCTTGCACCCTTGAAATTGCATGCGCAATTTGCGAGTACCTATTGGGTACTCGCAAATTGCGCATGCAATTCCCATTCATTCCTATGGGCCTCTAGGCCCATAGAAATGAATGGGAAGCCATTCCTTATTTGCGACTCGCAATTTGCGAGTCGCAAATAAGGAATGCGTAGGAATCGCAATTTTATTTGCAAAACCTACATACATTGCATTTTGCGAGTCCATAATAGAGAATCTGTAAAATTCGCTATTAAGGACTCGCAAAATACAATGTTGATACATCTGGCCCTTTGTGTATTATGGTTTTTTTGTACCACTGCATTTGGTGAAAGAATTTGACAAATTGGAGGATCAAACATTGAGAGCATAACTTGCATTGAAAGTGGGATAAAGTCACCAATGACACGAGGAAGAAGTACAAAAACCACAGAAATTATAAGACAATAATAATTATGAAAATGGAAGAATCTGGGAGATTTGATAACCTCAAAAAGCAAGAAGTGATGGATAAATCCAGTCATTAATTGAACATAGACACTAGAAGTAGCTCAGAGGGAGAATTAAGTTTAAATGAAGCAAGCATCTTGAGCTCAATTACCGATATCAAGAAATTATCTTTTTTTGATGAGAGGTGACTATAGACAAGAATCTGATGAAAGGAAGAGCAGTGGCGGCTGGTGTCATTTGAAACTGGTGAGGCGTATGCAGAACGAATCAACGTATGCGAGCGAGCGCAGCGAGCAAGCCCGACGGCAATAAGTGGGGTTCGGGGGGGTTCTCCCCCCGTGAAGAAATTTTTAAAAAATTGGCATCTTTTTGGTGCTTTTTCAGCACTATTTCTGTGATAAATGGACTAAAAATTCAGTTTTTCTAGGCATTCATAAAAGAAAACTCATACATTATTTCAGAGAATTCCTGGGTTGCCAAGCAAGTCTGACTTCTGAAGAGGGCTAGGGTACTAAGCAAGACTGCTTTGGCTCTACCCTTTCCAATAGAAAACACTAGTTAGCGATGTGAACAAGTTCAATGGACAAACCTGGGGTCTAGGGAGAGTCCCTCTCCTGAGAAAGAAATTTAAAAGATTGGCAAATGGTGCATTTGAAAGCAAATGAATGCAGCGATAAAGCAAGGCTTATTAAGCAGTGGGAACGTATAGTCTTGAAATATTAAACACATTAAAAACTGTCCCGTATCTTCTTGCATTAATTTGTTCAACAGTACCCCCATAAAACGACTAGCTCTGCTGGATTCTACGTCACACTCCATGGTTGGGCCACACAGGTGAGTTGACTGCAGTCCACTCTGCTTTGTGTTCGAAATTATTTCAAAAATATTCGCTCAAAAGCGCAAAGTTAATTGCGCTCAAAGTGAAAGCCTTTTTACTTTGAAGGGTATTTGATCTAAACACATCAACCACATAGAATGAACGTAAACAAATGGTTCGAATGTGAGACCATGTCAGCGTCCTCCACAGATTAATGGCAGCACCCCCACTCACAATTTGCCATACATTCGTCGAGTCCTTTTATAAACAGTGCATTATCAATAAACATTCTAATTCCGATTTCGTGCGAAAAGTTGTTTGAATAGTGCACCTCACAAGTTTATCAAAGATTTTGCGGGTGTTTATGTGTACTTTTAATTATGAATGTGTACAAGCGCCTTCGTTTATTTTCAAATGAAATTTCTGATTCATATTTTATCAGAACACTTAGAACATCTATATTCTATCAGACCAAGAGCACACACCTGGACTGCAATTGACACCGTTCTACACCATCAGTGGGCCCTCACTGTCCTACAATATCCTGGACTCGACTTCGCCCGCCTTCCCTCCCCATCACTGGGACCGCACTGTCCTACAATATCCCGGACTTTGTTGCACCCCCCATCGATGAAAGGTTCTTCACTGTCCAAAAATATCCGGGACTCGACCGCACCCTTTATTACTGGGTCACTCATTGTCCTACAATGTCCAGCGCTCTACAGCTACCTCCGTCACTGGGTCTCTCATTGTCTTAAAATATCCTGGACTCGCGTGCACTCTTAATCACTGGCCACTCACTGTCCTACAACAGCCGTTACTGTACCCCCATCACTGGGCCACTCACTGTCCTACAACAACCTTTACGGTACCCCCATCACTGAGCCCCTCACTGTCCTACAACAACCTTTACTGTACCCCATCACTGGCCCCCTCACTGTCCTACAACAGCCTTTACTGTACACCCATCACGGGGCCCCTCACTGACATTATCTGGACTCTACTTCACCCTCCACCATTAAAACCCGCACTATCCTACAATATCCCGGTCCCTGCTGCACCCTCACTCACTGTCCTACAGTATCCTGGACTAGGCTGCACCCTCCGCCACTTGGTCCCTCACTGTCGTCCTGTGTCATGGATTCTATTGCCCCCTCCCTCACTGGGCCCCTTAAAGTCCTACAGTATCCCCGACTCCAGTGCATCCTCCATCTCTGGCCCCCTCGAGACCCTGTTAACTGTATGTTCCGTCACTGACTCCTAGTGTCCGTCACTACCGTGTACTCAGCCGAAGCCTCCAATCCTAAGTACCCTCACTGCCCTGGTGCGGCTGCACTCGCTGTCACTGGTGGACTATGCTCTGCACATTCTATCAGCGGGCCCCTCACTGTCCCAGGCTATTACTGCTAGACCCCACAGTTCACCACGCCGCTGGTCAAACCTCCCCTGCTGCTTCTGCGCGCTATATATGCACCTTCAATCTCTTGTAGCCCTCACGCTCAAGACGTTCGTAACAACACCCCACTATGTCTATCCAAGGAGTATTGATGTCAGCCCATACGTTGGTACTAATGTGGTGCAGGTTTGTCCAGATACTTTTAATAGTTGCTGAAATGTCAAAAAAATAATTCTGCAACATCATTCCACATAATTTGCCATGGCTGCATAATTTGTCGTATAAATCGGTGCTGCATTACTGCTTAATTTCACTCGCCCTGCATATAAAACCATCCGCCATTGTTGTCTTTATCGGCTATTTACTTTTATTTACTTGAGTTTTATATAGCGCTGGCTAGACCCGGAGGTATCAGAGCGCTTTACATGAGGAGAGTTACATAGGTTTTACATTTTGACAAAGGCATTTAGTGCATTTGAAAAACCTGCATGCTTCTCTTATTGAAACCAAAAGTAAACTCTGCTCATATATTTTGCGATGGTTCACTCTTTCATTCACGTCACGCATTAACAAGCTTTAGCAACGCAAATCGTTTTGTCTTTTGTGTAGTGGTAAGTTTAATACAGAGCTTCACCTCACAAGAAAGGTACAACATGGGCAGCACCGGCGCTATCTCCCCTCACCCACAGCCCACGTAACTGGGATCTCCAGGCACACAGGCGTGCCGCGTGCACATCTTCGAAAAGGCTTTGAAGCGCGTGCGCGCGCACTCGGCACTATACAGTCCCAAACTCGGCGCTGCACATGTTCAACATGTTGAGGACCGCCACTGACCTCAACAAAGCAAACATCCCTCTGACCCGGACCTCGAGTAGTGCATGTCTTTATCTGAGCAATGGGGTACCACCTACCTTGTCTTGGGGACCCCCATCTGCAGGGCCACGCGGGTTCCTAGATTCGGGGGTTTCTCGGATGAGGAAAGAGCGCTGCTGACGCTGTAGTCTCTTTCTTCCACATGACACGCATGCTGCTCTCCTGGGGCTGCCTGTCCGCTGATGTCTCTCCTACGGCGTCTCGAACAGCCGCATCACTGCTGGCAAGTGGGTGGCAACCCCTCTCAGCCAATCCTGGCGCTGCCAGCAGCGCCAGGATTAACTTAGGGCACGGTTACTCTCCGCCCGCCTGCCCATTAGGAGACCGAGGTTTGAGCCTTTGCTCAACCCTCGCTCTCCTAATGGGCATGCGCCAGCCTGTGCAGCCACTAGTGCGCATGACTGGGCACGGCGGAAAAATTCGCCGACCTTCCCCACTCATGCGCACTTGTGCATTGTGCTGCTGCATGCCCCTGGTGACGGTCTGACTGACAATGCCTGTCAGTCAACATGACGCCGGACCGCCCACCCCCTTCAGACTCTGAAGGGGGTGGGCGGTCCGACGTCATGCTGACTGACATGATTGTCAATTCTCCCTCGGCGTCTCTGAACTTAAGTAAAAGGAGAGTTTACTTAAGTTCAGAGACGCCGAGGGAGCTGCGGGCGGGGGGGCAACGCCCCAACGCCCCAATGGACGCACCACCACTGAGGAAGAGGAAAACCAAGAATAATAAAAATACGTGAAGAATAAGACAAACATCTTCCTCATTGAAAAGCTACACAAAACCAACACAGAAGAACACGTGAAAGAAAGAATTAAAATGCATTGAAAAATCCAATACAAACTATTATGATGAAATAAAACCAGCAGATAAAGGTGGCAATATAATAATCATAATAAACAAAGATAAATATATAAAAAGTATTAAGACAAAATGATTGAAGAGAACTTTACCAGTGCTTTGCTTCCTCTCAAAAGTGCCCAAAAATATAAAAATTCCTTCTGGGAGACTGATAATTGCAGCATGCTTATGTCTCGCAAGAGCATCAACGTAAATTGATTAATTTCTGTCTCTTATTGTTCAAACACTGAGCCCGTATATGAAAGATATAGGAGATTTGTTCAGACACCTATAAAACATAGATTGGATGGATAGTTATCTCATTACAATGGACGATATCTTATTGTACTCTTCAATACAGAGTTCAAGATGAAGGCATGCCAATACTTTCTTGAACAGAGAAATATTCGGTACATGAAACAGAAGAAAATGCTGATCAAAATAAATGGTATTTCCTTGAATAGTAACCTATTTCATTTCAGAAAGGAAGTGATAACAAAGTGAGCAACTACCATGGGAAGCTCCTTCTACCTCATCCGTGGAAGTTTGGCAATTGGCTGGTGGGAGAAGGAGAATTAGGAAAATTAATTATACGCCCAATAAAGGGCAAGAAAAACATTATAAAGAGGCAGACTAATGTGGTGCCAAACATTAAAAGGAATCATTCTTCCTATGAGTGAATGCACATGAAAAATATCTGTTGAATGTTAGGGCTTACCTGATGAGCATGTAAATATAAAACGGTGCAATGAAAAATAGTTGTTGTTTTAACAGTTGCTGCTCATGTATTCCAATTCCCATAAGGCATTTGGGTAGGAATGTAAATAATGTAATCAGGACGCGCGAGTAATCCACTGCTTAAAGAGAGAGTGAAAAATGACTTATCTGTGATCAAGACCCTGAGTGTTCAAAATACGCCTCTGCATGTAAATGAAAGAAACAATTTAACACATTTGTCTGAGTTGTGCATCCTCTGTGTAAGAGGTTTGAATGAATGTGAAGTGATATATCTATCTGTCTGATAGAGACGTCTAGCCGCAGATTCCTTAACTTTTAAACTCTCCCCACGCGCCAGTCTGGATCTGGAAACTTTTCCATCGGTAGGTGGCGTCGTACGACTCCGTATTGACCACGTAGGTTATGTCACTGGAATCCATATAAGATACCCTCTGACACCCGTTTCTTCTTTTCCACCCTTCCACGCGTATCCGGAGAAGTGGTAACTCGGGCCGTTTTTTTTCCGAATTCGATGTTTTTTTTCCGAGGGAAGCAGTGTGCCTTTTTCATGCATTCGTGTTTTAAGACTTGCTGGTCCTGTGGTCGGCAGAGGTCAGCCACGGACCCCCACCTCATCTGTATGTGGTGCCTGGGTGAGCACCATGATTCGGCGTTATGTAACTCCTGTCAACTGCTTCAGCCTAAGGCTCTTAAGGATCGGCGGATAAAGCTGTTGGCGGCGTGAGTGTCACAGCCTTCTAAGGCATCCCGTAGGCCTCAATAGCCTTCGCACTCCAGGGACCTTTGGCAGGGTCGCTCCAGGGGCCGTTCCCGTGGACGTTGTTCTCCGTCTTCCTATCGTGGTAAGTCAAGACGCAAGTGGTCTAAGCCACGTAAGACCCATACTTCGCCTGTGGGGTCAGGAAAGGAGTCTACCCCGCACCTCCCAACACATCCTGGGGCCAAGGCATGCCGGATCCCCAGATCAGGGAATATAATTATTTCCTTCACAAGATTTTTGGGTCTACACCTTCCCCTGGAGTGCCTTCGGGCCCTAAGGAGGAGCGGGAGCAGGAGGCCGAGACTGTTACAACACCAACAGGTTCACCCTAGGTGTCAGTCAGGCCATCGGATGCCATTTCCATATCGACGCCGGTGGACAGCCCTTCGGGGTTTCCACTTTTGGCACTTGGTCCTGAACAACCAATGTCGTTACCGGCGCCCGTGGTGCACAGCCCTCCGAGGCTTCCACTTTCCACGTCGGTGATTCGGCATCGATGACGGCGCCGCAGGACGCCTCACCACTTTCCCTCTTCAGCGCCAATGAGGGTGCCACACCACACTGTATGGCGTCAGAAGGTGCCGATGATGATGATGCTTGACACTGTGCAACTTCGGACATAGCACTTATAGAGCCGGCTGGCTCAGGCGTCGATTCTGGGCTCCTTGTGAACTCACCTCCCACTATTCTTCCTCGACCAAGTGATTATGGAGGTGAGGGATAGAATATATTTGTTCCCCAATCAGATCCAACCCTTTTGGACATCAGTTGGAGTTTTGAGCTGGGAAATGCGAATGGTTTGGAATCCTCTCCAGCATCGGTCCTTCTAGCTCCTCCTGGATTAGCTTCGGAGGTAAGCTCCTCGTTTGCAGACATATTGAAGTGAGTTGCTGAGCTTTTAAACATGCCACTTCCATCTGTGGCTGTGTCCAGGGACCCTGTGTTGGAAATCTTGCACCAGAGTCAGTCTGAAGAGGAGTCAGTGCTTCCTTATTGAAAGGCTTTATCTGACATCTTGTTAGGGTCCTGGGCCAAACCCAATACAGGCCCTTCTATTGAGCGTTCCATTTCTCATAGACATCGTCCGGCCCATGATGACTGGGCAGTTTTCTGAAACATCCTACACCTCAAAGCTTCATGGTTCAGACTGCTTTGGTTGCACAAAATATTGGTTCTGTTGCGCCTACCTCTCTGGATAGGGAGGCTAAACAACTGGATACTTGTGGCAGGCACATTTTTGCCCCCACCAGTTTGGCTTTGATGTCCACAAATACTTCTTGTGTCCCCTCTCATTTCACCCATGCTTTGTGGGATTCATTGGCAGATATGTTACCATCCATTCTGGAGGAGAGTTGTGCCGCTCTTGCTCCCTTGCTACATGATGGGCAGCAGGCGGACAAACTTCTAATATATTGTGGTATGGATACCACTGATTCAGTCGCTAGGGCTATTGCCGCTTCGGTAATGATCAGTGCCGTGCTTGGTTGTGCACCTCTGGGTTCTCTGAGGCAGTCCAACGTGCACTGGTTGGCATGCCCTTTGATGGCACTCATCTATTTGGGGCGCAAGCTGATTCAGCTCAACGTCGTTTCCGCAACAGTAGAGGTTGTGAGGAGCCTTAGTTTTGTCTTTATTTGTGTCTACCTCTTTCCATTGCTAGGTTGTGTGAGGGAAGTTGGTCTTTGATTTCTTACAGAATATGACCAATTTTTGGTAATGTCTTTACTGTTGTTCATTTATTGGCGCATCCGAGTGTGATGTTCCTGTTTTCTACAGGTATTATTGGTTGGCACTGTCAAGAACAGGTTCTTTCTTTGAGAATGCCACTGGGGTTTTGTGCCTATTGTATAGGTTGTTTTCGTTCTCTCAGGATGAGCTCTATGTTCAAGAAATCTTTATCTCAGATGGTAAGAGGGATTACCTATGTACCTGCTCCTGGTGAAGCATTTTCAGTATGCTTATTAGCTTGAAATATATTTCATTTGGTATCCCTTGTAGGGATCTTCTTCTTATTACCCTTAGGGTATTTTATATATACATAACTTGTTGCATATGATTACTCTGACGATTAATCCCTACCTTGTCCTCGCAGGGGATATCCTTCGGGCGTCTTTCGTTGCCTTCAGGTGTTGGATTCCCATCTGAGTCAATAGAGAGCATGTCTCCTCTCTGCAGTCTATGTAGAGGACTCGCAGATAGGTCAGCTAGGTTTTTTTTTTGTTAATTGTATCCTGCATTTATTTAGCGATTTTGTTTTTGTTTTTTGCTATGCTTTAGCGAGTTATACTAAACTGTGGGGGTCGCCACATCGGGCTGACACTGGTATCAATGTTCTGGTGTTGGTTCTTCTACGCGATCAAAGATTCTCCAAATGTGTACTCCTCTTTTTGTTGAAGTTTTGCATACATGTGGCCTCAGCATTGCTGCAATGTTATTTTTGGGTTGTTCCATATGTCACACAGTGGTTTCATAGAGAGGAGCTTGTGAATATTGGGAGGAATCTTATTTGTACTCCACACATCGAGCCTTGGCTGGTATTGAAGGGCACTGTATGTAGTTACTGCAATTGGACGGCCTCCCCATAATTTTTAGATCCCTGCATCAACCCTAATATGTTTAGCTACTTAGACCAGAGAGGGGGGAATGGCAGGCAGTTGCATGCGCTCCTTCTCAATGCTCGCTCAATAAAGAAACATGAACTTCAGCTGTTTGATCTGCTAACTGAGTCCTCCCCCGACTTAGTGTTTATTACAGAAACCTGGCTAACAGAAGCCTCTAACCCTACTATTGCCAGTGCAATCCCGCCTGACTACCAGATTATCAGGAAAGATCGCTCTCTGGGGAGGGAGGGGTGTTGCTCTCATTGCCCGGAGCCCTCTCAAATGTCTGCCATTACCGATAGGGGAAATAGAGGGGCTGAAACCCTGGGTTTTTAATCACAGTCTCTGCCCAGCAGTCTATTGCGGGGGTAGTAGTTTACCGCCCTCCATGCCCTGCTACAAAGTTTCTGGAATCGATTAGTCACATTATTGCTCCGATTGCGGCGAAATATAGTCACTGCCTGGTGCGCGGGGATTTTAATATCCATATGGATAACCCGCTGGAACCCGAGTCTAGAGGGCTGTTTGAAGCCTTAGATTTCCTGAATATGCCCCCTTTTGTCCATCTCCCGACTCATGAAAAGGGCCACACGCTGGACCAGGTTTTCTCCTCCAAACCGATTGATTTAGACACCCCACTACCCCTTACTTGGTCGGACCATTTTTGCTCAGTTTTAGAATTAATAAGGAGCACGGCAATTCCCATTTGCCTATTTTACCTAGGCAGAGTAGTTACAGGCCGTTCCACTTGATCACTCCAGAGGCTCTTCAAACTGCTCTCAGCCTTCACCCTATTCCCCTTAGTGGGTGTCTGGAAGAGGATGTACCCGCCCTGGAGAATTGGCTTCTTTCTCGTACCTTAGAACTAGCACCTTATACGAGACGGAAGTCGAAAATCAATAGGCCTTCAGCCCCTTGGTTTACTGAGGCACTTAGGAAAAGTAAAAGCGCCTGTAAACGCCTGGAAAGGCTGTGGTGCTCCAACTACAAGCCGACTGACAAAATTGTCTATAAACAGGCCCTTAAGGAGCACTACTTGAAGGTGCGTGAGGGGAAGAAGCTCTTCCTGGCTGCCAAAATTGAGCATGCCGGGAATAGAAGCAAAGAACTTTTAATATTGTTAAAGACTTCTCCTCCCTAAAGCTATTAGTAGCCTGTTCGTCCCCAGTGAGGAGTGGTCCAATCAGATGGCCTGTTTTTTCTATGATAAAATTAAGACTATCCAAGACTCTTTCGGAGTCCAAGACTCTGTGGGTAGAGGGGAGAAAGATCTGCCCTGCCCTAGTAGCTGCAGGGCCGGCCCCTCTCTTACTGAGTTCCCTCCTATGTCATTGGATAAATCCATGGCGCTTTTGAAGGCGTTGAAATCTGTCTCACCCGCAGATCCTTGCCCGGCCAAAACCATGGCAGCTATTGCGGAGGTAATTAATCCGGCAGTTAATGCAGTTTTGAATACTGCCCTCCAGACGGGGGAAATGCCGAAAAATTGGAAATCTGCAAAAATCCTTCCTCTCCTTAAAAAACCGACGGCCGACCCCTCGGTGGCCGGTAACTATAGGCCGATATCCCCATTACCATGCCTCTCCAAAGTCCTGGAAAGCTATGTTAATGCGGTGACCACAGACTACGTGGAGGCTAACCATCTTCTCCACCCTAGTCAATCTGGCTTTAGAGCCAATTTCAGCACGAAGACTGCCCTTCTTGAAGTTGCAGAAACCATTAAAATCACTTTGGATAGGGGGGGCAGAGCGGCTCTGGTGCTGCTGGATCTCTCCGCAGCCCTCGATACTGTGCCCCATAGTGGACTTGTATGCAGGCTTCAAGAGGGGGGGATTGGAGGCACAGTGCTAAGATGGTTTAACTCTTTTCTGAATGACCGCCAGCAAACCATCTGGTCTCCGACTTTCTCGGCACTCATTCCCCCTATGAATGTGGGAGTCCCTCAGGGCTCAATTCTCAGCCCCACATTATTCAATGTTTATCTGGCACCTTTGGCTCGGCTCGCCGAGAGCTATGGGTAAAGATAGTGTCATATGCTGATGACACGCAATTACTGTTTACCTGTAAGAAGAGCTTGGAATTTAACAGTAAGGCGATCAATATTTACCTATCAGAGGTTTTCCACTGGCTCCGGAAACACCAACTGAAGTGCAATACTGAAAAATCTGAGGTGATGTTCTTTGGCTCTCGGTCCTGTGATTTATGGCATCACTGGTGGCCGCAAGACATGTCCCCTCCCACCTCAGCTGTCCAGACTGTAAAAAACCTTGGCGTCAAATTTGACGACTCTCTCTCAATGAAGGCCCAGATCCAATCAGTGGCCGGGACCTGTTTTGGGATACTGAGGATGTTGAGAAACTTTCTCCCGCTACTTCCGGTTTCTCACAGGAAGACGATAGTCCAAGCTCTGGTGGTGTCGAGATTGGACTACGCTAATGCCTTGTATCTTGGCCTCCCTGAATTTTTACTCAGCCGCCTTCAGGTGGTCCAGAATGTGGCGGCCAGAGTTACTCTTTTGGCTGGACCGAGAACTCACTCTACTCCCCTCCTGGCTTCCCTGCATTGGCTACCCATTAGGAAACGGATCGCCTTTAAATCATTGGTATTGGTTTTTAAGGCCTTCCATAAAATAGGCGCCCCATATCTTGGGGACAGAATGCAGCACTATAGCCCGTGCCGTACTCTGAGGTCATCCGCCAAGTCATTGATTATCACACCCAGAATTCGGCTTTCTCGGAGAGGAGGTAGATCCTTTCAAGTGGTGGCGTCTCGCCTCTGGAACAGCCTGCCCCTCGTGCTGAGGCAATCCCAGGATCTCCTCACATTCAGAAGGAAACTTAAAACTTGGCTTTTTCAACAGCAGCCTTAGACCGAGGTACTTGAGCTCAGCATTGCGGGTCGCTTTTTGTTAGCACCGGGACACTCTTGGGAGTAGCCGTGCGCTTAATAAATACCCGCTAACATAACATAACATACATTTTGGGTGAAACCTCAGTTTATTACTACTAGTGCTCACAATGTTATCATCCATCTTCTTGGATTTGGGTGTTCTTGTGAGTTGGCTATTTCCTGCGGGTTTATGTCCATGGAAATCTCTTTTATTATGCTCTTTAAGGTGTCTTAATATTTTACCTTTAGCGGCTATTTTTGCGACTATGTGTCCCATTCTATTATGGGTTGCACTCCTTTCTGAAAGATGCCCTTTTTACCAGTAAACTAGGGTATACTAAGGACTGTCAGATTGCTGTGGTTTAGAAGTTTTCTGTTTCTATACGTCAATCTCTCCTCTAATGAGCCACTTTAGCTCTTCTTTAGCTTGTATCTTATCAGTGGATTGGCTTTTTGTTGTTTGGTTTTGTTCCTGTGGGAATATTGACCACCTATTGCAGTCAAGTAGGGTAGATGGCGTGGTGGAGTACATGTTTTGCATGTCGATGGCCAGGTTCGTTCTCTGGCATCTCCACACATTAAATATTAAAATCTTTCCTATAATTCTCAGTCAGCTTTAAGCCAAGTAATATCCTTATTTTCTTGGTTTCTTTACTTGTGGTCTTCTTCAGGATTATAGTCTTTGCAGCCTCAATTGCAGCTCTGGGTTGGCTGGTATTGTTTTTAATGCTTCACCATCCATTTTTTGTTAGGGGTTTTGTCTCTCTTTCTTTCTACCAATTGTTTTGTATCTTTGTTCCTGATTATTCACTTCCAGACTACTTGTTCTTTTTGGGCACCAGCATGGTGGGGACTTCTGTCTGAAATTGGGATGTTTACAAATACATGACTGTATGTATGTATAGATATCTATATAGCGGTGCTATATACAAATGTGCATCTTTATGTATGATTGTGTATCTTTTTTGACACATATATGTGTATGATTGTCAATCTTGTGTACAATCGCAATTAGAGAGCGAGTTTGCGTATATCTTGCGTAGATGTTCGCTCTATCTATCTCTCTCTTTCTCTCTCTCTCTTTGTTGCAGCGCTATATTTATTTGGTTTTGTGTATGCTCTTGCTCTTCTTTTCCACTTTTTGGAGTCCACACTTAGTGTGATCCTGCTGCTCTTCTCTCTATCTTTGAGTGTTTGTTTTTAAGATAAGTGTTCCATTTTGCTCAGTACTTGTTCTTGAGCGATACTCCCAAATTTCTGGTACATATATTAATCCATGCTTACTTTATTGTGGATGTGTTCTGGGTCTCCTTTCTCTGTTTTCTTGGAATAGGTTTCCCTAGAATACAATACTGCTGGCAAAAGGGTCTATAGCTCACTGGCAATTTCTTTTGCTGCTGGGCATCAAGATTCCAGCTGTCCATAGGTCATCACATTTGGAATTATAGGATGTTTATTATAACTTTCACTGTGGTCCTCTGACACAGTGTAGTTTCATTGGCATAATAACGTTTTTCCGTGACTTCCAAGGCTTTTTCATCCTTATGTTCTTGGTGGTTCTTTCCACAGTGGTTATGTGGAGATATTGTTCCTTCTCATGTAACTTCCTACACAAGTCCGGTCTTCTATTTTAATTTAGACCGGCTAGTTGTCTTCGACAACTTTTGGTAGGATCACCTTACAGACCCTCCTCCTGGGGGGGGGGGTATAGCTATGGCATTTCATTCAAAAAGTTAAGGAATCTGCGGCTAGACGTCTCTATCAGATAAACAAGGTACTTACCTTCGGTAACCCATTATCTGGTAGACGCATAGTATAGCCGCAGATTCCTTAACGCCTGCCCATCCTCCCATCTACGAGAGGATTGTAATATTACGGTGACACACCTTTAAAGACCCTGGTTTCTTTCACCAGTGGTCACTGTCCTCATTCTGTTAGATTTATGGTCCGGTTTGTCCTTCTAAGCAAGCCCTTTGTTTGGGTATTACCATGTCTTTATTTAAGACTTTTTAACTATTGATAACAAAAATATTTTTAACCTTTTTGGGCACACTGTTTCCACAGCCAGATCCGCATGTTGGTGTGGAATCTGGTCACAGAAGAAACTGATGTTAGCACATCGGAGGGCATCTTATATGGTCAACGTCGATACGGAGTTGCGCTACGCCATCTACCCGCGTGCAAAGGTGCTGCTGCTGAAAAATTTCCAGATCCAGTTTGGCGCCTGGGGAAAATTCAAAAGTTAAGGAATGTGAGGCTAGACTACATCTCTACCAGATTATGTGTTACCGAAGGTAAGTAAATTATTCATTCATATATATATATATATATATATATATATATATATATACGCACATATATATCTCAAAATATGGGATTTTGTAGTCTCTATATAAAAGCATGTATCTAATTTCTTTTTAATCGGCGACTAGTGACGCATTCAGTCACAGATTATTAAAAAAAGATGTCAGAATTCAACTATTATAAGTTATTACAGTTGGTTTGTGACGTCACAATGCCTGCTGCCAGAGCCAGCAGCAGAGGTGAGAGGCAGGTCAGGTCACGGATTGTAACTGAAGCGGTTGTTTAAAGCAATGAAAACAGAACATTGCTTTTCTTTATTCTGCTTTGTTTTAATACCTTAAAAGGACAAGCAGATAGAATATGTTTATTTTTTGCACTCCTTAGATAGGGAAAAGCTAGAATCTTTCTATATGGTTCTACACATTCTAAGCTACTGCAGCTTTTTTTTTTTAAGCTGACTTGTACTAATCTGCTTCTAATATCTGCTTGCAACAAATATCTAACAGGTTTTTCATATGTTTAAGTTTGCACTAGAGGTTTTACTTTTATTCTTGATGTTTGCAAACAAGCTCACTCTTTCATATAAATTAGCTACACACCAAGGTTTCTGGGAAAGGTAATGATGTGACCATGTATTATATGGGATAAAGTACCCCCTGGCATACATGACAAGTATAGTGCAAGTCACCCAGGAGTTCCTTAACCTTATAAATGAACTCTACCTTCGGCCTTGTTTCTCTATGTGGTTATGGAACTCCTCAGTGACTTGCAGTATGCTAATAATGCACGGCAGGGGGTACTTTATCTCATATATATATATATATATATATATATATATATATATATATTCACTGAAAAAACCATAGGTTTTACAGACGTTATAGTTAGAAATTAGCATTTAAAAAACCTTTGAAATTCACTGAAAAAACTATAGGTTTCAGGGACGTTATAGTTAGCTGGACATTTCACTCGTACAAAACCATAGAAATTCCACCGTTATAGTTAGTTCAGCTAACTATAACTCGCGCACCCGCAATGCACTGCTCATGACGTCACATATTACATCATTCATGACATGGTCAGGGACATCACTGATGACATCACTGATGACATCTCAAATGACATCACTGATGACATCATCCACGTGAAAAACTGATGCATCTCCTCACACTCTAATATAACCTTTAATACACCCACTGTAAAATACAGACAACCATTTTCAAAATCGTTAACACACCAATACCAGTTTCTACATATGCACTCACTGATAGCTAGGTCTACACACACATCTACTCATTCATCCATACAATCACTCATACATGCAGTCACTCATAAATACAACACTATCATATGGACTCATACACCTATACAGACAATCACACACCGCCACTCATCCATGCAGTTACTCACACACCTACTTAGTCATGCAAAGAATCTATCACAGTCCCATTTACTCACCTATACAATTATACACACACCACCTCACTTATTCATACAGATACTAACGCATACTTACTCTATTATATAATCAGTGATACAAGTACAGACTCATCTATACAGCCAGTCTCAAAATCACCGACTATCATGTAGAGTCCTTTATATACTTCAACTCTCACATACACTGCCTTTTACATATGTAGTTACTTGGACATGTACCACTGAGACATCCATTCACTCACCAACACACTGATACACACACTCACGCACCCATACACGTGTTTCCACATGCACTGTTGAACCCATACATCCAGTTAATCAACCACTCACACATCTATGCACAGAGTCACACACCTCAGACCCACCCACACACACACTCAATCTCCCCCAAAAAATACTCAAACAACCAATCAATAACCTATATAGACACTCATATAGCTACTGACCAACCCATGCAGCAGCTTGCACAACAACAGACAGACTGATACAGACATTCACACAGTTTAGTCACTAACCCATGCATTCAGCAAGACACATTTAATCACTCACTTATACAGTCAGCCACCCTCCTACTAAATGCTCCATCCAGACACTTATACACCCACTCATTCTTCAATACACCTAGGAATATATATAAAACATATTTAAAAATTACAGAAACACACAGTCACTGGATGATGTCATCACTGATGTCATCAGTGATGTCATTTGAGATGTCATCAGTGATGTCACTGACCATGTCATGAATGATGTAATATGTGACGTCATGAGAAGTGCATTGCGGGTGCGCGAGTTATAGTTAGCTGAACTAACTATAACGGTGGAATTTCTATGGATTTGTACGAGTGAAATGTCCAGCTAACTATAACGTCCCTGAAACCTATCGTTTTTCAGTGAATTTCAAAGGTTTTTAAATGCTAATTTCTAACTATAACGTCTGTAAAACCTATGGTTTTTTCAGTGAATTTCAAAGGTTTTTAAATGCTAATTTCTAACTATAACGTCTGTAAATCCTATGGTTTTTTTCAGTGAATTTCTTTTTAAATATTAAACTACTATTCTGCTATTTGTCATTAGTACTGTTTTTTCTAACTTTTCCACTACAGAAAAGAAAATAAACTGTAAAACTGTTGTGTAATGTAATTTATTTCACAAATTACAGTGTGGGCCGACGGGCCTGCTACCAGAGACACAGCTACAAGCTAACGGGCTGGCTCGCAGAGATACAGCTGCGGGCCCGAGCTGCGACCCGACGGGCTGACTCGCAGAGGGAGAGTAACAAGCCGACAGGCCTGCTAGCACAGACACAGCTACGAGCTAACGAGGTGGCTCGCAGAGGTATAGCTGCGGGCCCGACGGCTCGCAGACACAGAGCTGCGAGCCGACGGACTGGCTTCTAAAGGCATAGCCGCGAGCTGGATATGTGGGGAGAGGGAGCGTAAAAGAGGTATCTCGCACAGACAGACCTGCGGGATATTTTCAGTATTGCCTCGCAGAGTGTAGAACTACGGACCCGATGGCTTTTAGAGGGAGAGATGCGAGCTGACGGACTGAGTCACAAAATGGCTGACAGCTCGCAGTCGCAGAGCTGCGAGCCGACGGACTGGCTTCTAAAGGCATAGCCGCAAGCTGGTGATGTGGGGAGAGGGACCGTGAAAGGGGTATCTATTTTTAGTGTTGCCTCGCAGAGGTAGAACTACGGACCCGATGCCTTGTAGAGGGAGAGATGCGAGCTGACGGACTGAATCACAAAATGGCTGCCAACACTTCCTAGTTTCAACAGTTCGCAGCCAATGAGCCGCAAGCTTGTGCTCGTAACGCCTCAGCCAATCAGATGTCAGAATTCTCAAATATTGATATCTGGAAAATTTGATATTTCTCAAAAACTACTGAACGAATTTACCCCATTTAAACAAAAGCGTGCTTTCTGGACCAAGACCTTTCTCCCTGCCAAATTTGGCGTAATTCTGTTCAGCAGTTTGACCTGTAGCCTTGTCTAAAGTTTCCTATGGAAATTGCATGGAGAAAACACGTTTTGGGACCCCCCTTTTTTCTTAGCCCCCCCTTCACGAATCCCCCCCAAACTTTCAAGATAGGAGCTCACCTGAAAAGAGGAACTTTTGGAAAATTTCCTAAAGATTCGTCAAACGACGCCAAAGTTATAAACACATCAAAAATGCTTTTCCAATGGAAACATGGTCCTAACTATAACTACCTACTGGCGACCGCCAGTAGGTAAAATATATATATGTATGTATATGTATATATATATATATATATATATATATTATTCCACAACCACCGCCTCTCTCCAACGGTCCAGCCGCACTTTCCCCACAATTACAGCACTGAAGACACTGGCTAGTCCAAATACTTGATTTCATTTTTTATTTGTATTTTAACATGCCGCAACACCCAACACAGGATGCCTATATGTTTCGGCTTACATATATATATATAAACATTTTTAAGAAGTGTTCCGCGATCCACCATACGGGCGGGACTATTTAGTGCTTCTGACTATTGATGAGGATCTCCTGGAAGAGAACACCGGGCTTCTGATCCCAGTTTCTTGGAGTAAGTGTCCCAGCAAGCCTTTATTGTTCAGAACGCCCTGGGATAAGGGACAGTGGGCCTAGTCTTTTGATACAGAGTTCTTAGAAGGTCCTCGTCTTCTAGAAGGTTCACTATAACCTGTCTCTCTTGATCTGTCTTCACCGCACACCACCTTGCCATCCAGACCAGTTAAGCCACCACATAGTAAATCTCTGGGTTAGGTACACCCATTCTACCTGTGTCTAAAGGGCTCATGGCTTTTTCTATCAAGATTCGCCTTTGTTGGGTACCTGAAATTAGCTCCAAGAACACAAATCTCAATTTGCTAAAAAAAAAAATATTCAGTAAGTTGATGAGTGCCATGAAAATGTCCAATAATCTGGGAGGACAATCATTTAGAATATAGCCACATGTCGAAGAGGGACGAGTGGGAGGCGGTGGTGAAATGGGATGGCCTGGGATATGTTGGGGATGCATTTATTTAGGTTACCCACTATGGAGCTTTGCACTAGTCACTTTACACAACTTCTCGATGCAATCTGTGTTCTTCCAAATATCCCCTAATTAGCATTTTTTACATATTGTCTTTGATTTTAACCTTGATAGATCATGTGACATTTTTTATTGATTGCACTTGTCGATATGGCTTATTATTAACATTGGTTTTGAATTCTGGATTGTTTAGATGTAATGCTTGCACCTGCACTTTCTGACATCTTTGGCACCCAACATACTTTACAGTGATGTGTTAAAGTTAAAACAAGAAAGATAAAAATGTTTAAAATTGGGAAACAAATGCAGCAAAATTGTACAAAAATTAAACAAAAAATATATTAGTACATGACAAATTTATTGTACCGCACTGAGAATGTGGTGTCAATGGTGACCAATTGTGCCATCATTTGTAGTTGGGGATGAACAGTCTAACTGTTGAATAGCAGTAAAAAGTGAAGAGGGATCTAGCACTTGTGCACTTTAAGAGACGCTCTAGACGATGGGACTCTATGGACAAGTAGAAGGCTGGGAAGCCGAAACGCGTAGACCATCCTTTTAACCTTGTTTTGCACAATTGGTGTGCCAATATATATATATATATATATATATATATATATATATATATATATACTGGAAAAAAAGGTTGAAGTAACGTTATAGTTTAAGTGAATATGTCAGTAGAAATGTAACACTTTAAACTAAAAAAACACACAGAGATTCACCAGTTATAGTTAACTGTATTGCACCCTCGCCATGCACAATGTTGTCATTGATGATGTTGTTTCTGATGTCATTAGTGGTGTTATTAATGATATCATAGAACATTTCATGAGTGATGTAATATGTGAGGTCATAAGCAGTGCATGGCAAGCATGCGAGTTATAGTTACTTCAGTTAACTATAACTGGTGAATTTGAGCTTAAAATGTTATGTTTTTTACTGACTTTTTAACAGTGAATTTTCTGAGTTTTTTTAATTGTAAATTAAAATATTATTACTATGACCAATTGTAACTTCACTTTAAACTTTGTTTTTTTCAGTGAATTTCTGAGGTTTTTCAACATATAGTAACAAATAAAGGGTGTCATTTTAAGTAAGCCAGACTTACCTTTCTCAAAGGGTCAGAACGCCAAAATATAAAAGGCAGGCCTATTGACTTTATTGAGTGGTCAGTATATCAACATATACAAACCAGACCTGCTGTCTGTCATTAAATCAACAGAATAATTTATCAATAACTATTATCCAATGTATTCTCATGTACATACTTGGCAATGATTAGTAATAATTATTGTTACAAAAATATTTTAAATAAAGCATTTTTTCTCAAAACAGTCATAAACATGTTTTAGGGGCCCTCTTTAACACTTTTCAGTCCACAAAATGCAGCCATAGAACCAACCACGAGGGGTCCCCGCATTGCAGCTAAAGAGCATAACGCGTCAGCTCAGAGTCTTTTAAAAAATATGAAAAGCTCTCCTGGGTTCATGTATTCAATTACCCAGGAGACGTACTGTGACTTTTTAAATGTCCCTTGGGGGACTGCTGCACTCCCTACAACCCCCACGACATAGCTACCCTGACTCCCTGGGCCTGTAGATTATAGGCTCTCTGTGAAAAGTTGTGCACAGGGGGATGCCTGTGCATAGTTGGGGCTTGTCGACTTAATAGGGCTTGGTTGTCTGGATCGAGTGAGCTCTCTGTGAAGAGCTTTACACAGGTCAAAGGTTATGTGTAGTATGGGCTTGTCTTGGAGGCAGTGGGCTCTCCATGAAGGGCGAAGGCAGTACATAGTATGAGGTTGACCATCTAAGGGGGTTTGGGTGTCTGGAGGAACTGGGATCTTTGTGAGGCATTTTGCACAGGGTGAAGAAGCTTGGGCGCTAATGTAAATTGAGTGTCTGGAGATAGTGGACTCTCTTTAGTAGGGGCTTGGCTACCTAATAGGGCTTATTTGTCTAGAAATGATGGACTGCAGTCTACTTATTTTATACAAACACATATGTTTATATAATTTATGCTTTACGTGACTGTGCCATTTAGTACTTGAGTGCATATTTCGAAGGCTGTACTGGTTAGTAGAGTAAATTGAACAGCAGTATAGGAGATAATGTCATCCGTGCTGTCATCAGTGATAATATTTGAAATGTCATCAGTGATGCCATCAATGATATAATTGAACCAACAACAGAGTTGTGGCCAGTCAGTCAGATGACCTTGTGCCACGGTACTGTGGTACTGAATTGTCCCACAAGAGACAAAGCTCTCTCTGCCAATCAAAATTCCATATTTTAAAAATTTCTTGATATCACCACATTGCTGCGGGAATCCCGCGGAGCTACCCGTCCAGATATATCAAATTTTTCTGAGCATTAACACCTTCATGCCTAACTGAACCCCTCTTTAAATGCTTATTTCTTAAAAACGGTGCGTGGATTTACACCAAATCATAAAAAGCACACTTTCTGGGTAAAGTTCTAGATATTTATCAATTTGGTTTCATTCTGTTCGGCACTTTTTTTAGTTTTGGAGAGCAAAGTTTTGTATGGGAATGAGCATGGGAAATCTCAATTTTGTGACCTACACTTGAAGGATCAGTGTGAATCTTTCCACAGAGTAGCCAAGGTGGATCAATTTTTATGGGGAAAGTATTTTGTAGATTTATCAAAAGGTGCCAAATTTATGGACAAAACAGAAACACTATAACTATGAAAACTATGGCCAAACTATAAGAACACTGTGACGATCACCACTGGGTAAAATATTCATATATTTTCAAACTCCAAGACAACTCAAATGACATTAATGATGACATCATCAAGATCATTCTAGAAAACAAAGTAGGTAGTAAAGGGCCCACAAACATGTACAGTATAGATATACTTTGTACATGTGTGCATGTCCGAACTAGTAATGGTTTAGTACTGGAGACAAGTCTGTTTCACTGTGGTAAAGGTTATGAGGGGCACCGTTTCACTACAAGTGAACTTTTAATTGCAATTAGTACTTCATTTAAACAAAGTACAGACTGAGCACAACTGGTGTGAGTTGCAGATGTATGTTACAAATAGGTTGCAGCTTAAATCAAAGTGATGTGCCAAGAAAATGTGTGAAAAACTAAAGCTGCTCCTTACAATACATTATTCGCCTGTGTATTTCTGTGTACATACTCACGTTAAAGAATTGTCATAAAATGCAATAGATCATTTTTATATCAACTGGAGATTTATATGATGCAGATGTTGATCCAGAAGTTCAGTGAACATTTTGAAACATTATCTATTGTTGAAGAATGTATAATGTATGTTTGTCTCACAAACGGTTCAAGTCACAGTATAACTGTAAGAGTTGTCCTAATGGTGTACGCCATAGTGCTCATTTCACAAATATGAGTAAGGTATTTTTACAAACAAGAGAGGGTTGGGCATAATATCTGGCTGTCAGGTGAGGTATTTAAAAGTGACATCTTATTAAGGTAAATAATCATCAGACACTCTTTTGAAGGGTATTCAAGGTTTAATAAATTGCTGATCGCACTAATGTCTACAAGACATTACTGTTACTGGGCAATCACAAAGGTAACTTACACTTGTGAGTAATAAACACATGTACGTTTATCCTTACATTGATTGCTGATTGCATTACTATCTACAGAGATAATACATTTTGTACGCACCAGTACAAAAAGAGCATACTCATTTTTAATTGTGGGTGATTTCACAGATATGCTTCATGTTGTGCATGTTGTGAAAGCTTATACCCTTTTGTACTACAGAGGTTATAGAAAATCGAGTATAAATGTCCACTTTAACTGAAATATGTCCCTCATGGCTCCCTGCAATGGATGCTGTAGGGCACAGAGCATCGGGCAGTGGGCATTTTCATAAGTGGCACGTAAGTCCATCTGAGGTGTGTCCCTCTGGGTAAAGAGATTTTGGAGACTGGAGACACCACTGGTAATGTGTGTGACAGTGTCAGCTGAGACTGTTGGCCATGATTTTCAGCGAGCCAGTCAGATGGTTGGCAACCATCCACAACCCCTGTTGGTGTGCACACGAAAGAAGGTGAGTTTCCATTCCTCCCTGCTTGTTTATGTAGCACGTAGTAGTCGTCTAGAAGTTTAAGATCTGCACAGGCTGACCACAAAGGGATGGAAGGAAGGCTTTAAGCACTGGCCAAATCATCCATGGCTCTAGAGATTGATATTGATATCTAATCTCTGATCTTTTGAAGACTAGAGGCCAATGATCTCTTGATCCCCCAGATTTGCAACCCACCCAAAGGTGAACGTCCGTCAATATCATGGCCACTGCTGGAGAGGTACAAAAGCATCGCCCTTCTCAGAGGTTGCCTTTTTATCTCCCACCAAGTCAAATCCGATGCAGTGTCCCTATAGATCATGATGGGGTTTGCTAGATCCCACTTGTGTTGGAACCACTGCCTTCAGATGCACCATTGGAGAGCCAACATGTGCGAGCATGCATGAGTGATCAAGAGAATACAGGAAGTGAACAGACAAAGCAGGCACAGAACTGTCAGGACTGGACTCTGAGCTACCGGTCAAAACATCCGAATTATGTTCTGAATGTCCTGAACCTCTGAAGAGAAGTGATAACTCGGAGTAATGTGGTGTCCAGTACTGCCCATGTGAACGCAATTTGCTAGGAGGGCTCCAAGTGAGTTTTGACTGAAAATCCCAGGTCGAACAACAGAAATGTTGTCTTTTGCAGGTGGCACAACACCATCTGTTTTGAACCTGCTTCTAGCAGCCAATCTTCGAGATATAGGAACACTGCAATTCCTGACCTGATGAAGCAAGCTTCCACCACTACTTTCATGCTGAGGTCCTGTCCTAGAGGTATGTTACAAGCTAGAATGATGGAAGTTTGTACTGCTGCGAACTGTCCTTTCACTTTTGTGTGTGTGTGTGTGTCTGGCTTGCACTCCTGCTGCCTTCCGTCTGTGTGTTCTATGTGTGTGGGGTGGGGGCGCTGGGGTGGGCTTTCCCCATTTCCGCCTGTGTTATATATTCCTATATCTGAGGCAGGCTTGCACTATTGCAGCCCTGTAGTATTTATTGTCTCACTATGTGCATTTGTAAGTTTGTGTGGGCATGTTTGTATTTGTCTGTGAAGCTTGCACCGGCCTACAGTCAAAATGAACAACATATTTCTTCATTTAAGCCCCTCTCAAATTGCTGACATATTGTCAGATACGTGTACAGAAGCATAGTGAGAGTATGACCTGACTCACTTTTGTGTGTGTGTGTCTGGCTTGCACTTCTGCTGCCTTCCATCTATGTGTTCTATGTGTGCGGGGTGGGGTTACTGGGGTGGGCTTTCCCCATTTCTGCCTATGTTATATATTCCTGTATCTGAGGCAGGTTTGCACTATTGCAGCCCTCTAGTATTTATTGTCTCACTATGTGCATTTGTAAGTGTGTGTGGGCATGTTTGTGTTTTTCTGTGAAGCTTTCACCGGCCTACAGGCAAACTGTACAACATATTTGCACATATTTGAGGGAACACGAATTCTTTCATAGTAAGATCATCTTACCAAAAGAATAGTCTACATTGTAAAACTGAGCTCTTGCTGGAAGCAGCAGAGGAAAATGTTGATTCTCTTTTGGGGACAGTTTTTGATAGGAATCGTGATTTTGGCTGGGCCTCATCAGCCTCTTATCTCTGAAGATCCCCCCCACCTCCAACCACCTCAGATGTGAAAGCTGATTCACAACCATTTCTCATATAATGGTTCCTCACTACTCTTGATTGCACACGCAGTCAAGAAGAGTACGCCCGAAAACATACTGGTGCCGCACACAGAAAAATATAATTAGAGGGAATATTGTTCATGAACTCTCCTGATCTGGATCACTTTACTTGTTGTGTTACAGAGTAATCAATTGGCGAATGTGGGAGGGCATCACAACCTCTGGTAGGAAGGCCATCCTGGTCCTCAGTACCCATTTGTCCAGAAAGAGGGTGTTGTAGGGCAGTTGCACAGAAAGCCCATTGCTGGATGATGTTTTTAGTGTAAAGAGCTGTAAAGAACAGCAGTGCATTGGCTCTAAGGGCATGCACGTGAGGAAAATTAAGACCAAGATCAGGTCCTATTTTGGCATAACAAATAGCTTAAGGGGAAATATGTGAGTCAAATCTATTATAAAATGCATTACAACATGAGACTTGAATAAAGATGGTTGATCAGTCAAACACAGAATGATCAGAAGGGACAACAAATAACCTTTCTCTGTGCCCCCTGCAAGTCCTTGTTAGGCCAATGAAAGAGCAAACAAAAGAACATCTGAAAGTTTGGCTAGTAAGTCTTTAATATTTTGGACCCCACTCAAGGCAACAAATTCGTCCCAGGATTGATAGACTTCATGAAAGGGGGTCTGACAACAAGGATGACATCAAACAGTAGGCAAGTCAAAAACATTGTTAACACTAAATCTCCACACATGGAGGTTGTAGAGGCTGTGATTCAGCACCCTGCAGGATCCTGCCATGTTACTGCACATGAGTTCCCACTGATTAGAGGCCAAATGCTCAGGAGCTCTGGGTACCCTCCTGCCTGGCTCAGTCTGGGTTGATTAAGATGATTTGTGTTTGGTCTATTCTGAAGTTTGTCATGAACATGAGCCAGGAAAGGGAGTGGTATTAAAACATGCAGTAGTCCTATGTCTCATTTCAACTGGAATACATCTTCTATCAAATGGCTTGGAGGAAACTCCAATATGCAAAATTGTGGACACTGCACATTATTGACAGTTGAAAGCAGATCTATACAGGATGAATTCTACTGGTTGAAGACATCTTGTGCATCCCTTGCTTAAAAGGCACCAGTGGTCCACCAGAATATGTCTGCTCGGTTTGCTCGCCGTAGCATTCGGAGACACTGTGAGTTGATTGACTCTCGGGAAAATGTTCTTCGGGGCTATTCACCTCCAGGAGCATAGGGCCACATGGCAAAGGATACAGGACCACACTACATCATGCTTGCTGCATTACTTCATGGTGGTAGAATTGATTGTCCTTGAGGACCTGCACCAGCTTTGCCTTAATGGATGACAAGAAGGCTTCCAGGGTCAAATACATTACCTAAAGCCCCGAAACACTGTCATGGAGCTGGCTCTGTTCAGGAGACTAGAGGCCTCTCTCCAGTGACTCCACACAATGCAGAAGTGATGCATTTGGCACAACCTTGAATATTGGATGGAGGAAGGTGAATGACTTGCTGCAGGTCATATTGACACTTGTGAGTCACCATTGAAGATCTGAGCTGTCTCTTGCAAGAGCTGGATGGTGTCCCTGAATCTGAGCCTACTGAAACCATGCGCCATTTGCCATTCTGGATGAGGAGCATACCTAAGGCCAGGAGTTCAAGAAAGCTCACAGCCATTCTCACCAAGATTCAGGATTGAGCCCAAGACATTAGGAGCATATCCTGCATGTCCCAGACTCACTGCTGATAGGCCTTTTTACAACACCATGTCTGAGACAGCCCCATTGAAGTGAATCCTTTGTTTAGGACACAGGTGGGACTTCAGCTCGTTAATTGAAAACCCCAAAGATGTCAGGAGCTCATCCATCATCCAGGGGTGGTCTGTGGCTGCCTGCAGGGAGCCTGCCAGGATCAGCCAGTCGTCAAGGTACGGGAACACATGTATCCACAAACCCTGAAGGAGAGCCGGGACCAATGCCATTATGTTTGTAAACACCTATGGGGCTGAGGTAGGGCCAAAAGGGTTCGTAGCAATTTGGAAGTGTTTGGACTCCCCCTTGAATCACAGATAATGCTTGTTACACTGCAGGATATGTATATGGAAATATGCCTACTGAAGTTTAGTTCTTGTCCTTCCTCGGAAAGGAATTTAGTGGGTAGAGCTCCAAGATGGGCCAAAGGGCTGTGGGAGAAGGACTTTCTGTATCTGTATTGTAGAGTACTCTGAAAGTCTCTCTAGTGCAGGAGGAACATAGGGTGAGGAAGATGAAATTTAGGGCACAACCCCTTTGAACAATTTGTAACACGTGTCCGGGGAGGAAATTCTGTATTCTGCCTGCTATAGGCCATTTGTGAGCTGCAATAGAGGAGGAAGAATCGGAGGACTGCTGTCCCTGCTGATGTGAGTGATTTTGACTACTAGCATGCCCTTGGCCACAGCAGGGCTAGGTCGGTTGCTGTAGTACAGGTTGGGAAGGCTAATGTTTTCTATCTTCTAGCTCCCTGGAGTAGCTCCTATATGTCCTGTATGGGTGTGGAAATTGCATAGCTTCTGATAGTAGTCCCAAAGACCGAGCTGTGGTGTGACTGTCTTTAAATAATTTTAGTGTCAAATCAGACTTTTAACCAAGTAGTCTGTGCTATGAAAGGGTATGTCAATTTAGGACTCTTGCATGTCCCCTGAAAACCTGGTTGAACCCATCCAGGCATGCCAACTCAGCACGACTCTGGAGCCAATACCTCTGCCAATTCATCCGGTAGTATCCAGGTGAGCTCGGAGTACATAACTTCACAGCATTCTGACCGCCATGTAACATTTGTCCACCTCAGTCAGTACATTTTTCCTCGTCTCAGCAGTGGGAAACTGCAAGTCTAGAAATGTAGCTGTCCTCCGAACCATCCTGCAAATGAGGAAGTTTCTTCCACTGGTGGTCCATGTGGTGAGCCTAGCTGTTTCAGGAGATGTGTATAGTCCACTGGTATTTTGAAGGCCAAATACAAGGCATCATCAGTATAATAAGGATGAAGAAATCTGTCCCCTTCCGTATCATCATCAGTGTCCTGAGGGACCTGCACTGGATCAGAGTCCTATCCGAAGACAGCCTCTAGCTTATGATAGTACTGCTGTCATAGCAGAGGTCCTGGATTAGAGTCTGGCTGCATACAACCAGCTGCTCCTTTTTCTTATAGTGCTACATGGGCCTGGAGTGAGCCAAAATCAGTTCCGGGGTCAAAGACTGGTGTCAGGACCAAATGTTGGCCCGGCACGTGCATGGGTCAGTGGGCTGGTGTAAACGTCAGGTCTGAAGTCTGGGTGGGACTGGGAGTGGGTCCTGAAGGGAAATGGTGTTTGAGACAGACCTGCCAGCAGAAGACCAATTAGAGAATCCTGAAGCTCCATGGGGCCTGGAGGCACACAACAGGGAGCCGGAATTGCACTAGAGACCAGCAGAATGGCTCTTTTTAAGGCTGTTATTTTCTGAAGATTGAAGAAGGCTCAGGAAATTCTGGGTATACCAGGACTAACTGCAGAGTCGGGATAGAGTTGGATGACCTAGGTGGAATGTGATCTTTATCTTGGAGTCCTCGTGCCTTCCTGCTAGACTTGTTGTAGGATGGGATCGAGTCAAGCTTGGCCGTCTTGCTTTTATGCCTAGACTTTGACTTACCAGAAGACTTAGACTGGGAAGTGGGCCTCTCCCACTAATGACCTTGTGACTGGGACTGTGAGAGGGCCCTCAACTTGGAGCAGGATCTTTGCTTTGACTGTGACCTCTTCTTAGGTTCGGCAATGTAGAGGTTCACCTCCTACTTTCAAATTGCCTTTGAGTTCAGAAGTGCACACTTGTTTAATGGCTTGGAGTTACGGTCAAGCCCAAGCACCATAAACACATCTGATGCGAATCTATGCCTGCTATCTCCTTCTTGCAGTCTTGGTACAGCTTCAATCTTGTAGTGCATTGTAGACACATTTTTTCCTAGCACACTGTCTTATGGATTTAGAAGTCATCAGAAGATCTATAAAGTTGGGAGTGGAGTTCAGATCCATGTCAAAGGTTGCAGAAAGAATGGAGCTGATGTCAATGTGCAGTGTTAGTGCTTATATGCTTCTCTGTCACTTCTGGAGTGGTAAGGAATTACCACTGAAACGCATGTAGCCAAATATCGTATGAATCAGAATAGTATGCTTTCACTGATGATTACATTGAGTAGAATTGCATCCTAGTGAGTGAGAACCATTTGGCATCGGAGAGACTCCTTATCCCGGTGAAAGGAATCTCGTAGCCTTTATTGCAAAATAAAGGATTAAGGGCCAGATGAGCAAAACTTTTTAACAGTCACATACACACAGATTCACAAAATCGGACCAGTTGCGATAGCTAAAACATTAAGTTATTGTGACATATATTGACTACAAAGGATTATATATTTTTTACAATGTGCTGTCAAAATGAGTAAAAGTCTATGGTGCTGAACAATCCACTGGCATTGTCGCCTGTCATTTTTTCACTCCATCAAATGCCAATATGCCCACCTTAATACAACCACACACCCTCATCACATACAATGACACACCCAAAAACATATGCCTGCACAGCCACCATTAAATGCCTCTATCAGCCATCTCACATCCACCATCAAATACCCACTCTCCCACCATCACACCTCCTAAAGCACCCACAATCATACATTAATACAGCCACCTTTATGCACTGAAAAACCTACTAGGAAATGAGTCACACATCCCTCAGGGTACATGCACATTGCCACTATCATGCACCAGCATACCCACCATCATCTGGTCACACATCCGCCACTAAACACGGAAGCCCCCACCAGTATAGAGCTGCACACAGACTATCGTAAATGCACACAGCCACCAACATACATTTACGCTCCCACCATCATATGCTAACTCAACCCCCATCAAATGCCCATACACCTATCATCACAAACCCACCATGATATCATCACACAGTCATCATACACTAATTAAGCCAGCCTTATACATTTACTTTTCAACATGATTTATAACCACATACCTACTATCACCACAATTATTTACTCATAGATCCACCATCTGATGACCAAACACCCACCTTCATATGGCCACACACTGAGCATCACACTACCACCAACAAAAAGCACTGTCATATGACAACATACCCCACTATCACACTGCCACACAACTAAAGTCACACATCCAACAACTGCTGCCATACAGCCTCATACCAACCACCATACACCAATATGTACACCATTAAATGCCTACACACCTGCACACCCATCTATAGACAACATATCCACCATTAAAATCAACACACACACATCATACAACAATACACCCATATATGTGGCCACCCTTCAATGATCTTATGCCCTCAGATTCATTATAGCCCACACTGCCACCATCAGATAACCATACACACAGAATCATACACCCACACTCACCATTACATGCCCATACTCCCACCATCAGATGCCCACATAACCATCTTCATACAGGCACACACCTACCATCATTCATCCACACAGCTGCTATCTTATGCCCACACACACACTATTTGCTACGACAACCCACACGCTCACATCACATACCCTTACACACCATCTTACACCAACACATCGACCATCCTACTGTCACACAATTAACAGCTATGCCAGTACATCCACTTTCATACATCCACACATGCACCCTTCAAATCACCTTTGAGTTCAGAACTGCACACTTGTTTAATGGCTTGGAGTCACGGTCAAGTCCAAGCACCATAAACACACCTGGTGCAAATGAACAACATAAGCCGACACAACCACCAACATAGCGATACAAAAGGGGATGATGGACGGAACGTTTGAGCCAATCAAACACTCACCCCCAGTCAACTGATCTGGGTTTAATCCATCATCATTCTTTAGCTCACTCCACCACCCCAGTTCAGACATGGCCATATGCAAATCAGTCTGACCCTGTGCCTCATGGGAACAGTCCAGCCCGAACTGCCAAGCCATGTCTTCCCTGGACCGGAAACAAGCATCCTAGGACCGGTTTCTGGCATTCCAGCCGTCATCAGCCAGGCTTGCTTGAATCCAGTGGCAAAGTGAGCAAGGGACCCACGTCTGGGCATACCCCCGCCAACTTAGGGGCGAACAAAGCGATACAAAAGGGGATGATGGACGGAACGTTTGAGCCAATCAAACACTCACCCCAGTCAACTGATCTGGGTTTAATCCATCATCATTCTTTAGCTCACTCCACCACCCCAGTTCAGACATGGCCATATGCAAATCAGTCTGACCCTGTGCCTCATGGGAACAGTCCAGCCCGAACTGCCAAGCCATGTCTTCCCTGGACCGGAAACAAGCATCCTAGGACCGGTTTCTGGCATTCCAGCCGTCATCAGCCAGGCTTGCTTGAATCCAGTGGCAAAGTGAGCAAGGGACCCACGTCTGGGCATGCCCCCGCCAACTTAGGGCGAACAAAGCGATACAAAGGGGATGATGGACGGAACGTTTGAGCCAATCAAACACTCACCCCCAGTCAACTGATCTGGGTTTAATCCATCATCATTCTTTAGCTCACTCCACCACCCCAGTTCAGACATGGCCATATGCAAATCAGTCTGACCCTGTGCCTCATGGGAACAGTCCAGCCCGAACTGCCAAGCCATGTCTTCCCTGGACCGGAAACAAGCATCCTAGGACCGGTTTCTGGCATTCCAGCCGTCATCAGCCAGGCTTGCTTGAATCCAGTGGCAAAGTGAGCACTTTGCCGATGGATTTAGGCCCAGATCTCTGTACTGGGGTGAATGTACGACATTGTTCTGCATTCTGTCCATCAATTGTTGTTTTTGCAACAACCACCAACATAGGCCAACACAGTCACCATCAGAGGAACATCTCATCCATTCACCCATAACCAATTATAGAGATACCCATCAGATAGTCACACACCAGCCATCAGACAGCCACACACCCACTATCAGACGTACAAATAGCCACAATCCTAAACCTAAAATGACCATCATATACCTATAAACCCATCATCAAATGCCCTCACACCCCTGTTCAACTACACACCGACCACCAGATAGCCGCACACCCACCAACATACTTACCATTAAATGCTGCATATCTACTATAATTCACCTATTAATATACACCCATGCCCATCATATGCCAAGACTGTCAAGATCATATGTCCCTAAAACCAGCATCATGCACCAACACAAATGCCACCATAGAACTGCTTTCAAATCCTTCACCCACACAACCTCCATCATATACCAGCAATACCCGAGCATGCAGTCATATACCCACAATCCTTCACATTCACACCCAACATCATAGGGTCCAAACCCATCACCCATTCCCACAAACCACACATACACCTACACACCGATCATATGGCAATAGACAATCCATCAAATACCCACATTCCAATCACATGGCACACATTTACCATCACACACCATCCACCCATCATTAAACAGCCGCACATCAATGATCATACGTCCACACACCACTGTTATGCATCATTAGACTTGCAATGAAATGGGTTTCACACCCAGTCAGACACCCTCATACCCACCCTCCTGTGCTAACATCCCCATCAAATAACCACACCCATCATCAAACTGCACAACCAACATCATTTGCCAGTATGCTCACCATCATAAGTCTTCCATTGGGCCTTTTACATGTGACCATACACCAACTCTCATATGTCCACACAAACACCATCACTTGCCTACAGACCCCCAATCTGAATACCTAATTCTGATCATCACATGGCCACACTCCCACTATCATGTGTACATAGGCATCATCATATGCCAGCCCACCTAGCATCATATGGCCAAAGGCCCAGCACCATATAGCCACATATCCACCATCATAGACCACCTGCCCACCATCATACACAAGCATTTTAATCATCATACCCACAATTATAAGCCAACATATCAACTATTGTTTGGCCACACACCCATTATCACAACCACACTATCATATGCCAACACACCTTTCATACAGCTAAACAACCGACATCACAGTCCAAAACACCCACCATCATAGGGACATCCAACAGTCATAATATATGATAAAACAGCTACCATTATATGTTCACACAGCCACCATCATACACACACTATCATACCCTCACACCAAGCATCATAATGCCAAATATCCACCATAACATACCCTCATTCTCACCATCAGCCACTTAAACAGACACCATCATATGCCCACCCAATAGCACACTACCACAAAACCACTGCCGTACACCCACATACTCTTCATACAGCCGCACACCCACCATTGTACACCAAACAGCTGCTACTATATGACTGCTCTCTAATCATCATTAACCAACACATGCCTGCATATCTACCATCAAACACCTACATTCCCATTGTCAAAAGTTAGCACATCCACCATTGAAGACCAACATATTCACACCACCATATATATATATACCATACAGCCAGCTTCCAACTATGCTATGCTACACAACTTTATACACCTACACAGCCTCCATTACGTTGCTACATCAGGCCCACACCAACCGTCACATGCTCATGAACCCACCAGCAGATATAGGAACATCCATCATCATACAGCTATACATCTGCCACCAAACACTCAGAGTGGTCATGATATGCCCACACGCCCATCACTCCTTAACACAACCACCAGCTAATCCCATACACCTATCATCCTAACATTACATATCACACACCACATCATATGCCAACACACCAACCATCATATGTCTACACAATCAACATCATAATCACACTCACTCTCAAAACAGTTACCATTTTACACTCAGAAAGGCACTATTATATGCCGACACATGGGTACTAAGCAACCATGATCATTAACTCGTACCCACCTTCGTATGACCAAACACTCACCAGATAATCACACACCCATCATTATATAGCCTTATACCAACAATCATACACCCACCATCATACACCAACAAACACATTTAAAAAAAAAATCCCTTTAAAAAACTAAACTTGAAAGAGAGTTAGGATTGACTAAGATGGTGATAATAGCCCTGCCACAAAACCTAAAAGGATTCAAAATCCAAAGGCTAAGGTGTATCCTCAGCTTCATCCTTCAACATGAACATAATCACTTAACCTTAACTCCAACCTATAACAAACAAAAAATGAAAGTTACTAACTTAAACTGCTCTCTCCCATTCCCCGCCACAACATGTAACAAGTGAATATGAAACAGGAATGAGAAACTGAGTAGGTTCATGGCTGGTTTAAGCTTTGCATGATTATGTGATGAAGTCTATGAAGATAGAATGAATAAAAATCTTAATTATGAAATATTATTTTTGTGTGTGGAAATCTATTGGTCTTTAGCTAATTGTATTATGACAGTCATAGGTGTTACTATACGTTATAACATACTCCTTGTATATTTGTGTATGATAGTGCTTTGTGTACTGCATGTTGGTGTTACATGCATGTTTATGGGGTTTAAAACTGTTTCTATTCATGTGCAAATAGTATATAGATATAGACTTCATTCTCTGTCCCTTGAGCATATCTGAAACTTTGTATTTGAGGATTTACTATAGGATTTCATTTTTATTATCAAATAAATAATGTAGTGGAAAATGGTGCAAAAATGGTTAGGTTTTCAAGGAAGAGACACATCGTATCTGTCTCTTTATAAAGTATTGACCTATTTTCAGGCAACATTTTCTAAAATTATGTAATGATTGATTCTATAATTTCTCCTTATTTTATATCTGAAGGTAGAATAAGATTTCTAAGTACATATATGGCTTATTTGCAAGTTTAATAAGAAATAGGTGCCTAATGAATAGAAACTTCAGAAGCTAATAGCAATTCATACTCTGGTGGCAAAGAAGATAAACATAGTTTTATAAGTGAAAAAATAAAGAGCATTTATAATACATTCACAATACAGACGGCAGGAAAATAATATCCAACAGCTATATCTGCTTTCACTGAATGAAATGAAGAATGCTCTGTGCCAATCAGGCCTTTCAATTGCATAACATGAAACCAAGAGTGTGAGTATGTATTGCTATTTAGTTACATCATACTCTTAGGTATTATTATTTATTGGTAAAAATCTTATGAAGAATCTGCACAAAACTTGCCATGCTGAACCAAAATCGCCCAGAACGTTTACATTATTCACTGAGGAGTTACGTGACCATATAAAGAAATTGAGGTATAAGGCTGAGTTCATTTATTACGGGGGTGAGATGCGGAAGTGCCCGAGGTGCACGTATGTGGATGCCGGTTTCATACACATGACATGGAGTTGTGGTGTAGTACGTTTGTACTGGGAGGGAGTCCTGGCTAAGATTAAGGATGCACTGGGGAGAGACCTGGCGCTGTCCATAGAGGTCTGTTTGTTGGGACTCTTCCCGCGTCCTCCTAAGCGGAAGGTGGGGACTCGATTTATAGACCTGGCTTTGGGCTTAGCTAAGAGGCGGATTGCACTGGTGTGGAAATCTGCCATGGGACCGCAGGTGGCTAGCTGGAACAATGAGGTTATTAATTGGGCGGGAGCAGAGGCTAGGGCCTTGGGTTGGGAAGAGGCGAGGGGCCTCCGGAGTAGGCCGATTGCAGATTTATGGAAAGAAGTGCTGGCGAACTGGGAAAACCCGGAGCAAGCTCGCAGCACTAGTGTGGAGGAGGAGAGTGATAGTGAATGATCCATACATGGGTGCACGGTTAGGCCAAGCCGTAGAGGCCTCGACGGCACAAAGCCTCCCCCTCCTGTGTGGGTGGCTGGACGACGCCAGCGTTGAATGAGTGTAGGCGGTGGGTCTGGAGCCGGTGTTAGCGGGGTGGGGGTCATTCCCTGCCTCCCTTCCTCTTCCCCTCCCCCTCCTCTCCCCGGGGAGTCACAAGTGAGGTACGGCATACATTGCATAACTACTGGCTTTCATGCCTACACCGCTGGATACTATTGCGCTCTTGTCCCCTCTTCGCATGCAGGGTTTTCTTGGTTCCTTAATATTTGTTTGATCTTTTGGGTTTGTTTTTCATGCTATCGGATTATATGCTTCAGCCCAACTGGTTGTATGCACAATCGCTGGGGACACTGTCCGATCCTGGTAAGGAGTTAGAGTTGCCCACCGAGGCAGAGCGAGAAAGCAGAGTTGGGCAGGGTGCAAGTTAGTTACTTTACGGGGCGACGCGACGGTGGCGCGCAAGGATGGGTTGGCACTAGGCTCAAACAGAGATTTCAGGTTGTTGCGTCATACCCCAGGATTACAATTGGAATTTATATTACCCTGCCTAAGGTGATGATTGAGAACCGTACTGAAATTCTGATGTTGTAAACATTTTGTCGTGCAATGGTGGAAACGAAAACCATAAATGTTAATAAAGATATGTTTAAAAAAAAAAAAAGGCTGAGTGCATTCATAAAGTTGTGGAACTTAAAGGTGACTAGCAATATTCTTTTAAGTTATGGCAGAAAGTATTTTATTCATTATATTACATGGTCTCTCCTTCACCCTTACCAGTATCTGCTCAAACCTTTCTTGTCTTGCTCTTTCATAAGAAAGAGATAGTATGTTTGCAGATATGAAGAATAAAAGTAGAGTCTAGTGCTGAATTAAAACACCAAAAAGCAGTTAGTAGCAAAATGATATGAGGATCAGAATAATTAAGTCAGATAAAAAATATGTTTAATTGCAGAACGTGTGGGAAAATGAGGAGATATTTTATCTTTCCTATAAAAACCTAAAAAACATATTACCATAAATATCTCCTTTTTGCTACTCACTCTTCTTTTTCGAATAACAGATCAAAACAAAGTAAAGGCAGCTCTCATTTGTATTTAAACTGCTGTTGTAATTATGCTCTATGACCTGCCTTTCACCTTGGCTGCTCGAGACAGCACAGCTCAATGGTAATAACTTATTACACTTAAACAGCCAAGTGATTTTGTTATTACAAGTGACTAAAGACATCACAGCTCAACTTCAGCTAGGCCTTGTGCCCAACCCCCTTTGGCTGTGCACAAGGAGGATTGGTCACTGGGCCTGACTGGCCTTGCAATATGTATAATTTCCTGTTTGCAAAATTGCACGGAGATTCATCAAACAGTGCTAAATTTATTATTGAAGTTGTTACTGCCCCCATTTATCTGTGCCCCCCCTTGATGGACCTGCTTCAATCTTGACATAAACAACAGAATGACAAACATGCTGGATATTTGCCAGATGTTGTGCAGATTCATCAAACTGTGGCTAATTTATTAGTAAATACTTATTTTGCCTCCCCTTTAAATCTAGCCGCCCTTGGTGGACCTCTGTAAAATTGAGAAAATTGAATGAGGGCTAAACATGTTAGATCACTGCCAAATTTCATGCACATCCATCAAATGAAATCAGACTATAAATCAATCAAATATGTTTTGACCACTCCCCATTAACTTTTCTACCCCAACTTATATTTACATGAAACTTGAGGGAAAAGTTACTTACCTTCGGTTACGCTCATACTGGTGGAAACTCTATGATACCTAAGATTCCTCACTATTTGACTAGCCCCTGGCATCAGACTGGGTTAGGAATATTTTTCAGCATAGACCTTGTGTGACAGTAGGTGGTCTAGTGTGGCTCCACATAGGCGCCACCCAGTGTGTTATTTCTTTTTGGACACCATCGGCTCCCTCAGAACAGAGATCGGAAAACAATTACTTGTGAACTCTAATTTGGGATGTTTTAGGTGGAAAAGAGCCCATTTCACAAAATGGGCAAGTGGGAGGGTGGTGAGCAATCTGTGGTTAGATACAGGTTCCATTAAAAAGAGATTTATCGAAGACAAGTTACTTGTTCTTCTTATGGATACTTCTAACCACAGATTCCTCACCCTTTGAATAGATGCAAAAGCATTTTCAGTGATGGTGGGTCTGTGGAATGACTCAGACCAAAATCTCCTGCAGGACCAAAAGGCCAAAATCCCCTTCCCATTAGGCCTGGCTGTGAAGGCAGTAGTGCTTCATGAAATGTGCACTGACATCCATGGTGCAGCCTGAAAAATATCAAAGGCCAGCACTCCACGAACTAGTGCATTGGTAGCCGCCCTGGACCTGGTGGGATTCGCCCTCATCTGGCTGCTTCTTGGTCATTGCGTAGTAGCTTTTATTGAAGAGGGTTCTCCACCTGGACAAAATCCATTTGTGTACTGCTTTGTCCTTCTGTGCCCTAGGGAGCTCCTCAAAAAGCTGATCATTCACCCAATGGTCTTTGGTCCAATCAATGTAAAAGTTGCGATCTGTTTTGAGATCCAAACGACGGAGTCTCTACTCCACTTTCAAGGGGCAAGGTGGGACAAAGAGCTTCGGAAGAGTGATGGACTATCCGACATGAAAGGAAGCCATAAGTTTCAGTAGAAAGACCGTTCTAGTCCTCAACAGCATTTCTTCCAGAAAAGAATGTAGCGTAGGGCCACTGAACCAGCAGAGCTTAAAGCTCATTCATGCAAAAAGCTGAGGTAATTGCAATGAGAAAGTCCATCATCAGGGTCAGGAGCGTTCTCTCCATTACAAGTGCCATAGGCTATAATGCACTTATAATATGATAGACTGGACATCTGCTACGCTTGTAACAAAGTATCCAATCCCCAAACTCTAAATAAGGCCCTAAGTGTCTGCCAAATTTCATGCCTATTTGTTAAAGTGTGCAAAAGTTAGAAGCAAATCAACAGCCATAGCCATAGCTTTATATGGTTTTTCAACTGACAAGATATACAAAAGAGTTAACTCACATTAATCCCACATAGCACTTTTTTCAAATGCTAAAATATCATAAATTTGCAAACGATTTACAGCAAACCACAAAAAAAATGCTTTCCGAGTCAAGTTCTACAGTCACGAAAAATTTTCGATGAAAGAGTTTTTGCTGTAGCTGTGTCATTGTAGGTACATCATTGTGCTCCCAACCACAAGAAGCAAGGTCAGCAAAGGAATCAATGGCATGGCAGTTTTTGAGCTGTCAGCTGGTGAAAAAAATGAGTGCACAAACAGTGACTTGCACTTTGTGCCAGAATGTGCTCCACAAATGGAAGACTGGCCGATACTCGAATGTGGAATCATCTGGGGGCTATGCACCCAAAACCCATAGCTGAGGTACAAAAGAAACAAGTGGTGAAAAGACAGCCAACTGCTCTGGAGTCCATATTGCAACAAGAAGAGTAAGAAAATGATAACAACATGCAGCATTTTAGATAAACTGCAGGCATTGTCATAAAGTTATAGCCTGTGATGAAGTAAACAGACGAATATTACCAAGGGCCATTGCACAGCACCTGCAAAAACACCACAAATCTAAAACAAAGTTACAAAAAAATTAAAGACATTTTTTCCCCCTCACAATTAGTAGTTAAAAACTTCAGAAAATGAGGAACAAATTACAATAATAAAGGAAAACAATAGTTGAAAACTGCAAGAAAATATAAAAACAAAAAACTGCGAAAAGCACACGTAAAAACAACCACTCTGTTCTACAGAATGAGTTGGGCGCTTGCAGGGATTGAATGCAGGGCTTGGCCGCAGGCCAGACCTTGAGGCCAACCTCCCACTGTGCATAGCTGAAGGCTGTGCATGTCTGGGGGGTTGCTAGTTTCGGGGTTGGGCGCAGGGCCTGCCCACAGGCTAGGCCCGGGGGTCAACCCTTGCCGCACACACCCAAAGGCCAGGTGGTCATTTGAGATGTCATCAGTGATGTCATCAATGATATAATTCAAAAGGTCATGGGTGATGTAATATATGAGGTCATAAGTACTGGGGCACAAGTTGCATTTAGCTCAGTAAACTGTAACTGATGACTTTCAGTGATTCTAATTTTCAAACACTAGTTTTTATATTACTACAATACCTAGATATAAAATCACTTTAACTTTTGTTTTCAGTTAATTTCTAGTTTTTTTTAAAGTAAGCTAAAATCTGATTTCGTTACTAACCTGATTTTTTGCAAAGTTTAATGTAGAATCATCAAACAGCAGCAAAGTTATTAGATGAATAAAAATCACTATTCAAATGGAAACTTTGACCTAACTATAACTACACACTGGCAACTATAACTGTGTAACCATTCAATTACAGCTTTATTCGATCAGTAAAAACGAGTCATAAAAGCACCACAATAAAATAGATTAAATACATTTAACATTTCATCTTCTTAATTGATAAAAAATTCTTAGAAGAATTTAAAAGAAAACCCATAAATTCATTTTCATCCATCAGCAAAACAAACCCAAATCTTTTAATCTAGTTTTTCTTTAGTTATTTCATTATGTTTCCCATATCATTCATGGAATCTCTGAGGTGATTTACAGAAGAGAGGAACATAGCTACCCTAAAACACATTTCCATCTTTCAGATCATACAAATGTTTAAAAGCTTGCCAATAATAAAAAATTATTTCAGATAAAAAAAGGGGTTTGAGATAAAATTTCCTGGGGGCTGAATACAATTTGCAAAAAAGCATTACGTGTTGCGTGGACTGGACCAACCGTTTATCACATGGACATTTGTGACTAATCGTGCCCCATGAGCATTGGTAGTTGCCGTAAGATATAACTCGCATCCAGTCACCTCATTTAGATTTATATACCATTTTACTGAGACCTTGTTCTTCTCTGTTTTGGACCTTTTTACACCACATGCATTAAAAACAAACCCCCTTAGATCTTTCTTAGACTAAGTGGCAATACCCTCTGGAAGTTCCTTTAGATCACTACCTTCCACTTCCAAATCCCATAGGGATTTTTTAATGAAGGAGAGCCATGAAATTCTATTCGCCTGATCTAGTCTCATACAATCTCTAATATTATCTCTAGTAGATTGGGTTTCCTTCCAGCTTACACCATATAGAGTGCCACAACTGCAATGGTTTACTTTCTCTAACATCTGAAATGTACTAAATACCTAGCTAAAAATGAACAATGGAATCTACAGTTGAGAATGGAACCGGCAACAGATTATTTTAAAACGTATTTTCTTGTTTTTGCAAAGACCTGTTCTTCTCTGTTACCCAGATCCCTGCCCCATAGATTGCTGCGGTGATGCCTTTTGCGTTGTACAGTCTTAGCAACTCTGCAATTGGTTTGATACCCAACTTAGGGGCAGATTATGATGTTGTCCAGAACCTCTTCTGACCGAATCGGTTTCGGAATCGTTTCCGACCGAATCAGGTTCTGCGAGTCCGACCGACCGATTACGATGCTTCCGGACATCTTTCGGTCGGACTCGCATTGACTTCAATGGGAGCCTGTTGTTCCGAACGAGAACACAGGCTCCCATTGATAAAAGGGGTGGTTGGGGAAAACCTTGCACCCTGTGGTGGGCACCCCATGGTGCCTGCCACACTGTGCATGCATGGGAAGGGGGGACCCATGGGTACCCCCATTGGCCCTATTCGGAGGGCCCTAGGTGAAGGGGGTCCTGCTACGGGCCCCCTAATTCAGATTCCAAGAGCTGATCTGTGTAGGAACAACTGATTCAGAAAGGCTGTCCAAATCTGACATCCTAATCGCTTGGCTGGAAACGCGCTCTGTAGACCTCTACGATTCGTCTCCACCCGACTTGGTTACTCTGAATGCCTTCCGGAACGAAGTCGGAGAGTCCGAACGTTTTCCAGCCATCGTAATCGGTCGTTCGGAAAAATGTCCGATTCGGTCGGAGAGGCGAGTTCCGAATCGGATTTGGATGAATCGAATGCCATTCAAAGCCTTTCCGAACGACATCATAATCGACCCCTTAGAGGTAAACCTGCCCAACGCGAAGCTATTCCTGGGCATATTGGATGCGCTAATTATTTTATTGCATTTCAGTCTAGGTCTTAGGAAAACTGGATTCCCAAATAATTAAAAACATCGGTATTTTGTAACCTCTTGGGTCTACCCGAGGTCATAGTGAACGTTTTGGGAACGTTAATCTTCATGCCCTTTCACTCCATGTATTCCGTAAAGCAGTTTATTCCGTAAAGCAGTTTATCAGGGCCTGAAGGCTGTTAGGAGTAAGTGCCAATACAGCCGCATCATCAGCATATAACAGGATTGGGATTTGACATCTCCCAATCCTCGGAGTGTCCGCCCCTATGGCCTGCAATGATTTCTCCACACCATCGATATAGAGGGAGAAGAGGAAGGGTGCCAACTTACACCTCTGCCTCACCCCCTTCCCAATATCAATAGGTGGAGTTAATTCTCCTTTCGCCCCATAACTAAGCCTGGGCGGAGTATGCGGAGTGGTGCTCCACGTAGTTCCACGGAGTTTAAAAAAAACTCAGTGGAACTACGCTCCGCTCCAGGCCCACAAACAATTTTTAAAAAATGGAAAAAAAATGCACTTACCTTGTCTTCTATGTCGTCTGCGGGCCGCCCTCCTCCTTGCCGCGGTGTCTACTCTCTCCTGGTTCTCTTCCTGGTTCTCCTCCTTGCCGTCCTCCACCTCCCCCTACGTTTTACGTCTTGCGCATGCGCAGTTCAAGCAAGACGTAAAATGTAGGGGGAGGAGGAGGACGGCAAGGAGGAGAGCCAGGATTCCCAGGAAACACCGCGGCGAGGAGGAGGGCAGCCCGCAGACGACATAGAAAACAAGGTAAGTGCGTTTTTAAAAACTTTTTTGGCTGTGGTGCAGGGGGCTGAGTGGCGTACTCCGCTCCGCCGCGGAGTCGGAGTTTTACCTCAACTTCGCGTTCCCAGCGGAGCGCGGAGTTGGTAAAACTCCGCTGGCGGAGCGGAGTACGCCGTCCGGGGTTACCCATAACGCACCTTGGACGTTAGATTTCTACATAAATGAGCCAATAATGCAATAGTCTCCTTCGGTGCCCCTAGCTTATCCATACACTCCCACAAGCCCCTATGGTTCACTAGATCAAATGCACAGCTAAGATCTAGAAAACATATATATAATGCTCCCTCCTTAGCTTCGCTGTATTTGCTCGTCAATACATTTAGATTGAGCCCCTGTTCCTCAGTCCCCAATCCTTTCTTAAACCAATATTGGTCTTTGCAGTCTCTCCAACAAGACCCTTCCCAATAACTTAGCGGAAGAGTCGAGTAGGGAGATTGGACAATAACATTTTGGATTGTCCCTTTATCCCTTTTTAAATATAAGGATAATTAATGAAGTGAACCTGGACGGGGGGCAAATCCTGCTCTTACGGCATTAAACACCTTACTTAAAAGTGGGGCCATAAAATGGAAAAAGCTTATATATATATATCCATTGGAACGCCACCTGGACCAGGGGCCTTACTATTTGGGCTGTTCAAAATGGCCTTCAGAACTTCCTCTTATATATGAGGTCTACTTTACGCCATGCTGCAGCTTGGGGTGGTGCGGAGCGCGGCATCGACATAGAAGAATCCAGCAAACACGAGCCAAGATGAATCCAAATGCAAATAGTACTATTCATATTGCCCAAGTGGGCAAGTATACCAAAAACATTGTAATCTATATCACAGAGGTATCTGAATACAAGAAAGTGTTTGTACAATGACAAATGAATACACTGCCTCTATCAACAATCTTGCTTAAACTCATTACTTAAAAGCTATTGCACAGATCACCCATATCAAATGCCATTGCATGCAAATTAAGTACAATACTGCCTAAGTAGGCATTTGCAACTTCTTAGCACAATGAGACACTCCAAAATCAGAGCATCTGCCAAATTACATAGAAAAAGTTTATGGTAGTAATATTTGCATTTGGATTCTTTGTGCATTACATTGACAGCATTTTCCAGTGTTATCTTGCTTTCTAACTAACATGATGGCCACTTTGACTTTACATACTTGAATGCTGTGAGGAAGGCTTTGCATATCCTTCTCTTTGAAAACTTAATGTTTGCATCAGGTTAATTTATGCCACTTTACTCATGGGAGTATTTTGTTATATATTGGCTTATACACAGAGACTCCATTCCAAGATGGCTGAATCATTTACTTTCATTGTATTTCATTCATTTTTCTTCTGCCAGTCCTGTTTTTATGATTTTTTTTTTTTATAGAAAGTACCAAGAGGGCTTCTTGGTCTCCAATATCCTTTAGCATCCAAGACAACTTTATTCCCCAACCAGTAGTGTGCCAGGAGGCCTGTTTGTAGAGTGGTGCAGAAAGAGCGTGTGGCCTCCGAAGACCTCTCAGCAAACTGACTGTGTGGAACTTGCTGGAGGTAACAAGAGGGATACTTGACCCCCAAATACCCTCAATAGCCAAGTGGACTTCATCCCCTTGATGATTGCACAGGTAGTGCATGCATGATTCAGTGAGTGCCATTGCCAAGGACAGACTGTGAATACCGGGTGTTTTTAACAAAGTGTAAAACACATATATAGACATATTTTACATAAGGTTTCAGTGTAGCTATTTAGTAAGATACTAATTTAACTTTTCCCTTTGTATTCATTTGTCAAAATAACTAAATCAGAAATGCATTTTCCTTCTTTACAGCAACACCGGAGGTCGCAATGACATCAATAGTCATGAATACAAATGACAAAGTGAAAAAAAGATATATAGTGTTTTACACAAAGTTTGAGTCTAGCTGTTTAGTAACATATTGGTTTAACTTTATTTTAACATCACATTTATAAAACGTTTCAAAAAATTACTCCACATCTGAACTCACAAAATGAACTCACAAATAGAACATAACTACCAAACACCCATCAAACTACCCATTGTTACCCAAACTCATGGGGAATTAAAAACTACTGCAAAACTAGTGCAATGCACAATCTGAAAAAAATCACATGACCGGGAAAGTAAGGAATATCATTGAATAATATACTTTTCAGTAAAATGAATAGGAAGTATACACCCACTCCTCCTTCTTGAATCTTCATTTCCAGAAGTTTATTGTGAGCAGGTGGTACATTTTGGCTGGAGACTTTTTTGGGACTTATGTGGGGTGACGTTCATGTTATATCATCTGAAAACGTATCATAGAAAACGTCTCCAACTGCTAATCAAGCAGAAGAAAGCTGGAGGAGCATTTACATCAGTGGCAGCAGCAACAATTCCCAGCCAGAAAGTCCCTCCAGAGGTACAGACTACTACAACAGATATGGCTCCAGAGTTTTCAAGAATGGCCACATATTGCATGGACGGTAGTGTTGTTATAAGAGCTGGTGAGCAGTGTGTTACAGCTATTCGCAATGCTGCCAAAAATCATACATGGTAATTTTTTCCCCTCTTTTATAATTTTTGCACATTTTATAAGACGAGTTCATAGTGAGCAGCAAGAAGGCAGCACAAAGCTGAAGGATCCTCGACTTCAATAGCAGCACAACAGTCCAATCTCACCTTCCACATTTGGCTTCACAGTTTTCCCCGATGGCATCATACGGCATGGATTGTGGAGTTGTTGTGAGTGCTGGAGAGCAGTCCATAACGGCCCTTCGCAATGCTGCAAAGAATAATAAATGTTGAATATTTTTTATTTTTGGCCCTTCATAGTTTTTCTACATTAGCAGGCATTTTATTATCTTACAAAATGGGTATCTGATATCTATGTGTTGTTCATTTTATTATCTTCTAATTTATTGTAACACTACTTACATATAACTTGCCATATAGACAAGTCAAACCGTCCCTTTACAAATAAATACACCGCTAACTTTTGCCAGTTATCATTATTTACTTTTTAACTTTTTAAATATAAGTCAACAGTCTGTGTTTAAATATTCTAGTAAGTGCATCGACAACATGTACAAACATATACCACTCAACAATGCGAACTTTAGGTAGGAGGCTGTATTATATGAAAGCTCCTGCTTTATGTTTAGGAGAAATGAATAGAGCACTTTTGCATGGTAGTGTGGTAGACGTAGAAAAGGTTTGTGATGATGTGCAGTTTTGTTTCTTTGGTCTTTAGCAGGATTCTAGGGAAAATGAAGAGTTGTTAAGAGGAGGAGTTGCAGAACAAGACACATATATTACAGTTGATAGTTACTTACCTGCTGTAACGCTTTTTCTGGTGGATACAGTATCTGCCTATGGATTCCTCACCCTATGAATTACAACATGCGCAGCATTCCACGGAAAGTTTTCTCCATAGCTCTCCCACGTCAACGAGGACGTCACAATGGAACTGCTCCTCGTGACTCCGCATGACGTCATCGAAGCCAGAAAAAGACCTCATTGGCGTGCTGACGTTAGTTCCCTTTTTTCCGCGCCGTCGACGCATAACGTTTTTTTCCAGTGCTCTCCATTTATAGAGTTTCATTGTTGCAGGTTCTTCCTGAAATTGTAGCAGTGTCATGGCTACACAGAAGAAGTCTGGTTTCAAGCCTTACAGGGAATGTGGGGGTCATATGTCTATCACTGACCCCCATGAGGATTGTTTATGGTGCCTCTCATCGGAACACGTCAAGGGGTGTTCATCATGCAGGCACATGAATTTGAAGGCCTTGAAAGAGAGGGAGACCAAGCTGTTTATGGCCAGGGCAAAGAAGCAGAAAAGGGGCCGGAGGAGGACAAGATCCAAGTCCAAGTCAGTGACTCAGCATATCTCGAAGTCGTCGAGGAAGCAGAAAAAGAAGCAGCGCCATGGATCCAGAATTTGGTCGTCGAAGGATGAAACACCAAAGTCGGGGTCCCCGGTACCCCAACATCACCGCAAGGATTAAGTCTCTCCTTCCCCTTCGCCTCAGGTGACTTCGGCACACTCTCCGGCTCTGAGAGTCTCACCGGCGCAGAGAAGCGACGCCCTCACTTCGGCCACTCCACCCCCTGCTCCAGTGTCTCCGACGCTGCAACCAGAGCCAATCAGACTGCCTCCTCGGGCGGTCTCTGAAATAGCAGTATCGATCCATACCCACCCTTTCCGGCGCCAGGTGCGTATCCTTGGCATTTATTGAATGCGATGTATGGCATGTTTGCCAGAGCGACTAACCCTGCTGGTGCACCTGTTGGCCCCATAGGACCGTTTTCATACTCCCTTGGAGGTTTGCCACCTCACTTCACACAGGCACCTTTCATGCCTTTCTTGCCAATGACCCAGAGGAGTTGGCCTTTCCCGACTCCGAGGTTCTCGAAGCCGGTGCAATCCCTGGAGGGAAGAGTGCTGTTGGATTGGTCTTCTCTAGCGCCGTCTGGCTCCGGTCCAGCGCCGACTCGGCCTCCCCCGGCGCCTTCGACTTTTCCTGTGGAGCCTTCATCGAAGCCGGTCCCGAAGTCACCGGCATCGCGTCTGGCACCACCGACGCTAGTCCCTAGGATGAGATCCAGAAGGGAGGCACAGAGGCTGCTGGAGGAGGAAGAATATCAGGAGCAGCAGGAAGAGGCTGAAGAGGGTGAAATTGCTGACCCTTTGCAAGAATTTGAGGGACTGCATGAGGCTAGTGGATTGGATGCATCTCCTGAGTGGGAGCTCTCTTCACCTAAAGACCTACCATCACAGGAGGTTTCCTCTTACCATTCTATAATAAGGAAGGCAGCTGATCTACTGGACTTGCTGATACCTAATGCAGAGCTTAAGTCCAATATTTTAACAGAAGGTCTTTATTCTCCTTCTTCAGCTTCAAAACCTCTGCTTCTATTTAATGAGGCTTTGACTGAGCCCATTTTAGAGGTGTGGCAGAAGCATATGACTGCCCCTGCAGTATCCAGATCAGTTGCAAGGAGATATAAGGTGGCTCCTGGAGATCCTGCTTTCCTTTCCACACACCCATTGCCTGAGAGCTTGGTAGTCCAGGCATCATGTTCTACTAAACAGTCTGCAGGCTCTTTCCCATCCATGCCTGGAGATAGAGATCCAGAGGATGGAGCAATCGGCTAAGAAAGTGTTTTCTTCGGCCAGTATGGCTCTGAAATCGACAAATGCGACATGCCTGCTGGGTCGATTTATCCACGCTCTGATGGATTCGGCAAAGGAGGTGCTCGCTAAGCTTCCGGAAGATGTTCAGGGCCTTTTTACGGAAGTTCTATTGGACACCCAAGCTGCGGCCCGTTAGGTCATTCAGTCAGAACTTGGTACAGCAGATTGTCACCATAGTTATGGGTTCCTCGGTGGCAATCAGGAGGCACGTCTGGCTAAGGGGCTCTGGTTTTTCATCTGATGTACAGATCACCCTTTTGGACTTGCCCTTTGATGGCTCTCGTCTTTTTGGTAGCAAAGCGGACTCGGCGCTACAGCGCTTTAAAGATAGTAGAGCCACAGCAAGATCGCTGGGTCTTCAGTCCTAGCCCCAAAGTTTTGGGTACCGCAGATTTCGCAGGGTTTGGTAGGACTCCTTCCAAACAACAGCAACAGTCGTAGCAGCAGCAACACAACAGGCGAACCCTCTGTATAGGTCGTACAAAGGAAAAGGTAGAGGTTGTCTGCGAGGCTCAGCTCGGCAGCAAGTCTCCTTCTCCTCCTCCTCCGCCTTCTCTCCCGTCCCTCCAACTGGTACGGCAGAGAAGCAGCTCTTGAACCTCCATCCTAGAGCATGTTGGTCCTGTGGAAGGTTGGGTGTCCCATTTTCTATGAAATTAGAGATCTGTTACTTCAGATCTATGGGTTTTGGATCTCGTAGAAAATGGGTTTTCCCTTCCTTTACCCCCTCGCCAGGGTTGGTGCTCAGAGGAGTACCTGTTGCTTCTACAACAGGAGGTTCTAACTTTGCTGCAGAAAGCTGCGATAGAGGTGGTTCCGGAGCAGTAAAGGGGTCAGGGATGCTGCTCCCGGTGCTTCCTGATTCCCAATAAGGACGGTCGTTTGAGGCCTATCCTAGACCTCAGGATCTTGAACTTTGACCTCAGGCAGGAGAAGTTCAAGATGTTGACCCTGGCTCAGGTTCTTCTGGCTCTGCAGCAGGAAGACTGGATGGTGTTGATAGATTTGCAGGATTTGTATTTTCACATACCCATTGTTAAGTCATATCAGAAGTATCTCCGTTTTACAGTGGGATCTCAACACTACCAGTTTGCGGTCCTTCCATTCGTCTTACATCCTTACCACGGGTCTTCACGAAGGTGATGGCGGTGGTAGCAGCACATCTCAGGAGATTGGGAATTCCTGTTCTTCCCTATCTGGATGACTGGCTCCTCAAAGCAAAGTCGCAGGAGATGGTGCTGCATCATTTGCAAGTAACAACACGTCTGTTGTTTGACTTTGGTTTTTCCATAAACGTACCCAAATCTCACCTGGTACCCTCTCAGCGCAACCTGTTTATAGGGGCAGTACTGGAGGCTACTGTGAGTTGTGTCTTCCCGCCTCTACAGAGGATTCAAGACAAACAAGCTATGATTCCACTTTTTCAGAATGGAACGGCTGTTCCAGTCCTGAAGGTCTTGCGCCTGCTCAGTCGTTTCGCTTCCTGCATACTGTTGATCAAACATGCACACTGGCACATGAGGGCCCTCCAGTGGTGCCTCTGCAGGCAGTGGTTTCAGCACAACGGAGATCTCAGGGAGGTGGTCAGAATCTCCAGAGCACTGCAGCAGAGCTGTTATGGTGGAGTGTTTCAGGCAACCTGTCTCAAGGGAAGCCGTTTCAACCTCTTTCGCCGGTGGCCACAGTGATAATGGATGCCTCCACTCTAGCGTGGGGAGCTCATCTGGGGGATCTAGAGGTCAAAGGCCTTTGGTCTTCAGAGGAAAGATTGTTTCATATCAATCTTCTGGAATTGCGGGCAATACATTTGGCTCTCAAGGCATTCCTTCCTTCCCTTCGCGGTCAGTCGGTTCAGGTCCTGACAGACAACACTACCACGATGTGGTACATCAACAGACAGGGGGAGTAGGGTTGTATCATCTTTGCAGAGAGGCTCTGCGACTCTGGTCCTGGGCTCAGGACCATTAGATTTGCGTGATTGCGAATCATCTGGCCAGAGTGCCGAATGTGCGTGTGGACAGTCTCAGTTGGCAGTACTAGGCAGATTACGGGTGGCGTCTCCATCCGGAGGTGGTTCATTGCATTTTCAGGATGTGGGGGTTTCGAGATTGTGCACTGCCCGTCATTCTGCAGTCTCTAGTATCTGATGCGGAGAGCGTTGAGGGACGTGTTTTAGTTAGATTGGGGCTCAGAGCTTCTTTACGCATTCCCCCCATACCTTTGATTCCTCGAGTTCTGAGAAGGATTCATCAAGACCAGGCCCAAGTCATATTGATCACCCCGGATTGGCCAAGAAGGGTATGGTACACAGACCTTCTTTACCTCTCATCGCACTGTCCGCTCCGTCTCCCTCTCAGGGCAGACCTCTTCTCACAGTCGCAGGGGCCAGTTCTACACCCCTCACCTCCAGAGCTTGCACCTTCATGCCTGGAGATTGAACGGGCCAACCGGAGTTCTTTCTCTCTCCGCCGTATTTGGTGGATGTTATTTTATTGGCCAGAAGACACTCCGTCAAATATGTTTATTCTGGTAGGTGGGCCAAATTTGTAAAGTGGTGTAGAGAGAGATCAGTTTATCCATTGCGCGCCCTATTGTCTGATATTCTGAGTTTCTCTCTTTCCCTCGCACAACAGGGTTGTGCAGTAGCTACTGTTAAAGGCTACTTGTCTGCCTTGTCGGCTTTTCTCTGTTTGCCAGACCGACCCTCTTTATTTAAATCTCCCATAGTCATGAGATTCATTAAGGGTCTCACCAGTAAGTTTCCTCCCACTCCCTTTATCATGCCTCAGTGGGATTTGAATTTAGTTCTTACTTTTTTAATGGGGTCTCCCTTTAAACCCTTGCATAGTTGTCCTTTGAGATTCTTAGCTTTTAAGACAATATTTCTGATTGCAATCACTTCCCCTAGGAGGGTTAGTGAGCTGCAGGCCCTTAGCTCCAAGCCACGTTTTACCTCATTTAATGTGGATAAGATAGTTCTTAGGGCCAGAGCTGCTTTCATGCCTAAGGTGGTCACTCCCTTCCACCTAGGGCAATCTATCAATTTGCCCTCTTTCTATCCTCCCCCTCTCTCTTCTAAGGAGAAGGAGAGACTTCACTGCCTGGACCCCAAGAGCGCGGTCAGCCTGGACAGGACTAAAGACTTCAGGTTGGACGACCAACTCTTCATCGGATATGTGGGCAAGATGAAGGGCAAGGCTGTCCACAAGAGAACCCTGTCCAGGTGGATCATCCTCTGCATCCAGATCTGCAACGCCTTGGCCAAGAAGGAGCCTCCTAAAGGTATTCAAGCTCATTCCACTAGAGTTAACTCTTCTTCTTCGGCTTTAGCTAGAAGTGTTCCTGTTGTAGACATCTACAAGGCAGCAACTTGGGCCTCCCTCCACACTTTTGTGAAGCATTATTGCTTAGACTCAGAGGTGAGGAGGGACGGCCACTTCGCACGTTCTATGCTGCAAGATTTTTTGGTATAGATAGGCAAACACCCTCCTCCGAGAGTGGGACTGCTTGGGGATTCAATTCACAAGGTGAGGAATCCACAGGCAGATGTATCCATCAGAAGAACAAGTTACTTTCTTTCTGTAACACTTTTTCTGGTGGATACAGTATCTGCCTGTGGATTCCTCCGTTCACCTCAAAGGCACAGACAAAATGGGTGGAACTGATGTTAGCACGCTGCCGAGGTCTTCTTATGGCTCCAATGACGTTACACGGAGTCGCGTGCGGAGCCGTTGCATTGTGATGTCCTTGTTGACTTGGGAGAGCTATGGAGAAAGGGTTCTGTGGAATGCTGCGCATGGGGTAATTCATAAGGTGAGGAATCCACAGGCAGATACTGTATCCACCAGAAAAAGCGTAACTGAAGGTAAGTAACTTGTTCTTTAAAACTATCAACTGTAATATATGTGTCTTGTTCTGCAGCTCCTCCTCTTAACAACTCTTCTTTTTCCCTAGAATCCTGCTAAGGACCAAAGAAACTAAACTGCACAACACCACAAACCTTTTCTACGTCTACCACACTACTATGCAAAAGTGCTCTATTCATTTCTCCTAAACATAAAGCTGGAGTTTTCACATAATACAGCCTCCTACCTAAAGTTCGCATTGTTGAGTGGTATAACTTATTTTGTGTTTTAAACTTCGCCTTGGAAAGATACGTAGGAATTTTCTTAATAAATCAATGGATTGCTGGCTAATACTAGAAACACTACTACAATTCCATTTGTATACAGTACCCTGACTATGCCTTCCTTGTACCATTTCTGCAGTAACTTCTATAACATTTCTAGGTACCCTTAACTCTTTTGCTAAAGGACTACCATTCTTCATTTAATAACATTGTCCTCTTTAATCAATAGCATAAACTAATCTGTTATCCTGGAGATACCTTTCTTCATTAAAGAAAGGCTCTGTACAAGAAGTATGTATCCATTCTCCACTAAAAACTGTACAACAGTTACTTCTATTCACTAATCTTTTCTTCTGGTTTTGTCTCCTCATGCACAACACTATTTTGTCAAGAGTGTTCATTCTATTGAGAATCAAAATGAAAAGCTTCCTCTTCAAAGCAAAGGCATTATCAACCACTCTCTCAACAAGTTATTTCTGTTTCACTGCATCTCTCCTTCTTCTACATTTTTTAATGCTGTAACTATGCAATCATTATAACATTTGCCCAGAACCTATGCAACCACCTAAACACCCACTTACAACCCATCCAGTCATTGAAATACTGAGGCACAAGTGTGCACTGATGAAACACTCAGGCTTTACTCATGCATTTATCAATTACGTAGAGAGTACCATTGTAGTAAACCAATCACCCATGTTGTCTAAAGACTTCATGTTCCTCAGTGAAGCTTGTAAATGCATGAGTTTGTGGTTGAATACATCAATACTCCCTGGATGATTGAATGATGATTAGATAAGTGCATGACTAATGCTTCAATAATTCAATACATGCATAGATACTGGTGAGATGATTAAATGAGTGCGGTTCTAGTGCCTGGATGATTGCAAGAGTGCATACATAGTATGTAGGTGATTTTTGCAGTTCATGGCTAGTGCATACATGATTGTTTAAGCTCATGCATAGCACCTAGCCTATTGGATGTATAGTGTTTCAGTGATTGGATGCAGCCATTTCTTTTTGGTTAAGTGAACAGATAGTGCCTGGATGCTTAGATACCTACATGGGCGATGCCTGTAGATTGAATAAGTTCATCAGTAGTGCCCGGCTAATTAGGTAAGTGCATGACTAGTGACATTCTTAAAGCTTGAGACATTGGATGAAAATAAGTACTGCTGGGGTGATTGTATTAGTGCAATACTATTGCCTCTGTAATTAAATGACTGCATTGGTACTGGAAGGGTGATATGTTTTCTACAATGGTACTCTCTACATAAGTAGATGAGTGCATGAGTAGAGCCTGAGTGTTTCAGCAGTGCACACATGTGCCTCAGTATTCCAATGACTGCATGGGTTGTAAGTGGGTGTTAAGATGGCTGCATATGTTCTGCGCAAATGTTATAATGATTGCACAGTTACAGCCTTGTTAATTGCATGAGTCAGTAGTTATTACCTAGGTGATTAGATGAATGTATGGGTAGTGCCTGCATAAAACAATGACCACATAATGTCTGCCTGCCTGATTGCAAGAGTACATGTGTAGTGTCTGGGTAATTTAATAACTCCATGGATAGTGAATCACTGATTTGATGACTGCCTGAATAGTGGCTGGGTGATTGCATGAGTGCCTGAATACTGCCTGACTGACTGTGAAAGTACCTTCATTGCTGTTAGATACATAACAGTTGTCACTATATCTCTGACTAATTGGTTATCTCCTACTGTCGGTATCAAACTACCTGTTTTACTGTCTATATGCTGTTCCTCTGAGCTATGTGTGAGTGAAATCTAGATATCACACTTGATATATAATTGCATACATGGCTCTCTAGAAATATAGATTGCTTTGTTACTGAGCATGCACATGCATCAGTAAGATTCTAAAACGGAAAACAACATTTTGAAATTTTTCAAAGCACAAAACCTTTTGCGAATGGCATACATACATCATTTCTCAAATACTTCTACTGCTTCAAAAACATATATTCAACATATCTCAAACAAAAGTTACACTCGAAATGAAGCAAGCACAAGAACTCTCGAGGCATGCTGCACTATTAATCCTTCTCCATTTAAAAAAACCATGTTTAAAGAAAAACACTACCCTCAACATATGCATTAAATTTTTATCAGCTTTATTGAACATAGATCACCATGTAAACATATATGCGATTTCTTAATAGATGTACACCTTCAAGCAATCTTTCCAAAAATATATACCTCTGTGCATCTTTAAGTAAACTCAAAAGTCCCACCGTATATATAGCTATGTGCAAGCACAAAAAACTTATCTCGTCATCTAAGTACATGCAAAGTGGTCATATAAGTTAAAAACCACATTGACAAACACTTCCCAATTCATACCTAACAAGCGTTACTTCTTTCTAATTCATATACAGGCGAACAACATGTTCTCAACTTTTATTTCTCATTACAGTATTCCTGTTTAATATTGTTACTAAAAGTACTACAACTCCCAGAATGCAAATAATAGATGTATCTATTCTGCACATGCTGTTTAGACATTTAAAACATTTTTAGTTCCTCATTGCAACTTTCCACAAGACTATACTGTTATTTTTCAATAAAATACACAATGTAATAAAGAGGCACTAATTCATTTTTCTGTTACTTCCCAAAACATTCACCACTAACCTCTTAAACACATACCCTCTAATAGATACAGTTCATCTCATATATTTTGTCACATCACTGTGATACTCCTTTTAATCAAACTCCCATATACATCTTCATTTCTAATGTACATTTTTTAAATAATTACACAGTTATATACATACCAGTGAATTGAGTTTGTAGATTATATTGTTGTTTTAGCTCTTCTTGGAGAGTTTTGACACTGTTAAGATTTGTAAAAACTCAGCACAAGAGTGCTACACCACTTGCATACAAAGCAACTCTAAAATGGCAACCTCTTCAACTTTCCACTCTATCATCATGAGAAAGGCAGCACATGAAATCATGTCTTTCATTTTAGACTACTGCATCTCCACTTGTGAATGGTTAGCATCTGTTAAACCTTTCCCTCTACTTTTCAAAATGAGGGTCCTGTCGGTGTGTTTTCGTGATGTTTTTGCGATCATCGCGGAGTAATCGTGAAAAAAACAGGAGTTCAAACCTATAACTAGCTTCATTTTTCTGAAATTTAAATACTACACAACAGTTTATTACATATTCTTGAGTTGGAAATTAAAACTTGCCATTACTTACATTGTGTCATCACTACTCAACTTTTTAAAAAATGTTCTGTCTCTTTAACACCTTTCCACCCCCCCCAATAGAGACTTAGCTCAGTGCACATAGCTACCTAGTGGAACCAGTAGGTCCCACTGGGTTGCTAGCAAGTTCACAGCACATTCTAGAAGGAACATGCTGCTTCCAAATAAGATACAGCAGGTGTGCTTTACTCCACAGATTCAAAAGCATATCCATGTCTGTATTAGGGGTGGGCGGAATTTGCGTAGTCGCGCTTAGCAAAGCTCCGCGAAACGGTAAAAAATCGCTGCGAGCACGCAAAAGTTCTGCGAACACGCGAAATTGCTTGTTCCACCCGTTCGCGATGCTTTTTTCTTGTTCGTGAACGCTGTTTGCGTGCTCGGGGAAAAATATCTTGAGAACACGCATTTTGAAAGCGCGAACAAGCAAAAAATTCCGCGAAGCCGCGGATCGCGGAATTTTTGGTAATTCCGCGTTCTCCGCGGAACGCGAAATTACCCAAATTCCGCAAATTCCGCGAGCGGAACGGAATTTACCGCCCAGGCCTAGTCTGTATTTCATTTCTTTTCTTAAACAACAGCCAATTATAAGACTTCTTGCTAAGGCATCCAACACCCTACCTAATTTTATTCACTTTCATGCTGGCAGCATCCAATGACATATATATATATAACCCCCAGAGCCGGGATTGCCGGTTATTTCATTTCCTTCCCGGCTCCACCATTTAGGAGACTCGGCATCTTCTCAAGTCTCCTGGGCCCCATGCTGTTGGGCAATAACTGGCAATCCCGGCTCTGAGGCCCACTGTGGCAGAATGATTTTGACTATGAACATTGCATATCGCACTGAACCCACTGGGGTGATACATTGCTCAAGCTAAACACTACAGGTACCAGCATGCTCTAAATATAACTCACCTGAGAGCCCAGTTGGCATGTATAAGTATTCAGCATGCTGCCAATGGCGTCTGCGAGCAGTCAGTGGAGTGCAAGTCTTCCTTTGATGAAGGAGCTGTGAAGTCCCGAAATGCGTCAGGAATGGATTTTTATCGGACTGGGAATGCCGGTTTCCGTAAATAAATGATTTTAATCACCCTGTTGCCGGCGCGTCCTTGCCTCAGGGTAAACTTGTGTAATGTATATATATATATATTACCTACTGGCGGTCGCCAGAAGGTAGTTATAGTTAGAACCTAGTTTCCGTAGGAAAAGCGTTTTTTGATTTGCCAATAACTTTGGCGCCGTTTGACGAACCTTCACGAAATTTTCAAAACTAATTGTTTTCTCAGGTCAGCTCCTGTCTTGAAAGTTTCGGGGTGATTCGTCAAGGGGTGGCCGAGAAAAAAGGGGGGTCCCAAAACGTGTTTTCTCCATGTTAATTTCCATAGGAAACTTTAGACACGGCTACAGCCTGAACTGCTGAACGGAATTACACCAAATTTGGCAGAGAGATAGCTCTTGGTCCAGAAAGCACGCTTTTCTTAAAATGGTGTAAATCCATTCAGTAGTTTTTGAGATATTTAAAGATTTACAGATATTGATATTTGAGAATTGTGAGAACTTATTGGCTGAGCCCTCCCGAGCACAAGCTTGCCTCTGATTGGCTGCCAACACTTCAAACCAGGACGTGTTGGCAGCCATCTTGTGCCTCGGACCGAGTGAGAGGGAAAAAGGTAAGAGAAACATTAAAAAACGTTAAAAGGGGGCAGGGTAGAAATACCCTGACCCCCCAGGCCTGCTCAGGGGGTCCCACAGGGACCCCCAGGCACAAAAAAAGCATTTTTTTTTTACATTTTCGGACGGGTCGCGCGAACCCCGTCGAAAATGAAAAAAAACAAAGCGCGGGCTCCTGTGCTTCGTTTTTTAAAGCCCCCGGGTGCGCCAGGTCCCGGGGGCAATCCTCAATACTGTAGCGGGGGCCCCCACAGCCCCAGGGACCGCCACCTCCCCGGGGCTTTATTAAAATAGGGTGGGGGGCCTCGCGGGCCCCCCCAAGCCCTGGGGACTGCCACCTCCCCGGAGCTTTATTAAAATACGATGGGGGGGCCCGTGACCCGGGGACCACCACCTCCCCGGGGCTAAAATAAATAGTGTGTGGGGGGCTCGAGCCCCCCCACCTGCTCCGGGGACCACCACCTACCCGGGGCATTGTTTATTTAAATTCGGGGGTCCGTTATGGACCCCCGGCCCCAGGGACCACCACCTCCCCAGGGCTTTACAAATGATGGGAGGGGAGCAGCGCAGCCCTCCTCCAGGAACCCTTGATGGCCCTGGGGACCGCCACCCCCCAGGGCCAGCTCCTGCAATGTCCCGGGGTGCCCACCCCGGGACATTGCTGTTTGCTATGACAGGGCGGGAGCACGGCTCCCGCCCTCTCATAGCAAACTCTGCTTTGCTTTTTGGACACGAGAGCAGGAAACCTGCTCTCGCGTCCAAAAACCAAAGCAGAATTGCTTTTGGGGAAGGGGAGCTGCATGTTAGCAGCTCCCCTTGCCCAAAAGAAATGCTGGCTCCTGCAGGAGGCTGGGAGCCGGCAGGGACCATGGGGGCATTGGGGCTCCCCCCACGGTCCCCAATGCTAAGGGCTCCCTTTACTTAAAAAAAAAAAGAATGGCCGAGCACTGGGAGATGGGGTCCCCGGGGCCAAAATCTGCCTGGGGGGGGGGGCGGCCCCCCTCCTGTGATAAAAAAATAAATAAATAATGGCCATGCCCTAGGGGATGGGGTCCCCGGGGCCAAAATTGGCCTTGGGAGGGGGGGCCCCGCGCCCCCTTCCCGTTTTTTTATTTTTATAAAAAAGGGGTCAGGCCCTGGGGGATGGGGTCCCCAGGGTCCCAAAAATAAATATTTTTAAAAAAAGCCGGCATCTTGCCGGAGGCCCCGCCCCCTCCCTGCACCACTCTGCAAATGCGCCCCCTGGTGCGTTGTAAGTTGGGGAATTAATTCCCCTTGAATACTGAGGGTCCCTGAGGGCCAACTAGCGCACCAGGTACCTCGAGTATGTGCCACAGAGCTGCATTGCAGAGAGGTGGTCCGAGGCCACGCTCCTTTTTACACCACTCTGCAAACGCGCCTCTTGGCGCACTGCTGGTGGGGCGATGAGGTCCTCTTGTGTCCTGAGGACCTCAGGACACAAGTGGACTTCATCCTCCGAGCAGCAGTGCGCCAGGAGCTGCGTTTGCAGAGTGGTGTAAAAAGGGGCGTGGCCTCGGACCACCTCTCTGCAATGCAGCTCTGTGGCGCTTACTGGAGGTACCTGGTGGGCTAGTTGGCCCCCAGGGACCCTCAGGATTCAAGGGGACTTAATCCCCCAACCCAGAACACGCCAGATGGTGCATCTGCAGAGTGGTAGAGAAAGGGGGCGTGGCCTGCTATAAGAAGTTAGCAATCCTGCTGTGTGGGACTTACTGGAGGTAATAGGAGGGGAAGTTGGCCCCCAAGGTTGACGTTGGGGGCTAACTACCCCTCCTGTTACCTCCAGTAAATCCCACACAGTGGGATTGCTAAGAGGTGTTCAGAGGCCACGCTCACCTTTCTCCACCACTCTGCAAATGCGACTGCTCTATGTTATAGTTAGAAATTAGCATTTAAAAAACCTTTGAAATTCACTGAAAAAACCATAGGTTTCAGGGGCGTTATAGTTAGAAATTAGCATTTAAAAACCTTAGAAATTCACTGAAAAACCATAGGTTTTAGGGACGTTATAGTTAGAAATTAGTATTTAAAAAACCTTAGAAATTCACTGAAAAAACCATAGGTTTCAGGGACGTTATAGTTAGAAATTAGCATTTAAAAAACCTTAGAAATTCACTGAAAAAACCATAGGTTTCAGGGACGTTATAGTTAGTTGGACATTTCACTCGTATAAAACCAGAGAAATTCGGCCGTTATAGTTAGTAGAGCTAACTATAACTTGCGCCCCCGCAATGCACTGCTGATGACGTCACAAATTATATCACTCATGACATGCTCAGTGACATCACTCATGACATCTCAAATGACATCACTGATGACATCATCCACGTGATCATCTGATGCACCTCCTCACACCCTAATAAAACCTTTCATACACCCACTCGAAAATACAGACTACCAATATCGAAACCATAGACACACCAATAGCAGTTAGTACATACCCGCTTAGTGATTCATACGTCTAAACACACATCCACCCACTAACCCATACAGTCACTCATACATGCAGTCATTCATCAATACAGCCACTGATATATCCACTTATACACCCATATGGACATTCACACACTGCCACTCACCCAAAGAGTTACTCAAAAACCTAGTCAGTCACCCAAAGAATTACTTACACTGCCATTTACTCACCTATACAGTTATACACCCACCACATCACTTATTCATACAGATATGTACTGTCTTCAACAATTACTGACATAAGCACACACTTATCCATGCAGCCACTGTCACAATCACTCACTGTCACATATACTCACAAATACTGCCTTTCACATATGTAGTTACTTACACATATACCACTAACACATCCATTCACTCACCAACACAGCTATACGTAAACTCACTCACCCATACACTCCCTAACACATGCACTCATAAACGCATACACCCAGTGAGTCACCCACTCACACATCCATGCAGGGAGTCACACCCCCTCCACCCACACAGACACTCAGGCACCCATACTGGTTCTCAGACAACCAATCATTCTTCAATATACCTTGGCATATATAGATATAACATTCTTGAACTTTTTAGAAACACTCAGTCACTGGATGATGTCATCAGTGATGTCACTGAGCATGTCATGAGTGATGTAATATGTGACGTCATCAGCAGTGCATTGCGGGGGCGTGAGTTATAGTTAGCTCTACTAACTATAACGGCCGAATTTCTCTGGTTTTATACAAGTGAAATGTCCAACTAACTAACTATAACGTCCCTGAAACCTATGGTTTTTTCAGTGAAAATATATATAAATATAAATATATTTTTTTAAACACCTTCATTTTAACTGCTTTTCCTTTGAAAAACTACCTCATTCATCTCCAGCCTTCTCCTCACTACTAATGCTCCTTCACTTCAAAATGCTTAGAGTATTATATTGTGGGCCACAGCTATATCTATTGGGCTAAAGAGGCTGTAAAAAAGAGAGGTATTGACAGGGACTTGGGCTTGCCAAATGTGCAGATCACTTGGTTTGGCCAGAGAGGGTTAAAGTTTCATCACTTGCTGGCTTTGGTTAAATCCATTGTGGATTGCCAAGCTCCTTACATCATGATTGAGCACTGTAGTGGCAATGACCTAGGTACATTGACTAGGGTAGGGCTGGAAATCTTAATGAAACAAACCTTTGCAGATCTAGTGTCGCTTTTCCCTCACACTGTCTTGGTGTACTCTAATATATGCCAAAGACAGAAATGGAAGTGGTCAAATCAATTCTGCCCACAAATTGACAAAGCCAGGAAACATGTTAATAAAACTGTTTCTGCATTCCTCAGAGACCATCGCATGGGCTGTATCTATAACAGTAATCTGCTTTTTGACATGCATGGAATTTATAGAAATGATGGAGTGCACTTTACAGATGAATGCAACAGGGTGTTTATAAGTAACCTGAAACCCTGCATCCGGTCTTTTGTGCAGCTGTCATATACACACAACCAACATAACGGCACTTGTCAGACCCACCCTAGTACCCAAAATATTGTGAAGTTTCTTTCCAAATGTTTTTTTTTTTCCTTTCGTTTTTGGGGATCTTTGCAGCAATGTCACAATCCCCGGGGACCTGTCACAAAAACGGAAAACAAAAGCACACATTCAATGACCATCAACACATCCAAAATGTCAAAAATGTATATGTAAAAAAATTAATTCTGAACATTGTCCTACACATATTACTATATACATACTTCTTTCAAAGCATGTATAAACTCGTATTTTTGTACTAAGTTTCTTTAAAAACCATCTTTCAGACCTATTTTCCGTTTTCGCGGTTATTCGGGCTGCCACGATGACGTCGTTAACCGCGACGATCACGCCTTTTCCATAAAGTCACACATATATTCACACTATTGCAGTATTTTACACACTAGGGGTTTCTTACAGTATTTGCTAAAGTCATGTTTTTTTAGAGGGTTTATATAAAAACCATCTCTAAAACCTATTTTCCGTTTTTGCGGTGACGCTGGTAATCGCGATTCCCCCCGGACACGTCATGAAAGCGGAAACAAAAGCACACATTCAATGACCACCAACACATCCAAAAATTATATGTAAAAAAAAATCCATTCGGAACATTGCACTACACATATCACTATTTACATACTTCTTTCAAAGCATGCTTAAACTTATATTTTTGTACTAAGTTTCTTTAAAACCATCTTTCAGACCTATTTTCTGTTTTCGCGGTTATTTGTGACATCGCGATAACGTAGTTAACCGCGACAGTAGCGCCTTTTCCATAAAGTGAAACACATATATGAACACATATTACAGTATTTACACACTAGAGGTTTATTACTGTACACTTCAAACTCATCTTTTTCTAGTGTATTTCTAGAACAACCATCTCTAAAACCTATTTTCCGTTTTGATGGTGAGGCCGGAGACCGCAATGACGTCAGTAATTGTGATCCCCGCGGTTACGTCGCGAAATTTGAAAACAAAAGCAGGAATTTAATAGCCACCACCACATAAAAAAAATATACTATGTAATTAATTCTAACCATCACCGCATATAATTCACTATATAAGTAACTCTATAAAAACATTTATCAAAATCTCAATATCTCTATAGCAATAAGTATTAATGATTCACTGATATATTTTTTATATTTTCACCAATATTCACGACGATGTTAATAGTCGCAATGTTCCCGCGATGGTACACGGGGGGGCCGCGCTAGAGGTTGCGGCATCGGCACGAATATCGCTGGCGAATAAAACAAATCTATTTTGGACGCATAACTTATGTCACTAACACCCCCATTTCTCAAACATGGTATAGGTATACATTTATTTGCATAGTTAATTAAAATCGTTGCAAAATGCCAACATGGTCAAAAAACAAATAAATACATTTATGACACATTCCTTCATAATTATTATGTTTAAAACTTGCTAAAATATTTCTAAAATTAAGCAGCTTTACCAACGAAGTTTCTAATTTCTGTCCAATTGGTGCGCGGAGCATTCCAGTCCATCAAAAAACACTTTTTGGCAACCATTGACAAGCCCTTCTGACCTTGGCAATCAGCCCATATTAAAAACTACCGACTCCATATGGCGTGCCCTCAGGTACTGTACTGTCCGACCACCGCGTACTTCAGGTGTAAAGTTCTTGTTCTTTGAGGAGAGTTTCTCCAATGCGCCTCAGAACATTTGCCCATGTGTTCACTGCGTAGATTCCTTATATCTCCATTTCAGGCATTTTGCTGTCGCACAGTTTCAGATACTTCACTAGGCTGCAGTTCAGATGTGGATCATTCGGTGCAAAGCATGCCAGTAAAGCTTGCCTCCTGGTGCGAATCCCCGCTGGTTGAAGTGTCGCTTCAACAGTTGTTTTCGTTCCTTAAGAAGTTTTTGCAGGAGCACAGTAAATGCAGCAGATCTTCCGATGCTGAACCACATAAGCGGCACGCAGTGCCCGCTTTCTCTCTTAACCAGGGTGGAAGGTGTTGAATGCAGGGTAACAGCCCCAGTCTGTACTTCATGAAAGCAATTTTTATTTTTTTGTCATAACCCAGATTGAAATAGGCTTGAGCGGCCGACTCTGTATATGTCTTCAATGTCATCCAGCCATGGGCCCTTTTTGTCAATGTGGCCTTGTTCTCCAACAAAGAAGGATGTTTCACTGTCTTCCACACTAGTTTTTTGAAAATAGTAGTGGTTGTTGATGTTTCCTAAAGCTGACATAACCCCAACCTATTTAAACTGCTGTAAAGATATTCCGCGGCAGAGGATTTGGTATGTTGTTGTATCTCCTTCCATAGCTGTTCATTTAGTGTACCATGTGGAGCTTTTCGTACTTTGTCCCATGCAATAATGAAGGCCCCTTGCCTTGCAACTGTTTGTTTTTGAACACCAAATTCAAGCCTAATTTGCGCCGGCGAGGTGTGTTTGGGCAGCCCAAAGATGACCCTGTATGCAGTTTCTCAAACATGGGATCAGAGTACCTACCTCTACTCTGACCCCTCATGTTAGCTTTCGCAGAAATTTCAGCCCAGGAACCGTTCCCCATAGATAAAATGGTGGCCACAACTTTCTGTTCAGGTTGCGTCTAGCCAATCTGAGCATTCCCGTTGGCGCATGAATTCATGATTCATCGCGAAACCACCGCGAAATATCCGCTGCCAAAGATATCACTATAATTTAAAACTTAAATTTCTCATCAACTACTGAATGTATTTACACCAAATAAGCAAAAGGCACTTCCTTGAACCGACATCTACCTCCCTGCCAAATTTGGTGTGAGTCAGTTCAGCGGTTTGGGCTGTGGGTGTGGCTAAGGGTTCCTATGGGAACTAACATTACAAACGCAACCTTATTTCGCACCCCAAATTCTCAGTGCCCACTGCACGGATCACCCCCAAACTTTCCATACCAATAGTACCCACCATGACACTTTTTGGGGAAAATTTCATGCAGATTGGTCAAACGACGCCAAAGTTATACCCAAGTCAAAAACTGCTTTTCCTATGGAAACTAGGTCCTGACTATAACTAGCTACTGGCGACCACCAGTAGATAATATATATAATTTATATATATATATATATATATATATATATATATATCCATATCCAAAGCAGTGTTCCACCTGGGGCCAGCCGAACTCGCGGCGGGTGCAACCGGGAAGCGGTGGTGGAAACCGCTTAAAAAACAGCAAAAAACAAGGAGTTCATGATACTCCCAAGGTCCGGTGCACTCACGGGGTGTGTGTTGGCTTTAAAACATCCGCAGACGCGTTTCTGGCTCTTGCCGTCATCAGTGCGGAAAAGCCATCAATAAAACAAACACAGTCATTTAAAACGGTCCTGCCATATGGTTGTATATATATATATGTTACACAGTGATGGTTACGAGCTGAGGTGAAAGAACACTTTTTGGGAAAGACGGCGGCAAAGTTATATGCAAACCAAAAAATGCTTTTCCTATGGAAATGTGGTGCTAACTATAATTTCCTCGTGGCGCCTTCCACTTGGTGAAAAAAACAACCCAGTATATATATATATATATATATATATATATATATATATATATATATATATTACCTACTGGCGGTCGCCAGTAGGTAGTTATAGTTAGGACCACGTTTCCATAGGAAAAGCCTTTTTGATGTGCTTATAACTTTGGCGTCGTTTGACGAATCTTTACGAAAGTTTCCCAAAAGTTCCTCTTTTCAGGTCAGCTCCTATCCTAAAAGTTTGGGGGGTATTCGTCAAGGGGGGGCTAAGAAAAAAGGGGGGTCCCAAAACGTGTTTTCTCCATGCAATTTCCATAGGAAACTTTAGACAAGGCTACAGGTCAAACTGCTGAACGGAATTGCGCCAAATTTGGCACAGAGAAAGGTCTTGGTCCAGAAAGCACGCTTTTGTTTAAATCGGGTAAATCCGTTCAGTAGTTTTAGAGAAATATCAAATTTTCCAGATATTGATATTTGAGAATTCTGACATCTGATGGGCTGAAGCGTTACGAGCACGAGCTTGCGGCTCATTGGCTGCGAACTGTTGAAACTAGGAAGTGTTGGCAGCCATTTCGTGATTCAGTCCGTCAGCTCACAACTCTCCCTCTACAAGGCATCAGGTCCGTAGTTCTACCTCTGCGAGGCAACACTAAAAATATACTGCAGCTCTGTCTGTGCGAGATACCCCTTTCACAGTCCCTCTCCCCACATCACCAGCTCGCGGCTATGCCTTTAGAAGCCAGTCCGTCGGCTCGCAGCTCTGCGAGCTGTGAGCCATTTTGTCAGCTCGCATCTCTCCCTCTAAAAGGCATCGCATCCGTAATTCTACCTCTGCGAGGCAATACTGAAAATATCCCGCAGGTCTGTCTGTGCGAGATACTCCTTTTACACTCCCTCTCCCCACATCATCGGCTCGTGACTATGCCTTTAGAAGGCAGTTTGTCGGCTCGCAGCTCTGTGTCTGCGAGCCGTCGGGCCCACAGCTCTACCTCTGTGAAGCACCTCGTTAGCTCGTAGCTCTGTCTGTGCTTACAGGCCCGTCGGCCCGTTACTCTCCCTCTGCGAGTTAGCCCGTCGGGTTGCAGCTCTGCGAGCCAGCCCGTTAACTGACAGCTGTGTGTCTGCTAGCAGGCCTGTTGGCCCGTTGGTTTCCCTCTGCGAGTCCGGCCACAGCTCTCCCTCTGTGAGCCAGTACGGTGCTGTGCTTTTGCGAGCCAACGGCTCGTAGGTCTCCCTCTGCGAGCTGAGCCCACGGGCCGCAGCTCTTCCTCTGCGAGCCTGCCCGACGGCCCGCAGGTGTCCCTCTGCTAGCTGAACCGCAGCTGACACTCTGCGAGCCGAAATTGGGAATATAAGGCGGCTCTAAAAAGAGCCCTTGTGTTTATTAGTTGGAGCTACATGTAAGTGCGAATGCACAGCTTCAAGTTAATCAGGAAAACTCGGTTTCCTTCATCTGTGAAGTGTACTCCATCACTTCTGTAGATATCAGCCATATCAAAACATATGTTGTTGTTGTAAATTGACCCCATTCTATGGTCTCTGAGGTATGCAGACACAGCTTTGTTGACATTCTTCCTAGATTTTTCAATCTTATGACAAAATTGGTTTGACCATTTCCACTTCTGTCTTTGGCATATATTGGAATATACAAAGACAGTTTGAGGCAAAAGTAACATCAATTGTCCAAAGGTGTCCTTCATAAGCATTTCCAAACCTACCCCAGTCAGTGTGCCTAGGTCGTTACCACCACAGTGCACAATCATGAGATCAGGGTGTTGGAGATGCAAACAGGTTTTAACCAAAGGGAGCAATTGGTGCCACTTCAATCCTCTCTGTGCCAACCATTTAATGTGCACATTTTGTAAACCTAGGTCTAAGTCAATACGTCTTTGTTCTGCATACCTCTTGCACCAGAAAACATAGCTATGTCCTACAATGCACACTAGCATTTTGAAGGTATGGCTAGAAGATATGGATAAATGTCTGTAACTCATGCAGTCCGTTCGTAGAATAAGAGATATGTTTAAACATGGGGAACTACTTTTTTTTTTACATACAAAACGTTAATCGATTGGGAGATGAAATGTATTGTGTCCTAAAAAGTAGGGTGTATATTAGTTTTGATGAAAAGCATCTTTGTGATTGGTTAATAAAAAAGCAGTTTATACGTGGAGTACATATTATAGGATGAAATTTGCTCAGCTCAACCACACCTGCTAATTGTATTTGGAAGGTGCAGTTCAAACTTGAAAGAATGGTGAACTTTTGACCTCCACGTGCCGTTAAATGTTGAAGAAAATGTTGCAAAAAGAAATATCGGTAGGTTTAAAAAAAATGATGAACCTTTAACCTGCACGTGTCGTAGAATGTTTTAGAAAGTGTTGATACAATACCTTGAACTTTTCACCTGTATGTGTCCTTAAAAAAACTGTTTATATGGAAAGTTCAAAAATAACCAATAAAGAGAGGTTTTGCAATCTAAAAAAAATAAGGAACTATTCTGATTTGTTCTTTACATGTATTTATGTGTGGAGTGACAGGGAAATTGTGCCATTACTAGTTCCATTGTTGATGAAAGCGGTGCATTAGATGTACTGTGTGACAAGAAAAGAATTGCATGCGTTTGTGACATTTGAAATCTGCATACCAACTACGAAGGTAAATTAGAAATTAAGAAGGTGTGTTATGTGTTTTGTAGTAGTGGTTAAGTATTTGAGACGATATTTTTAACTTTCAAAGTGAATGACAACAGATGCAATGGAGCCAACGATCATGCAGCTCGGACACCCAACACTGCTCCGACACCCCCCGCCACTAGCCCCTTGTCCGCCATCCCCCCTCACCTCCCCCACCACACAAACAAATGTGACAGCAACCTTAGGAAATCTGGAACGTAACAAATTGGCTGATGTCGCACAATTATAGTAAAGAAGATGCATGTGAGGTTGGACAAATAAGAATCTCAGTCATCTATGGATTTACATATAAAACATTTTATTTAAACAAAACAACAAAATAAAAGTAGGTACAGGTATGGTGTGTCATCCCTCGACAATTTGTGAATCACAGCCTGCAAGACAAAAAGAAAGATAAGATTGTGCGTCATGCGTCCATGAAAGGAGAGAGAGAGAGAGAAAGAGAGAAAGAGTGAGAGAGAGGAAGAGACAGAGAAAGAAAGAGTGAGACAGAGAGGAAGACATAGAAAGAGAGAAAGAGTGAGAGAGAGAGAGAAAGAGTGAGATACAAGGAAGAGAGAGAGAAAGAGAGAAACAGTGTGAGAGAGGTAGAGAGAGAGAGAAAGAGTGAGACAGAGAGGAAGAGAGAGAGAAAGAATGAGAGAGAGAGGAAAAGACATAGAAAGAGAGAAAGAGTGTGAGAGAGAGAAAGGAAGAGATAGAGTGAGAGAGAGAGAAAGAGTGTGAGTGACAGAAAGGAAGAGATGGAGAGGGATAGTGAGTGTTGACACTGTGGAGAAAATCCTCACAGCTCACCTTTCTGCCACTGGTGTGTCTCCAACCACGTGCCGGGACATAGTGCAGTCTTCAAGTATAGTCTTCTGAAACATAGTTTCGAATCAGTAATAGCAGAGTACATACAACTGCACCCGCCTAATTCTCTGTTTCGCCCCTGCGCACCCAGGCTGCTACACCCCATCGACTCCCTCCGCCCAGAGGTGTCTGCCCGCCTCTGCGCACCCAGGCTGCTGTACCCCATCCACTCCCACTGCCCAGAGGTGTCTGCCAGCTGCTGTGCACCCAGGCTGGTGCTACCCATCCAGTCCCACTGCCCGGAGGTGACTGCCCGTTCCTGCGTACCCAGACTGCTGCATCCCATCCACTCCCACTGCCTAGAGGTGTCTGCCCGCTCCTGTGCACCCAGGCTGCTGCACCCCATCCACTCCCCCTGCTCGGAGGTGTCTGCCCGCTGTTGTGCACCCAGGGTGCTGCACACTATCCACTCCCACCGCCCAGAGGTGACTGCTCGCTGCTGCGGAAACAAGCCTCTCTGCTCACCTTCCGCCACCGGCGTGTGTCTAAGAGGGTCCACCATGTGCCGAAGCAACCTCCTCAGGCGTTGCGTACACGCGGTCAAGCCGAGCTCACAATTCAAAGTGGGTGTTGATTGCAGGATGGCCACGCATCATTGCAGGCTGCACACGCGCTCAGCTCTGGTGGCACTAACTCAGTGGAACTGAAGTCATCGCCTCGTGGCGGGAGGTCCGTGTCGGGGGGGAGGTTGTCAATCTGTGAATCACAGCCTGCTAGACAAAAAGCAAGATAAGATTGTGCGTCATGCGTCCATGAAAGGAGAGAGAAAGAGAGAGAGAGAGGAAGAGACAGAGAAAGAAAGAGTGAGACAGAGAGGAAGACAGAGAAAAAGACAAAGAGTGAGAGAGAGAGGAAGAGAGAGAGAAAGAGTGAGATACAAGGAAGAGAGAGAGAAAGAGAGAAACAGTGTGAGAGAGAGGTAGAGCGAGCGAGAAAGAGTGAGACAGAGAGGAAGAGAGAGAGAAAGAAAGAATGAGAGAGAGGAAAAGACATAGAAAGAGAGAAAGAGTGTGAGAGAGAGAAAGGAAGAGATAGAGAGTGAGAGAGAGAGAAAGAGTGTGAGTGACAGAAAGGAAGAGATGGAGAGGGAGAGTGAGTGTTGACACTGTGGAGAAAATCATCACAGCTCACCTTTCTGCCACCGGTGTGTCTCCAACCACGTGCTGGGACATAGTGCAGTCTTCAAGTTTAGTCATCTGAAACATAGTATAGAATCAGTAATGGCAGAGTACATACAACTGCACACCCCTAATTCTCTGTTTCGCCCCTGCGCACCCAGGCTGCTGCACCCCATCGACTCCCGCTGCCCAGAGGTGTCTGCCCGCCTCTGCGCACCCAGGCTGCTGTACCCCATCCACTCCCACTGCCCAGAGGTGTCTGCCCGCTGCTGTGCACCCAGGCTGGTGCACCCCATCCAGTCCCACTGCCCGGAGGTGGCTGCCCGTTCCTGCGCACCCAGACTGCTGCATCCCATCCACTCCCACTGCCTAGAGGTGTCTGCCTGCTCCTGTGCACCCAGGCTGCTCCCCCCCAATCCACTCCCACTGCTCGGAGGTGTCTGCCCGCTCTTGTGCACCCGGGGTGCTGCACACTATCCACTCCTACCGCCCAGAGGTGACTGCTCGCTGCTGCGGAAACAAGCCTCTCTGCTCACCTTCCGCCACCGGCGTGTGTCTAAGAGGGTCCACCACGTGCTGAAGCAACCTCCTCAAGCGTTGCGTACACGCGGTCAAGCCGAGCTCACAATTCAAAGTGGGTGTTGATTGCAGGATGGCCATGCATCATCGCAGGCTGCACACGCGCTCAGCTCTGGTGGCACTAACTCAGTGGAACTGAAGTCATCGCCTCGTGGCGGGAGGTCAGTGTCGGGGGGGGGTCGTCAATCTGTGAATCACAGCCTGCTAGACAAAAAGCAAGATAAGATTGTGCGTCATGCGTCTATGAAAGGAGAGAGAGAGAGAGAAAGAGAGAAAGAGTGAGAGAGAGGAAGAGACAGAGAAAGAAAGAGTGAGAGAGAGGAAGACAGAGAAAGAGAGAAAGAGTGAGAGAGAGAGGAAGAGAGAGAAAAAGAGAGAAAGAGTGAGATACAAGGAAGAGAGAGAGAAAGAGAGAAACAGTGTGAGAGAGAGAGAGAGAAAGAGTGAGACAGAGAGGAAGAGAGAAAGAAAGAGAATGAGAGAGAGAGAGAGAGAGGAAAAGACATAGAAAGAGAGAAAGAGTGTGAGCAAGAGAAAGGAAGAGATAGAGAGTGAGAGAGAGAGAAAGAGTGTGAGTGACAGAAAGGAAGAGATGGAGAGGGAGAGTGAGAGTGAGTGTTGACACTGTGGAGAAAATCCTCACAGCTCACCTTTCTGCCACCGGTGTGTCTCCAACCATGTGCCGGGACATAGTGCAGTCTTCAAGTTTAGTCATCTGAAACATAGTATAGAATCAGTAATGGCAGAGTACATACAACTGCACACGCCTAATTCTCTGTTTCGCCCCTGTGCACCCAGGCTGCTGCACCCCATCGACTCCCTCCGCCCAGAGGTGTCTGCCCACCTCTGCGCACCCAGGCTGCGGTACCCCATCCACTCCCACTGCCCAGAGGTGTCTGCCCGCTGCTGTGCACCCAGGCTGGTGCACCCCATCCAGTCCCACTGCCCGGAGGTGACTGCCCGTTCCTGCGCACCCAGACTGCTGCATCCCATCCACTCCCACTGCTTAGAGGTGTCTGCCCGCTCCTGTGCACCCAGGCTGCTGCACCCCATCCACTCCCACTGCTCGGAGGTGTCTGCCCGCTCTTGTGCACCCAGGGTGCTGCACACTATCCACTCCCACCGCCCAGAGGTGACTGCTCGCTGCTGCGGAAACAAGCCTCTCTGCTCACCTTCTGCCACAGGCGTGTGTCTAAGAGGGACCACCACGTGCCGAAGCAACCTCCTCAGGCGTTGCGTACACGCGGTCAAGCCGAGCTCACAATTCAAAGTGGGTGTTGATTGCAGGATGGCCACGCATCATTGCAGGCTGCACATGCGCTCAGCTCTGGTGGCACTAACTCAGTGGAACTGAAGTCATCGCCTCGTGGCGGGAGGTCCGTGTCGGGGGGGGGTCGTCAATCTGTGAATCGCAGCCTGCTAGACAAAAAGCAAGTTAACATTGTGCGTCATGCGTCCATCAAAGGAGAGAGAGAGAGAAAGAGTGACAGAGAGGAAGAGAGAGAAAAAGAAAGAAAGAGTGAGAGGTAGACAGAGAGAAAGAGTGAGAGAGAGAGAAACAGTGAGAGAGAGGAAGAGAGAGAGAAAGAGAGAAACAGTGTGAGAAAGAGGAAGAGAGAAACAGGAAGAGTGAGAGAGAGAGAAAGAGAGAGAGAGGTAGAGAGAGAGAAAGAAACAAACAGTGTGAGAGAGAGGACGAGATAGAGTGAGAGTGAGAGGAAGAGAGAGAGAAAGAGTGTGAGGGAGAGGAAGGAAGAGATGGAGAGGGACAGTGAGTGCCCACACTGGACAAAACCCTCACAGCTCACCTTTCCGTGACCGGTGTGTCTCCAACCACGTGCCGGGACATAGTGGAGCCCTCAAGCTTACTCATCTGAAACGTAGTATGGAATCAGTAAGGGCAGAGTACATACAACTGCACACGCCTAATTCTCTGTCCCACCTTTGTGCATCCAGGCTGCTGCACCCCATCCACTTCCACTGCCCAGAGGTGTCTGCTCGCCGCTGCGCACCCAGGCTGCTGCACCCCATCCACTTCCACTGCCCAGAGGTGTCTGCCCGCTGCTGCGCACCCAGGCTGCTGCACCCCATCCACTCCCACTGCCCGGAGGTGACTGTCCGCCGCTGCGCACCCAGGCTGCTGCACCCCATCCAGTCCCACTGCCCAGAGGTCACTGCCCGCCGCTGCGCTAACAAGCCTCTCTGCTCACCTTTCTCAACCTGCGTGTAGAAAAGAGGGCCTACCACGTGCCGCTGCAAGCCCCAAGCCCGGGGCCCGCGGACACGGCACCCTGCATATCATGCAGCCCGCTCCGCAGGCCACCAGGTCTCACATTTGGTGCTGGGTCTTGATTTCGCCATGGCAGAGGACATACCAGTGCACCGGGCTTTTCATCGCAGGCTGCACACCCGCTCAGCCCTTGCGGTGCCACTAACTCTGTGACCAGCGAGGCAACGCCACGTGGCGGTAGGCCTGCGCTGTCTGATGGCTCAGGCCTACACTGCGGTCCAGCAGGGCACAGAAAACCTGAGCTGTTCAGACCGTTGAGACGGGCCATCACCACAGGCTGTACACCCGCTCAGCAGTTACGGTACCCGTACCTCAGTGGACCGAAACTCACCGTCCTGTGCCGATGTGCCTGTGCCGGCCGCAGTGCATCCGGTGCGAGCAACTCTGAAATGGCGTCGAGCACGTGCGCCCGGTCTTTTTTATTGGCAGGGTCACGTGTCCTGTGACGCCTGTGCTGGATGGGTGTGGTGTGGGTGTATACTAGCCGTGAGGGAGTGGCTGTGGCGTACTGACAACTAGGGTGTGACCAGCAGATCACTGCAATGAAAATCTGGGCCATGTAGCATTGTTGTCCTTCCCTGTAAGCGTAAGCGGAGTGGGCTGGCCTGGCGTATGTCAGTCCTGCGTGAGGCTGTGAAGAATGACTCTGGAGCTATGGGCGTGGCTCCGTCCTGGGCTGTATGAGGAATCAACTGATGCGGGTGTCCCTGTTGTAGTGCTGACGTCACCCGGGTCGCAAGCACCAATGTGTCACTCTGTGAGCCAAGTCCCACAACATGGAAGGTACGGGGAATCACTGACCCTACATTCATCCATAGTTCCACACATGAAAGATGGTGGACATGACACATCTGTGTGGATATGAATGTTTATTGCACATTCAGTGGAGTGTTGCAGCTGTAGCAATACAGGGCTATGCAAAGTTCAAGTTTCAGTTTTTGGCACATGGAGGGCAGCCAATTAGAGCCAAGCTTGTGTTCGGGGTTAGGCTGTGCCAACATATGTACTTATACAATTACTCCGCCAATCTCCAAGCACTTATAAATTCACTATACACTCTCCTTGCAGTACTCTAATGATCCAGTCTCTACGTGCGTACTTGTACAATGACCGAGAGAAAGTTACATAACCGAAGTTTTCCCCACTGCCAGAGGTAACATGGTTGCATACGCTGTCCACAGCACAATGTAATGTGGTAGGGCCCAGGGGCGGCATCTTGCATACATAATGAACACACGGACACAGATAGATAGTGGAACTGGGTAAGGGCACGTGTGCTCGACTCATTTTTATTACCAGGGTCACATGTCCAGTGACGTCTGTGCTGGATGCGTGTGGGGTGAGTGTAAGCCAGCCGTCCGGGAATGGTTGGTGCTGGCAACAAGTACAACAGTAATCATTGGATCAGACACACAGATTCAATCATAAAGGGTCAATGATTTGTGCTGCACTAAGGTAGGGGCAACAGATGTGAAATAATACACACAAGATTGTATCGTAAAGGGTCCATGACTTGTGGTACACTGAGGTAGGGGCAGCAGATGTGAAATTATACACAAAACATTGTATCATAAAGGGTCCATGAGTTGTGCTGCACTGAGATAGGGGCACCAGAAGCATTCACCGTGTGCGCAGCCAGTGATGATGCGTGGTGCGGGCGAGCCGCACTGGGAGCAATGTCTGTTGCCTACTGGACTGAGTCATCTGCAATCGCGACTCGATGTGAATTGTGAGCCCTGCTATCCGCAGTGTAGATCGAAGGCAGTAGTCAGCACAGACATCGAAGAATGCTTTTAGTCACTTCCTGTTTACAAAATTCGAGGACATAGAGTACAATTCTCTCTGCAATAAATAAATCATGTCTCAATTTAAATTGTGAGCTCTGCTAACCGCAGTGTAGGTGTATGGAACAAAAGATGAAACATTTATGGAATACACTGTCGAAATATGTAGGTTTCAGGGACGTTATAGTTAGTTACCTACTGGACTCTGAAATTAATGAATGAAGACTGAATTTGAATTGTGAGCCCTGCTGAGCACAGTGTAGGCCGGAGGCAGCGGTCAGGAAGGGCCTACAGCCACGTGGCGTTGACTTGAGCTGCATACAGTTAGTGGTAGGTGTGGCGCTCAGCGTGTGTTCACCCCGGAACTCCTAGCTTCCCAGCGTACCTGCCGGAAACTAGAGAAGAAATGGCACAGTGATAAGACACCGGACAGCCACGCAGCCCACAAAGACGCCATCCGTAACCACCACCACCTCATCAGGTCCGCCAAGAGAATCTCCTTCAAAGACCGCCTCGACAACAACGCACACAACAGCAAGGAGCTCTTCAACATCGTGAAGGAACTCTCCAACCCCAGCTCCAACACCAACGACATCCCGCCGTCGCAAGCCCTGTGCGATTCCCTCGCCACCTTCTTCCACCGCAAGATCGCCGACATCCACGACAGCTTCAACACCCAGACAGCCCCTACTAAGATAGATACACCAGACCCGCCGCACACCATCGACCATGACCCCTTGCCAGCCTGGGCCAGCGTGAACATTGATGACACCATCAAGACCATGAGCACAATACACTCCGGCTCCCCGTCAGACCCTTTCCCGCACCACATCTTCAACAAAGCCAGCAGCTCCATCGCACCCCACCTGTGCAACGTTATCAATCTCTCCTTCGAGACCGCGACCTTCCCAGAGAGCTGGAAACACGCAGAGATCAACGCCCTACTCAAAAACCCAAGGCGGACCCGAGAGACCTCAAGAACTTCCGGCCCATCTCCCTGCTTCCGTTCCCAGCCAAGGTCATCGAGAAGATCGTCAACAAACAGCTAACCCGATACCTCGAAGAAAACAGCATCCTGGACCCATCCCAATCAGGGTTCTGCAGCAACCACAGCACTGAGACTGCCCTCATCGCTGCCACCGACGACATCAGGACCCTGCTGGACAACGGTGAGACCGCAGCCCTCATCCTGCTGGACCTCTCCACCGCCTTCGACACTGTCTGCCACCGCACTCTACGCGCACGCCTCCACGACGCAGGGATCCGAGACAAGGCCCTGGAATGGACCACCTCCTTCCTCAACGGCAGAACCCAGAACCTCCCACCTTTCCGATCCGAAGCCTCCGAGATCATCTGCGGCGTACCCCAGGGATCTTCTCTCAGCCCAACACTGTTCAACAGCTACATGGCCCCGCTCGCACGCATCGCCAGACAGCACGACCTCAACATTATCTCCTACGCCGACGACACTCAACTGATCCTCTCCCTCACCAAGGACCCCCTCGCCGCCAAATCCAATCTCCATGAAGGAATGAAGGCCGTCGCCGATTGGATGAAGATCAGCCGACTAAAGCTGAACACGGACAAGACAGAGGTCCTCATCCTCGGCTCCAACCCCTCAGCCTGGGACGACTCCTGGTGGCCAACGACGCTGGGAGCAGCCCCGACACCCACCGACCACGCACGCAACCTGGGAGTCATCCTCGACTCAACGCTCTCCATGGCCAAGCAAGTCAACGCAGTCTCCTCCTCCTGCTTCAACACCCTCCGCATGCTTCGCAAGATCTACAGGTGGATCCCGACAGATACAAGAAGAACAGTCACACAGGCCCTCGTCAGTAGCAGACTTGACTATGGGAACGCCCTCTACGCGGGAGCCCCGGCCAAGCTCATCAAGCGACTGCAACGCATACAAAACGCCTCCGCACGCCTGATCCTCGACGTACCACGCCACAGCCACATCACCCCCCACCTGAGGAACCTGCACTGGCTCCCCGTCGACAGGAGAATCTCCTTCAAACTGCTCATCCATGCACACAAGGCACTCCACAAGACTGGCCCAGCCTACCTCAACAGACGACTCTTCTTCTACGTCCCCAACCGCCAGCTCTGCTCCGCCGACCTCTCCCTCGCCACCGTCCCTCGCATTCGAAGAACAACCACCGGCGGCAGATCCTTCTCACACCTCGCCGCCAAGACCTGGAACACCCTTCCACTAAGCCTACGACAGACCCAAGACCTGCTGACCTTCAGGAGGCTACTCAAGACCTGGCTGTTCGACCAGTAGCAGCACCCCCCCCCCCTTTTTTCTCCCCAGCGCCTTGAGACCCTCGCGGGTAAGTAGTGCGCTCTACAAATTCTGTGATTGATTGATTGATTGTGCACAGCCAGCGATGATGCAATGTCTCTTGCCTACTGGACTGCGTCATCTGCAATCGTGACTCGATCTGAATTGTGAGCCCTGCTGACCACAGTGTAGGCCGGAGGCTGTGGTCAGGAAGAGCCCAGAGCCACGTGGCGTTGACTTGAGCTGCATAGAGTTAGTGGTAGGTGTGGCGCTCAGCGTGTGCGCAGCCAGCGATCATGCAATGTCTGTTGCCTACTGGACTGCGTCATCTGCAATCGCAACTCGATCTGAATTGTGAGCCCTGCTGACCGCAGTGTAGGCCGGAGGCAGTGGTCAGGAAGAGTCCACAGCCATGTGGCATTGACTTGAGCTGCATAGAGTTAGTGGTAGGTGTGGCACTCAGCATGTGCGCAGCCAGCGATGATGCAATGTCTCTTGCCTACTGGACTGCGTCATCTGCAATCGCGACTCGATCTCAATTGTGAGCCCTGCTGACCGCAGTGTAGATCGAAGGCAGTAGTCAGCACAGATATCAAGTAATGCTTTTTGTCACTTCCTCTTGACAAAATTCGAGGACATAGAGTACAATTTTGTCTGCAATTAATAAATCAAGACTGAATTCAAATTGTGAGCTCTGCTGTCCGCAGTGTAGACTGCCATTCAGTGTTCCTTTGGACTTGCAAGATGAATTTGGTCATTGTACTAAAGCTACAACTGATATAAAACAAGTTCTTGAAGCAAGGATACTAAAAGGATATTATGTAGGTTTTAGGGACGTAATACTTAGTTGCCTACTGGACTCTGCAATTAATGAATTAAGAGTCAATTTTAAATGTGAGCCCTGATGACCGCAGTGTAGGCCGGAGGCAGCGGTCAGCAAGGGCCCACAGCCACGTGGCGTTGAGTTGAGCTGTACAGTTAGTGCCACCTGAAGCAACCAGCGTGTGTGGAGCCTGCGATGATGCGTGGTCCGGGCGGGCCGCACTGGTAGCAGTGACTTTTGCCTAATGAATTCTGTCTTAATAAGTCCACATGGCGTTGACTTGTGGTGCACTGAGTTAGTGGCGCCTGAAGCACTCCGTGTGTGCGCAGTCTGTGATGATGGGTGGTCTGGTCGGGCCGCACTGGGATCAATGTCTCTTCCCTACTGGAGTGCGTCATCTGCAATCGCGACTCGATCTGAATTGTGAGCCCTGCTGTCCGCAGTGTAGATCGAAGGCAGTAGTCTGTACAGACATAAGTCTGTGGTGCTCTGCCGCTGGGTTCGCAGCGGGCCTGTGTCGAGGAGGCCGGCGGTCACGGCGGAGGCCTCGTGGCAGGGTGAGGGATGCCGCCCTGGCAGACGCTTTGGCCTTCCCACAAGTGAATAACGCCCACAGCCTATTTATTCATACTCCTACGCTGGAGTGGCTTACGTTGGACCAGCACACTCCGCTTCCGCTTCCAGGGGGGGACAACACAGCTACATGACCGAGATCTTCCCCACTGCCTGAGGTAACATGGTTGCGTCTATTGTCCACAACACTACAAGCACCAGCAGTATATGTCCACATGGAGAGGTTTGTGCTCTGCATAGTGAGGTCTGTCCACCACATCACCGCTACACTTGGTATTGTGTGCATTTTTATTGATGGGTGACTTGCGTCCTTCACACATACTTGGTTGCCACATCTCCCAAGATTCAGCTATTGTGTGGCTGAGGGACCATGCCGTTTTGGAGGGTCCGCTGTCCTGTTCTGCGCTGCCTCGGTGGTAGTAGGGAGGGGGTGGTCCGGGGGAGGTCCTGAGGGTGATGGCAGTGGGTGTTGTGGCCTTCTTGGGTGTCGGAGCTGCATGGTCAGTAGCTCTATGACATGTGTTGGTCTTCAGATGTGGTTCTGGGCTGGGCTCCCTTTCAAACTGTAGGTAGTCGTCCTGCTTTACACCAGTAAAAGGCGATGTTAAATTCCTACTGCTAACGCAGCTTATCGCCTGTTTTTGGATCGCTCCCCAGATTTGGCTGCTCGTTGAAAATATCGGGAAGTGGTGTTTCGTGTTATTTTTGCACAGGAACGCCTACTCTGCATATTATTAGCGTTAGTTGTCGCTCTCATTTGTGGCGAATTTTTTTGCGGAAGCTATTGTTGGAAAACTGGCGATATTGGCTGTTTTCACTAGGTTGAGAATGGAATGATAATTTAAAATCACTGAAAAAACCATAGGTTTAATGAACATTATAATTAGCATTTAAAAAACGTTTGAAATTCACTGAAAAAACCATAGGTTTCAGGCACGTTATAGTTAGAAATTAGCATTTAAAAAACCTTAGAAATTCACTGAAAAAACCATAGGTTTCAGGGACGTTATAGTTAGAAATTATCATTTAAAAAACCTTTGAAATTCACTGAAAAAACCATAGGTTTCAGGGACGTTATAGTTAGCTGGACATTTCACTCGTACAAAACCATAGAAATTCCACTGTTATAGTTAGTTCAGCTAACTATAACTCGCGCCCCGCAATGCACTGCTGATCACATCACATATTACATCATTCATGACATGGTCAGTGACATCACTGATGACATCACTGATGACATCTCAAATGACATCACTGATGACATCACTGATGACATCATCCATGTGACAATCTGATGCACCTTCTCACACCCTAATATAACCTTTGATTCACCCACTCCAAAAATCAGAATACCATTTTTGAAACCATAGACACACCAATACCACTTACTACATATCTAATCACTGGTTCTTAGGTCTACACACTCATCCACTCATTCACCCATACAATCACTCATACATGCAGTCACTCATCAATACAACACTATCATATGCACTCATACGCCTACACAGACACTCACACAGCAGCACTCATCCAGAGTTACTCACACACCTAGTCAGTCATGCAAATAATCAATCACACTTCCATTTACTGACCCATACAATTATTAGGCCTGGGCGGTAAATTCCGTTCCGCTCGCGGAATTTGGGTAATTTTGCGTTCTGCGGAGAACACGGAATTACCAAAAATTCCGCGATCCGCGGCTTCGCAGAATTTTTTGCTTGTTCGCGCTTTCAAAATGCGTGTTCGCAAGATATTTCTCCCCGAGCACGCAAACAGCGTTCGCGAACAGGAAAAAAGCATCGCGAACGGGCGGAACAAGCAATTCCACGTGTTCGCGGAACTTTTGCGTGCTCGCAGAGATTTTTTACCGTTTCGCGGAGCTTTGCGTAGCGCGACTACGCAAATTCCGCCCACCCCTAACAATTATACACACAACACATCACTTATTCAAACAGAAAGAAACGCATAATTACTCTCTTATACAATCACTGATACAAGTACACACTCATCCATACAGCCACTCTCACAATCACTAACTCTCACGTATAGTCATTTATATACTCCAACTCTCACATACACTGTCTTTTACATATGTAGTTAGTTGGACATGTACCACTGAGACATCCATTCACTCACTAACACACCCATACACACACTCACCCACACATACAGCTGTTTCCACATGCACTCTTGAACCCATACACCCAGTGAATCAACCACTCAAACATGTATGCACAGAGTCACACACCTCCCACGCACCCACACACACACTCAGGCACCCATACAAATACTCTGGCAACCAATTAATAACCCATATAGACACTCATGTAGCTACTGACCAACCCATGCAGCAGCTTATACAACAGCAAAACGACTGATATAGACATTCACACAGTTTAGTCACTAACCCATGCATTCAGTAAGACACATGTAATAACTCAGTTAAACAGTCAGTCACACACCTACTAAATCCTCCATCCAGACACTTATACACCCACTCATTCTTCAATACACCTTGGTATATATATAATACATATTTAAACTTTAAAGAAAAACACATTCACTGGATGATGTCATCAGTGATGTCATCAGTGATGTCATTTGAGATGTGATCAGTGATGTCATCAGTGATGTCACTGACCATGTCATGAATGATGTAATATGTGATGTGATCAGCAGTACATTGCGGGGGCGCGAGTTATAGTTAGCTGAACTAACTATAACAGTGGAATTTCTATGGCTTTGTACGAGTGAAATGTCCAGCTAACTATAACGTCCCTGAAACCTATGGTTTTTTCAGTGAATATATATATATATATATATATATATATATACATATATATCGCTCCAAAATTCCACCTTTAGGCGACTTCTGCACTCTTGAGGACGGGTGCAGAAAAAATGGAGGTGGATCCATTTTGTTACATGCAAGCTCCTGTCCCACAGAGGACTCTGCACTCACGAGGCTTCTTCAATCAAAACCAAATTTATTTTAATGCAAGGACGCGTTTCGGTGCTTCAGCCTTCTTCTTGCTTGCCTTTTAAAATTTAACAGCGTTACCCGTCATATTGCTGCTTTTTAAACAGGGAGCTTAACACTGATTGGATGTTAATATTCACAAAGAAAGAGGACTCCGTTCTACTCCGGGGATTCGCAATTCCTTAGTGTTCCCGGCAGCGTGTAATTTAAGTTCTTTCGCCTGTATGGCACTCCACATAGGCACACTACCAGGAAACACAGTTCAATTCACTGCATGGTAAGTATCCACCTTCCTCTTTGTGAATACGCTGCTCAAATGTCAGACTTCAGAAGCCTCTCGTCCGACCTCAAGGTTACACGGCACTCGAAGTAGGAGCCGGTTAAATAGCTGTGTCCCCAACAGCTGTGGATAGCTGTCGACATTCGTCGATTTTGGTGCCTCAATACCTTCTGGTGGTGCAATGCGCCTGTGTAGTTCACAACGCTCCAAAATTCCACCTTTAGGCGACTTCTGCACTCTTGGAAGGATCATTTGTATTGTGCTCAGCAGTTAAAATAAAAATGAAATGAAAGACATAAATGTCAACGTGCACACTGCATTTTACATTTGAAATCATTATCCTTATTTACACAACTGTTCATTGCGGTGCTGGTAGACATTCCAACTTTTTGATTCCATTTGTACATTTCCGAGTGAAATACTCATTAGTGTACAAATGTTTGCTTCTGGCACCTGATTCAGTTAATGAAATCCTGATAAAAGCTCCTTTGTTTTTCTTATTTTCACAATGCGCAGCGCTCACCTCAATTCTCTCGTTTTAAACTGCTTGGGCTTAATGAAGCACGCACTGTCAGTCCATGCCATAGTTTCTTGAATCCACTGCTCGGCATCTGCGCCAATATATATATAGATGTAAAGCCTGTAACTATGGCCGCAATATGACAGAAGTTATGACCATTCAAGGTTTGAAAAAAACAATCAAGGAAAGGATCACGTGTGAAACCACCCACGTGGTTTACCTTTTGGAATGTAAATGCGGCCAAAGATATATTGGAAGTACAGTGAATAAACTAAAATTGCGCATCCTACAACATTTGCGAGCCATATTGAACAAGGACTTTGCGTATGTGATGGCCAAACATATCTGGAGAGAGCATGAAGGGATTTTAGATAAAAACACACTCTCGTACTCTGGTGTTGAACATATAACAACGAATATCAGAGGGGAGACAGAGAGTTGTTATTGAGACGTGCAGAATCAAGATGGATTGTCAATTTGGGTACAGAGATGCCGTGGGGCCTGAATGCGGATGCGGAACTATACACCTTCTTGTAACAATGTTTATCATTTAACCTGCCTTAGACATGTCTTAAAACTTGGTATCTTTGGGTTTTAAGTGTACCGCAATTTTAATCAATGGGCCCAGTTATTGTGTTTTATCTCCCTCCTTCTGACAATCTCTCTTTTTATAACTTTTATCACCTTATTGAGCACCGTATATGTGCAATTGTTGCATTAGGTATTATTCCTTGAAATGGCGAGCAAGTTGTTCATTTAAGGGCTTATATTTTCAAGTGAATAATGATGAAGTATATCTGAACATAATTTTTTCCACTAACAGACATTAATGAAGGAGTTTCACTCCATTATATATCGATCAGCAATGTATACATCTGATAATGTGGATTTTAATGGTCCAGTGGAAAATTGTTTGGAATACTGGATGGAGGTCAGTTGAGGTAATATTATACAGAGTAGAATACGGAATAGTTTCTACGAATAAGCACTAAGCACTTTATATTTATGGTGTAAATACATAGTACTGAAAGGCATAGTAAGTTAAGAGCGGGTTTTATAGAACCCATCTTTTTGAATATAATGCTTTTAGTGACCTCCTCGTTTTAGATCTTTTTAGATTTTTTCACTTGTTGATAGAGGACATTTGCACTTTGTACTTGTATAAGCACAGGCACTTTAGACCATCCTGGCACTTCTCGCAGATTCTTCCCTGGAGCCCAGGAAATATGCACATTGCACCTTTCGGTAGTGTTTGTCATTTTTATTAGTATATAAATTTGAATCTAGAAGTAAGAACATATAAATAAACTTGAAGCAATGTAAGGGGTGTTATTAGAGATTGAATTAAAAGAGTAGCATGATGTTTTGGGAGAGATCGAACTATTATACATAATCGACATAATACTGGAAGTCTGGGGCTCTTTTGATTATTAATAAGAAAATGACATAAATGTGAAGGATTAGATGGTGTACTTCACAAATTGATAATATGTATTTATTCATGTCACTTTGAAAAATAGAGAAAGAATGTAAAGTAACATAAAGCTATTTTGTTTATGTCTAAACTATACATGATTCCAATTTTGAACGTGGCTCCTTTAAGAAATTGACCTTGTTTTTTAATTGGTGGTGGGGAAATGAACTATGCTTCCCCTTTAAATGGACACGTTGTCAGCACACTTTGGACCCAGTAGAAGGCGCAAGCCGAAACGCGTAGGTCATTGTTCTGTATGCACCCCTGCACTTAGCTTGTGAAGGCTTCGTATGAAGAGGCTCTTTGTCATATTTTATTAAAGCCCTTTTGAAGTCAGTTCCTGTAAGTGCTGTGCTTCATTTTGCCCTGGTAAACGTGTGGAAAGCTGAGCCCGAGTGGAGGGCAACCATTTGGAGCAAATGTGCAAATATATATATATATATATATATATATATATATATATATATATATATATATATATATATATATATATATATATATATATACGTGCCCCCACCATGCACATTTTTGTTGTCAATACTTTTATTGCAAGTGTGGCAATGATATTATCAATGATGTCATAGAAGATGTCAGGACTTGTGTAATATGTGGGGTAATTTGCAGTGCATGGCGAGGTCATGAGTTATAGTTACCATAGGAAACAAGTTATAGTTTCTTCACATAAATGTAACTATAACGGCTGAATTCCTATGGTTTTGTGCATGTGTAATTGGAACCTAAATATAATGTCCCTGTGACCTTTGTTTTTTTAGTGAATTTCTAGGGTTTTTTTAGTTCTCGGTTAGACAGCGCATGCGCCAGTCTGGAAGAGATATGTTGTGTTTAATCTGTGGGTTTCAGCCAGCACGCCGACATCCCAATTGTTCTCTCCATTGTCTGTCTCATATCCCTTGTCATCATTTGTCCCTGGCATTCATGGTCATGCCTCTTCTTGTGTTTAGCCCTCCCCCAGAGCATGGACTAAGTACTTGTAATCATCCACTGCTCCCATTTGTCTGACCATTTTAGGACCTACTTTTTTCTTTCTTTTTCAACACTCTACACAGTGCTCGTGCTTTTACTAGCTCCGTCTCCTCCCACCCGCCTTCATGCCCCTTCCACAGATCCACTGCTCCCCTGTCGCTACTTTTTCCTTCATGCTGCTGTCTGTTTCTCCCACCTCTCACTCATCTCTGCTTACTCCCTCACACATTCCTGTGCTTGCCCCATCCACAAATCACCCCCTCACCCGGCCCCGTCACTGCTTCAAACTCCCATTGTAGCCTGTTTCATTCTAGTGAGTGATGGTGTTCTGCCTTTTAATGTCCTGTTAGTGTATAGCTGACGTGCTGATTGGAGCATGTGTGCACAGCTGCTGTTACTTGGCACACGTGTAGTCTCTGATTATTTTCCCTGCGTGTGGGTACTAGGTGTGTGTGCGTGTTTACACCATATATGGTCACTCGGCAATGGTGTTTATAGCTGGAAAATCAGTCCTCAAATGAATCAAGTATGCATTATCACAGGGCATGTCAGAGCTTCTAAAGCACCTGTATCTTCTGCTGTAATTGCATAGCCATGTTTCTCCTGTGTGAAATGATTGACCTGTTTGTGTCTCACCTTGTTGCTTCTCATTTCATAGAGTGGGACTCTATTTCTTCAAATTTCTCCTGTCTGGACACTTTCTTACATTTTCCGCATTCATTGATAAAGTGTTTCCGTGCACCATTGTAGCTTAACTTGAATCCTCTTCAAAGGAGCCAGGCTAAACCTTGATGTCATCAAGGTCTGCCTGCCCCTCAGTGTCCATGGGAAGAGTAGTCCTTTTAATGTGGTTGCCAATGCAATGTATTTCCTCATGTTCACTACTATAAACCAGTCTAACACTGTGATTCTTTCTGTTTTTTTGGGCAGTTTTATATAGCGCGAACACCACCCAAAGGTAGTGGAGCACTTTACATTCGCAACAGTTACATTTTTGTGCAGTTTTATATAGCGCCAACACCACCTGAAGGTATTGGAGTGATTTACATTAACACGAGTTCCTTTGCACAAGGACACATTAATTTTTTGTAGGCACAGGAGATTTAGGGCCAGACGTACGACCGTGGAAATAGCACCTCGCAAATTGCGAGTTTTTTGCGACTCGCAATTTGCGAGGCGCTATTTCCAATGTACAACAGTGTATTTCACCTCTCGCAATTTGTGACCCCATTGGGAATGGCAGGCCTTCCCAGGTATGGTGGGCTGCTGGGCTCAGCAGACCACCATGTCTGGGACTGCTTTTAAATAAAGCAGTTTTTTTTAGAATGCAGCCCGTTTTCCTTAAAGGAAAATGGGATGCATTTTTTTTTTAAAAATGAAACGTTTTCGTTTCATTTTTTAAGGGCAGGCAGTGGTCCCTGGGACCACTGCCTGCCCTTAAAAAATATTTCCCCTGCATTTGCAAAGGGGAAGGGATGTCATCAATGATGTCACTGACCATGTCATGAGTGATGTAATATGTGAGGTCATATGCAGTGAATTGCAGGAGCGTAAGTTATAGTTAGCTCAGGTAACTATAACTGCTGAATTTCACTGGTTTTGTACGAGGGAAATCTGAACTTAACTATAACATCCCTGTAACCTTTTTTCTCAGTGAAGTTCTAAAGTTTTTTAATTCTATTTCCTAACTATAACGTCCCTGTAATCGTTGGTATTTTCAGTGAATTTCTAAGGTTTTTCAAAATCTATTTCCTAACTATAAGGTTCTTGTAACCTTTGGCTTTTTAAGTTTCCTAACTATAACGTTCCTGTAACATTTGGTTTTTTGAGGTGAAAATATAGTTTTTCAAACTCTATTTCCTAACTATAACGTCCCTGTAACCTTTGGTTTTTTTAAGTGAATATACACACACACAGACACACATATATATATATTTATATATATATATATATCACTTAAAAAAACAAAGGTTACAGTGACGTTATAGTTAGGAAATAGAGTTTGAAAAACCTTAGAAATTCGCTGAAAATACCAAAGGTTACAGGGACATTATAGTTAGGAAATAGAATTAAAAAAACCTTAGAAATGCTCTGAAAATACCAAAGGTTTCAGGGACGTTATATATATATAAGTATGTATGTAGTTGCCACTGGGTAGTTATAGTTAGAACCACATTTCAATGGGAAAAGCATTTTTCATTTTCCTAATAACTTTGGCGCAGTTTGACAAAAATTTCCCAAAGAAGTCTCATCCACCTCAGTACCATTCTGGAAGGTTTCAGGGTGATCTATCAAGCGGGGCTTAGAAAAACTGGGGGTTCCAAAATACATTTTCCCCATTCATTTTTCTATAAGAAGATTTGTCACAACTACATCCAAAAAGGCTGAATGGAATTACACCTTATATGGCAGAAAGCTAAATCTTGGTCAGAAAGTATGCTTTTTGGTGATTTAATGTAAATCCATTCAGTAGTTTTTGAGAAATTAAGGTTTAAAATCTGTGTATATATCACACCATGGAGGAAACATGTAGCCGGCAGATCTCTAGATAAGATCAGATTGGCTGTCACCATATCAAGGAAGATGTGGCAGCAGCCATTTTAGGACTTGGGAAGTGAGTCCCTGGTCCTAGAAAAAAGTGAAAAAAAAATATATACATAGTTGGGCTGGGTAGAGATACCCTACCCCTAAGCCAGGTGGGTGAGTCCCAGAGGGACGTCCCCTGGGGCCAAAAAAAAAATGTAATCGGCTCAATGGAGGAGACTCTCCTCAGATTTAAAAAAATGGCGGTTTCCCATTTGTTATTAAAACAAACCCTGGGGTGAGCCAGGTCTAGGCTGATAGGGCTTATAAACATAGGTATTATGGAGAGGGGGGCAGTACAGCCCTGTCCTGAGCCTCCGAGAGGCCCCAGTGATCCCAACCCCTGGTGTCATATCTAATATAAAGGGGAGGGGGTGTGCGCCCCCATTCCCAGAGCCTCCGAACTATCTAGGGACCCTATTCCCAGGGTCATATTTAAAATTTAGGGGGCGCATGCCACACCCGCCCCCCCCCCCACGAGCGTCTATGTAAAAATGTTTTAAAAAATGGCTGGCTCCTGCACATGATTAAGAAGCCGGCAGGGGCCACCCAGGAGGAAGAAGTCAGCTGGGATCATAGGGTGCCACCAAAAATCTAGTATAAAGTGGTCCTGAATTAACTATGCCTTATGCATTTGGAAAGGAGCTTTGAAATTGATTCGCTTCTCAGTTGGAAGCCAATGAAAATCTTGAAGGAGAGTGGCGGTAGAAGAATGCCAAGGAAGGTGGAATAGTAATCTGGTGACTGCTTTCTGGACTACCTGGGGCCACCTAAGTGAAATCTCAGGGGCCCCCAGGTAAAAAATAGTATTGTAGTCCATCCTGAAGATAATCAATGCTTGCAATACTGTTGTTTGGGCAGAGATGGGTAGAAACTAGAGGATTTTTCTCAACCATCTTAGAATGCCGAAGCAAATGGAGGCTATTTTAATGATTTGGCAATTCATTGAAATTGTTTCATTGAGCCAGAGTCCTAGATTCTTAACTACAGAGACCGGAATTGGAGAAGTAACAAGACCATTAGGCCAAATATGTGACCCTCAGAGATGAGGTTAATTGCCCACCAGCAGAACCTGTTCAATTTTTAGGGAGTTGTTGTTCATCCAGGTGGCCACTTTTAAGCGGCAGATTTTTAAAGCATCAGAGCTGCGATTTTCCTTAGGTGATAGTATCATCTTCGTAGGAAAAAACATAAGACTGTAGCTTTCCACTATATCGGCCAATGGCCATACATAAATGTTAAATAGGGTCAGGCTGAGAGAGCTGCACCCTGAGGTATGCCACACGATAAGGGAAGGGGGTTAGGGCTGTGAGATTTGGTGAAGATTTGTAAAGAACAGTCTGGTAAAAATGTGCTTGCACAATCAAGGCCTGCCCTCGAATACCCATGTCCTCCAATCTTTGAAGAAGTAGCTTGCGAGATACCGTGTCAAACACTGCACTAACACCAAGTAAGATCACGGCTGCCGTACCACCCTTATCTACTTAGAGTCTAAGCTGTTCAGAGACTCCGAGTAGCGAAGACTCAGTGTTATGACTGGCCCTGAATCCAGATTGGGAAGGGTGGAGGAGGCCAGTCGATTGAATGAGTTCTGAGATTTGTTCATTCACATGTTTTCAAGAACTTTTGCAAGTATTGACAGGAACAAAATCGGCTTGTAATTAAACCAGTTCAGAAAATCGAGATTCAGCTTTTTTTTAGCAGCGGTATTACTATTTCATGTTTCCAGGCTTTAGAAACTTGGCCCTCTTGGAGTGAGGAATTTAAAAGTTGTATCACCATTTGCGGGAACTGAGGGCATAGTTTACTAAAATACGAAGGCAGAAGAGGGTGTAGAGGAGACCTAGATTTGATGGAATTAAGTAGGGTGGTAAATATCAGGAAGTCCACGGGCAGGAAAGTGCTCAAGAGTAGGACAGAGCAGGGACAGAAGCGATCACTTCTACTTGTAGCTAAGAGCGAAAAGACTCAGTATTAATAGCTTCTTTAACTGTTTGTGACTGAGAGCAAGAAGTTGAGGCAGTAGAAGATAGAGAGGCCTGAATATCAGCCACGTTCTTGCAAAAGAAGCCTGCCAGTTTATCACATTGCGTCTGAGAGAACGATATGGAGGGGGAAATTATAGTAGGATCTAGCCACTTGAAATAGCGTTTTAGGACAGTTTTGTGCCATAGTAATTTTCTCAGAGTAATGTAAGGCTTAAGCAGAATGGCAGTTTTTATGATATTTTTTTTTAAGGCCAGTCTATAATTCTGTTTGTCACCCTCACAATAGGTTTTGCCCAAGATTCTTTCAAGGGGCTTACCGTTATATTTTTTTCATGTAAAGCATCATTAAACCATGGATCTGGAGAAAGAGATCTGCGGCGAGTGGTATGTTTAAGGGGAAGTACGGAATCAAGGGAAGACTGATTCCAATTGTCAATTGTGGAGGACTCAGAATCTATTAAATGACTCAGTGCTGGTGTGGAAATATTAAGTTTGGACCAATTCCTTGAGTACGAGACAGGGCTGCAAGACTGAGCTAGAAGTGGAGGAGATTGAAATTGAAAAAGGTATAACAAAGTGATCAGACCATGCTAGAGGAATAGGGCAGTCTGCCGGTAAACCCTTCAAGTTTGAAAAGAGAGGATCAAGTAAGTGTCCAATAGAATGGGTAGGGGCATTATTTATTAGGTGAATATCTAAAGATCTAAATTTCTCCACCAAAGAGGAGGTCTTTCTGCAGGTAGGATTATCAAAATGAATATTGTAATGGCATAAAACATTGAAGTTGAAGTATTTTAGAACGAAAGGGGGAGGGCTTCTGGTACCCTAGAGCAGCACCTGCACATAGGTCCAGGAGGGCAATAAACCAGTGCGCCAGACAAAGTAAAGTTGTTAGATAGGCAAGAGAGAACAATATAGACTCACAGTCAGGGATAGAGAGATGTTGCATTTTACATTGGTAATGGACTTTAAAGACGATATCCCACCACCTTTCATGTCTAGATGATACAATCTAAGCATGCGATAGGCTGTTGGAAGCACAACAATGATGTCTGGAGGAGAGGCACCGTTAAGCCAGGTTTCATTTGGAATTACTATGTCTGCCAAGTTGTCAATTAAGAAACAGAATATTTGTAATTGATATTTAGCTAGGGAGCAGCAGTTGATGTTAAAGAGGCATAAGGAGTAATTTTAGGTTCTAACAAGGCAGACGTTTTAGGAGCCCTTAAATTAAGGGTGTCTGAAAGATGGGTGGGCACCTTATTATTGATTTCCAGGGTTGCACACTGAGTTGTAATATTGAAATCACAGTGAGGGCAACTCCGGATACTAGTGGTCAGAATCCTAACAGAGAAACATACCTCTAACATTGCAGGATGAAGTGCTCTAAGTTGAGTGCCGAGTAAGTAATGCTAGCTGGTGCAAAAAGTCCAGCGTTCCTGCCCCTTGTAATGTTCTGGCGCAGACGGGCTTCCCTTTGGCACACCAGTTGTGCGTCCACATCACAGCCACGTTTAAATAAGCCTGGTCCGGGAGCAGGAGGCAAAGCCGACAACCACTAGAGTGCTAACCACTCTCAAACAAACAGACCAGAAAAAATGGCCATTGTGCTTGCCCGGTCTAATAGACGTGTATCTGCTTACATTTTTTTTTTTTGCTAGAACTATGTGCTTATACTTATTTTGAATTGATTTGTTATTTACTACCTTTATTCAAGTGGTATTCACCAATTGGCATAAACGACATAACACTATCTTGCAACCAAAGTCAGCCAGATGTTTGAGATAATTATTAATTCTTCAATATTTTTGTTACAGGATGCTGTTCTGATGCAGTTTTGTGCCAATAAGTTAGACAAGAAGGACTTATTTGGAAAATCCGACCCTTTCCTAGTTTTTTACCGAAGCAATGAAGATGGCAGGTATTTTTTTTAATAGATGCCTTTAAAATGTTATGTCATTACATTTGAGACATTATTTTATTAAGTTGCAGTATTGTATATCAGAACCACCTGGTGCTTGCCAGTTTTGGAGCGTTTCAAACTGTTTGTATCCATGATATGCCTTGAGATAGAGATAGTCAGGGTCTGAGATACATGCTTGGAGAATTATCTTCTGGGATGAGATTTACCCTAGGAGAGAAATTTGCAGTGGGTGATGTGCCCTGGAAGAGAGATTTGCATGTGGTTAGATGTGCCCTATGAGAATGTAAAATAGATATGCCTTAAAGAGATTCAACGAGGAGATCTTCAGCTAAAAGTCTCCTTGTGGATATGATGTAACAGGGTTTTAAATAGTGCTCAAGAGAGGTGTGCTTTTGCTCAACAGAGATGTGCTTTGTGAGAGAATTCTGTAGGAGCGACACGCTTTAGAAAAATCGGCTGGGTCAGCTCCCCGAGGATGAAATCTCATGTCATGTTACCAGTGGGAGATTGGAAGCATAGGAGTATGAACCCAGAGACCTCTGAACCTTTGTCATTCAAAATTGATGTGGGACATGGAGGCCTTTTGGTTAAACATCATAATGAGTCATGCTGACTGTGGTTAACACTATAAAACTTAAGAAATGTAAATAAAATGTTTTTCCAAAGCCAACCATACTATATTAGAATGATGTCTAGCATGTGCATCGTGAATAGCCCCAAGCTGTCATAGATTGTTACTTACCTGTAAAAGTTGTTTTCCATCACTGGTATCTCATGAAGAGGTTTTGAATATTCCTTCGCCACTGGCTATTGATGTAGTAACCAGTAATGCTTTTTGCATCAGCATGTGGGACTCTTTCAGCAATCCTCATTGTTTGCTTGAAATACAAGCATTTGCAATGCAATAGGTCTCGCATTCACGCGAGTTTGAGCTATTGGCATTGTAAATGACAATGCCTTTTATTTATGTTTTGGGTTTTAAAACATAAATCAATGGCATTGTCATTTACAGTACTAATAGCTTAAACTCTCGCAAATGTGAGACCTATTGCATTGCAATAAAGGGCCTTCTCGACCGATTGTTGGATTGTAAATATCAGAGGAAGAGACCGGCCACGACGTCTTCAAAGTAGTGATAAATAGTGCAGTGAAGAAGATGTGTAAGTGTTGTAAATTACACAGACACAAAGTGTGAAGTGAGAGTTACATATGATTTGAGCTATAGACACTAACAAAGCGCTCCAACACCTTTCGCTCTGTGATTACATTGTCGCGGCTCAGGAGGAAGAGCGGGGGGGCTATTTCCTGCCCTCTCCGTGATTTGAGTGTGCAGTGTGGCATTGCGGAATGTCATTGCTATCTTTGGCCTAATAAAAAACACTCCATCTGTAGTAGGGCCCTGGCTTCACCTCCTGGTGCAGGGCAGGCTGTGCTTTATGGCAGGCATGGAGGGAGGGAGGGATGGTCTTGGCTGGAGCTCCGGCCTCGTACAGTGCCCCTGCTATTACTAGTGAGCGAGAGGCACTGAGTTGGTGGTGGTATTGGTGGTGTTGGTATTGGTGGTGGTATTGGTGATGGTGGTATTGGTGGTGGAATTGGTGGTGGTGGTATTGGTGATGGTGGTGGCTTTAGTGGTGGTATTGGTGGTGGTATTGGGGGTGTTGGTATTGGTGGTGGTATTGGTGGTAGTGGTATTGGTGGTGGTGGTATTGGTGGTGGTGGAATTGATGGTGGTGTTGGTAGTGGTGGTGGCATTAGTGGTGGTATTGGTGGTGGTATTGTTGGTGTTGGTATTGGTGGTGGTATTGGTGGTGGTATTGGTGGTGTTGGTATTGGTGGTGGTATTGGTGGTAGTGGTATTGGTGGTGGTGGTATTGGTGGTGGTAATGGTGGTGGTGGAATTGATGGTGGTGTTGGTATTGGTGGTGTTGGTGGTGGTGGTGGTAGTGGTGGTGGTGGCATTGGTAGTGGTATTGGTGGTGATATTGGTGGTGGTGGTATTGATGGTGGTGGTATTGGTGGTTGTGGTATTGGTGGTGGAATTGGTGGTGGTACTGGTGGTGGTGGTATTAGTGGTGGTGGTATTGGTGGTATTGGTGGTGGTGGTGTTGGTATTGGTGGTGGTGGTATTGGTGGTATTGGTGGTGGTATTGGTATTGGCTGTGGTGGTATTGGTGGTGGTGGTGGTATTGGTGGTGTTGGTATTGGTGCTGATATTGGTGGTGGTGGTATTGGTGGTGGTGGTATTGGTGGTGTTGGTGGTATTGGTGGTGGTGGTATTGGTGGTGGTGGAGGTGGTGGTGGTGGTGGTGGTATTGGTGGGGGTATTGGTGGTGGTACTGGTGGTGGTGGTATTGGTGGTGGTGGTATTGGTGGTGATGGTATTGGTGCTGGTGGTGGTATTGGTGGTGGTAGTATTGGTGGTGGTAGTGTTATTGGTGGTGTTGGTGGTGGTGGTATTGGCAGTGGTGGTAATGGTGGTATTGGCGGTGGTGGTGGTATTGGTGGTATTAGTGGTGGTGGTATTGGTGGAGGTGGTGGTGTTGATGGTGGTGGTATTGGTGGTGGTGGTATTGGTGGTGTTGTTGTTAATAAAACAGGCTTTTGAAAACTACCGGTCAAGTGTCTTTAGTACAGATGACATGTAACACAGATGTGCTGCTGTCAGCTTCAGCCCATTAGCACAGGATTATGTGCTACCTGGAATTCACATGACTTAATTTGCTAATCATTTCTAAATCCATTTTACTTGGGGGGTTGAAACAGACACAAGATAATGCCAGGTTAAAGTGATTGAAAGCAGGCGCCTGTGTTATGGGGGCGGCCGTGCTGCTTAAAAAAACACAAGCGGTTTCAGCTGAAGCAGCGCATGTCCGGCCTCCAGTAAGAGAAACTCAATAAAGTAAATAGTGCTAACAGACTAAATACAGGTCCCGTGTAACAACTGAAGTGAAAGGGCCAGTCGCCATGGGAGGGTACAAATGAAGACAAGGTCGTACTAACGAGGGACTAACAAGCCTATTAACGAATCCGAAGGCAGCATTTACCAAAGACAATGACACAAGCCAATGAAAAATATGGGAGGAGAGTGGGCGCAGCTTCTCTCCCATACTCTACTACAGCAGTCTCGCAGAGCGAGCAGCGCATGCGCGCTGCCGCTAGGCTCAACCTAAAAAACGGTAAGGCTACTAGCTGATTCAACTGGAAATCAGACATCACCATCAGAGAAATCCTGGGTCACTCTGCAGGGTACTTTGTCTTCTTTCCAAGGTGATTTCCACCAAGAATGCTGTCTTCTAAATAATGTATGTCAAGTCCATCAAATGGATACATTTAATGGATGCTGTAGCCAGAAATGAAAGCACAGTTTTCAGTTCCTATGCTGGGCTTTAAGGTTCGACCTATAGGAACAGTCAAGTGGCCTTTCAGAAAATCCCAGAATACCATTTGCTTGACTGGGAAACTATGACCGGCTTTCTTTCAACACTGCATTATCAATGACAAATGTGCTGAAACAGGTGCTTGGTAGAGGCCTGAAACGGCCGGGCACAACATGTATGACAACACTTCATGTGATTCACTTGTGAGTGAAGTAATTGCATTTACAATAACTCATACTCAAGACATCTACTATTTATGATTTAAGGTTGTGATAGTTCATCCTGCGCTACAACTGCGAAAGGTTGAGGTAGATTCAAAACTACCTAAATTTTAAGACCTGAATAGCTGGGCTGTTAGTTTGAGAGATATCCAGTAGTGACAGATGACCTTGCCTCAGTTTCTGCCGATGAGCATGTGATGGATTTGAAGCAGGTCTTGTTATTAGTGATGCTTTCAGAGCAACTGTAGGAACCAAATCTTCTGTTACCAGCAGAGCAGAATCAATTGGGAATTTAATAGCCTCAGAAAAGGTGAATGGTTTGAGTCCTGGAGCGTATTTCAGAAAGTGCCCCGGAAGCGCAACGGGCATGTGTGCCCACTTTGTACACCTCCAGGCAACTTTGGTGCTACAGAAGGGTCTGTAGACGCTTGTTCAGCCCCTTCTGTAATTCTGACAGCTTTGGCGCACATGTAGCACCAGCGCTATTGTTAGAGGGTGTGCCCTCATTTGAATGGGGGCGTGGCCCCATGAAATGAGTGAATCACTTTGACTCTGTGCTAGTGCTGTAATATGGACGCCGGCATAGAGGCAAACATTCCTTTAGGGGGCGCACTGAAGTTGCGCCACAAACAAGTGGCACACTTTCAGTGCACCTCCTAAAGGCAGCCCTCTGGAGGGGAGAAGGGGAATCCCAAGGAAACCCCCAGACATCACCTTGTATGCGATCTCTACTCCACCTTTAAAGTGCAGGTGGTTTGCTGTTTGCACTGGGAGCGGCTTTGAAGCAAGTGCTCCACATTTTACTTGAATGCGCTGCCCCCAGCGCATTCACCATAATAGGGCACACTTTCCCTGTTTGCGCCTTGCGCACCTGTTTTAAGGTGCACCGTGGCGCAAACAGGTAAGGTGCGCCCTTATGATAATACTGGCCCAGGTTGTGATATGCTTGGTAATATTCTGACACCTAACATATAAGGCAATATCTAGCCAAAAGACTTAGCTATATGCATGCCTTTATGGCTTATTCTGCTGCATTTGACCAATGTATTTTTTGGCAGAAATCCTCATCTTTGTGCATCTCATTTCTATTCAGTCACTATACATTGATCGTGGGGGGGACTTGCAATAGAATATTCACCTGTGTCAGAGAATATATTTTCAGAACGAGAGTATAAGCAAGACATGTATGTTCACTAATATTATACAGTTTCTTATTGCAAATATTCAATGTTCTAGCACATTCCTAGTGAAATTTAAGGCCCATCACATGCATGTAACACAGAACACCATCAATAAAGTAATTGTAGAACATGCCCCAGGGGTCTCCAACAGGCTTTCCACCTACTAGAAAACTACAATAACCACAAAACCTGATCATTAATTGTCAGCAGACCAAAGTAATTTCCTCTAAGAGGAAGAGAAACAGCTTTAGTTTGTTTCTGGCGTATATGAGGGTTACCTAGTTTGGATTGATAAAGTGGTGAGCCACAAAATCCATTTGAATAAAGACACTTTAAGGTTTGCAATAAAATGTTTTACTCCAAAGGTCTGAGCCAACAAGTTACTTCATTGCATTCAGTGATCAAAGTAAAGTTTATGTCCACTTTAGCATATGAATTCATTGAATTTAAAGAAACATTTAGTAAATGGCTGGACAAAGACTATTTTCATACTTGAGGTTGATGTTTTATTTACCAAATTCCTGTTCTCATTCTCAGATTCATATATAGTTTGGATTGATCTTTAGAGGCTGACCTCTTCACCTAAAACATATGTTCAGGCTTTGTGGCGCTTTCATGGGCTCAAGCAGAAATCAACTTTAACTCGCTGTGAACTAGGGATAGGGCAGGGTGGAGAATGTCTCTCCCATCTACTTTTCAGCCTGGATACCTCGAGATGAAGTACAACCCTTTCATGTTTCTTTGGATTTTGAATGGTAGTGTGTGAAATAATTCCATTAATGAGCCAATGTTTCCTCCACATTCTGGTCCAAGTCTCAGTGATACTCAGTCCAGACTGCTTAGATCAACCATTATGCTGGTCTTTAACCCTGGTATGTGGTGCAGTGTCACATAAATTGGAATAATGGCAGGCTACTTCCAGCTCTGGAGCATCTCTTAACAAAAGAAGCTAGTTGGTTTCTCATTATTGAAAGCTATAGCGAGCAAAGTTTTGATGTCCTTTTTCACCTAGACGATCATTTCTGAAACCTGAAACATACCTGACTGTCCTGAACTCCACCAGTTGCATGTATAATCTCTGCTCTGCCCATAAACACAGATCCTTAATCATAAAGGGAGTCATGTAGGCACCCCTGCCCTCCAGGGACTCATCCATCACTAAAATGGCCTGAGGAAAAGTTGTTAAAATATGTCCACGAAGAAGGTTCACTATTCTAGGGCGGACTTCATCCTGTCTGTGATCTCCACTGGCTTGCCATTCTCTGCTCACCTTTGCCTCGCCTGCTATAAGATGCTCAACCTGAGCCTGAAGAATATTTTAGTTGTTACTGTGCTTTGTTGCTAGAGGTATGTGTGAAGGCCTGCACTCTGGTCTACCTATTGGATCTTACATAACTGTAATTTTGGTTCAGTTTCCAGGAAGAGGTTCTCTTGCTATGGTCTCCTGATATTTTATGAAAATGTATTCTCAGTCCAAAAGCATCTGGAGGCATGGTTAAACCATTGTCTTGGCTTTGTCATGTGAAGCCTCCATTATAAATTATCCTTTGAAACGGGGGTAGGCGTAAGTCCGTCTCCTGGACTGGTGTTATACCACCTTTGTTAGACTCTCTGAAAAGGCCTGGGTGCTGACTAATGTTTTGGAGGACAAGGCACTGAATTGCCAATGGCTCTTTCATATCTACCATCTGGAGTACTTGTGAGGTTTCCTGTCATCTGGCCCTTAGCAATATGAACAGAGAACAAAAAGAAATTGATTCTCCTTTGGGTATTATGGTACCACCCTTGGAAGTACCTCCATATTTATGGACTGTTTTAAAAAAAATACTTGTTGACAGAACCTAAATACGTTTTAGGCCTGAGGTCTTTATGCTTTGTTTTCTCCAGCAAACGTATCTTCTGTAGTAATGTAGATTTCTGGAAACCAGATATCTTCTATTGCGCCCTAGAGAAGCAAAGAGTAGATTTGAGCTACAGTTACAGTGGGTGGTTCCTGGAATTGGTTTAGCGATCAGATGGTAGCTTCTCCAAGAAATGTATTTCTTTTTTTATTGAAAGGATGCTCAGTACCCATTTTTCAGAAGAAATATCGTCCAATTTTGAGGTGCAACAGGAATTTCCCGCGTTCTAATTTAATGAGGAATATCACAAGACTTGCTTCTGGCGGACTGCACTCTATTGGACCTCTCTTCTCTGGGAATTTTGAGCATATCTACTAACCTCCATACTGCTGCAGGTAGCTGTGGAACACTATTTGGGATGGTTGTTGCAAGTAAAGTGGAGGAAAAAACATCTGTCCTCAGGTGGATCTGCTCATTGGGCCACAAAATTCATGAGATCCGTATAGTGAAAAGGGCCCATTGCTTTCGACCCATCCTCACCCACTCTTTTTTAGGTCGAGCATTCGAGACCTCTTGTATTTACTTTAGTATATACTTATTATATACTTATATGTGTATGTACTTTGTGGGCTCTGGAGATCAGCCCTAGGACTTGTCTACTTCCGCTTAGGGACTTTTTTTCTGTTCAACTGCCTCTATTTAACTGTCTTGATAGGAAACGACCAGCAGAGGTCAGTAAAATACCAGAATTGCTTTCTGCTGAGAGAGTGATATGACCACTGAAGGCCCTGATTTTGTATTAAAAACAGAGCTTTGGACTATATCATTTCCCGCTAAAAGGCAATATTTCTCTCCATGTGTTCCCATACCTGGGGTGTCACGCAGTTTGGTGCTTACTTTCCCTCCATGTTAAAGAACAATAGATGTTTCAGCACCGAGGCTAATGTGCTGCACAGCTAAATACATATAAGGTCCCAAAGGCGAGACCGAATGCATTGCAAATGCTTGTTACTAGTATGGCATTAGTGATTTTATTACCTTTCTGAAAGGGGTTAATGGATAGCCCCAGGGTATTTCATTATCGGATGAGATGACCAGGCTTGACATTGTTTGCTAATATGTTTACAACTCTTAAGAAGATGTCGTGTTGGAGAAGTATTAGTTTATCAGCTACAGTGTCACTGCAAGTGTAAATGGTGGTAGGAATTAGGTAAAAATAGAGTTCTTGGTTTGTCTGCATAACGTCAAGAGCCTGTGTGCATTGTGAAACTAACTCACGTGTTTGAAGAGCCTCCCACTAATGAAGAGATGGTAGTCAAAGCTGTTGTGTGGTGGTTTGGCGCTTGCCGCGCAACGCGTAGCGCGCAGGCAAAGACGATGCACCTGCAACAATGCTCGGGTAGCCGGAACTGCCCCCGAGCGGGCACGACCCTTCTTTTATTATGCGCGCCCCGCCCGCCGGCGGGAGCGCGTGGGTGCGTTACATCCGGCGGCGGCCGGCAAACAACTAGACTGTACGCTCATTACATCCCATCCCAACTCAGTCTCTTTTCTTCAGCGGTAGGTTGGTTTCTTCACCACCTGGCATGCGTAGTCTCTTAGCCGGGAGCTGGGTCCGGGGTTCTCTCTCAGTCGGTACCTTGGGTGATCACCCCGGGTAGCACCACGGGACTCCGGTTGCTCTGAGGTACTCGTCACCTTGACACCGGGGTTTCCGGGTGGCGTCTCCGGCCCAGGGTGCTCCGGTCTGGGTGCTGTCGGGGCTGACGGTGGCTCGACGTCCATTGAAGGCTCACCTTGTTCCGTATCGTTTTCCCCTCTGGGGTTTTGGGTGCCTCCTGCTTCCAGGGCGGAGTGAGGCTGCGGTATCTTCTTGAGCCAGGAGATGTTTCTCGTCACTGGCTCGTCTCCTCTTGCCACTGTAATCATGGTCCCCTTCATGTCAACCACTGTCCAGTGGCCTGGTTCGTACCTGGTCTGGAATTTGGTACCTGGCTTCCTGTCCTTCATGAGTACGGAGTCTCCCTTCTGGAGTTCTCTGGGTGCCGCTCTCCGAGGTTTTGCCTTCTTCTCCGCTCCGCGACATCTTCCGCATGATAAGGGGGTGGGGCCCACCCTGGGCAGACAGGGAGCATGTCCCGGCGAACGCCGTTGAACATCAGCGCCCATGGCGTGCACTTGATGGTACTGTGAGGGGTGCCTCTATACTCCCGAAGGAATGATTGCAGGTGGTGTTCAGGGTCTATGGCTTCCATGGTAGCGATCCGTAGTGTTTTGTTGAGAGTCCTCATGAATCTCTCCACCTCCCCGTTGGCTTGAGGCCATTGGGGGGTGATGCGGCGATGCCTTATGCCGTGCTTTTGCATGAGGTCCCGGAACTCGCTCCCGTGGAAAGGGGGCCCATTGTCACTCTTGAGTTCCTCCGGGCATCCGAACATGGCAAACGTCTTCTCCAGTACAGGGGCCACCTGGGAGAACGCGGTGGAGCGAACCACTTCCACCAAAGGATATTTGGAGTGACTGTCGATCATCACTACGGTCGTCCGACCGTCGGGGAAGCTCCCGAAATCGATGCTCACCTTCTCCCACGGCGTTTTCCCATGTTCTTCCGTCTGTATTGGTGCTGGTCTCTCTGCCGCACTGGTCAGCTGGCATGCTGGGCACCTCTTCACCATCTCCTCTACTTGGGTCTCCAGTCCTGGAAACCACACCTTCTCCCGCATCCGAGCCTTCATTCTTTCTACTCCTTGGTGCCCTCCGTGGGCCAATTGGGTCGCTCGGTGTTGCAGGGAGGATGGTATCACTATTCTGGACCCTCTCAGCAAAACTCCTCCTTGTGTCACGCTCAGTTCATTTCTGACCCTCCACATCTTCAGGAGGCTCTCCTTCTCCGGGCCGGCCCAGTCATTAGCCGATTGCAGGAATTGATGCCAGTGGCCTCCTTGGACGGTTGTCTGCACTTTGGACAGCACGGGGTCGCTCTCCACGGCTGCGGCGATGTCCTCTAGTGTCAATGCTTTTGGGCACGTTATCGTGGAAACCATGTCCAGGTGACACTCCAAGGCGTCGATGACTGCTTCTTCTTCTTGATCGTGGGATGGAGTAGGGTGTCTCGAGAGGAAGTCAGCGGGGTTCTTGGCGCCTGGGCGGTAAACTACCTCCATTTCGTATTGCTGGAGCCCGATGGCCCACCTCTCAATCCTCGGGGGAGGGTGCGGTGCCGATCCTCGGAATAGTGGCACCAAAGGTTGGTGATCAGTCACCATCCTGAATGGTTGGCCGCAGATGTAGAGGTGGAAATGGCGGCAAGCCCATCTGATGGCCAGGGCCTCCCTCTCGATTTGTGCGTATCGCCTCTCCGTGGGTGAGAGCGCCTTGCTGGCGTAGGCCAGGGCCGCCCACCTGCCGGGTTCTTGCTCCTGGATTAGTACTGCCCCATAGCCAACAGGGCTGGCATCGACGAGCACTTCCGTTTGTTTGGCCGGGTCGAAGTATACTAGGGTGGTGTGGTCTAGGAGGGCAGCCTTGATTCTTTGGAACGCTGTTTCCTCCAGGGTTCCCCACTTCCACATGGCGTCGGCCCTGGTGAGGTTGCGGAGTGGTTCCGCGATGCTGGCCAAATCGGGGATGAATCGGCCGCAGTATGTGGCCATCCCGAGGAAACTTCTTACTTCAGATACTGTCGCTGGGGCAGGAGCGTCCTTGATCGCTTGGGACTTTCGCGGGTCCACTTGGATTCCTTCCTGGTTGAACAGATACCCGAAGAACTCTATCTGTTTCTGAAAAAGGAGGCACTTCTCTTTGTGTAGCGTGACCCCGTGGTCCCGGAGTCGCTTCAGCGTTGCCCTGAGGTGTCGGTAGTGTTCGTCAGCAGTTTCTGAGTGGATGAGGATGTCGTCACTCACGTTCAACACTCCTGGTAGGCCCGTTAGTATCTCTCTCACTGCGTCTTGAAACACCTCCGCTGCGGACGATATGCCAAAGTTGAGGCGTTTGTATCTCCGTAGGCCCAGGTGGGTACTGAACGTGGTTATGTAACAGCTCTCTTTGGCCAGGGCCAATTGGTGATAGCCTGCGTTCAAGTCTAGTTTAGAAAACCAACGAGACCCGTTGACGTCGGCCACTATGTCGTCCATCGTTGGCGTAATGTGTCGTTCCCGCTTGATGGCCTTGTTGGGTAGGCGCATGTCTATACATAGCCGGATCTTCCCTGGCTGCCTGGGCTTTTCTGCTATCACCATGGGGGATACCCATTGTGTGGGTCCCGAGACCTTTTCAATGACTCCTTGGTCCTCCAGTTTCTGCAGCTCTTGTTCCACTAGTGGCCTGAGGTGGAACAGGATTCTCCTGTGCCGTAGCGCCGTTGGTGGGACCGATGGGTCAATGTGGAGCTTGACGGGTGTCCTTTTGATCCGACCGAGTCCTTGGAATAAGTCTGCGAATTGATCTAGTAGCTCTTTGGTTTGGTTCGCTTGCACACTTCTCGCGAACATTACTAATCCAAGGTCTTCCGCTGCGTGGCTGCTTAGCAGGGTGTCGGCCTCTTGGTTAATGACGTGAATGTCGGCTGTGATTTCACTATCTTCTGATCGTATAGGCACTGTCATCTTGCCCCGAATTGGTAGGGGTGAATCGCTCCCATATGCGAATATCCTTGTTTTGGACGGTTTGAGCTCCGGTTTGGGCTTCAGCCGATTGTATTGTTGGATGCCCATGACATTTACTGACGCGCCGGTGTCAATTACCGCGCATACTTCTGACCCCGCGATCTTTACTGTGCACGTGGGCTGAGGCCTTCTCCGTTTCTTCAGTGCCTGTGTGAATGATACGAGATACGTTTCACCTTCGTCTTCCTCGGTTGATGAGTCTTCGGCTTGGTACGAAGCTCGTTCGTCCTTTCTCCGCCCTTGAGACGATGCTAGGGACATGCTCGATAGCTGCCTTACTAGTTTACGCACTGGCTTGGCTCCTCTGCTCTCCATCCTTGGGCCTTTCCTCCGGCACACCGACGCGAAATGGTTCGGTATTCCACAGTTGGTGCACGTCTTCCCTTGTGCGGGGCATCTGTGGGGTGGGTGTTCCTCATGCCCGCAGTACCCGCACTGACCTCTCGGGGTCTGGGGCGGGTGGTCTCGAGGCCTGTTCTTCCTGTCCCGTGTCGTGATGGCGTCGGTTCTTTCTATTTTGACAATCGCGCTCTTTTCGGTTGTGCGCGTCAGCGCCAGGTCCATTTCTTCAGCTCGCGCGGCTGACAAGTCATGTGACCAGGCCATGACGAGGATGTCGTTCAGAGGGATGTCAGGCTGCCGCAGGATGAGCCCCCGCAGGACTTTGCTACGCACTCCCTGGATCAGCTGGGCCCGAATCTCCTCCACAGCCCTCTCGGCAGTTAGGTGGGTGCTTGCCAGCTCCCTCAGCCTTGCTTGGAATGCGTCGATCGACTCCCCATCGCGTTGTCTCGCCTGCCGTAGTTTGAACCTCTCATAGTCCCTGTTTAGTTGGGGGTCGAAGTGCACGTTGAGCGCGGCTACCGCTGCGTCGTAGTCGGCCGGGCCTCCTGTGCCTGGGAGGTGCTTGAACAGAGTGTATACTTCTTCCCCAGCGTAATGGAGTAGGAGCGAGCGTTTGACAGCTCCCTCCGTCTCTCTGGTGGCTATGAAGTAGTTTTCGAGGCGGCCCAACCACGTTTTCCACCGTGGGGACGCTGTTGTGGGGTCGGCCGCTTCGCTGAACGGGGGCAGGACTCCTGTGGGCGCATGTTGGGTGACGACGCGGATCTGTGCTTGCGGGTTGTCTGGATTGTCTCCCATCCCTGCCTAGACTTGCGTAGCGTGGGCACCGTGCCTACCTTTGGCGTGGCAGGGGCGACCTGTCTCCACTCCCTGGGGGTCGCTGTTGGGATGGGGTCGTGTAGTTGGACCCTGTGACACCCTCTTCCTGGCTTACGTGGCGCTGTGGCACGGCTTGTGTCCCCTGGTTGGCTGGGTGTTGGGGTAGCGCTCTGGTGCGTGCACTGGGCCTGCTGGGCCTGTGTGAGCAGGATGAGGGTGGGGGCTGCTGTCCTTGTGTGTCCCCTCTGGGGCTGGGAAAATTTTCGCCTTACCGGCAGTCTGGATCTGTGGGCGCTTGCGCCGCTGGTGGCCTGGTGCTGCAGAGCCTCGTTGGGGCAGGCGCGTCGTGGGCGGTGGGTGCGTGGTGGCAGACCATGCGGTGCCGGTAGTTGTCGGGGCCAGGTAATCCTCCTGGTTGGTCCGCGATGACATGCAGGGCAGGAGCGTGGATACCGCTCCCCCTCGTCGCCAGTGTTGTGTGGTGGTTTGGCGCTTGCCGCGCAACGCTTAGCGCACAGGCAAAGACGATGCACCTGCAACAATGCTCGGGTAGCCGGAACTGCCCCCGAGCGGGCACGCCCCTTCTTTTATTATGCGCGCCCCGCCCGCCGGCGGGAGCGCGTGGGTGCGTTACATCCGGCGGCGGCCAGCAAACAACTAGACTGTACGCTCATTACAAAAGCATGCATACGTGTTAAAGGTAAGTAATAAACCTTCTCTTCTCCTGCCCTAAATGAGTGTATAGAATAAATTTGGCACTGGGTGTATTGCTGTTTCCCGTTGTTATAGGAAAACAAGAGAAGGGTGCTGTTTTCTTATCATTTTTAGAAGATATTCATGATGCTTAAAGTGGTGGATCGTATTCAGTTTTACACAGGCATTTTAATTTGTAGAACAACGAACCGTAAAGTCAGAAGTTGTCATTTTGTTGCATCACATTTGTAGTTAGAGAAATTCACACATTGATACCATCTTATAAGTATGCTTGATTTCCTTTCTTTAGTTTCACAATTTGCCACAAGACAGAGGTGATTAAAAATACCCTTAACCCTGTGTGGCAAGCGTTCAAGATCCCTGTACGAGCACTTTGTAATGGGGATTTTGACAGGTAAGACCTACTTCTTCTCTTGGAAAAATGTACCTTGTATGTGCTACATATTATAAGCTACTTGAAGAGTATTTCTGTTATCATGTTCTTGGTTTTGTTGTTATACTTAATCCGTTGCCTTGACTTTTCCAGCTGAGAATAATGAACTATACATTTCTTAAGCATTTCTTGTCCATAGATTCAAATGGTTCAGTTGTCTGCCAGCATTAGGAGGGATTCCCTGAATGCTTTCATATATCAGTACATTTCTTTTTAGACTTTCACGATCTTTAGCAATCAGAAAGCTTACCTCTTATAATCATTTTGTTTAGGCTACACTCCCCGATCCCGCTGGTGCTATATCATATTCCTTTTTTCATGGTCATGGGAGGATCTCTGTAGTCATTACCATTTTCTCAGTCCTTTTAGGTTATATTTTTTCATGTTTCAGTAAGTGTTGGAAAGTGCTCCTTTTGGCACGGGTACTTCCCACTTATTGCCTGACTCTGAATGCAACTTTGACTGAATGTGCACTGGGTCCCTGCTAGTCAGGTTCCCAGTGCCTGTGTTCTTTCCCAAAACTGTATCTTTGTTTCCACAATTTGCACACCTCTGGCTCACATATAAGTCCCTTGTAAAAGTGGTCCCAAGGGCAATGTGACCAGAGAGTGTCTCTAAGGGCTGCAGCATTTATTATGCCACACTAAGAGACCCCTCACCAAACACATGCACACTGCCACTGCAGCCTGCATGTTTTGGTGCAAATAAAAGTGAAGAGTCGGCCTGACACACATCCCTGTGTGACTGACCTGCAAGCACTGCCAGAGGCATAGGTAAGTGATCCCTACAACAGGCCTTATAGCCCTGAGGCAGAGTGCACTATACCTCTGGTGAGGGGATATCTGCATGAGCAGATATGCCCCTATAGTGTTTAAGTCTATTCTTAGACATTATAAGTGCATTGTGAAACCATACCGAGTACATTTGCGGGGAGCTTGTCAATACGAGTTCCAGAGCTCCATGATGGCTTCACCGAATCCTAAGCCAAGATGTTTGGTACCCAACATCTCAGATGAATGCGCAACACACTGATGCCAGTGTTGGGTTCATTAATAAATGCACTCAGAGGGCACCTCAGAGGTGCTCCCTGAAAACCTAACCAACCACTCGTGTGTAGCTGACTGGTCTGCACCAACCTGCCACTTCCAGATGTTTCTGACCCCCTGACCTGGGAGCCTTGTGATCTCGTGGGTCAGAAACATAGCCTGCTCTGGGTAGAGGTGCTTCACACCTACCCCCAGGCAGGTACAGCACTCAAGGGCGGTGAGCCTCAAAGGCTTACTTCCCTTTGTTATGCTAGCCAGAGCCTCTCCAGCTAGTAGAGATGCCTGCCCCCTTACCAAGCACCACTTTTGGCTTCAAGGTCGGTGGAAAAATTAGTAATCAGGAGAGGTGTGTCCCCTCTCAGCCAGGACCACCCCTAAGGTGTCCTGAGCTGAAGTTACTCCCTCCTTTGAAAATCCTCCATATTGGTTTTGGGGATTTTAGCCAATAGGATTAGGGCTATACCCCCTCCCCAAAAGGAGTGGACATACAAAGGGTGTAGTCAACCTAAAGGTAAGTAGCCCAGTGGCTCCTACCTGCCAGTACCTGTACCGCCCCTAAATTGAGTATTTAGGGGCATCCCTCAACTTTGATCCTGAGATTTCTGGTGACCTAAAGAAGAAGAAGGAAAGAAGAGCCATGCAGCAGTGCAGCAGTGAAGACTCCAGACGACAACTGACTTGGCCCCAGCCCTACCAGATTGTCTGCAGCCCTCGAAGAAACCTGCTCCGAAACTTGTCCTGCAGGCCCAGCAACCTCCACAACCATGGGAGGACTGCCTGCCTTCCCTAAAGACCAAGAACTCCAGAGGATAGCAGTCCTGTCCACAAATAAACCAACAAGAAGAGCTCCAGTGCCCTGCTGAACTGCACAACCAGCTCTCCGGGCCTACCTCTGCGCCTGACTCCTTTGGCCTGCGTCCAAGTGGCCACAAGTGCTAAGAAGGTTCCCCAGCAGTCCTGAGCTTGAGTCCATCCCAGAGTGATCTCTACTGGGCAAATAACGGGCAAATTCCCCAGTAATTGGAAGAAGGCTTCTATCCTTCCCTTATTGAAAAAACCCACCCTGGACCCTACCGATCCAAATAATTATAGGCCAATCTCAAGACTCCCGCTTCCCGCCAAGATTATTGAAAAGGCCATGAACTTTCAGCTCAGCACATTTCTGCTATCTAACAATCTACTCGATTCATCGCAATACGGGTTTAGAGCAGAACACAGTACTGAACTGGCCCTAATCAAATCCACAGAGGAGGTGCGAGAGGCGTTGGACAGAGGAGGAAAGGCGATTCTGATTATGTTAGATCTGACAGCAGCCTTCGACACCGTCCATCATGAAGTTCTTATGGACCGGTTGTCTGAAGTAGGAGTTCACGGTGCAGCTTGGAACCTTCTACAGTCCTTCCTCTCTGGAAGAACGCAAACAGTGGACCTGGACAATCATAGGTCAAAGCCTTTCTGCCTCCCGTGTGGGGTGCCACAGGGCTCATCGATAAGCCCGACACTTTTTAATGTGTATGTGATCTCTTTGGCGGGCCTAATTAAATCCTACGGCTTCCAAACCACCTCCTATGCAGACGACACGCAAATAGTGTTGTCAATTAGAGATGGGGAAGAGAAGGAAACAGGAGCTCGCTTTCATGATTGCATGAGGGCCATCTCAGGATGGATGTCGTCCAATTGCCTGAAACTAAATTCAGGCAAAACAGAGGTTATTATGTTTGGAAACAACCCTAACCTATGGACGCCAATTTGGTGGCCTGCAGAGCTGGGCCTCTGCCCTTCTCCCACCAGGAAAGCAAAAACCTGGGGGTGATTATGGACAATAAGCTCTCTTTTGGCGATCACATAAGCTCGGTGGTCTCGACATGTTTTTTAATCCTGAGAATCATTAGGAAAATAAAGTTCTTTCTTCCGGAGAGCAGTCTCAGGACAGTGATCACGGCCCTTATTATGGCACGGATTGACTACTGTAACAGTCTATATTTAAATGCCCAAAAACAGCATGTTAACAGGCTTCAAATTGCACAGAATGCTGCAGCCAGAATGCTAACAGGTATTCCCAAATTCGTCTCTGTAAAGAAGGAGCTAAAACAGTTACACTGGCTCCCTGTGAAGCTAAGGGTACGCTTTAAAGCGCTCTGCACTGTCTTTAAAGCCCTCAATGGAATTGGCCCCAACCATTTGAGGCAAAAATTTAAATGGTACGTCCCCGCAAGGAACCTTCGGTCCACAGGGCGAAACTAGTCCTAGTTCCTCCGATCAAAAGGCTAGCTGGGGGGCAGAAGTTTCATCACCTGTGCCTCTAAGGCATGGAATGAGCTTCCACCCCATTTGAGGAATTCAGCAGATCTCCTTTCCTTTAGAAGGGGGCTGAAAACATGGCTTTTCTCACAGTAAAATCTCTATCACTGACGACCAGCAGGTATGCTCAGCGCCAGGACACCCTTGGGTAACCGTGCGCTATATAAACTCAGATAACATAACATAACATACTGGACTCCACTGCGATGCCTACAGCCTCAAAACAAAGGGCCCTCTAACCGTGACCAGCCCTGGGAAGGATCTTCCGCCCTCAAAGGACAACCCTGCACCCGCAGCCCCCTGGCCTTGGGGAGCCTGACCGACAGTGCCCAGGTGCCCTTTACCATTCCAACTTACCTCTAGAGCCACCTGTTCCTTTCGTCCAGCCTCCTGGTCCGAGCCTACAGACTTTGTCCAAGATCTTCAATCTCCATTGCTTTGTATCGGGCTCCCAACTCTGTGTTGGCAACCTGCACCTGGCCGCCTCTGTGCTGCTGCATGTGTGTGTTTGGTGCTTCCTCATGGCCCCCCCAGTGCTGGTCCTAACCCCCAGAGATTGACCCCCAACTCCGATTTTACGAAATTATTTTTTGCTTGAGTGTGTACAACAAATGCTTAACACAACCCTCTGATAAGCCTAATTTCTCGAACACCCTACCACAAAAGAGAGCATTTAGTATTATCTACTTTAGCCTCTGTAAAGCCTCTGGGGATCCACTGGACTCTGTGCACACTATATCTTACTTTGGTATAGTATAAACAGAGCCAGCTTCCTAAAGTAAGTTTTTTAATCTGTGGTTAGTTTTTAAAACTGCTTTTTGATCATTTCATAATTGCTACTTGCTGGTATTGTAGCATTCTTTTCTCATTTTTTATTTTCCTACATATGATTAATCTTGTTTTGATTCTTCTCTCAAGACCTAGGACTTGTTCTTATAGTCAATACTATCCCAGGGCAGATGCTGGCAAACAACTTATTTTAGTGCAATGTTGTGCTTCACCATGGCCCTCAAGGATATAAAGCCTGAATGATGTTGCATTTATTCTATGCGTCTGAAGCGCAAACATTAGAGATGAAGAACCTAAGATTGCTTGGGTGCTCCAGTTTCTTGTCATGATGAGGAGAAGGATGATGCTATAGTTTTGCTGCATCTGTTCAATCAGTTTGTGATTCAGTTGTGTGATTCACTTAACAGTTTTTCATTATAGTTATCAAAAGTTAACAATCTGATAGAGACATCTAGCCACAGATTCCTTATCTTAGAATCCTTCCAAGATGCCAGTCTGGATCTTGAAATGTTCTCAGCAGTACCTCCGCGCGTCGGCAGAGGACTTCGAGTGACTCCATAGCGACGTCATCTCCCGGATGTGATGTCAAAGGAGTCCATATAAGCCCTCTCCCCACGTGCCGACATCAGTTCCTTATTTTCCGCGCTAACACGCGGATCCGCACTGCAGTTCCTCTGGCTGTTTTCAGCCTACTTGATGTCTCCCATTGACGAAGCAGTGTGCTTTTCTTCGATGTCCTCAGGGTTCAAGTCTTGTGAGTCCTGTGATCGACAAATGTCCGCCACGGATCCTCACTTGATTTGTATGTGGTTTCTGTGTTAGCACTGCGACTGCAGTACAGGAGTGAGAACAATCAGTAGCTTTTTTGCCTATTGGTTCACCAACTGGTTTGTCTAAACTCTTCCTTGCCCCCATATTTGGATGCAGCAAACAATTGAAAACAATTAGATAAAATGTTTAGATAAGATTGACCAGAAAATCAACCAAAAAAAGGCACTCAATCAAACAGAATGTCTCCCAGTGGACCAAGCAGGACATCAGGATTGATTATTAAACACACCTAATCATTTAAACAGCCTATACAATAAATAAGCAAATGTTAAAAACACAGGTGAGGAAGCCTCAACAACTTGAACACAACACTAGGCCAGCAGTGATGAACTGCCCATAGAGGGGCGTTAAAGAATTTCTGGCCCTAGCTATATCAATACCTCAATACCTCAGTGATTCTAGTTATATCGGTACCTCAGTGTTTCTAGTGTGGGGCCAAGGGGTAGGCCTTTCCCCAGCTCTTCCTGGCGCTACGGGCGGCATGTAGGGAGATGCAGTGCTAGAAGCGTGTTGGCAGGTGCCTCCCTCTGAAGTCAGCTGTGGGCAGATTTGTGTGGTGTACCCTGGGGCAGCGAGTCCCACCAGGGAAATAGCGAGCAAATGAAGAACGGGCAGCCAGAACCTGTGAGCGCGTCAATTAGTTAATCAACCCTTTTAACTATTACTACTGATTCTTGACATAAATGTAACTTTGGCAGTTAGCATAAGGTTTTTCTACTTCCCATGGATACGTCTCCCGATTTCCTTTTTGAACTACTCCCGTTTTTTCTGATTTCTCCTCTGGCGCTGAGATTAGGCATTAGATGACCCTCAAAAGAATTTTAGAACACACTACATCGCTTAATGCACCCTCCCCACTGTGCCCATCACTATGCACACGAGCCAAATGGTGTCTACTTGTTGATGCTTATGGGTGACTATTTGTTCCCAGGTAACTCCTCCGTGAACCTTTTACCTGTGCCCATCACTTCCGTACAGTTTAACAATATACTTCAGGAGTTTGCCTGAAGCCGCGGACCTCCGGGGTCATGGCGCCGGGAGTCATAGCATCCACCTCCTTTCTGGGATTACTGGACTTTTGCCAATGCTCGAGTAGCTGTCTTTCCTCCTCTCTATGGCCGGCGCCTCACAGTATCTCACTTTTGGGGTGTTGCGATAGCTCCAGAAGGCAAAGCCACAGGCAGTGTCCATGGCCAAGTCCCCAATGGCTGGATTACTAAAGGCAGGGCTCAGGACCAAGCACGCGGGGTGCTGATGGGCAGAATGGGAGGGTCCAGGGAGGCCACAACAAGAGGGTCAGCAGATCTCTTATAGACCCCCTAAGGCAGCAAGGCCCCCCTAGTTTTCATCGTCCTCTGAGCCAAAAAAAGGGGGGGATTACCTACATTTAGGAACACATTATATGGGTAGCGAGAAGCAGTTCCATGCTGCAGCCAGCAGGAGGGGGTCCAGCAATGGTGCCCCGATCTCTGGGGGGCACCAGGACACCAGGAGCGGGCACCGGGGATGGGTGGTCACAAGTGAGGCCCAGATTAGGCCAGGTGTTATGAGATAGGCCTCAGCATTCCTGGAAAGCTCCACCGGCCACACCATCAATCTGGGATCCTCCCCGCGTACTCACAGGCCGCGCTGCGTCCCAGGAGACAAGGCCTGCAGCCGGCTGGGCCCTAATTAGCAAGCGGGACCTAAGACTGCATATAGGCAATGCCGCAGGGTGGAAGGAGAATGTCTGGGAGGCCAGATGCCGCCTCCAGGGAGGGCCGGCAGGGTCTCCAGTGAAGTCAGCACTCCACCAGTCTGGTGGGTGGAAGCAGCTGCGGTACAAGGCACCTCAAGCCGCATCTCAAGCTGCAGCACCGGGCTCACTGTCTGCCCGGCCGTGCGGGTGCCGACTTCCTGGTAGAGGCCTCATGCATGTTTTTAGCAATTGCTACTGTCAGAAGCCTGGAAGCAGTTCTCGAGGAGTAGGGTTACGACTTTCAAAAAAATTCCAATGCATTCTGGAGGATGGGGATGTTTGGATTGGGTTGAACAAGCACTCTCCCACTCCTTTTGAATCATGGGCTCACTCATTGTGGCCGAAGCTGCTCTCCAGAGCTTCAGAGAGATCCGGTTTTCATCTTCAGGCTGACATTTCCAATGTTGTGATTTAAATCTCTAGGAAACCTAATATAGTTCATCATTGAGACAAAAGCTTGTCTCTAAGCAAGACTGAAACTCGAGTACATTGCCTATTCTGCAACTCACCCACCAGCTTGGTCCACATGCTGGCATCTACTGTTCATCTATCATGAAATCAGCATTGTGAGCCTATATGCTTGTGGCAAAGTGTGTGAATTTCCTGAAGTCTATTGGAAGAGAAAGGCTTGTCAGAATGTGGACATTCACATCTGCATGGATGATACTGTCACAGTGGATGAATAGCTAATTCTGGACACTGTTGTCTCATTTCATTCTCCCATTCCAAAGGACAGATCTCAGGTCCAGGATGTGGTGAAAGAAGAAAAGTAGGCATTCAATATAAGGGTTTCATTTCGCTAGTTGCTTCTTTGTCTGTTGTGGCTGTCCTTCATTTGCTAGCCACAATCCATTTCTTTCTGCTCTTGCTTTTTGTTATTTCATTGTCCTGCATGTCTTCCCTTCTTTTAGTTAGAAAGGAGATTTTTGGTCTCTTGCTAGGTTTGCCTGTTTCACTGCTGTTCCTATGCTTATAACAGATTTCTGAAGGATACAAGAAATACTTTTGTTCTGAGGAAGAAAGAAATGGGTGCTGTAAATGTAACCGGCAGACTGTCCTCCTTTTGGATTCAGCTCTGAGGCATCTATGCACTTCTACCTTGAGCATGGATGTGGGCCACCAGATATGTCTTGCTCCTTTTACCTCTCCCAAGAGGTATACAAAATGGACTTGGCCTTTCATTTTATAGCATTGTGCTCCTTTCCATTTACCACAGGTGAGCAGTTGACATTGTGCACTCTTAGTGCCTTATGGATTGATCTCTGCTTAGTATTATTTCATCCAAGGATGGGTAATTCCAAAGGACTAGAGAGCTCTTCTCCTAAACATAGGTTGTAGTTTGTGTGACAGGTTCAGATTTATATTTTCATTTCAGACTACCTTGGCTGGGCTCATGAAGCAAACTACCTCTGTTCAAGTAAAGATACCCTCCCATCTATTTGCTAGGATGACTGTTAGAACCCTCTGACCTTATTGGTTGTGAAACAGTGAATTCCAAGCTTCTACGTTTCCCTTCTTCTCATGTTTCCCTCACTGGTGTCATTAGAACTACTGGTGGGGTATAGAGGTTTTAATACAGAGTCGCTGCACTTGAGGAACTAGTGTCTGCCACCTTTTCAACCTTTTCTTGCCAAATGAATCTTTCAATAGGTATCCCATGCACAGACATCCGTTTTTGGCTCTGGAAATGTGATTGTGCGTGAGCAACTAACCTGAAAAAAGCATATTTTTATATTCAACTCTGGCCCCTGAAAAGGCTTCTAAAATTCATGGTGGGAGTTATCATCTTGTAGTACATAGTGCCTCTCTTTGTGTTGACTGTTATATTGTGTCTTCACCAAAGTCATAACCAGGGCTGTTCTCCATTTCCATCTGCAGAAGGTACACTTTCACTTCCTGAAGAAATTGGCTGATCTGATAGAGACTTCTAGCCACAGACTCCTTACCTTTGAATTTTCCCAGGCTTCAGACTGGATCCAGAAGATTTTTCGTGAGCAGTACACCTGCACTCTTGTTGGTGGCTTCGGTCGGCTCCGTGAGTCTGCACCTGTGGCGTCAGTGCCAGAAGTGACCTATATAGGTGCCACCTCGGTGCCCTGAGGTTAGTTCTTTTCTTTCCATGAGAGCCAGCACTGATTCAATAAAAGAGCTACCCCTCTGTCAGTTTTTGACAGGATTTTTGAGACATTTTGTCAACTTTTTTTGAGGTTTTTTTCCCTCCTTTTGTGTCATGGATGTCATTGAGGAAAAAAGGTTTCAAACCCTGTCGCGCATGTCACTGCGTCATGTCGGTGACAGACTCACACCTCGTTTGTTTGTGGTGTCTGGAGCGCAACCACACCTCCAAGTTATGCTCTTATTGCCGGGCCATGGTGCCGAAGGTTTTGAGGGAATGGTCCCTGAAGCTGCTAGCGGCCCAGTAGGCGACTCTGTGGAATGCATGGTCTCAGCCGAGAGGAAGTTCCTGGGACTGTTCTAGGAGTCCAAAGTCCTCTTCGTCCCCCTCGAAATCATCAGGGAATTCAGGTAAGACGCACATAAAACACAAGAAGTCAAAGTGCGCTTCAACTTCTCCTCGTCTGTCAGCTGACGTGACAAAAGAGCATCGGCGTTCAAGGCCTGGTTCCTCAAAACCTGCACCTGTCCTGCGATACCCTAGCTTTCCGGGAGCCGGAGTGACCCCCGCTCAAATTATTTAGTTTTATGAGGCCATGTGTCCCATATTTGGGTTGTCCGACCCCTCTGGCGCACCTTTGAGCCCTGCAGGGTCATAGTGGGCACCATCTGGTTCTGCGCCGACAGCTCTGGCCCCCATGGGCCCCCATGGATCCGGTCATGGATCCAGACAGGTGTTGGTCACACCACTCCTTCCCTGGCGCTGACCCTAATGCCGATGCTCCCGGCACCAACCAGAGGCACCAGCCCCATTGTGATTCCCAAATTCGACATGGAGCAGCGTCGACCAACGCTGTTTCCGGTGCCAACAGGACCCCTGTGTCCTTGGTCAGAGCCTGAGCCCTATTCCGAAGGGCTATGCCTTGGTGGGAATGGGAGGGGTCGCTGGACCCTTTAGAATACCAGCCTTATGGTCAGGATATGGACTGGTGTGAGGAACTGGATGATGCCAGCAGAGTGGATACGTCTTCAGATACCGGCATGATTTCTCCACCTACCATGGCTACAAAGGAAGGAGCTACATACGCAATGGTGGTGTGGAGGGCGGCTGAGGTCCTGGACCTTCAGTTACCCTCAGTGGCAGTCAATACTAACATCTTGAACTAGGTGCTGTAACCGCTCTGAACCCCTAATCCCATTCAACGAAGCCCTTACTGACGTCCTTCTGGGGGCCTGGTGCAAATCCAGCACAGGTGCTCCTGTGACTAGGACGATTGCCCACAACAACCGCCCCACTCCAAGGGAACCAAATGTGCTCACCCAACACCCTAACCCGGAGAGCTTGGTGCTCCAAGCTTCCACTTCCCATTGTGTGTTCCCTGCCACTCCCCTGGACAAGGAATCCAACAGGCAGGACAGCTTGGGGAAGAAAAGGTTTTCTTCCGTCAGTCTTGCATTGCATGCTTATTGAGCCGTTATTCCCACACGCTGTGGAAAACAGTTGCGCAAGTGCTGCAACAGACCCCGGAGGAGGCCCTAGCCATTCTCTCCCAAGGAGTCACAGATGCGAGGGATGCAACCAAGTTCACTATACGCTGTGGATTGGACACGACTGGCTCGCTGGGCAGATTGGTTTCATCGACAGTAGCCCTCAAACGCCACTTCTGGCTGAGAACATCTGGCTTTTCAGGGGATGTCCAGGCTTTGCTCATGGACATGCCCTTCGATGGCACCCGTCTCTTTTGAGACAAGGCAAACACGGCGCCAGAGAGCTTTAAGACTTGCAGGCTACGTTCAGGTCCTTGGGCCTCTCAGCTGCCCCACATCATCCCCAGTCTGCCTTTCGCTCCTTTCGGAAGGGCCTTTCAACCACGCCAACCATATCCCAGCCACTGAGCCGTACTAGCTTCCCAGCCTGTGCATTGATGAGGGCGCAGTTCCTACCAGCCTCATGGGTCGGGTAGCCAGTGGTCTGTTCCAACCACCTCCCCCCCCAGCAGCTGAAGCCTCCAAACCTTCCTAATCTTACCTTTTAGATCATGGGAGTCCAGTTGGTGGCAGGACCTGCAATCATCTCCACCAATGGCAGTCCCTAACATCGGACAGGTGGGCTTTGCAGTTTGTCTGAAGGGTCTACTCCTTCCCCCTCGAGACTACCCCTGCCTCCATGCCACCATCTTATGACCAGCTGATCACTTGTCCCTCCTCCAAAAGGAAGTCATGGCTCTTTTGGCCAAGGGAGCCATAGAGAAGGTTCCGGTGCCAGAGGTAGGCTGTGGTTACGATTCTGGTAACTTTCTGGGTCCCAGAAAGTACAAGGGTCTTCATCCTACCCTAGATCTCAGAGCCCTCAACTACTTCATCAAAAAGGAGAAGTTCAAGATGCTCACATTGGCTCAGGTCTTGTCTACCCTGGACCCAGGAGACTGGATGATAGCATTGGACATGCACAGCACCTATTTTCACATCCCTGTCCTGCCTGCCCATCGGCGCTACCTGCGGTTTACGGTAGGCCATGAGCATTTTCAATTCACTGCGCTCTATTTTGGCCTAACCAGCCCTCCTCAGGTGTTCACCATGGTGATAGCAGTGTTTTCAGCTCATCTGCACAGGTCAGGCGTGCCATTCTTCCCGTATCTCGATGACTGGCTGCTGAATGCGGGCCCACCCCAGGCTATCGTCTCCCACTTCCAGACTACGGCGACACTCCTGCATTTATTGGGGTTCACTATCAACATGCTGAAGTCACACTTGACTCCCTCTCAGACGCTCCCTTTCATTAGAGCTGTTTTTGACACAGTGCAGTTTCAGGCTTATCCTCCTGAGTGGTGAGGTCAGTATATTCAAGTTATGCTACCGATATTTCAACCTCTATCCTAGGTTTCGGTGAGACTGACTCTGAGGCTGCTGCACCTCATGGCCTCCTGCATCCTGCTGGTGACACATGATAGATGGCATATGCGGGCTCTGCAGTGGGACCTGTAGTCCCAGTGGGCGCAGCATCAGGGGAATCCCTCCAACATGGGGGTTGGGGGATAGGGGTGCATTAAGAAGACCCCCTGGTTTTTAAAGTGAAGGTAAAAAAGTAAATAATTCACAAATATCAGCTATGGCTTAGAAACTGCATAATAAGGTTTTAATGTGTAATCCCAACAGAACCCGACTGCCACTGGACCTGCAGAACAATACATTCAAATACTTTATGGGAGTGAACTCATTAATTGTCCATATGTTATTAGCCACTGAATTTCTTCAGTTCAGATAATGTATAATATCAAGGATGACCAAATGGACTCACTCTGGATTCAATCACTTCTTTATTCGTTTATTTTATCACCAATTAAAAGAACAACCAGCTTATTTTGTTGTTGAAATTCTTCAGAGCTGCAATAATTTACATAAAAACAGTTTTAATGACATTTTATATACTACAGTAAACACTACTTTGTTTTACCTAATGAGTTTTCAATCTAAGTTTTTATACTCACTCATTTAACATGTATGTGCCAAAGAAAACCTTTTTTCCATTATATTTCTATATTTCCAACATGCAAATTGTTCCTTAAATCTCATGATTTAATACGGAATGGCAGTAGAAGATGGAGGATATTGACATATATAGTATGTTTTATCCTGAGTGTTTTTCGACCAATCCTTCTACTTACCTATAAATATGATTTAAGCTGTGCTGTCAAAAGTTCTCGTGAACTCCTCCACTGTATATAGCTTTTATGTGAATTCTTTCAATCAGTAACAAGTATTTTATAGTCCGGTGCAATCCCTCTTGCAAGTTTAAATAAAATATTCATATGTATGTCTACACAAATTTTGTAACATTGTTGACCGCTTACAGATAGCTACATACAAGTAAAACTCCTAGTATATGTACAGTACTGTACCAGTATCACATTAATACAGTGGGTACAAATTAAACTAATCTTTTCTTCCCTTCTTCCAAGCGCTAGCTCACACATTCTCAGGATTCGTGTAAAGGGCCCCATGGGGGGCGATTCTATTGATTTGTTTAATATCTACGTGAGGGGGACCAAAGGGGGGAGACCTTCGCCAACACTGACGCATTTGGAAGAGAGCCTAGCCAGGTGCCCAACCTACTCGAGACCAATAGTAGCAGGCGACCTTAACACCACTTTCGAGCTCCTCAATAAAGAGAATTTAACAGGCACGCAAGATGACGACCGTAAATCGGCTGTCCCTTCCTCAGATCTCCCCCCATTCAAAAGATGGATGCAGTTGGCGCTCCAAGTGAACACCCTAAACGTAGAATACGGGCTGGGGGCTGTAAACAGAAGAACTCCTTCCGGTAGACAGGGCGCAAACATGTTTAATAGAGTTAGCGGCCCATCCCGTATCGATTACATCCTTCTTGACGAGAGGCTCTGGAGAGATCTGGTCAACATGCATGTGGGTGTCACAACCGACAGTGACCACAATCCTCTCTGCCTTAGCATGAAGCCTCTATGGGATGTTATCTCTAATCCCATGAGAAACCTACCCCTGAGTTATGCCAAGGAGGTCTATCCATCCAATGATAGGCGATCACTCAAATGGCGGAAGATGGTTCTGCACGAAAATAAGATTAAGGGCATGCAGCGTGATTTGGCAGTGGGCACTCTCGAGCTTCAGTCTTTGGCTGCAAGCACTGGTGGAACGGCTGAAGTAGTCACCGCCCACTCTCGTATCTTTGACCGACTCAGCTCATACTTTGTAGTACTGAGGACAGACCGAAGGCCCAGCACTTCGACAGGGAAAACGTCCTTCTGGTACACAAGGGACTGCAGACAGGAGCGCTTAATCTTAGCCTCAGCCATCAAAGCCAAAGATACTGCCATAATCAAAGCCTCTAGGAAGCGCTACAGAGCAACTCTGCATCATTCGAGAAGGGCGTGGGACAAATCCTAATGGCAGCAATTAACGGAAGCATTTGCTGAGAAAGATTCCAAATCATTTTGGTCCTTAGTCACTTGGGGCAACAAATCAGGGGCCCAATCACCCCCCACTCACATCACAGGCCAGGCGTGGTATGACCACTTTTGGAAGCTCTATTCAGACCCTGGGGACACGCCTCTAATGGAGTTGGTTGCTTTCTATAGCCAACCTTCAAATGATGAATTTTTTACTTTGGGCGAGATTGAGGCCTCTATAGGCCGAATAATCCAGTCCAAAGCTGCAGGGCCTGATGGTATCCCGAGGGATCTATTTTTATCAGACATTTCAAGCTGGGCTTGCTATATTTTACTTTTGTCAAACGCTGTAGCTAGCGGTGCCCCAGTCCCAGGGTCATGGAAGGGGGCAGAGGTGGTTCCAATCTATAAAAAAAAAGACAGAGAAGAGCCTTCCAATGACAGGCCTATTAGCCGATCGACACCCTTCAAAAGATTTTCTGTAGAGCCCTCTTGCAGAAGATCCAGTTGTGGGCAGATGGCAACACAGTTTTATCCCAATATCAGGCTGGTTTTAGGGAAAAGATGGGGACAATCGACCAGGTATTTTGCCTCCTGCTTCTTTATTGAAAAGTTGTAGTGATTGGCAAGGGCAGCCTTTACTTAGCTTTTATTGATATAAAGACTGCTTTCGATTTATTGCCCAGGTACAAACGTTGGCACGTACTTAAACGTATGGGCATCCCGCCATCTATCCTTAGCTTGGTAGTCCGATTGCATGAAGGCAATTACGCACAGATTAGTTAGGGGTCACAGGGGCAACTCACCGAGCGCATTCCAGTTAGTAGGGAAGTTCGTCAAGGTTGTGTTTTGGCACCCACCCTATTCTCTCTGTATATGAACGGAGTGGTTAGCTTTTTGCAACAAGAACCTGCCGATGCACCAACCTTGTGGGTAAGATAAAGCACCAACCCTCTTGTTCGCAGACGATACCCTGCTGGTGTCGAAGACCCCGGCAGGGTTACAGCTTCTACTCAACAGATTCCATCTCTTCTGCAACACTAGGGATTTGGTTATTAACACCACAAAAACCAAATTCATGGTCTTTAACCCCACAAGTCTTATAAAGGCAACCCAACGTTAGGAGGGACCCCTTTGGAAAGAGTCAGTACTTTCGATTATCTAGGTGTTCGTCTCTTAGACAAAATGACATGGAAGCCCACTTAACTAAGATGCTACTGGGCCACAAGCGAGTCATGGGGGCTCTATGAAAGGAACATCGCTCATCACACAGCAGACCCATAGCCGCTGCCCTGCAGGTCTACGATTCAAAAGCAGTCAGCACAGCTCTGTACGGTGCAGAGCTGTGGGGATTTGATAAGGTACCCAAGCACAGCAGATCAGAGCATAAGTTCCTACGGAACCTTGTGATGTTGCCCCAAAGTACCCCGCTCACTCCCCTAATGCTTGATATGGGCAGGTGCTCTATTGGCGATGAAGCGAGGCTCCGCCCGTTGCTTTTCTGGGCTCGCATTAGGAGGACCCCAGAGCTTCTGCCCTACACGGAAGCAATCAGAGGTCATCCTTCTAGATACGTGTAACAAGGTAGGGTGCATTAGAAATGTTAGAAAACTGGTGTCCGATAAAGGGCTTTAGGCCCTATGGGAAAAACAAGATCCTCCCTTGCCCCAAAAAGAGGTACTAAAACAACATTAATGGGAATGGGTTGAACAACAAGAGTTTATCAAGCCCAATCAGGGGAAACTCACTATAGAATTCCATCTCCCTAAACAGACCAAACTATTGGAACCCTACTTAGATCTAATCCAGGTCCCCCAGGACAGGATGTTATATATCTTTTTTAGGTTTGGCACCCTCCCCGTTGGCGAGGTAACAGCCAGGTGGCATTCAAATGACCCAAGCCCGAGTAATTGCCCAGGTTGCAAGGCACCAGTGGAGTCCGTTGCTCATGCCATGTTTGCATGCCCGGCTTATGTACAGCCCAGGTCTAAATGGCTAAAACCGATCTGCCGGCAATTGGGCACACGGAACCATCAGGAAGCCCTGCGTATCTTAAAATCAGATCCCAGACCACTTTTTGCCTGTGGAGTGGCTAAGTTCTTAAGCCACAGGTGGGGCATTAGGAGGAAGGCCCTAACAAGAGAACCACAGTAATCAGCAGGATGGTCTCTAGACCAAGCTGCCCAAGGGCTTATTAGTTTATCTACCCACGAAATTCTCAATTCCCTCAGACGCAATGCACATGCACTTTACTGTAAATTGTTACCCCGTAATTCGCCATGAGAGGGTCCAAAAGGAAAATAATACGATCGCCGGGTACGAAGATCAACTTAGCACATTTTAATTGTTGTAATACTACGATGGTTCTTCTTTCTCACTGACATTGTTTTAAGTATACTTTAACCTTCGTAATAACTGGATAGTTGTTTTTAACACCCATATTTAAATCTTCCATCTTTTTAATTGCTGTAGCTTAAAACCAAATGAATTTTAACTCTTATTGTAAGAATGAGTCTGTACGACAAACTGTTTCCAATTGGTTCATGATGAATGGGCATGCTAGTCTTTCATTGACTTACAATCTGGATCGCCTTCCATCTGAGGTGTCGTATGTAGCGTCACCATGCGCTTCAAGTAACTATCGTACGCTGTTCTAAAATGACATCTTGTTACAGGAAGCAGGATGTAGAAACTATACTGTTGTGGAAGGAAGAACCTGTACGCCTATTGTGATTTGTGTTGCACAAACTGCCCATTCTTATGTTTTTATCTGTATCTTAACTGTCGTGTAGTTCCTATATTGCCCATACAGGACCTGCGCGTTCGGATAACATAAACTGCGGGTTTGGTGGCAGACTGACTCTGAGCACCCCCACCGAGAAATGTTAGCCTGTTTGCATAAGCTAGTTCACAGTGCCACTAGTGTCTCCTCTTATCGGGGCGAGATTAGTTTCTGGCAACCTCAGAACATGACAACCCTGATCCCTCAAGATCGTGGAAACAATGTACTACTATTCGCTCAGTCACTCGTGCTTACTTCTTTTTTCTCAGAGATACACAGAATAAACAGCCTGGGCGTTTCAATAAGGATTTATTGAACAGTTGTTATTCTCGTGTAAAATATATGAGCTGCAACAACCATTAGACAGTAGCAGAGATATATGATTAGCAGTACAATGAATATAAATGGATAGTACAGTTTTTCCATCTTGCAATAAGCATGAATAAATACATGAATATAAAATGCATTGATAAAAGAAAGTGCGTACTCCTACGATGCCTATCTAGATGTACCTAAATGTACCTAGCATGTGAGTAGGTGTGAAGCCAAGAACCCCTCTAGGACTTAGTCGAACCTCATTACCTGAAGTGTGAGAATGTAGGAGCCCTTCTTGGTCTCGAGTTGGACACCCCGCAAGGGATGTTCAGACCACTGTCAGCTGGAGCGTCTGCATGCAGGAGCCTCAGCGTCTCTGGTCAGTGTGTCGGCCTGGAAGTCTCGGTTCCCTCTAACTACTGATAGCAAGAGGTGCTGTATTTATACAGAAAAGTATTTAGAGTCCCTTTGTCCCTTGTTCTTGTGTTAGCCATTGTTGGGTATGAGGATGATGTATGGGATGAACCTTGTGCGTAGATATTAGGAAGGTGGTGTATAGCCCCTGCCTGGTTTCCAAGAAGCCTCATGAATATTCATTCATGCAGTGTCAGTCTAAAGATGAAGTCATAGAACACTATTGTTCGGGAAAAACCCTCCTTCTGCACCCAGGCCTAGAACTAGGTAAAAGGTTCAGTCCATAAAAGGCGTTCAATCCTTAAAAGGCTCTTTAGTGTGTAATGTAGGGGAGGTGATGTAGGTGAAAGGGTATGATATTCCCTGGGCCTATATTAGAGTACCTATATGAAACATAACACCCACTCTTCTTCCGAATAGTCAACAATAATAATATGCAAGTGAGATACTCATTTTACTAGGTGTCAGCGCATAAAATTACCAATGAGCAATTTAAAATATGTTTAAAAAACGTAAAAATAGTTAAAAAACAGTTAAAAAAGGGGAAAAAAATGTTCTCTGAAATATTACTTCTTAAAATTGTTCCGTAAGTCACAGTCCTAAATAAGTTCGATTATATAGGTTGAACTACTGCGAGCGTTCTTAGAAGGCCATGCTTTTCTAGTGAAAGTGTCAATTTTAGGAAGTGTTCCAATTGCAGTTTAGTTTTGAGAAAATGAAAATCCGAATTTCTTTCCCAGCACACAATGAGCCAATTACAGATTAAATGTCCTGGCTGGGAGATGCAACATCATCGCTGCTTGCTGCTGCAGGGGACGGTCCTTGTAACACCTCGCAGAGTACGTCAATGGAGCACAGATGATGCTCAGTACTGCCAATAGCTGGTGTAGAGGCAGCCGGTGCTGTAGTCGATACCTCGGTTCTAGTGGTGGAGCTAAAACTCACCCCAGTTGTGAATGGCACCTGCGGATTCTCGAGGAATGCGGCCATCAAGATGGGAATACGCTGGGGACATTGCCGAGCATAGGCCCTCAGGGGTTCCAGCCGGGTATTCAAGTCCGCAGGCGTGTCCGTTGCAAGTGTCAGACAGAGGTCCAACACGCATTCTTCACCGCAAAACAGGCATCGAAGAACAGGTAAGATGCAGTCCATCCAGACTGGTCTAAACGATAGGAACCAAGAGGCGCTTAGTTCCCTTAGGCGAGGTGTGCCCAGATGTTGTACCATGCGTTCACGGTATTTCCACTCCAGAAGCGCTTTTGCCATCTCGTTGGTAATTGGGCTATCCGTTGCATAGCAGGTAAATGACAATCAGGATTCCCGCTATTGCTAGCAGTATCCGAGGTAGAACCCTAAAAATGCTTCCAAATACGGAGTGTATAAAGTTCGGGATAACTCCGAGGATTGTCTGAAAGGTGCTAAGAAGTCCTGACCCTATGGTCTTAAATAGGTGTACAATACCACTCGTATCAGACATATTAAAGATACGACCCACCATTTCTGCAAAATGAATGGGGCAGTTTGTACGAATAAGTGCCTGTATCTCAGTCGAGGTCCTTGCGATTTGAAGATCAAAGGTCTCTTGAGCGGACGTTAAGGGCACGGTTTGCTGTAAAAGCATGGCTTTCAGTCGGCTCAAAGTATCAAACTGTATAAGAGAAACATTCAACGAAGGCCATAACGGCGCCTCCCTGACTATACTTGTTGGGGAAACAATACTTGCATACAGCAAGTAACCTTGGAGTTCACAGTGACCAGATAGGCAATGGCCGGAAGCATACCACAGCAACCTTGATCGTTCAGCATCAAGTAACTCCCATTCGAGAGCAGCTCGAACACCGGTTTAATCACGGCAGCTGGAGTCCCTTTCATGTGGCAGGACAAGTTTGCTATCGAACCATTACATGCTCCATGCAATGTAATGTCCCGGCACATGAGAGAAGCGCTCAAAGCGTTCTTGTAGTTAGTACCACTTAGAAACACTTCTCGATCCCCACTCCGGCATCGAAATCTGTAGGTAAATCCCAGGATTCCCTAATGTATTCCTCACCCATTTTTTCATATTTGCCCGCCTGCCATTGTTCAAGGCAATATTGAAACTGAAAAGTAGTGACCGGTAGAGTTATGTGGCCATGGATCAGCCATTCAGTAGACGGACCTTCCGCTACTGTAAATGGTAGTCAGTCCAGTTTTTCAATACGCAGCATTGTATATTTAGCTCCCCTTCGTGCCATTTCAACTTGTTTATCTGTTAGATTATATTCAGAAAACAGAGACGTACTGTTTATAAAACGCCAAGGCACAAAGCCTGCATGCAAAGATTGTAGCGTCCAGCCCGATGACATGATAGAACGTAATTGAGATTGCCCGTGTTGTAGAATGGCCAAATCTTGTTCTAGGATATCTATCGCAGAAGATACAATGTTGCCCAAAGAATATATTCTGGAGGACAAAGTTGTTAACCCATTGTCTACCACAGCCAACGATTTTTCTAAGTTAATACGGTCTATTTCCCGTATTCTCTCTGCGGCCTCTTGTTGGGATATTTTCCAGTTTTCATTATAGGCAGCATAAATACCGGCATATGAAACGTTTCTGATGTTGTTTCTTGGGACCTTGTAAAAAATCCCTAAGATCCATGTCTTGTGAGAGTAAGGCTAAGTGTTGTTTCACTTCTGTTAGTGTTGAGGTTTCTAGCCAATCAAGGCACAACTTCCCGACACTGTAGGATGTCACTACCCCTGGATGTTCTCTTTGTACATAACGTGGGTCTGGCCTGTGGATACTGTACCCTTCGGTAATACCCAAGAATCGTTTATGACATATGTTTGTGTCTAACGGCCAAACCACCCATTTTTCCCAATTCGGATCTGATCTATTGTACTGAAAAATGTCATTTATTGTTGCACCCTCCTGTGAAGTCGAATTTTGCCACCCTCCCATCTGTGATGGTGTTGGAAATTTGTGTGTTCAGGTCCTTGATCTTGGCTAATCCAAGACAGGATGTCTGTTGCACAGTTTCATTTAGAAATATCATCTGCTGTGGAATGAGGCATGCTCTAAATAGCGCTTCTGTTCCCTGGACTTGCCAGTCCCTAGAACCCCAGACTGATTTTAAGTCTATTGTGTCCTTCCATAGGTCAAAACCCTGTTCAGACGGTTGGGCAACAAAGGAAGCACAGTAAATCAGTTTGGTGTTTGTCAACATAATTTTCAGTGCTGAGGTTGGTGTAACCTTATAATAATATGAGGTTGGGTCAGTGGTGTTAAAACCTGAAAAATATGAAAATTTCTCTGCAAATGTCTGCAAAGTACCTTTTGGTGGTGTAGGGCAATGTTCCCACTGATGGTACTCAAACACATTTCTAGGTGAAATAGATTTGTGCAGGAAATGATGACCAAAATGCTGGTAACAGTACAAAGTGTCATATTCTGAATTACTTTCTAACATTTCAGTGTTCGGAAATGCAGCAGTTTTTTCTAAATCAGACAACATGTTATTAACAGTTTCAGAATCCCAATCATCAGAAAATGTACTGCAGGTAATGATATCACTTAATGAAATTTTAAATAAATGAGTAATTTGTAAAAGTTCAGTTGGTCCAAATATTTAGAAATCAACCTTGTCCCAAACTATATCATCCGGTATGGGAACCGCTGTGATGTTCACTGATAACAAGTCCCTCTGTTCACTATGAGACGATTTATGTGGTTTTAAAATCAAATTAACTTTGGGGCTGTAGAGCTCTGCTGAAGATATCGTCCATTAATAAGCATGCTAAAAGTTAATACTAAGCTTAGCCAGAAAAGAAAAAATAGAATCCAAGTAATTACCCAAAGTTCTAACCAAGGTGATACCAGGTAAGTCTTTTTGAGAAAGTTCAGAAAGTCTTTAGCTCGCTGTTTATGTGATTTTTGGGCTGGCGTCGTTTCTGGTTCACTTGGATCTAAAGAAAACGTATCAAAATTCATGAAGTAGCCAGAAGCAGTTCGATCAATTGTAGGAATTGCATCGGGATTTGTTGAAATCGCATTTTGCTCTTGTCGAGGCATGTTGACGTATACGTCTGTATTTGGTCTGATTGCAACTTGAGTGTTGTTTTGAGTTTCATTTTGTAGATGAACTTCGGGTTCAAGGGGAACGAGTTCCATAGCATTGTTGCTTAGTCCTTCATTCCGTACAGGAGGCTCTTCAAACGTGATGATGAGTCTTTCTGTTTGAACTTCTTGGATTGTAGCGAGATGAGGGCGTCTGCTACTGTGGAGTCCACGAGGCCTGCTGTTCAGTATCGGCCACATAGTGTGGTTTGATTAAGTCGATTGAGACAAATCCTTTCTCCTTTTTCCCGGCAAGAGGCTGCAAAAGAACAGTTTGTGTTCCGTGGATTGCTAGGACAGGTACAGGCTTTCTGTATGATGGTCCAAATTCTTTCTTGTCCGCTATTTTCTCTCTGACCAGATCCCTGATTTTTGGGATCCAGACAGGTCTTGACGTGTTTGCCTTGACTTCCTCAGTGGCGGTCTGTTTCTGGACAACGTTGCTTTGTTGTGTCCTGGATTCATTTAGATCCTGTAAAACAGCCAAACGATCATCGATATCAAATGGTTTCTCATCCGCCACTGTGCCTTCATACTCAAGATCAGCTACCCACATTCTTGTCCCAAATAGGACCTCATATGGAGTGACACCCCTAGAGAATTGCTTGGCTGGTTGTTTAGTGCTCTTTGTACCCCATAAAGGTGACTGACCCAACTACCGCCCTTGCCTAATACCCTAGCCGTTAAAGATTGCTTTAAGTCCTGGTTTTTCCTCTCCACAACCGAATTTCCCTCAGGATGGTATGGAGAGGAGTACCGCAGTGCAACGCCCATACTTTTCATGGCCTCTTTGTAAGCCCGAGATCTAAACGCCGGGCCACGGTCAGAATGTAACGTGCCAACTGCGTATGTCCCGATAAAGACTCGCAAATCTTTTATAACAGTTCGAGCGTCAGCCGAGTGCTGAGGCCAAACCCATAGGAATCTTGAGCAGGAATTTACTGCAACCATGATATACTTATAAGCCCCATCAGATTGTAAGGGGCCGCAGTGGTCCAGATACACACATGCGAGAGGTTTGTCAGATATTAGTAATGGTGTCTGCGCCAGGCGTGTTCTGGTGGAGCCTTTCATCTGCTGGCAGATGTCGCATTTCAAGACATAGTCTTTAGTTTGCTTTGTTAGACCGGGCCACCAATAGCGCTGTTTCAACAATGAAATAGTCGCTGTGACGCCTGTATGTGCAGAGCCCAAACCCTCATGTGCTGCTAGTATTAAACCTTGCCTATTATCCATATTTGGTATTACTCTGTCCCCCACTCCAGGAATCTGAGCATATGGAATGTTGTTTGCATCTAACTTGTAGGAGTACTTGAGTGGAAATTTCTTTGGTACTGCACCGCTGTTTTTGCTTGAAGCAATAACAGCCACCATAATCTCACCGTCTACCTCGTTTTAGAACGAGTCATCACAGCTACGGAAGCCGCTCGTACAGCCCCCTTTGCGGCTACATTAGCCAATGAATTCCCTTCAACGTGAACGCCATCACGTTGATGACTCAGTGTGTGTATCACGTGAGCCCTTGGTAGGTCGTTTTTCAACTCCACTACCTGTTCCCATAGCATTTTATGCTTAGTTGTGCCACCTTTTGCATCTTTAAACCCGTTCTGTTCCCAATGATATAAATATTCATTGTATGACTGTACACAGTAAAAGGAATCACACACAATTAGTGTGGGGAATTCGTGATCCGTATTTACAAGTGCCAGTATCAGTGCTTTTAACTCTGCCAACTGAGCCGTGCAGTCTCCTTGAGATTGCGTTTTGGTGCAACTTGGATGGAACTTTCCATCCCGCATTCGACCTTTAACGATTGCACACGCTGCGCTATATTGTTGCTTACTCCCTATGGCTGGTTGAGCAGATCCGTCAGTGTAAATAATGTATTCATACTGATCTAGAGGCAAAATCTCATTTGGTAGAGTATATTCTTGTTCGTATTGCAATAATGCTTGTGTTTTCAGACTTGGATCAAATCTGTATTCAACGTCCATTGCAGTAAGAGAATTAGCCCATTGTATCCATCTTGGATGTAAGGCTTTTGCGTTTGGAATGCTTGCCTTTGTAACAGCTTCTAAAGCTGGTATTGGGGTTAGGACAATTATGCGTTTCCCCTGAGCCATCGCTCTTTCTCTTGCTACAGCGGTCTGAACTGCTGTCAGGATTTTTTCTGTTGAAGTAAAATGCATTTCTGCATTTGTGTATAGGTGTGACTTGTATGCAATTGGTACGGTTTCTCCTTCATTGAAGGTTAAGTAAGTGTACCCGCATTGACCCGCTATTACACGGATCACCAAGTTGCTTATGTCTACACGTGTCTGTAAGTGTTTGGAAACAATCATGTCTTCTTGTAATGAACGTAGGATATTTGAATGTTCCTGTGTCCAATGTTTGACTGAAAAGTCAGGTTTTATTAAGTCGTAGAAAGGTTTTACTCTTTCTGCGAAATCTAAAATGTATATTCTGCCGAAATTTAGGAATCCCAGTATTGATTGTAGATTTTTTAATGATTTTGGTGGTTGAAGCAGCGCACACATTTCTAAAAAGTTAGCTGCCAGGCTTTTCCCTTCACTTGAAAGCTAATATCCTAAAAATAGGACATTGAGGTTGGCTATTTTTGATTTCTTAAAATTAAATTTGTAGCCCTCAGAGGCGAATCCCATAATAATGGTGCTCACCCTGGTCAAGTGCTTTTTTAAGTCATCGTCCGTCAGATAAATATCATCCACATAGGACAATGATTCCTCATCAAAATTTTGGAGTAACTCTGTTACTCTTGCTGAGAATACTCCTGGGCTGTTCTTATTCCCCTGGGGGAGGTGACAAAATTGTCGTTGGGACCCCAACTCTGAGAATGCGGTCAAATACCTGCTTTCAGGCGCTATATTTTGACAGAAAAATCTATTTGAGATATCCAGTGTAGTTTTGTACTTTTTCCGCACAATGTTATTCATTAATGCGGCACTGTGTGCGTTTTGGACAGCGAATGTCTTTGTGCATGAGTGTAAATGTCTGTAATCTAAAACTAGATGATATGAGTTTTTTTTTTCCTCATTCGCCTCTAACCTCTTTAACCAATCAGACTGTCGGTACCCGTTTTTTGCGTGCCAAGGGAAATAGGCGTTATGTTGGAAACTCACGGTGCCTACCGCCTATGGGTACATTGACAGAAAAAAAAGTTATTACCCCCCAAAAGAAGGGGGAGAGGTTTCTCTTCAACTAGGCCCACAGGAGCCTGGCGGTCCGCTTTGTTGGCGTATATGTGGAGAGGAGGGTGCCCAACACGGTCCGAAGAGTGCCAAGGAGACATAATAATCATAGGACCTGGTGTTTCATACTGTTGGTGAATCACAATTTTTGATCAGGCCTCGGCCCATTTCAACAACAAGTCCCAAAAGGCGGTCTTTTTGCCCCACACCCTCTGGACATATCCATCTTGGAGGTCTCAATCATTGATGTCAGCCAGTCTGAGTGCAGAGGAGGGGAAGGTTCGGTCCATCTCTTACGTATTTGCCTCCTGGCTAACAGGATAGCATAAAATAAGAAAGACTTTGCAGGTCCGGTTACTTGATTGGTGAGACCAAAGATTATAAGGGCTAAATCTAATTTGATTGGGACTCCCAAGATTCCCTCCACTGACCTCCGAACTTCTTCCCAATACAGAGCGATAGCCGGGCAATCTTTAAACATATGCACATCCGAGGCTTCCAACAAACCACACTTCCTGCAACAAACCTGGGACCCGTTTGAAAATTTGGACAGCTTTAGGGGAGAAAAGTAAGCCCTGTGGATAGTGAACAGATGGTTTCTCCGCAGCCAGGCAGGTTTTACTATGCTGAAAAGAGTCTTAAATGAGTTCTGCCACAGTTGTTCACACTGTTGATTTGGAAGATGCTCACTCCATAGTTCGTCTGCGAGTTTAAATTCACCGTCCACGGCCTCCTCCACCGCCCAATACCAGAGGGATACCTCCCTCCTCCCCGCTGGCCTGTCCACTAGCTGTTGTTCTAAGCTGTTGCCCCATCCGATTGATTTTTTCTGGCTTAACTGCACTTGGACCCAGCTCTGTAATTGGATGTACTTGAACCTTGAGAGGCCCACTCCCACTCTGTCTCTGAGTTGTTCCCATGTAATTAATATGCCCTCTTCCACCAGCTCACCCCACACTTTCAGCCCTGCTTCTCTAAGTGGTATAGCAAGCCTATCCTGAAGACACCCCGGTGCACCAGGTGAATCCCAGAGTGGCGCTAAACAAGAGAAGTAGTCAAGACCCACAAGGCGCTTAACTCTGGCCCATGATTTAACCGATGCCTGGAGGACTTTTAGTTTGACTTTTTTGAAAAAGTTTGGTTCCCCAAACTTGAACAAAAATCCCTCCTCCGGTAAAATAGCCCCCTTCAACATAGCCAGAAACATAGCTCCAGCCCCCGTATTTACGGGCATTTTTAAGAGCATCCGAGAGTGTGAAAACTGGAAGGCCCAGGCATAATACTGTAAATCAGGAAGCGCGAGCCCCCCTTTCTCCCTCCTGCGCCTCAACTTTTTCCAGGCTATTCTGGTAGTTCTATATAGCCAGATGAAAGAATTTACAGCCTGCTGTAATTTATCAATCGCAGGTTTGTCAAAATGTAGGGGGATAGTGTTGAAGAGGAAGGTTACCTTTGGCAACACCACCATCTTCACCAAGTTAATCCTCCCAAGAATGGATAAAGGGAGGTGAACCCAAGCTTTCATTTGTTTTTGACATTCCCTTGACACTCTCTCTAAGTTGACTTCTGCTATTTTGGCTATGTCCTGGACAATTCTGACCCCCAAGTATCGCATACTAGAACTGACCTGATGTTGGCTTCTCTCAAGATTCCATGTCATAATCTCCGTCTTCCCGGCATTGATCTCATACCCTGAAACCTGTCCAAACTCCTGTGCCAATTCGATCACTGCCGGGAAAGTCGTTTCTAGGTTCGCTGAAAGGATCAAAATGTCATCAGCATACAGGGCCACCTTCCTTTCCCACTCTCCATACCTAAAAGGCACAATACCAGGATCTTCACTAAGCCTCTGCGCAAAAGGCTCGATATACATATCAAAAAGGAGAGGGGAAAGGGGCAGCCCTGCCTGGTGCCCCTAGAAATTCTAAACGGTTTCGTCAAGTTGCCATTAACCAACAGCCTTGCTGACGGAGCCTGATATAACAATTGGATGGTATGACAAAACTTCTCACCCAAATTAAATTTCCCCATGACCTCCGATAGGTAAACCCAGTTAACCCTGTCGAAGGCCTTGGTGGCATCCAGAGTCAAGGCAACGAGAGGAAGTGAGTAAGCAGAGGCGATATCTATGGCTCCTATAAGATCATATGTCAGGTCTGATAATTGTCTGCCTTTAACGAACCCCTTCTGATCTAAATGAAGGATATCTCCAGCCACTGACCCCAGCCTGGCTGCCAGGATCGAGGCGAAGATTTTATAGTCCGCGTTCAAAGCGAGATGGGTCTATACGACCCACAGCTCGCAGGATCCTTGCCAGCTTTCAGAATCAACATGACCGTGGCTTCATTCCAAGACTCGGGAGGCTTTAAGCCCTCTATTAATATCATATTAAATAGCTGTGTCAAAATTGGAATACAAGCGACAGCCAGGGACCTATATATCTCAGCTGGTAACCCATCAGGTCCCGCCGCTTTACCTCTTTTGCCAGCAGCTATAGCGTTCCTCACTTCCTCTTGCGTTATATCCTGTTCTAAATCTTCCTGCTGTTTGGGGCTCATAGAAGCCAAAGTGGTCCGATCCAGCCAATCCTTAATTTTAGACCTATCCTTTGTCAGATCTTCTTGATATATGTCCTGAAAATACTTTAAAAAGCCCTCCCCTATTTCCTCGTCTGAAGACAGAACCGCTACTCCATTTCCTACTTCAATTTCCCTGATCTGATTACGGAGTCTATCTCCTTTTGGCTTCCATGCCAACAGTTTTCCTGCCCCCTCCCCATACTCAAAATGGGCGATCTTGCTTGCCTCCCATCTAAGCCTTGATTGGAGGATACCCTCCAGCTGCTCTCTTAATTTTCTAAGTCTATTCAAAGCTGCAGGTGCCCTACCAAAAACGACCTCACTGTCCAATTCAACCTCCACATCCTTCATTTCTGCCTCCAACGATGCAATCCCTTCCCTATACCTTTTGTACCTAAAACTCGTCCTACTAGTAATAATACCCCTCAAGAAAGCCTTAAGGGAGTCCCAGACCATCATGACACTTCCGTGCCTGAGTTGACCTTAAGGAAGATTTCGGTTTCCTGAGCCAAGAAGGACATCTCCTCTTCCTCCAAAAGCAGCGTTCGGTCAAAGGACCAAGTTCTTGGCTGCTGGGCTTGTGCCCACTCAAGATCCAGTTCTATTCCTGAATGATCTGACAAATGGGACGACAAATATCTGATGTCCTTGACCTTGCCCCTTAGGGCATAACTGACCAAAATATAGTCAATTCTTGACTTATGCCGATATTTGAGGTTTCGAAATGATACCCCCAGTTGCTGGCCTGATCTCTCTCTCCAAACATCACAAAAACCCAACTGGGTCATCATACTCTGAAGATACGCCCTAGATCTAGAAGGGGTAACTGCTCTACTGCTGGTAGACTTATCAAGTTTAGGATCAAATACAATATTAAAATCACCAGCCATAATAACTGGTTCTGGGAAGTCTAAAAGATGCGAGAACATTGTTTTGAGAGTTGAAGGGTCGTCTTGATTCGGGCCATAGTAACCAACCAGAGTAAGAGGGTTGCCCTTTAGGATCAGTTTCAGTATCACCCATCTACCACCTGGGTCCTCCATATGCTGTATAATCTGGGCATTAGCCTGTTTTTTAAAAAGAATCAAAACCCCTCTGATGTTAGCCGACTGGTTGGTACAGATAAAGGAGTCCACCCATATTTGACTTTTAAGAATTTCATGGGTCTCTTCCTTAAGAAGATGTGTCTCCTGGATGACAATGACCTGCGCTGCACAATCTTCAAGATATTGCAAAATCCTAGCTCTTCTATTCTTTACACGCAGGCCATTGACATTCCAGGATAATATCTGAAGTGTACTCATAATAGCTTCAGTCTGCAACCCCCACCCTGCCCAAATTCAAGAAAAAAACAACACCTAATCTTGTGGAATCGGAACGCCCCTATTTGATCTAAGCTTAGTATATATACAGCGAATGAGGTATTTTTATTTTTAATGCCCCAGTGCTCCCCAACCCCCCACCCAAACAGTTGAGCCCCCCTGGAGAACCCTTCCCCCATAAATCTGGACAGTTGTTGTCCAGGTGTAGCACCCCGGAGCCACCCAACCCATCCCGTCCCAATCTCATGTGTTATTCAAAAAAGAGTTCAAATGCCACCCAATTACATCCCTGCCAAAAAAAAAAGAAAACTAATTTGATACTAAAAAAATAAAGATTGAAAAGGACTAAAAAGAGAGACATGAGATCCCCCTAGTTTGCTCCACTCGCCTATTCAGAGGAGAAAAGAAAGGAAAAAGAGCACAAACGCCAAGAACGAACCTACTGCCCTGACCTGAGTCATGACTAGTGCTGCCCCAGAGAATAGAAAACTCTTTCCTAAGGACCACCCTTGCTGATGGAACTAAGCAACTTGTCCGCCTCCTGGACTGATCTGATGTTATGCATTTTGTTGTTATGCATAACCTTTAGGAAGGCTGGAAATTTTAGCTGTACAACTGCGCCAAGCTTCCTGAAATCGTCCATCCTCCTGCCTAGTTCCCACTGTCTTTCAAGGGTAGCTCTAGCCAGATCCGAACGAATTTCAAAAGAAAAATCCCTAGACCTTAGTGTTTTTGCTTTCAGGGCCAAATTGAGAATTTTTTCTTTTAGGGAGTAGGTGAGAAAATTAACCAGGATTTTTCTTGGCTTGACTCTATTGGGGTTCTTACGAAACGGGTCTCTGTGGATCCTCTGTATGTCCATACCTAGGGTTACCTCTGACTCCTCAAACTGCAGCACTTCTTTAAGCAATAAGATAATGTATGATTTGAGGTCAGACCCTTCATTGCCCTCTGGGATGTTCAATAAGCGGAGGTTATTTCTGCGAGAGTTGTTCTCTAGCATCTCCATTCGATCCCGAATAGCTACCTCCTCCCGTTTAAGTACCTGGATCTCTGCCTCCGCCACCCCAAGGTTATCTTTCAGCTCTCCAACCGTTTTCTCCAAAGTCTCAGTCCTGATGTTTAAAAGATCCACCTTCCTCTCCAGAGATTCACAAGAACTCCTTATCTCAACCTGATTAGCGGCTGAGATGGAAAAGCCTTTCTTAATATCCTCTGAAAGTATGGAAAAAAGAGATTCCAGTGAGGCTGCTGGGGGCCCGCCTGTCTCTAGGGACTGTAGGGACTTGAGACTTTTCTCTACCCCTCCACTCTCTGGCCCTGCAGCTCCATCCGGATTCTGATCCACCAAATCCAACTCTTTACCTGGCGCTGCCTCAGAAATGTTATCCCTAACTGCGGGGACATCTACCTGGGACAAAAAAGGGCTAGCCCCCTCCATAGTGACCGTTGATATTTTTGCTGTTAGATGCCCACTGAGTCCCCCTCTGGGAGTGCTAAGAACACTGCCTCTCTTCGTGATATCCAGGACCTCAGGTTGTAGCTTGAAATACGACCGTAACGACGGGGTTACCCTGACTTTACTGTCAAGGAAATAGTTTTTAACCCTCCCGAGTTTCGTACTCCTTCCTTCAACTTGATGAGTTTGAAACACCAAACTATTTGTGGAAATTGCAATTTTTGGGGAGCCTTCTAATACTTGATAGCTAGGCTGCACCTCAGAAGATGATTTATTAGAGATGCCACCCTTTTTAATACTCAAGGTGGCCCCCCACGTTTATTGCTTCTCTTTTTTCCGCCTCTTATAGCCACTGCTGAGCCCCCAAAAACCTCCAAAAGCGCTTTCACCTGTTGCGGGGGGCAAACCTGGTTCTCCTGCGCTCTAACGGACTGTTGTGCTTCCTCCTCCAACTCCGGCACTGCAGCTATCTCCGGGAGCAGCCCCGACGCAGATGGAACGGGAGAGGCAAAAATGGTGGCAATGGCGGGAGACCCGCAGCCCTTAGCAGCCAGCACCCGCCCTCTCCCACTCCGCTCCGCCGGAACGGGAAAGCAGCCGATGCTGGCGCTGCCTCCACCGACCCAAAGGAGCCCACGCGCTGCCGCTCTGCGGCCTCTCCGCAGCTCCAGGGCGGCCTCGTCCCAGCGCGGCAGGCGGGAGGGGAAACCAGAACAGTCGGAGCCCCGGCACATTCCGGGTTGAATCTCCCCTCAGAAAGCAGGGGAGCCGAACAGCTGCACCAGGCACACTTCAGCGTCTAAGACGGCAGGTAGGACGGCATTTCCTGCGGAACAGGAGGAGAGCGCCGGGTGCTAGCCGCCGCTCAGAACGCGGTCGCCATGTTCTCCCCCCTAGATGATATGAGTTGTCCGGTTTTGATACGGGAAACAAAGGATTGCTCATTGGTGAGGTGCATGTTTCAATCACCCCTTGGTATTCAAGTTGATCTAAGATCTCTCTGACCTGTTTTTTAGCTTCTTGCTTTATTGGGTATTGCCTTTGAGCATTTGGTGAAACTTTTAATGGGATCACGTGGTGGGTTGAATCCTCATCCCAACCGGCATGATTTTTGTATAGTGCTGGAGCTAGGGCAACCGCCCACTCCTGTGCATAAGCATATTTAAGATGTATGGGAACGTGGTCGGAGAATGCTGGAAAAATTATGTTTTCCCCCCTATGGCACTCCATAACGAATGCTGGCGGCCAATCTTGTTCTGCTAATAGGATGTCATATCCAGATGACAGATTTTCCCAAAAGAGACCCTTAACTTTCCTGGGCTTGTCCCCCTCCATTTGGAGTGTTATTTTGTGTAACTTATGTGGGACGCTCACCCTGGTGTCTAGTGTTTCCACCGTGATGTAATCATTCAAGTCCGCTGTCACCAGAAATTCCATCAGGTTCTGGCGAGCTATTGTTACTTCTGTCACACTGTCTAGTATCGTCAGAGCCCATTCCCCGTTCAGAAGCTGCGTCCTCAGAATTCTGGGCATGTCTGATCTTTATGCCTGCAACTTTCTTTTTCTTAAATTGAGGTTTTGATTTTGGCTTGTCTTCTTTTTTGGAAGTATAGTCTTGAGCGTGCTGCTTGTCTCTGGACTTTGTACGCTCCTCTTTGTGTTCTGACCGTCCTTCTCTCTCTGAGTTTTTCATCGAGCCCTGAAAGGAACGAGAGGAACGTGTATCAGTATCCTGATACCTGTCAGGTTTCCTAATATTATCCCTATTCCTGAGATTATACCTCTTTTCAGAGGGCTCCTGTGGAGGAGATCTACCTCGGGATTGAGATCTCTTTTCTGAAAAGTTTTGTTGTTTTTTATTATCCCACTTCTTTTTAGAAGAAGCAGGTGTCTGCTTGGAAGTGTCCTTTTCAGGACTGCCCATCAGTTGTGGTTTTAAGGCTTTCCCACCCAAACTGTCTCTGCCTAATTCTGCATACGCAGTTTTGATTATTTTGGGTAGTTAGTGTGGTTGGTCTAACGGACTGAACTCCCTTAGGCGTTGGCGGATTGCCACTGAAGCGGCTTCCCCTTTAATATTAACTAGTATTATGGCTGATACCTGGTCATAGTTATTTAATAACTTCATCCCTAAGTTCAGGGCAGGCTCTGCTCCGTACTCATTTTGTATTTGTCTTAATACATCTGGTACTACCGCTAATGAAGGAATACCATGAGTTCTGGTATATATGTCAGCAAAGACTGTACCCCAAGTGGTACAATATTCTAACTGTGGTGTTATCCCCATGGGCAAGCAGATTGTTTGCATTCTGTGTTTTTCAAACGTGGTAGTATTTGGAAATACTGCCTCGAGCTGAGTTATTTTCTGAGCTACCCAGAATGGTAATTGTTCTCGTTTTGTGGGCATTTTGCCCATTACTGCATGTAATGTTTGTGGAGTTATTTTAGTTGCTGTACCCTGAGATTGAGTTCCATTTGTTGCAACTGATGTTGGTTGGACTGTAAAAGTCCTCATAACATACTGCGTCAGGTTTCTGTAGATTCTAATTAAATCTTTGTGTTGTATGAGTAAGTCTGGTTGTGGCATTGTTTCAATGTCAGGATGTGGTGTGTAGGCCGCTAATATTGGCCATGTTGCCCCGTCTCCTCCGAGCGGGCCTAATCTTACTCTGTGTCTTATATGGGGTAGGGCGCCTTTAAACCAGTATAGGTGTTCCTGGTATGTGAGTGGAACCTCTATGTCCTCGCAAGGACCGTATTCCGCTGGTGCATCTCCTTCTGTATAGACGTGAAATGTGTGTGTTCTTGCATCTGCTTCTCGGAATGTAACCCACGAATAGAATACCTCTGTTTTGTTTGATTTGTGTGCCTCAGTCACAAAAGCTACTAAGCCACCCCTAGGTTAACCCATATTCTAGTAGTTTCAGGGTGATTTTACGTCTGAATTTAGGTGTAATGAGTACTCCATCCACCTCTTCATCTTCTACTGAGATGCGTCTCTCCACCACCGGGTTATCTTGGTTGGTTGTGTCCTCAGTCATTTTGGATAGTAGTTTGTTCAAGGGAACTAAGATAAGGTGTTATGCACAATTTTAGGAACAAAATGTCCTTCAAGCTTGATTAACCAGCAGCCAATAAATAGGATATTTCGCCTACTCAGCTGTGGCGGAGTTTTGTGCCCACCCACTCCAGACGTCTCTGGCGTTTTGTGAGTAGGGGTCTCCGAGAATAGCACGACTGAACTATTCAGATTCTACTGTTAAATAAGAGCCCAACCATCGTTGGTGGCGCCATGTCGTGTAGTTCCTATATTGCCCATACAGGACCTGCGCATTCGGATAACATAAACTGCGGGTTTGGTGGCAGACTGACTCTGAGCACCCCCACCGAGAAATGTTAGCCTGTTTGCATAAGCTAGCTTACAGTGCCACTAGAGTCTCCTCTTATCGGGGAGAGATTAGTTTCTGGCAACCTCAGAACATGACCAGCCTGATCCCTCAAGATCGTGGAAACAATGTACTACTTTTCGCTCAGTCACTCGTGCTTACTTCTTTTGTCTCAGAGATGCACAGAATAAACAGCCTGGGCGTTTCAATAAGGATTTATTGAACAGTTGTTATTCTCGTGTAAAATATATGTGCTGCAACAACCATTAGACAGTAGCAGAGATATATGATTAGCAGTACAATGAATATAAATGGATAGTACAGTTCTACCATCTTGCAATAAGCATGAATAAATACATGAATATAAAATGCATTGATAAAAGAAAGTGCGTACTCCTACGATTCCTATCTAGATGTACCTAAATGTACCTAGCATGTGAGTAGGTGTGAAACCAAGAACCCCTCTAGTACTTAGTCGAACCCCATTACCTGAAGTGTGAGAATGTAGGAGCCCTTCTTGGTCTCGAGTTGGACACCCCGCAAGGGATGTTCAGACCACTGTCAGCTGGAGCCTCTGCATGCAGGAGCCTCAGCGTCTCTGGTCAGTGTGTCGGCCTGGAAGTCTCGGTTCCCTCTAACTACTGATAGCAAGAGGTGCTGTATTTATACAGAAAAGTATATAGAGTCCCTTTGTCCCTTGTTCTTGTGTTAGCCATTGTTGGGTATGAGGATGACGTATGGGATGAACCTTGTGCGTAGATATTAGGAAGGTGGTGTATAGCCCCTGCCTGGTTTCCAAGTAGCCTCATGAATATTCATTCATGCAGTGTCAGTCTAAAGATGAAGTCATAGAACACTATTGTTCGGGAAAACCCTCCTTCTGCACCCAGGCCTAGAACTAGGTAAAAGGTTCAGTCCATAAAAGACGTTCAATCCTTAAAAGGCTCGTTAGTGTATAATGTAGGGCAGGTGATGTAGGTGAAAGGGTATGATGTTCCCTGGGCCTATATTAGAGTACCTATATGAAACATAACAAACTGGTGTGTTTTTTCTAGCTTTTATGACATGAGTTGTCGAAATAAAGCTTATACTACTACTAATCTTTATTGATAATCTGAATGACAACTCACAATACAGAGAATCAACATGGTAATTGGCATTTGTTAACAGTAACATGGTTCATATTTCTTAAAATAAATATATATTTAAACAAGTTTATTTTGTTTTGTTTCTGTTGTGCTCCCTGACCACAACTAGAGGAAAATATTTATGGCCGTGATCACAGGATGTGGAGACTCAGTACCCGAGTTCAGAAAAAAAATACATAACTGGGGGAGGGCTCTAAGGAGACCTCCGTGATTTTAAAGTAAAAGTCAGAAAAGTTAATTTTGCCACAGGGTTTGTGGACTCCATGGCTGGGTTGAAGCCCCCCAACATGGCCCAAGGTCCAGGAACCCCAGGTGAAGGGTCTACAAAACCCTTTGCAAGTGCTCATGGTCACTTGTCAGAACTGCTGCAGGGTTTGATGACTTTTGATCTGAGTATGCAGATCTTGATGATGTCAAACATATATACAAATGTTTGATGGTCTTCAAACCCCAAGAGAGGGTCCTCAAACCCTTAAAAATGTATAAAAATAGGGTCTGGGCTCATGCCGGGGCCTGCAAACAATTCATGCTTCTTATAGCCAAATATAGTGTGCAGTATGGCTTGGCAGCCCTCCTTGGCTTTGTGTAGCAGGGATGACCCCCATGGCCAGCTAGCGCAAGGCAGTACACAGGATGGTTTACGAAGCAGGACAGATTGAAGAAAATTGTTGAATGCGGTATGTCCTAAAAAAAACACATACTCACTGAAAAAAGTGTTAAAGGGAAGTTATGATAAACTTTGGTTATAACAACTTTACATATGTTTAATAAAAACGTTGAAAGTATCACTTACAAATCACAGTTAAAGCGTAGTTATGGTTGCAAATTTAAAACAAAAACACTTAAATAGACAAGTTTATATTTAGGACTGCAATTCAAATGTAATTGGGTAAGCGTTAGATTAAGGGATCTTCTGAGGATTGGGATCAGGGTTACAGTTAGGATTAGGGTAAGGCTAAGGAATTGATTAAGGTTCAGAGGGTTAGGTTTGAAGTAAGGGTAATAGGTTATGGTAAGGGATAAGTTGTGGTTAAGGTTGCAAGAGGCAGATTTTAACTTTGTTTGTATTTCTAATTGAAATACATATGAATTCTAATGTCTACTATATTTTAGGCCTACACTTTTCACCCATAGATTTTTGGTCAGGACCTCTTTTGCATACATCATATTTGAGGAATTATTTTTATTAAAGGTACTAGGCTATCACAGTTCTGTTCACAAATCTAAATACTCCTAGTTTTGATACTTTTTAGTGCTCCAGCTGAACATAACATCATGAGATAGTAAATATAAAACCATTCTAGGTCACATAAGTGTATTCACTAAATAGATGCTAAACATTGAGCTAGTGTGTAAAAGCCTTAAACATCAATGTATTCAAAACTGAGCAAAGCTTGCAACTATGTGAAATGAACTTTATTACAACATTAAGTGATGCTTGTTGTTTGACATGCACATGCTGATTCCACCCAGATAAATCTTGAAACAGCCTGAGGACTGTAATGCATATGCAAGGCATACAAACTCATTGAAAGAAGGGTTAAATTAACACCATTCAGTAGTTTTGAACTGTAAGGATTCAGCAAGGCAAGTTTATTAGAACATTCAGATTTTTCATAATGATGATCTAAAACAAGCTTTTGTAAAGCCAGTAGGTTTGATGTTTGTGTGGTGGAAGGATCAATCATGCACAGAATAAAGGAAAGGAAAAACAAATGAATGCCACAGAAAAAAGAACTGCCTTGTTTTCTGTAGCATCCATTTTTCAGGTGCTTTTCTTAGTGCTCGCTCTTCAGTGCTACCATGCTGTTCACTGACTGATTTCAGATGTAAAATAGTACCTCATACAGCTAATAGAAAATGGTGAGGCTGAAATATCCCTGTGGGTTGATTAGAGATATGATAGACACAGTCTCAAGCCAATGAAAGTTCAGGAGCCAAAAAGCCAATGGCTGAAAGAAGCTGAATCAGATACCTTTCAAGTAAGTATAGAATGCAATGAACGCCTAATGAATGCCACAAATGTGTACAACTCAAACCTAAAAACAGTATTAGAAAACCAGCCTTTCAAACTTTAACCTAAATGTATCTCTTACTTTTATCAACCTTCATAAGTGAGACAGGCCACTTCACTATACAGTATACATCAATTATTCTTCTCCTCAACTCTAACTCATTAAACTCCCATCACCCCCTCTTTGTCAAGATCTTGTGCTTTTTCCTAGTGACCTATATTGGCCCAAATTCACATATTTTGTGGATTTGTGGCCATAAACAGAAAATTTTGATGGATACATCTGCCTGTGGATTTTGAATTACCCCTTGCACAGCAGTCCACGAGAACTTTTTTCAAAGCTCTCCCACGTCGACGAGGACCTCACAATGGCACAGCTCCGCTCGCAACTCCGTGTGACATCATCGGAGCCATAAGAAGACTTCGTCGACGTGCTGATGTCAGTTCCCTTTTTTACGGGCCATCGACGCGTAACGGTTTTTCTAGGACTCTCCATTTCTTTGTAGTCTACTTTGTTACAGTTGCCTGTTTACTGTTTCTGTACGATGGCTACTCAGAAGAAGCCTGGTTTTAAACCCTGTAGGGAATGTGGGGGCCATATGTCAGTCACGGGCCCCCACGAAGATTGCCTTTGGTGCCTTTCGTCTGACCACGACGTCGAGGGATGCTCGCCGGGTCGTTGGATGAATCCGAAGGCTCTTAAAGAAAGGGAGGCAAAGTTTTTAATGGCCCAAGCGAGGAAGGAGGAAGGAGAAGAGAGGTCGGAAGAGGACCAAGTCGAGGTCAAAGTCGCCGACTCCTCACACCTCGATGTCGTCCAAAAAACATAAGAAGAAGCAGCGTCATGGGTCCAAACGTCGCTCTTCGAAGGACAAGTCATCGAAGTCGGTGTTCCCGGTCCAGCGGCATCATAGGAAGGATGACATCTCAACTTCTCCTTCATCGCAGGTGACTCCGATGCATTCACCGACGCCGAGGGACTCTCCGGCACCCAGGCTTCTCTGATCTCGGATCTGGTGTCTCCGGCGCCGCAGCCAGATCCCGCCTCACGGCCTCAGCCTATTCCAGACCAGGCGGTTCCGGATCCGTACCCGCCTTTCCCGGCTCCAGGTGCGGATCCGTCGTATTTTCTAAATGCGATGTATGGCATGTTTGCTAGGGCGGTTAACCCATCCGGCGCGCCTTTCTTATAATTTACGTGTTCCCCAACATTATGCCCAGGCGCCTTTCATGTCCTTCATGCCAATGGCTCTATCTTGGGCTCTCCCGACGCCGAGGTTCTCAACGCCGATTCAATCCCACGAGGGAAGGATGGACTACTCTCCGGCGCCGCTGGCTCCGAGGTCACCGGTGCCGTGTCTGGCACAGCCGACGCCGATTCCTAAGTTGCGACCAAGGAGGGAGGCCCAGAGGCTTCTGGAAGAGGAGGAATTCTAGGAGCAAGCTGAAGAAGGAGAGATTCTTGACACTGTGGATGACTTTGAAGGTCTTCAGGAGGCCAGTGGGCTGGACACTTCACTAGAGTGGGAGCTCTCTTCTTCCAAGGCTCTTCCTTCTCAGGAGGTGGCCTCATACCACTCGGTTATAAGAAAGGCTGCTGACCTTCTGGATCTACAGTTGCCCACTGCGGAAGTCAGATGTAACATTCTTACTGAGGTTCTACACTCACCTTCATCATGAGTGGTGGAGCCTTTGCTTCCATTCAACAAAGCTTTGACGAAACCAATTCTGGAGGTTTGGCAGAAGCCAATGTCTGCCCCCGGCAGTGTCCAGAATGGTGGTAAGGCGTTATAAGGCTGCACCTGGGGATCTGGCATTTTTATCTTCTCATCCTCCTCCGGAAAGCTTGGTGGTTCAAGCTTCATGTTCTTCTAGACAGTCGGCAGGTTCCTTTCCCTCCACTGCGGGGGATAGGGATTCGAAGAAGCTGGAACAGTCTGCTAAGAAAGTGTTTTCATCGGCTAGCATGGCTTTTAAATCTACTAATGCTACATGCCTGTTAGGGCGGTATATCCATGCTTTTATGGACACAGCTAAGGAGGTAGCTCCTAAGCTGCCAGAAGATGTTCTGGGTCACTTCATGGAGGTGCATTTGGTTACCTAGGCGGCAGCCCGTCAGGTGATCCAGTCGGGTCTTGATACAGCGGACTCAGTTGCCAGGGTGATGGGCTCTTCAGTGGCAACCAGAAGGCGTGCCTAGTCAAGAGGTTCTGGATTCTCTCCAGACGTTCAAGCCACACTGCTGGATCTTCTCTTCGATGGCTCCAGGCTCTTTGGGGCAAAGGCAGACTCAGATCTGCAACGTTTTAAGGATATCAGGGCTACCCCTAGATCCTTAGGCTTGCAATCCCAGACTAGGGGTTTTGGATACAGGAGATTTTGTGGCTTTGGGAAGGCAGTTCCATTTCGAGACCATCAGCAGCAGCAACAGCAGCAGCAACAAAACCCTCTGTATAAGTCATACAGAGGGAAGGGAAGAGGTCGTCTGCTAGGGGCCGCTCGCCAACAGGTCTCTTCCTCCTCCTCCTCCTCCCCATGCCCCCCCCCCCACTGTTTCAGCAGGGAAGCAGCTCTAGATCCCCCATCTTAGAGCATGTTGGACCGGTAGGAGGCAGGGTGTCCCATTTTCTTCAAAATTGGAAATCTGTTACATCAGATCTTTGGGTTTTAAATCTTGTAGAAAATGGGTACGCCCTTCCTTTCCAGGAGTTTTTCCCTCCTTTCCCTCCTTGCCAGGGCGGGTGTTCGGAGGACCATCTGTTGCTCCTGCAGCAGGAGGTTCTTTCATTGTTACAGAAGGTGCAATAGAGGTGGTTCCGGAGCAGGAAAAGGGTCAGGGATGCTACTCCCGGTATTTATTGAACTCCAAAAAGGACGGTTGATTGAGGCCGATCCTAGACCTCAAGATTTTGAATTTTTACCTTAAGCAGGAGAAGTTCAAGATGTTGACCCTAGCTCAGGTTCTTCTGGCGCTGCAGCAGGAAGACTGGATGGTGTCAATCGATTTACAGGATGCGTATTGTCACATTCCCATCCTTAAGTCGCATCTGAAGTATCTCCGTTTTACAGTGGGATCTCAACACTACCAGTTTGCGGTCCTTCCGTTCAGTCTTACACTCGTACCACAAGTCTTCACAAAGATGATGGCGGTGGTAGCAGCACATCTCAGAAAGTCGGGCATTCCTGTTTTCCCCTATATGGAAGACTGGCTGCTCAAGGCAATGTCACCAGAGTTGGTGCTGCATCATCTGCAAGTAACAACACGACTGTTGTTTTGACTTGGGTTTTTCGATAAATGTACCCAAATCTCACCTGGTGCCCTCTCAGCGCAACCTGTTCATAGGGGCAGTACTAGACACTACTGTGAGTCGTGCTTTCCCGCCTCCTCAGAGGATTTTAGACATCCAGGATATGATCCCAATGTTTCAAGATGGAGTGGCTGTTCCAGTCCTGAAGGTCTTGCGCCTGCTCGGTCTGTTCACTTCCTGCATACTGTTGGTCAACCATGCATGCTGGCACATGTGGGCACTCCAGTGGTGCCTCTGCAGACAGTGGTTTCAAAACAACAGAGATCTCAGGGAGGTGATCAGAATTTCTACACTGCAGCGGATCTGTTATGGTGGAGTGTTTCAGGCAACCTGTCTCAAGGGAAGCCGTTTTAACCTCCTTCTCCGGTGGCCACAGTGATAACGGATGCCTCCACTCTGGGGTGGGGTGCTCATCTGGGGGATCTGGAGATCAAGGGTCTTTGGTCTCCAAAGGAGAGATTGTTTCCCATCAATCTTCTGGAGCTGCGGGCTATACGTTTGGCTCTCAAGGCTTTTCTTCCCTCCCTTTGCGGTCAGTCAGTTCTGGTCCTGACGGACAACACTACCCGATGTGGTACATCAACAAACAGGGAGGAGTAGGGTTGTATCGTCTCGGCAGAGAGGCTCTGCGACTCTGGTCCTGGGCCCAGGACCATCAGATTTGCATGATTGCAAATCATCTGGCCGGGGTGCTGAATGTGCGTTCAGACAGTCTCAGTCGGCAATACTCGGCTGATCACGAGTGGCGTCTCCATCCGGAGGTAGTCCATCACATTTTCAGGTTGTGGGGAGTTCCTCGATTGGACCTGTTTGCCACTAACGAGAACGCACACTGCCCGTCATTCTGCAGTCTCCAATATCCGATGCGGGGAGCGTTGGGGGATGTGTTTCAGTTGGATTTGGGCTCACAGCTTCTTTACACGTTCCCTCCTATACCCTTGATTCCTCGGGTTCTGAGGAAGATTCGCGAAGATCGGGCCCAAGTCATATTAATCGCCCCGGATTGGCCAAGAAGGGTATGGTACACAGACCTCCTTCACCTCTCATCGCACCCTCCGGTCAGTCTCCGTCTCAGGGCAGATCTCCTCTCGCAATCGGAGGGGCAGGTTCTACACCCCCACCTCCAGAGCCTGCACCTTCATGCCTGGAGATTGAACGGGCAACCTGAGTTCCTTCTCTCTCCCTCCAGATGTGGTGGATGTTATTTTACTGGCCAGAAGACACTCCACCAAATCTGTTTATCCAGTAGGTGGGCCAGGTTTGTTAAATGGTGTGGGGAGAGTTCAGTTGATCCTTTAAAGGCCCATTTGTCTGATATTCTTAGATTTTCTCTTTCTTTGGCTCAGCAGGGTTGTGCTGTAGCGACAGGTAAGGGCTACCTGTCGGTCTTGTCAGCTTTTCTTTGTTTGCCAGACCATCCATCATTGTTTAAGTCTCCCATAGTCATGAGATTCATTAAGGCTCTCACTAATAGATCTCCTCCCACTCCTTTGTTATCCCTCAGTGGGATTTAAATTTGGTTCTTACCTTCTTAATGGGGTCTCCTTTCGAGCCCCTGCATGGTTGTACGCTAAGACTTCTTTCATTCAAGGTAATTTTTCTCTTCGCGATTACCTCTGCTAGGAGGGTTAGTGAGCTACAGGCTCTTAGTTCTAAGCCTCCTTTCACATCTATCCATGCGGACAACATGTTTCTTAGGACCAGAGCTGCTTTCCTGTCTAAGGCGGTCCCTTCCTTCCACCTAGGACAATCTATTACTTTACCCACTTTCTATCCTCCACCTCACCCTTCTAAGGAGGAGGAGAGACTTCATCGCCTGGATCCTAAAAAGGCGGTCAGTTTCTATTTGGACAGAACAATAAAAACTTCAGGCTGCACGATCAGCTCTTCACTGGTTATGAGGGAAAGATGAAGGCAAGGCTGTCCATAAGAAAACACTGTCCAGGTGGATTATCCTGTGCATCAAGATCTGGTACGCCTTGGCCAAGAAGAGCCTCCGGAAGGTATTTGAGCTCATTCCACCAGAGCTAAATCTTCTTCTTCAGCTTTCGCTAGAGGTGTTCCTGTTGTAGACATCTGCAAGGCAGCAACTTGGGCCTCCATTCACACTTTTGCAAAGCATTACTGCATAGATTCGGAAATGAGGAGGGACGGACACTTTGCACGTTCTGTGTGTCAAGGTTTCCGGAACCTCATGAAGCACTCCTCTGAATCCGGGTGATGCAGTAAGATATCCACCTCTTGACATCCCCAACTCAGATAATACACACAGAGTATTAGGGCGATCAAGCGAGGGAAGGGAATAGGGAAGGAGCAGCAGGGAATGGGAGTCCTGTAGGAGAGAAAGAAGACCGTGAAACACAGTTCAGAAATAACCTACACTCATATGATCTCGCTACGACTGATCCATACCTGAATCATACAGGTGTTTAATGTCACACAACATATGACAGTACTGCGTACTCTCACTCCTCTTGGCATACTCCTAGGATAGAAAAAGACATATTATAAATGTTCTTTCATCCTATCGCCCCTTCATTACACTTCTCATGGAAAAACACATTCAAACATACCATATAAAAAAAATACCAGAAAACCAAAAATAGGAGCCAATGCAAGAAAAGCAAAAATAAGAAGCACAGAGCAATTATTCCATTGTCTCTCTTCGATAATCCAAAAATCAATGTAGCAACCAAATTATATTGTCCGATGAATATCCAAGGGTTAATAATCCAAAGTACAAAGTCATCAGAGAGCATCCACCACAAGACAGCCTGCTAGATAGGGTAGATCCACAACCCCAAGAAGCCACAGACAACGGAAGCAAATGGTAACAGCACGATCCTTATCAAGGAATCAATCCTTACTCCTACCTGACATAAGTAGAGTTCCAAAACGGATAGAAGAGGAAACTGCAGGTCAGAGAAAAACACCAGGGGAGATAATACCTCTTATCACAGCTCGCTGGTGTCGACAGACTAGGGTAACCGCCTTCCCACTATTTCCTAGTAGGCAGTATGAGACGGGAAAAACAAACGAAAAAGGAAACCTTTCCACCGTGCTGCGAGGCGGAAGCCGAGGGTTTCGCGGCACTCCCGCTGAGCAGCTCCGTACATGCAAGGATGATCCATGGAGCAAGGGGCATGGAAAAACAGCCGTTCACCACCCAAATCCGGAACTACAGATTCTCCTAACCAGGAGAACAAAACAGAGCAGCCAGGCGCAGAAAGACAAGGAGGCCCAGCGAGAAACCCGCCGAGTGGGCGTCCAACACCAACAGAAGAATTACGCACACCGGCCGGTGTGCGTGGGCGTTCTTAATACGCGACTCCTCCCCTTCCTCTCACGCAGCCTTCTGGGAGTTGTAGTCCCATAATCCACAGTCCAGGAAGGCCTCATATCCTGACACTGTGCTGCAAGACATTTTGGTATAGGTAGGCGGACACCCTCCTCCGGGAGCGGGACTGCTTGGGGATTCAATTCAAAATCGGAGGAATCCACAGGTATCCATCAGAAGAACAAGTTACTTACCTTCGATAACGCTTTTTCTGCTGGATACAGTATTTGCTTGTGGATTCCTCACTGACCCACCCACCTCCCCGTTGTCTGCCTACTTACACTGAAAAGTATTTTGAGTATGTCAGTCTTGTGATCATTGGCATTAATGATATATATTATGCTTGTTGCTTGGAAATGTCTATGTTTTGGATTTTCCTATTTGCTTTCTTGTTTGAATCATATACTGTGTATATTTATATATATACTGTATTCTGTGTATACTTGTGAAATGTTGTCGGTTCACCCGCTCACCTTGAAAGCACAGAAAAGAATGGGTGGAACTGACGTCAGCACGCCGACGAGGTCTTCTTATGGCTCCGACGTCACGCGGAGTCCCAAGCGGAGCCGTGCATTGTGACGTCCTCGTCAATGTGGGAGAGCTATGAAAAATGTTTCCGTGGAATGCTGCGCAAGGGGTAATTCAAAAGATGAGAAATCCACAAGAAGATACTGTATCCACCAGAAAAAGCATTACCAAAGGTATGTAAATTGTTCTTTTGGGCCTTAAATACTCCCATATATGTCTGCCAGCAATTTACAAAGAGATTTCGGACAGGCATAAATGGGATTTTTCTGTAGATTTCTGCACCACTAGTGTTGGATATCTGCAATAATAAATCCCACGCAAGTGGTGGGAAATGGGCATTACAAGGTGGGGCTTACCTTCTAAATTTGGGAACAACCACAAATGTGTCCTCTCTGACCCCATATCACTCTGAAAATGATCAGAATTTCACTCCATTCAAGGGTTAGAGTAAATCCCTCTCCAGGATGGAAAGCGGACTAGATGTCCACCATATCTTTGGGGGTCTCAAGGAGTGATTTTGTTCACAAAGGAAAACATTTTTTGGGTGTAGAAGTTTTTTTTAAAGTGTATGTGCACAGAGTACTCCCTATGCATAAATATACCTATAATGTAGATTATACATAGATTTCCACAGAGAGGGAATCAGATCCTACAGGAGATGCCACTTGACATTCCCAGTAGTTGCGGGGAAACCTACACCTGGCACAACGTTTCAAGCCTATCTCTGGGAATGCTTGTGAATTAAAATAAAATATAGAAGTAGTTTCAGGCGCAAATATAAATCTGCACCTGTACTTTTTTTTCTGTGACCAGGCCAACTATGTTTAGCTCCCAAAATACAAGGATGTTAAATGAAGTTACAATAAACTCCTTTGAGCCTTACTTTTAACCTCTTAACACTTCATTATGCTGAGTTCAGTTTTTAAGTTATCAACCTTCTGTCTTGCTCTTTTTTTAACTTTCAAATGTCAGTCTCAAAACCAGCATCACCCCTTTTGACCTGACTAATTTACAGAGACAGTTGTAGCATACAATTCGCATTTCCTAGGTTCATAATGTTTATATCTGCAAATAGTTCCAGCCTATACAAGATAGCTGCCCAAAAGTTTATAAATTAATCATACACCTTAAATGGGAGAGGAACTTCAATACGGTAAGTTCAACTAGAACCAAAAGGTACTTATATCAAAAGTCCAATAAAAAATACATTACTGTGAAGCCTTTATTTATTTTTCAGCAAAATGTCTTTTATACGTGTATCCAAACATTGTTAAACAACAGAAAGGAACACCCAACATGTTCGTTCCTTCTAGCAGAACTTCTTCAAGGTAGTAGATCAAAATAATACAACATTTTGAACTTTAAAAACTGATATACAAAAAATTACATTAAAAACATCTCTTCACAACATAATGAACCACAATGTACTAAGATGTATGGTGATCAAAGAACGAAGCATCACTATCATTTTTTAATTCACACATTTCTATAAGCGAAAAGAGTTAACAATATACTCTAAGCCTGTAACTGCATTTCTTTGTGCAAGGGAACCACCCTGCACAATTCATCTTATTTTTTTTTATTTGAAAAACTGAAAATTGTTATAGCCAATAAATAAATAAAGATTTATTGATTCAATTGTCTACCTCAGTTTAAAGACAGAAAAAAAGTATAGCTACTCCTCAAAAACATTAAAGAGGCCTACCTAATGTATATCATCCTTTTTGATAGTGTGTACTTCATCCTCTTTCTAGAACAGTCAGCCAGTAGTTTAATAAAAAGTAACATTTTCTTTATATTGTCCATCTTCAGTTAATTTTGTCAGCAGCACATAATCCTAGAATTCATCTAAAATAGGACAGGTCATCCTAAATTAACTGCAGCTGAGCAGCACATATTAACAAATCCATTAATAAAAAATGATGAAAAATTGTGCTGAATTAAAAAAAAACAGCTCAGCTTAAAGGTTAGCCTCTTAACAGACCAGAAATCAGATAAACAGAGTAATTTGTAATGTCCGTAAGCTAATCACTTGTCTTCATTTCACTGTAATGCATTCACTGATGGAGGCTCAGAGAAAATGCATCTTTATGTTACTTGAAACTTGCATTTAAGTTTGTCATATAAAATTACATTTTTTTTAAATGTATTGTTGGTGTGGTTTGATAGTGCAAATATTGCCTGACCTTATATGACCATCAGAAAAAGAGCTTTAAGAAGTAGTACTAAGAGAGGTATCTGGAAGAGACTTTAAGCCGCAGATTCCTTACCTTTGAATATCCCCAGGTGTCAGACTGCATCCGGAGGATTTTCGAGCAGTACACCTGTGCTTTGGTTGGTGGCGTTGTTCAGTTTCACATTTTCGGGGTTGTCCACTCTGGATATGACGTACTCAGTACTTATGTAGGCGCCCCCTCAGCATGCCAACGTTCGTTCTTTCCTTTTCGCACCAGTTAGCGCTGAGTCACTTTTTGACTGGATTGTTTGGGCTTTTTGTCAAGGTTTTTTGAGATTTCATCTCCTGGTGTTAGGATGTCACCCAAGAAACCATCTGGTTTCAAACCATGTGGAGCCTGTCATCTGCAAATGTCGGTGACAGCCTCCCACTTGCTGTGTTTTTTGGCACCAGGAGCCGAGACATGACTCCAAGGTGTCTTAGGACTGCCGCACTGTGCACCCGAAGGTGATGACGGAGCGCTCCCTTAAGCTCCTCGCCAGCCGACGTCAGACGACTCCTCGACGCTCAAGGTCCCATATGCTTGGGAGATCCTGGGAGCGGTCGCAGAGCCCATGTCAATGTTCGTCATAGCATTTGAAATCTTCGGGGAAGTCCCACAAGCACAAGAAGTTGAAGAAGTCCAAGCATTCTTCGACTTCCCCAAGTCTGTTGATGTAATCCGACAAGATGAGGGAGCATCGGCACTACAGGCCCCACAAGTCGACGGCGCTTGAACTTGTGTCAGCTCCGCGCTGCCCAGATTTTCCCAGGGCAGGAGCGACCCCCACCCAACTGAAAGAGGTTTCTGAGGCCATGTGCCTCATTTTTAGGCAGCCTGACCCCTCTGGCGTGCCTTTGGGTCCCACAGACCTGAGAGGGAGCCCTACTGGGACCACGCTGACAGGTTCACCCTCTGCACCAGTCAGGCCCCTAGGATCCCTCAGTGGATCTAGAGCGGAGTCACTGGCGAGACCGAGACCTTCCTCAGTTCCCGCTCCAGTACCGATGCCCCTAGACAGCCTCATCCCCGTCATCATACCCGACTCCGACATGGAGCTGGATGGGCATCGTCCGGCACAACTGAGTACATCCTCCCCGAAAAAGAGCTAGTGCCTTATTTAATGGATAGTCCTGGAGAGGGGGACGTTTGGGAGGGGTCTATGGGCCCTTATGGAGAAGAACCAGTTGTGGTAAGAGGAACTGGGTGAGGCCAAGGATTAGACACCTCACCTGACACTGCATGGTTTCCCCTCCTACTCTGGCTATGTAGGAGGGATTCTCTTTTGCTACGGTGGTGTGCAGGCGACTGAGGTCCTACACCTTAACCTGCCCTCAGTGGCAATCAGAACCAATGTTTTGACAGAGGTGCTTCAGCTGGGAGTTTCCCTCTCAGAACCCTTACTCCCATTTAATAAAGTATTTACAGACGTCCTTCCTGGTGCCTGGTCCAAGCTCCGCCGCCAACCTGCCTTTGAGGATCCCAGTTTCCTTACCCAGCACCCAAACTCGGAGAGCTGGGTGGTCCAAGCCTCCTCATCCCACATTCACCCTGGCACGTTTCCTACCACTCCACCGGATAGGGAATCCAAGAGGCTGGACACGTTTGGTAAGAGAATGTTCTCTTCCACCAGCCTGGCACTGTGGTTCAGTGGGATTCAGTTGCGCAAGGGCTGCCTATGGTCCTGGAGGAGGCTCGGGCCATGCACTCTCAGGCAGTTGCCGACGAGAGAAATGCAGCAGAGTTCTCCATCAGATGTGGAATTGACATGATCGATTCACTAGTTAGATCAATTTCATCATCGGTGGCCTCGCGCACTACACTTGGCTGAGAACATCTGGTTTTTCAGGGGGTGTCCAGGTGTCCCTCAAGGACATGTCCTTTGATGATTCTCGCCTATTTGGAGACAAAATGGATTCAGCGCTTCAAGGACATCAGACCTCAATCCACCTTCCGTCCCTTTCGTGGCTACAGAAGGGGTCTCCCGCTGGCCCTATACACTCCAGCCACCATGGCCAACAGGCTTCCCAGCCTTTTTGTGGCCGAGGGGGCGGGTCCCAGTGACGTCGTGGGACAGGCGGCGAGTAGTCAAGTCAGTCCACCGCCCCCCGGCTGCTGCTGCCCCCAAGCCTCTTTAGTTCACCCTCAGACCATCATGGGCATCCAGTGGGAGGCAGGATATGCCATCACCTCCCTCTCTGGCGGTCAGTGCCATCAGACCGATGGGTACTTCAGATTGTCTAAAGGAGTTACTCCCGCCCTTTTGTGACACTCCCTCGACCCATCCCGCCCACTTACAACCGGCTGACGCGGGACCATCTCTCCTTGATCCATCAAGAAGTGCAGGCTCTCTTGGCCAGTGGAGCCATTGAGAGAGTCCCCAAGAAGGATGGAGGACTCGGTCCTATTCTTGATCTGCACGTTCACAACTTCTTCTTGAAAAAGGAGAAATTCAAAATGCAAACGCTCACCCAGGTGTTGCCTGCTCTGGATCCAGGAGACTGGATGGTAGCGTTGGACTTGCAGGATGCTTATTTCCACATCTCCGTCCTGCCAGCCCACAAAGGCTATCTGCAGTTCACTGTGGGCCCTGAGCATTTTCTGTTTGCTACGCAGCCTTTTGGCCTTAGCAGCCCCCCTCGGGCGTTCACCTAGGTGATGGCGGTGGTCGCAACTCATCTGCAGAGGTCAGGGATTTCAGTCTTCCCCCACCACGATGACTGGTTGTTGAAGGTGGGCTCACCAGAGGCGGTTGTCTCCCACCTCCTTCAGACTACAGTAAACCTCCTGAATTTACTGGGGTTTACTATTAATGTGCTGAAGTCACACCTGGCTCCCTTTCATCTGGACACAGTGAAATTTTGGGCCTATCCTCCCGAGCGGTGAGCCCAGGATATTCAGGCTATGATACCGATGTTTCAGCCTCTGTCATGGATTTCAGTGAGACTGACTCTGAGGCTGCTGGGCCTCATGGCCTCCTGCATCCTGCTGGTGGCACATGCCAGATGGCGTATGCGAGCTCTGCGGTGGGACCTATAGCCCCAGTGGGCGCAGAATCAGGGGAATCTCTCCGACATGGTCTAGATCTCTGAGGGAACTAGAAATGACCTGCAGCGGTGGCTAACGAAATGTGATTGGATCACAGGTGAACCCCTCTCCCTTCCCCAACCAGATCTCACAGTGGTGACTGGTGTGTCAGAATCCGGACGCCACATCAACATGCTGGAGCTCCGTGCCATCCGACTGGCATTAAAAGCCTTTCTACCCTCCATCAAGGGAAGGCTGGTGTAGGTGTTCACGGACAACACCACTGCCATGTGGTACTGCACCAAACAGGGTGGGGTGGGGTCTTGAACCCTCTGTCAAGAAGCTCTATGCCTCTGGACATGGCTAGAACGTCAGGACATTTCCCTGGTGGTTCAACATCTGGCGGGCTTTCTGAATGCTAAGGCAGACGTACTCAGCCCCAGATACCAGTGTATCACAAACAATATCTCCATACAGAGGTCGTCCAAGGTCTCTTTCAGCAGAGGGGAGAGCCTTGGATAGATCTGTTCACCACCATCGAGAACACGCAGTGTCAGCAGTTCTGAGCACTGGAGTTTCCAAGACGGCTTGCGCTCTGAGACACCTTTGTCTCGAGGGGAGCTCCGGCCTCCTGTATGCCTTTTCGTCAATACCACTCCTGCCCAGAGATCTCAAGAAGTTCAGGAACGACCGGGCCCAAGTCATTCTTGTGGCTACGGATTGGACATGAAGAGTTTGTTATCCCGAGCTGTTGAGCATGGTTAGTGTGTCCTCCGATCAGGCTGCCTCTTCAGGAGGATCTTCTGTCACAGCAACAGGGTAGGGTCCTGCACCCGAACTTGCGCATCCTCCATGCGTGGAGATTGAGCGGCCGTAGTTGACAGCCTTCGACCTTCCGCCCAAAGTATGTGATGTTATCCTAGCAGCCAGGTGTCCCTCCACCAAGACCGTATATGCCAGCCTGAAAGGTTTGTCTGTTGGCGTGCCTCTCACAATGTTGATCCCTTGTCTACACCTCTCTCACAAAGTCTCTTGTTTGCACTGTCTTTGGCCCAGCAGGGCTCTGCTTTGGGTACAGTTAAAGGCTACCTATCTGCCATCTTGGCTTTTTTGTGGTTGCCAGACAACCTTCTCTCTTTAAGTCACCAGTTGTAGCTAGGTTCCTTAAAGGTCTACAATATATGTTCCCACCTACGCCCTTTCATATGCCTCAGTGGGACCTCAACCTGGTCCTTTGTTTTCTGATGTGTGCTCCAGTTGAGCCATTACATAATTGTCTGCTTAGGCTGTTGGCCATCAAAAAGGCTTTTTAGTGGCCATAACATGGGCCAGGAGAGTCAGTGAAGTCCAAGGCCAAGAAACCTGCCCTCTGAGGACTTGTGGGCTCACTGTACCAGAGCCAAAGCTGCAACCACTTCGTTAGGGTGTGGCATTCCTCTCCTGGACATCAGTCAGTCACCTGTTCGGTCCTACAGGACTTTTTGGTTTGATCAGATTCGCAGTACCACCTTCTTGGAAGTATTGCTTGGGTATCTATTCAAAAGTAAGGAATCTGCTGCTATAAATTTCTATCAGATGAGCAAGTTACTTACCTGCAGTAACACCTTATCTGGTAGAGACTCTATCTAGCCGCAAATTCAACCTATCCTCCCATTCTCCCCGCTCTGTGAACCGATTCAGGTGCAAGCGACACCCCCTTTCAGGGCCTTAGTCTTTTCCACACCAGTGGTCAGTTCTCATCGTGGCTCCGTGATCCTGGTGTGGAAAGTTGTGAAAGTACCTGATGTTAGCACGCCGAGGTGGTGCCTATATAGGTACCGAGCATGTCACTTCTGGTGTGGACAGCGCCAATGCAGAACTGAATGACACCAACTTCCGGCACGCAGAGGTAATGCTAGAAAATCTTCTGGATCCAGTGTGCACCTGAGGAGAGTCAAAGGTAATGAAACTGTGGCTAGATCGCCTCTACCAGATAAGGCGTTACAGAAGTTGTTTAGGCTCCACCCACATGTGGGTCTTATCTCTTTTGATTTTGCAGAAGGTGTTGTTGTAACTGTGCCCAGGGCTCACCAGAGGTTGTCTGTGGGTACAGGAAGACTATGTGCGTATAGCACGCACACACAGCATGTTGCTGGATGCAGAGACCTGGAATGCACTGATAATTCTATGATCGCAGTCACCAGGAGGTGTGTTCCACGATCAGTGGAATGTATTGGTTGGTGTGGGCATTGGAGGAGCTGCGGAATTCGTCAAACTTGTTCTTCTTTGCAAGTTGAGTCCACGCCATGATTCTAGAGAAAGAGGCATTGTCAGGCTTATAAAGTTCCCTTATTAAGCTGGTGCAGTGTCCAAAGGGCACTATTGGAAGTTACCAGTAGAAGATGAAGCATGAGTCTTTACTGTGATGTCAGTTCCTGGTTCAATCACATAAAAGGAAAGCAATCATAAACGAAGCATGTGTCACAAAACATTTGTTCCCTATATCTCTGCGTGTCCATTGCCCACTTGTCCTACATTTTTGTCCCAAATTCTTGTCCTTTTTGTAGCTCGATTCCCCTTGGTATTCTTCCAATGCATCATTAGGTTTAGCTCCTCTATCTTTGTGAGATTATTAAGAGTTTGGTGCCTGGCTTATCTACTGCAACATAATCCTCCATCTTTAAGCAAGCTATGTCAGATTTCCAGAAGGTTTTTACCTTAATGTTGTTTTCCTTAAATCTCTCACCCTTTTGAGGAGACATCTAACAACTTTCATGTGTGTAATAATGTGCAGGGTGACTGTGGCTGTGGGGAGGAGTAACCTTTTCTTCAGAAAGTTATGTCTAGTCCTTGAGAAGTATGTGAATGTTTATTGATACAGTTGTATTCTGTAAAACACAGTTTAACCTAGGCTGGAATTGAACCCAAAAAACACTGTTTGACAGTTCAGACCAGGTATCCTTTTTCCTCTGTCAAAGAGAACATCTGAGAAAAATAACAGGAATTGACTCAGTTTGTTCAGGAGAAAGTAAAAAGACTGAACTTTCCTTTACTCACCCAAATGATGCTTAGGTTATTTATATTTACTATTTCAGCAAGCAATTGTTTAGTTAGCTTTCACAGAGATTACACAAACTGAATTGATCATTACTATAGCTAACTTTAAAACATTAAATTACTACACTAAATGCATCTGTTCCTCTGTACAAAAAGACATAAGCACTTTACAAGCCCCTTTTTGAATAAACCTGTGTAACACCTCTCTGGCATTGGCAGTGGGCCTAAAAATAGGCTACGTCACTCTGCTGTTTAAAACAAAAAACAGAGGTAAGCCCTGAGGACTTAAACCTGCCCTTACTTTCTAAAGTCCTCTAAAGGTACATGGCGACTCAGCTCGAAACAGTTCATAGTTGAAAATGACCTCTTGTATGACTTCCACTTGTCTTCTAGGTTTTAGGTCTGTATGCAGCACTGAGTACTGAAACTGCTTTGCTTCAAATAGTCGATGATCCACTGCGCATCTTGATAATGCAAACTTATTCTTGTGGGCCTATATCCTGTGTTTTATAAAGTAACTCAGTTCACTCTCTTAAAATTCCCTAAGAAAAGAAAGGGATTGATTGGTGCAGTTCTTCCAGATTCTACTTTGACCTATAGAGTTGGTATACACAAGAAAATATCTATCACTGGTCCTGTTCTGCATTCTTCACAGACAATCAATATTCTCCTACCATCTTTTATATCAAAGTTGTTTTCCATGAAGACATCTCCATTCTTGCAAAGATTCTCAAAGTGATTTAGTTATGGTTGTTTGATCACCATCCAAATCGGAACGCATCCAAAACTGGGCTCCCACTAATTTTTCCCCAACCCCCATTGCTCCTTTCCTATACAATTGTGGCTTAATTCTCTCACCCTGTGCATCCATTATCAAATCCTCTAAATATCTTGGGCTTTAGATTAGGGAAAATCCTAAACTGCATACACTGATTAACTCCCCAGCTAGTTTTAGGAATCAAACTCCTTAAGTACATCATATCAGTCCTTATCACCCTTCTATGGCTTTCAATTGACAGCAGGAGCATATTCAAGTTGGCTTGTATGATGTACAATATCCTGCAGGATTTGCATACAGATTGTCAGGCTGAGAGAGTCTGTTTCTTTCTAGGAACCATAGTATTTTAAAAAGGTTAGGTTTAAAGCACTTCATGTGTTTGTATATACATAACAATTGTGGATTTGAAGTCTTGCATTGAGCAATAATGTTATCTTTCTTTAGATCTTTTAGGATTGTACTACATTACTCTGATATTAAATCATTATATGTAGCTTCTGGCAGATCCATAACATATATATCGACAGCTCCATGCTGTTTTAAAATAGATAAAACCAGTTGATATGAACATAAAATCTTTTCCTTTAGTAAAGTTTGTGAATGGTGTTAGTAAAACAGTCAAATTTTAAAGTTTGAACAAATATGTATTGCTTAGGATAAGGACATATTGTGGTACGCTGCAAACAGGAGACTAAAAAGTAAAGGAGAGGGGATACAGTATAGGAACAGGAAAACAGTATTTGTAGGGTGCATAGATTAGTTAATACTGCTAACCTTCAGATGCAGCATTATAAAACAACCAATAACCTATACACATTCATAAGAAGTTAAATCAGTATGAATGCATTTAGGTTTCTCATTGGTTCCAATATCAAGATGATAAGGCTGATGTGTTCCAGGGCCTTGATCACTGCATTTAGATGGGTGAACACTGGTGTTGCATTTTTTATAATCACATTTGATTGGCTTCTTTTGATACAGGAACTGTTCTTATGGCTACTTCTACCGCAGATGTATCACCTTTAGAATATTCCCAAGCACCGGACTGAATCCAGAGAATTCTTCAGCAATGCTTCCACCCCCTGATAGGTGGTGCCATGTGGGTCTCAGGTGACTCCATCCCGCCCCAGAAGTGATAGAGCAGAGCCACGTGTAAGTGCCACTCCTGCGCACAGACATAAAGTTCCTTTCTTCCAACACACTTTGACACAGACTCAGAGCTTCACTCCCAACTTTGTCAGTATTCGGACACCTTCAGCATTTATCTGAACACAGTGCCAAGGACTATATCGCCCCTGAAAATGATCGAATTCAAGCTGTGCTGCAAGAAGCAGATGTTGGTCATGTGCATACATGACATGAACCTGTAGTGGTTGGGCTCCAGGCCCGAATCAAAGTCCTCCCCTCATACACTCGAAGATGATCCAAGATTGAGAGATGAAACTCTGTTGTTGAACATGAGAAAAGTTCATGGTTGTCCCATAAGCCTTACTCCTGCAGCAGTTTGTGAAGGAGAGCTGAAGTACTAGGTTTACAGTTGCCTACTGTTAAAATTAAGTCAACATTATTAACGAATATCCTTCAATGAGGTCCAACCTCTTCTGAGCCACTGTTGTTATTCAACAATGCTCTTAAAGACATTCTCTGGCCACTTAGTCCATGATGTGCTCAGGCCCCTTGGTCAGTTGACATGTTGCCAGGTGAATTAGACTGGCCTCTGGTGATCCCGATTTTCTGCCAAGGCATCCTACTCCTGATAGCTCGGAGATTGGCTAGTAAGGTTACTCCTAATGCCTTTCCAACCAGTCCTACAGATAGAAAGTTGAAACCTTCAGGAAGAGAATGATCTCTTCAGCTAGTTAAGGCTTAAGGTCACTGAAAGCACTGACCCTTCTGGGCAAGTACACCCTTGCCTTATGGGATATGGTTAGCAAGATGTTGTTGGCTATCCCAAAGGACCTGAGTCTCGCTGGCTCAAGCGATACATGATGATCAGCATGCGCCAAAGTATTTTTTACGTGTTGGCTTGGACACCACTGACTGTGTTGGCAGAGCTACTGATAGCAGTGTAGTCCTCTGAAATCATGCCTGGATGTGATCCACTGGATTTTCAGGTAATCCCTTGCTTATGGACATGCCCTTTGATAGCCTTAGATTGTTTGGAGACTAAGGACAGTCAAGCCACAGCAGAAAGTTTAGGGGTTCTTCCAGTGGCCTAACCTGTAGACTACAGCCAGCCCAACCAGTGCAGCAATAGCAAGCCCATTCATTCCTGACAGAGGTCGTGGATGGCTGAGGCCAATCGCACCAACAGGGGCAGCCCTCCTTTAACTCTTCTTTCCCTGCTGCAGCCTCTGCCAAGCAACTTTCACTTGCCCTTGCAGTCCCATACTCAGCCGGTAAGAGTCAGGATATGACATTTCTTCCCAGAATGGAGATACATGACGTCAGGAAAGTGAATGAAAAATAATTCAAAGAGGCTACCCCTACCTTTCATTTCCATCTGGCCTTGCTTTCCCCCATGTCAAAGTGACTGTCAGCAGACCATTCCACAGTCTCGCTGTAGGAAGTCAACCTGCTTCTGGCTAAGCGTGCCATTAAGTGGGTGCCAGTTGTGCTATTCATGCTACTCCCTTGTACAGAAAAGGCCAGAATCCTCAGGCCACTGCCCACTGAATGCCTTTCACAGGGGGTCAGAACACTTCCAATTTGCCATGCTCCCCTTCGGCTTCACCTCAGTGCCTTGGACGTTCATGAAAGTAATAACAGTGGTCATTGCCCTCATTTGAAGGTTGGTGATGCATGTGTTCCCGTACCTCATTGTGGCTGTTTAAGGCTTGCTCATTGCGGTCAATTGTGGACCACCTCTGGGTTGTGGCTGAACTTCTGTCATCTTTGGCATTTCCATCGGTGAGCTGAAGTCCCACCTGAGCCTTACTCCGAGGATTCCTTTCATTTGAATTGCCCCAGACACAGAGGTTCCAAGTCTTTCGACCCCCAAGAAGTGTGGGACATTCATGGTATGATCCTGATGTTTCAGGCTCATTCCTGGCTCTTGGTGAGGATGTCTCCGAGCCTTCTTGGACTCCTAGCATCATGCATTGCATTGCAGTGGAACCTCAGGTTTTAGTTAGCCCCGCATCAGGGCTGTCTATGTGATTCTTTCCGGATCCTTCAGGAAATGGCTCAGTTCTTCTGTGGTAACAGACAAGCGGCAAAGTGACCTGTGGCAGGGCACTTTGTCCTCCCCACCCAGACTTTATGGTTGTGACAGATGCATCACTACTGAGTCACTACTGAGTAGGGGGTCTTTTGGGGGAGGTAAACATCAGAGGCCTTGATCTCCTGTGGAGAGCCATCCCTGGATCAACCTTTTAGAACTTTGGACAATTCACCTGGCCCTAAAAGCAATGCTGCCTTCCACCAAGGAGAGGCTGGTGCAGGTAATCAGACACCATAACCACTTTGTGGTACTGCAACAAGCAGGGGGAGCTTGGATCGTTAATCGTGTTCCTCTAGGCCCTAAGTCTCTGGAGGCGGCTGAGCCAGCAGAACTTCTTGATGGTAGCCGACCATCTAGTGGGATTACCAGAGCAGTCGATCTGAGTGGACATCAGCTGGCAGATCAGGAGTGCCTTCTCCATCCTGAGGAAAAAGGGCATCGTTTATCAATGGAACGTGCCTTGGTTAGATGTGTTCACCACTGGCAAGTGCATTCAGTGTTAAAACTACTGCACACTGTTTCCTCCAGGAAGATCACTGGGAAATGCATTCTGTCTGTGATGGGGCTCAAGTCGCCTGTACATGTTCCCACCCCTGCTTCTCCTGCCTCAAATTCTGAGGAAAGTAATGACGGACCAGGCTCAAGTCATCGTAATAGACACAAACTGGGGATGAAAGTATGGCATCAAGAGCTCTTGAACAAGAGCGTTTGCCCTCTGATCCAACTACCAATTCAGTAGGAGTTCTTGTGTCAGCAACACGGTAGGGACCTGCACCAAGCCTCCTAAACTTCCACATCCTTGTGTGAATATTGATCTGCAGCAGTTAAATGCATTCAATCTGCCAGCTGCAGTACTAGATGTTATCCTGGGAGCCCAATGCCCTTTGACAAAGTCTAATTATGCTTGGTGCTGGGAGAAATGTGTTGCCTGGCATGGCATTCATCATATCAATCCTCTGCAGGCTACATTTTCAGATGTGTTTGTTTTATCATTGGCCCATCATGGCCTTCAGTGAACACATATAATAAGGGTTATCTCTCAGCCCTTGCAGATTTTCTGTGTTTACCTGCTTAACCCTTTTTCTTTAAATCACCTGTCATTGTGTGTTTCATCAAGGTATAGCTGACATGTTTCCCTTAAAGCTGTTTGTCATGCCCCAGTAGGATTGGAACTTAGTATTGACATTTCTTATGTGCATGCCTTTTGGGCCAATGCTCAGCTTCTCACTTTAACTACTGATGCTCAATATGATTTTCCTGATCAACGTTTTCTCTGCTGCCATGAGTGGACTTCAGGAGCCCCCCATGCATCTGCCCTACACCTCCTGCTTTCTGTAAATTTGGTGGTGTGGACCCTGACAGTCTTGTTTCACAAAGTTGTGACACCTTTTCTTGCTGGGCAGTCTGTCACTCTGCCAACACTTTTTGCTTCATCTCACTCTTCAAAAGAGGAGGAGAGGTTCTATCGACATGAACATAAAAGGACTTCGAGCTTCTACAATGACTGCACAAAAGACTTGTGTGGATGATCAGCTCTTTGTGGAATTCTGTGTAGCAAAGAAAGGCGAAGTGGTGCAAAAGAGTACTTTGTCTAGGTGGACAGTCCTCTATATTAAAACCTGCAATGTGCTGAATAAGAAGCAAACTCCAGAAGGCCTACAGACTCATGCTGCAAGGGCAAAGGCCACTACAAGGGTTTTGGCAAAGGAGGTACTTGTTCTGTATATCTGCCAGGCTGTGGAATGGGCGTCTGTGCATACGTTCAAGATACACTACCGCCATGACAGGGAGGTCCAACAGAAGGGCCCGCTCAGTCCTTTACTCAGGCCCTTTACCTTTGGGAGGTAATGCTGTGGTACCTATTCTACTGGTAATAAATCTGCGGTCAGACGTACCCATCAGAAGAGCAAGTTACTTTCATTTGTTAACTCTTTTCATTATGGATACTCTAACTGCAGATTCCTCATTGACGTCCCACTTCCCTATTCTGTTGAGTGGACTCCAACCCATTATATTATTAGTTACAAGTTAGATTTTGGCTTTGCGACACCTGCAATTTGTTTGGAGTGCTGTGCTTCTGAAAAAGATTGAGAAATTGACTTCACAGTTTATATGTGGCTTCTCTCCATCAGTTCAGGGTGGTATGGAGTCAGTGCTGAGACACATAGTGCTACATATCTGCACATGGGAACATTGAGGAATAATTCTGTGGGATCCAGCAGGACACTGGGGGATACTGTGAAGGTGAGGGATCTACAGCTAGAGTATCGACCAGAAAGAGCTTTAACTTGTTCTTTTAGGGCATTTGCCAGATGTATTGCTTAGATATGACGGCGTGATGTTTGGTGCCATATTAATTGCTTAATTACGTATTGCTAAACACTGGCTGGAAAAAGGACCTCCACAGTTTCGCTTTTGTTGCAACACGTTTTATGGATCACTGTGGGATGGAGGTTTCTTTCTCGGAATCTGGTATGGCCAGAAGCTGTTTAGCCTAAATCTAGGGTCCGATTAAGTGATGGCTGGACTCAATCAAAGATGTAAACAGAGGACCTTGATGTGGTTGGTGGGTTTTTGTTTTGCTACTGCTGCAGAGTAAACTGTTGACTATTTAACATCTTGGATTTTTCGCTGAATTTTATTGTACAACAACTATGGCTCTGTACTATTTTCTGCCTTTTTGTAATGATTTTCTTACAAAAAAAACCTGTTGTGCACAGAGCACTTAACACAGGGGCACCAAACAAACTACCTGAAAATTTGATTGCTTAGGAATTGTTTGCAACCTTCAGAGTCCTGATATTATTTTTCAACAATGTCCTGCCTTCAAATAACGAAAATCAGTTTTACTCTGTGAGTGTAAATGTTGCATTTCAACAGTTACAAAAGGACATAGCAGCCTTTACAGCTAAATTCATGAATAGCTCATTCCTTGTGTTTAGCATGCATTGCAGCTCACATCATTGTTTAGCAAGTACCTGCAATATTAAGTGATGGACCTTTGATGATAAAACTCTGTTCTCCTCATTCACGCATAAAATGCAAGAAAAAGGGTAGTTATAGAGGAACAATTCAAAGTGGTCACTCTTCTCTTTCTGAGCAAAGTGCCCTTGATTGGTGTGAGCCCTTCCATTTAAAAAAAATTTTTTACAGGCTTTAAAAGTGGAGCAGTCTACTTCTAACAAAAATCAGAGATTCGGTCCAAATCATTTCCTTCCACAGTAAATACCAAGATACCTGCGTTGCTCTGAGAAGCCATCTTAAAAACAAACAAGCATTTACAATGCAATAGATTTATAATATTAAAAGGCATTGTCATTTACAATACCAATAGTTCAAACTTTTGCAAAGCAATACCTATTGTCTTGCAGATCACGGTGTCCGTGAAGTGGGCGTGGCGCTCACTATTAAAGTTTAAAAAATAAAAAATGAAACAGCGCGCGGTGTCCCTGAAGCGGGTGCCGCGCTCCGTATTAAAGTTAAAAAAAATTAAACAGAGAGCAGTGTCCCTAAAGCGGGCGCCGAGCTCAGCATGGAAGGTAAAGCGGCATAACGCTCCATAAGAAAAGCGGCCGCCATTGTCCTGTGTGGGCATGCTGCAAATACAAAAAGCAGCCGCCATTGTCCCCATCAGTGTCAATAAACAAAATAGTGCTCACTGACTTATAATGCAGACCGTGTAACAAGCCAAGTAAAAAGTCCAGTTGTTATGGGAGGTAACAAATGCAGACAAGGCAGTACAAAGAAGGAACTAACAAACCTATTTACGAATCAGAAGCCAGCATTTACGAAGGACTATGACTCAAGCCAATGACAAATATGGGCGGAGAGTGGACGGGGCTTCCAGTACATACTCCAATACAGCATGCTTCGCAGAGCGAGCAGTGCGTGGGGCGGGGCTTCCAGTGCATACTCCAATACAGCATGCCTCACAGAGCGAGCAGTGCATGCACGCTTCCGCTAGGCTCGACCTAAAAACGGGAATCGAAACATGGAAAGGTCGGAATTCTGCTTTAATCTTCACATGTGCATGAAACCGACATCCAGTTGCTTCCACAAATGGTAATTCTAAATTTAATTTCCAATTTATGACTGTCGAATGACATTACACTGACTGTAGGATAAATCCTTCTTTATATGATCAAGTCTCTGTCATTAATCATGTACATCTGCATCGTAATTCAATCTAGGCTACTGCTGTTCATGTAATACAGATCGCCTATATCGTAATTTGTGAATGGCTTCTTTATTAGTTTAATTCCTTAAAGCTGGATAAACATAAAAATCCTTTAACTTCGTCTGATTTGTGCAAAATCATTCACCACTGAAAATCACAAATGCCTCCTCTTCTTGGGCCTGTAGGAAACATGCATTCACTGTATGGGGGGGAGTTTTCTTGAATCCACATTAAGTGATTAGAGATCACCCCAGATGAATGTGCATTGACCTTCATTGAGTTCCAGTCACATCACCTTCGAAGTACCAAAGTATCAAAATTCCTCACCAGACCTCCGTCAGGGGATCACAAGACTTGTGCTAGTAGGTGCCATAAAATTGGTTACAGAAACAAGAAGGAACTGAGGCTTTTAGTCCACATACTCTAAATTTCCAAGAGTGATTTTGAAACATTGTAATTGCAAAGTCATTTTGGGTGTATCGGTTTACTTTTTATACCTAACTGCAGGAAACAAAGAGCAGCCATCGCTTTTCATGGTATAAAGAGTAGCTGAGGAAAAATTCAGGAACTTAAATAAACCCTCATACATAAAGTACTTTTTCAAAAGATTTGTTAATAAGGTCAAAGCGAAAACTTCAAAGTTCTCCCGGCACACAAAAATCAAAGTTGAGATCGTGGTTTCAATAGTTCCTTTTTATTTCTTGTATTCAAAGATGCCCTTTGCTAACACAGTTGTTTCGTCTTCTAGCTGTTCCTGTTTACAGCAGACTTCATCAGGGCTCAACATTAGAATCAGTTCTTATTCATGAAAGGTGTAGGCGTTTTCAGAGCCAGTCAATTCTGATGTGTATTCTCTAGTAGTCCTAATTTAGTAGTCAGTAATAGTCAGTAATCAATAATAGTAGGTAGTGAATTTGAATTCTTATATAAGCCGCATAATCCTTTGTTATCTCCCGTCCAGCCGTGTATGTTGGCAATGAGCCAAGCCCTGAGTGACTCCACACTTAAGAGTCTTTGCCTCAGAAAAGAACAGCTTAAGCCACTGGGCCTGTTCTCTACGGTCCAAAAAAAGACCCAACCAAGCTAGGGCAGACCCCTCCACTCCAATAGAGGCTAGGCGTTGTAACAAGATCTCATGTGAGATCATGTCAAACGCTGCAGAGAGATCTAATAGAATTAGGAAGACATTGTGGCCAGAGTCCAGCGTAAATTTGATGGAATCTGGTATTACCATAATCACTGTATCAGTATTGGGGTGAAGCCCTGAATCCTGATTGTGAGGGGTGGAGGAGATTGAAGAAATTCAGGTATAATGATAGTTGGGTGTTTACCATCCTCTCAATAATCGAAGAGACCCCAGGAAGCAAAGAGATGGGTCTGAAGTGGGAGAGGATTTCTGGGTCCATATTAGTTCTTTTGAGAAGAGGGATGACATGCAACCTTAATAAAAATCTATAAATTCATATCTCTGGTTCCCCTTATTGAATTTTGGTAGTTTTGGTGTACTTTTGTTCATTAAAATATTCTCTATTTTTATAAATTGGAAAGGGGTTTTTATTGTGTAGTGTTGTTGACTTTTTAACTGTTTTGGTACTTCTAAATGCTGTACACATTTTCTTATGTTAAGCGCAGTAGCGGCCCGTGGTGGGAGTGCTGCCGGGCGCTGACGTGGGGCGGGGGATAGTAAACTACGGATTACGGCTGATTAGAGGTAAGTAAACATATAAATAAATAAAACGAATTTCGTTGCGCCCGCTGCATCGCATTTGGCGATGCAGCGCACGCAACGAAATTTGTTTTATTTATTTATATGTTTACTTACCTCTAATCGGCCGTAATCCGTAGTTTACTACCCCCCACCCCGCCCCACTTCAGCGCCCAGCAGCACACGCACCACGGGCCGCTACTGGTTAAGCGTCTCTGATCTGTGCCATGACTACCAAAGACTCAGCTCAATTTTAAATTACCAAAACCTTTATGGACCTAACAAGAATAGTGACATTATTATTTGTAGTGGACTACCATCCACCCCAACTAATAATCAACATTCTCCCATTATCCACACCAGCATATGAAAACTTTGTTAAGCAGACACTGCAGGCTTGCTCTAATACTGTTTCACACAGCTTTTCAGAGTGCAAATAATCAATGAATCTGATCAAGAATATGGATGTGCAAAGATCACCATACAAATGAAGTCCTGCACAGGTCATGATTATTAGACTACCTATATTTCAAAGTGGTTTCCCACTTATCTTATAGTTAAGATGAGATTTTCCTGGAAAACTGGCAATTCTTTCCATAGTCCTAGTTTCTACTAAAATCAGTTTTCCTGCAGTTGAACTTGTAAACTGTTTTCCTTGCAATTTAGAATCTGGTTGAGTGTTGGGGATATTTCTTTTTCTTTCAATAATACCCATAGTCCTGATGTTTGCATGAAAATCCACATTCAGCGAAGTTTGTAACTTGTGGATAGTAACTGTTGTATTTTTGAGTATTGGGTGAATTTGTGGGAGAAAAATGTTGCAAATTCGCACACTCTCAAGAAATGCATTATTGTATTTATCATCCATTGCCAAATGGGGTTGTCATGTAACATTCTGTATTGTTCAGGGCAGCAAAGTTGTCTTTAAATGGTGAGTAAGGATCTGTAGTCGGAATATGTGGGCACTGAACTTGTTTCTGTACAGCTTTTCCCCATCACTCAAGGAGGGCATCCATTTGAATTGTCTTTGAAAACACCAAGTCAACTTAAGCATGTGAGCTGTGAGCCAGAGTCACCATTATTGTTTGTCTGCTGCAGAAGTTAAGCCAATCCACCCATATCATTAATAAAACCAGTTGAGCCCTTATAAATGTACATGCAAGTTGACTCTATGCTTGTGGCTTTTTAGAGTATGCCCTTTATGCAAACTTCAGGTGAGAGAGTTGGTTCAAGCTTTCACTGTGTTGTATCATCTCATAGGGTTTGATGTCAGAATACAGTTAAAGTAAGGTTTTATGTCATGAGATGGATTAAAATGTGTTTCTTGCCTCGGGGCTCTGAAGGTCTAGCAGATTAAATTTGCCCATAGCCTGGGCTTTTGCTTTGGAACTGACTTTATTGTTCAGAAGTCAAGCAATCGTTTGGTTGCTGAGCTTCCTTTGGATGCAGTTTTTGCCTGAACATTTCAGTATTTCTCAAGTCTTCAATTCACCTAACCTGCAAGTACAAGTCACCCAAACTAGACTTTGGGCCCTAAGGATCCAGCTTCTTCTGCCTCCACATTCTCTATGGAGGTAGATTTTTGGTGTTGTACCTTTGCTTGTAGCCTATCTGCATTTCTTTCACTGTGTACCTCACGTTGATCTCCACACTTGTTGATTACACAGTGGGCTAAAAGGCTAAGAAGTTCAGGGGCCATAGAGATATTAATTAGTATCTTGCCATAACTAAGTTAAACCACTATTGAATTAATGCTAGGGTTGTAAAATATGTGTTCATTTCCTTCTGGGAGAAAGGATAACATTTTACAAAAAACTGTTTTTGAGAATTTAACAATGTGTGACAAATTTCTTGTGAGATTTTCTACACAAAGCATGTAGAGAAAAGCAACAACTATTCCCTCCATCAGAATTAAATTAAGCCAAAACAATCTGTGTATTTAACAAAAATATTGTTGGCAGTCTCCACTTTTGAATATAGTTGTCGGCTAAAAGGTTTATGTATGTCAGATGCAGGAAACAATTGTCCAACAGAATAACAAATATAGGATTATCGTGGTATCATATTATCGTAGACAATATATTGAAAGGTAAGTGCTCATAGAGGAAGTATAGATTTACTATTCTTAACACCACATCTACATACTTTGGACATATACTATCGTCAAGGTACATATTTGTGGAGGAAAGTAAGGAAAATCTATACATACTTATCTTTTGATATTTTGTTCCTCGATATTCTGTCTACGATATTAAAGTCCCATGATATTCCATACTTAATATTTAGGGCACACCATTGGAAACTAGGAGCGAGTAAGGGAAAAGTATTAATAGAATGGGGGAGTTAGACTATTATGAAACAATTCTGAAGAAAGACGCATCTTTATAAAGATTCTACAAAACGAAATATAAATGAAAAAATCGTAACTGAACTTCTAGTAAAAAAGAAAGTCTACAAATCTAATAAAACTGGGTCACAGGTAGCAAACCAACTCAATTAATACTTTGTTTTCATTTTTAACTGTGCAGGTGAAGACTTTGCGATCCGCTCTGAGCTAATTATTATGGAAGTAAGAAAGAGAAAGCCAAGACTAAGAAAGAGACTAGGAACATAATCACAAGGTAAATTGGGGTAGAGAAAGCAAGGGGATTCTTAGAAAGTCTGAAAATATATAAACTAGAAAAAAACTATGCGCTGTGACGCTCACAAAATCAGTCGAGTTGTTTACTAGAGGCAATCTCGAAGCAACATTGAACGCGGGTGAATTGTAGATTTCTGTAAAATAGCAGAAATGAATCTGGACATTAGCTTCCAGTAATCATGACTCTGTAACAAAATTATGGGAATTGTATGGGGAAAAACTAGAGTGAGCTAACCCATGAAAGATATGGAACACTATCTTAAAGAAAAACAAATCATGTAAACTGTTTTTTTCTCTGAGGAAAATACAGCAAGGTTCTGTTTTCCATAGGCACAACATTGTGATCCCCCAACTAGCCGAACGGACCTATTTCAATTAAGGCTCTTTGCAATTATTTATACGAAGTCAGGGCTGAAACGAATGTAGAGCAGAATGTGGGATACTCAGAGAACGTTACCGAAGAAGCGGCTATCGAAGAGGAGAAATGAATGAATGACTTAATGAGGGATCGCATGTCTCACTTTAAGTATGGCTAACTATTTGTAAATGTACATGTATGTATAACTTGCTTATAATAGTATTTATCTTGTCTCTCGCAGCACTATTTCTGGAAGAAAATAGGACTTAGGTACCGGGAGGCGAGTTGGATAGGATGATATAAGAAAGTGAAATAGAGAAGCTGATACTGGCATCTAGGTCTCGTGTTTCCACATTTGGCAATTCGGTGATATTTTCAAACATATAAGGTGTGGGGAAATGTATTTTCTCCTTCTGACAAGAAAACATTTTGACATACATCCTAAATTACGACACTATCTTTCCAACAAAGTACAATCCTTTGTCACAGCTGTGTTCCACACAGACTGACTTCCACGAAATGATGAATAAATAACCATTGTAAAATGTTTAATGTTCTTTTATCCAAGCTAGTAAAAACATGTTTATATTTTATTGTTTTAACCAATCACAGCTGCTAGCAAACACTACATGAAAATGGGAAGAGGGGGCCTAAGCTTCCCTACTGACATTGATTGATAAACAGCATGTTAAACAGTCTCTAAATTAGTGGCCGAAGCTTCAGATATCATTTAAATACATCTAAGATGATCAGTATCAAAAGGGTAGTATTGTGTTCTCAAAACCGAAAATAGATCCAGAGAGCCCACTTCTGACAACTCCTCTGAGAATATTAAATATGTTGGAGAGTTCTATAAAAAAAATACACATACGTTTACTCTGCAATTCCTAGAAACCTCTTGCAACTCTTGATTTTCAATATAACACTGATATATTAAGAAATGTATTAGAAAAAAAAGTTTCGGAGCATAGTAAATACAGAAATCAAACCATGATAGTCGCTTCTAAATCTAAAGTGACCGAAAGAGAGGGGAGGACAAGCAACTTGAAAGATAAAAAAATAATACAAAGTAGGAAATAAATAATAGTACTAGGGATAGGAGAGGAGGGAAGGTTTGAGGAGGGAAAATTAAAGAAGCAGGCATTGGCAAAGCCAATGGTTCTCACCTATCAGAACTATTGGCTTTGTCAATGTTTTTAGCCATGCTGTACAGCATCCCCAATGTTCTGAAGCATGGGTAAATAAGAAAAAAAAAGCCTGTGATACAGCTGACCGCATCATTTGGTAGGCACATGCACCACATATATGTGCACCTACAAAATGACACCGGCACATTTTTTATTTTATTTTCCAATACAAGTTAAATCGTCAAATAAAAAGAAAAGAAATGTGCAAAAGTGTTTTTTTTTTAAGCACAGGTTTTGGACCAACACTTTGTGCACCGGAGGGGGAAGTAACCCAGAGGGCAGGTGTGGGGAAGAGAAGCAACAGAGAAGGAGGGTGCGGGTAGGGGAAGCAGCGTGGAAGATAGGTTAGAAAGTAGTAGCAATGGGTTAGAAAGCAAGGTGGAGGGGGCAGGGAGAAGCCCAGGTAATAGAGAGCAAATCAGAGTGCAGAGGGAGAGTACACAAGAGAGACAGCTGGAAAACACATTCAGTCTTGAGGAGTGCAACACAAGCAATAGAAGCATAGAAACTAGTCAATCAAAAGAGATGGTAAAGAGGGGATTTTCCATGGGAGGGACAAACACAACTTTAAAAAGCTGTGACACGAATAAGAAGCAGGCAGATGACTAGAAAGCCAAACAGTGATAAGCAGTAAGCAGGTTCCAGATCTCAAAATGTTCTTGGTAAGTCCATAATGTCTTTCGCCACCAGACTGTGCACTGTTTAGTAAGCTCGACTTAAAAAGGGCAGACACCAATAACAAGGGAGTTTGACAAAGCAAGGAAGGGAACTTTGGAGTGGTCTGGAGAAGATATGATTTCGAGGGCGAGGGTCTCCCTAGAAAGGATATGCCTCATGTAAAATAAGAAAGAAGTGAAGTAGAGGTGAGGTGGTGTAGGGGAAGATAGGGGTCTTTGGAGGACGCACAGGTGAGTACAGGAATTAGTTCAGGGGGATTCAGCAGCCTTCCCCATAGAGGCCACAAACGTACACAAAAAATGAGGAGGTGATGTAGGGGATTGAAAAAGAAAAAATGTGTCAAAGAAAGCCACGGGAGACGAAATATGGTTTGCCATAATGGCAGTAGCGGCCCGTGGTGGGAGTGCTGCCGGGCGCTGACGCGGGGCGGGGGAGGGGCAGGGTGGGGGGTAGTAAACTACAGATTTGGCGATGCAGCGCCCGCAACGAAATTTGTTTTATTTATTTATATGTTTACTTACCTCTAATCGGCCGTAATCCGTAGTTTACTACCCCCACCCTGCCCCTCCCCACGTCAGCGCCCGGCAGCACTCCCACCACGGGCCGCTACTGATATATATATATATATATATATATATATATATGTGTGTGTGTGTGTTAAATAATTTTTAAATATATATATATATATATATATATATATATTAGAAATACATTTATAATATTGATATTAGAATTATAGCTAATAATATTTAAGTACATTTAGATAAGAATAAATTAGGGGTAAAGTAGAAAAATGAAAAAAAGGATAAGACAGAGTGAATACTCCCAGATCACTGGCAACCCAACCACTGTGCTATATATGTCCATATGGAAATGAATCCAAAAAATCTGAGATCTTATACAATACATACATTTTAGCCTGAATTTAATCACCTTCACCTCAAAATCTTAAATATCTTGAAAAATGTTCTTGTAATGGATTCCTCACTTAATTCCACCCCATGATACAGAAATCCAATATTAATGCAGAAGGTATTATTTATTGTCCCGATATGACCCTGAAGTATGAGAGTTGTATCGGGACATAAATGATAACTTTCTGCACTAATGTCTGATTCCTATATCATGGGGTGGAAATAAGTGAAGAATTAATCACAAGAAAATTTTTCAAGATATTTAGGATTTTGAGGTGAAAGTGATTACATTCAGACTGGAATGTATGCATTGTGTAAGAATCAATCAGACAGAGAGCCCTGAAGAATTGATGTTGTTGTGAAACACTTGTTTGCTGTATTGCTTCAATTATGCCACTGTTTTGGAGTTTTGACGAATGAATTGATTGAAATAATTTGACTCCTTGGGATGTGAAGATCCTTGTTCAAATCAAATTAAGAACTTTTTACTGAAGGTCACCACTGACTGGTTACATTGGAGGTAATATTGTTTTCAAATCTTTGGGACTCATTTCTCTCTCTCTCTCTCTCGCTCTCTCTCTCTCTATATATATATATATATATACATATATATATTTATGTATGTATGCATATATATATGTATATGTTCAAACTCACTGCGCAACAAGTTGCAAGCGCACACTCCTTGACGCAGAAATAAAGGCACAATCCAAATGTGCTTGGGGTCAGTTTATTCATGGTACCAAGCCGAAAACCCAACGCGTTTCGGTGTAAACGCCTTGACCCCGTGATCAAGGCATTTACGCCGAAACGCGTTGGGTTTTTCGGCTTGGTACCGTGAATAAACTGACCCCAAGCACATTTGGATTGTGCCTTTATTTCTGCGTCAAGGAGTGTGCGCTTGCAACTTGTTGCGCAGTGAGTTTGAATTGAAGACAGGGTTTCCTCGGACCCTGGCGCGCACCGCAGCTGACGTGTCCCGGCTTGTTGCGAGGCAAGTGGAGAATCTGATATATGTATATGTATATATATATATGTATATATATAACTAGTTTCTCGGGGAAACACATTTTTTGACTTGCCTATAACTTTGGCTTCGTTTGACTAATCTTCATGAAATTTTCCCACAAAAGTGTCAAAGTAGGTTCTGGTTGTCCTGGGAAGTTTGGGGGTGATCAGTGCGGTGGGGACTGAGAAAAAGGGGCGCAAAAAAAGGGTGCGTTTGTAATGTTAATTCCCATAGGAACGCGTTGTTGAACGTACAGCCTGAACCGCTGGATGGAATTACACCAAATTTGGCAGAAAGGTAGATGTTGATACGCAGATTGTGCTTTTTGTTATTTGGTGCAAATCCGTCCAGTAGTTTTTGAGAAATGTAGGTGAAAAATTTTAGATATATCTCTGGCCACGGATATTTCGCAAATGTTTCGTGATTAATCCCGGACGCACGCGCCATAGTAAATGCTCTGATTGGCTGGATGCAACATGAACAGAAAGTTGCTGCTGCCATTATATCATCCAGGAGCGGTTCCCAGGGATGAAAATGTGTGTAAAAGCTAACATAAGGGGTCAGGGTGGAGATACTCTGACCTCATGTTTTAGAAATGGGTGCCTTAGTGGCACAAGTTATGTGTCCAAAATTGATTTTTTTAATCGTGCGTGATATTCGCGATGATGCTGCGATCGCCAGCGCCAGTGACGTCATCGCGAATATTAGTGAAAATATGTCAAAAATATACATTTGTACACACTCGCCAGTCACTGTCACACTCATGTAAGCACTCACAAACATACTCAGACACTTATACATCCATTCACATACCCACTCACACACTTATACATTCAGTCACATACCCACTCAGATACTCATGCACCCACTCATATACCTATTCAGGTACTTATGCACCCACTTACAGACTCACTCGGAGAGGGATGCACCCATGTACAGACCCATTCAGAGACTCATGCACCTACTTAGAGACCCACTCATAGACTCATGCATAAAGTCTCATACCCACTTAGAGACTCTTACACCCACTCACAGACCCACCTGGGCACTCATGCACCCACTCACAGACCCATTCAGATACTCATGCACCCACTTACAAACTCACTCGGAGAGTCACGTACCCATGTACAGACCCACTCAGAGACTCCCGCACCCAGTTACAGACCCACTCACACACTTACATATGTCCTCACAGGCCCACTGAGATACTCATACACCCACTCACAGATTCTGTGGATGATGTCATCCGTGATATCATCAGTGATGTCATTGACCATGTCATGAGTGATTTAATATGTGAGGTGATAAGCAGTGCATTGTGGGGCGCGAGTTATAGTTAGCTCAGCTAACTATAACTGCTGAATTTCTCTTGTTTTGTACGAGTGAAATGTCAGCCTTACTATAACGTCCCTGTAACCTTTGGTTTTTTCAGTGAATATATAAATATATATATATATATATATATATATATATATATATATATATATATATCTCACGCTCCCATTCCAAAGGGAAGGACCAGCATCCGCGTTTGGTAAATCCTACTTTTGGATTTATTTGCGCACACAAAATAGAACAAACAAACGCTTTTCGGCGTAAGCCTTCGTCGGTGTCATATATATCAACCACTGATGTGGAAGCCCAACCCTACAACAGTGCCTCGTTGTTGGACTTGGTCCTTTTTGGCCGGTTCACCCCTAAACTTTTTGCCTTGTATGTCAGTAGTTTTAAGTCTCTGGGCACTTTAGCACTGTGGTCCAGTGTAAAGTGCGTGCGCGCTGAGTGCGTGTGGTGAGATTGTCCTGCCCTCCCATAGGAATGCATGGGGGATATGTGTGTCCATGGTAATTCCTGGTGTGAGAGGAGTGCAGGGGCGAGTTTAGTATGTGCGAACTCGTGAGAATAAATGCTGCGCAATGGTGTGCGCAGATTTATTATAACTTAGTGTAGAAATGCCACTTCTAGAAGTTGGCATTTATGTGTGCTCTGTGTCTGCCTGCCTGATGTGAATTGCATGTCTGGCTTGTGAGTGACAGGGGCTGAGAGGTGTGTGTGGCTCCAGGAGGGGCAGGATGAGTCAGCGCAGGGCTGAATAGGAGATCTGCATCTAGATGGGAGGGAGGAGTTGCACCTGGGACCTGAATAGGGCTGTGCCTTCCCTCCACAATGCTGGCTCCACCCCCTGTGGTGCGTCTGATGTCCCTAGCCTGTCCTGTGAAAGGAGAGAGGAGCTGAGCAAAACAAAGTGCTCCAAAGCTCCCCCAAACCAGTTGCGTCTGGTTTTTCCCCAGCCCTGTGCTGTGACACAAAGGGAAATGTGTATAAAAGAAGGGGCTGTGACCCCATGAAAATGTTCAGTGTTCCTGTTCAGTGCTTGGTTGCTGTTCCTGCTGGGGCGTGCTGCTGCTGGGGCCCAGGGGGGCTGCCATGAGGGCTTGCCTCCCTGGGCCCTGCATTGCCCCCTTGATGCCTAAAGGACTCTCTTTTGGGTCCCCTCTGCTGTTCTTGGCATCCCCCAGGACCTCGCTGCATCTTTAGCGCCCTGTGGGCGCTTTACTCTTATTTCCCCAAGAATGCGTGGGCTTTGCAGCGCTGGGCTGCGATCATTTCCGAGGAATCCCGACGTGGGGATTCCCTCAGAGTGCGTGGGAAGAGCGGGTGCCCACCCCGCTGATGGATTTTAATTGCGAGGGAGCCTACCCCTCATTGCCGAGCAGAGGTTGCCGCCGCGATCCGCGGCCCGCCTGGTTGTGGGCGGGGCCGGCCGGACGGAAGCTGGAGAAGAGTGCGGCCGGAAGCTTGGCTGCGTGATGAGGAGGACGGGAGCCTACCCCGCCTCCTCGAGTGCCGAGGAACAAGTCCCGGGTCCCAGGAGGGGGCCCGGGTGAAGGAGAAGGGAGGACGGGAGCCTACCCCGCCTCCACCGGCACAGCTGTAGAGTCCCGGGTCCCAGGAGGGGCCCGGGTGAAGAGGTAAATGCGGCCGTAGCCGCCAACGGCAGCGCGGGGCTCCCAGGAGAAAGGGAAGCCCCGCGCCGCGAGAGAAGTGCTGCCGGTCCCGCCGCCAGAAGAGGAGACGGAGTCCTGCACCGAGAGAGCCTCCCCCGACCCGAGCCGGTGAGTAGGGCTCCGTGGGGGCGACGGCTCTTTAGTATTGTGGTGCTCGGGGGGCACGGAGTCAGAGCGGCCCCGTCTGGCAGCGGGCCGCTCCAACGCTTGGGGCAGTTTTCTTTGGTGCCTGAAAGGGGCCCCAGTGACCTGGGGCCATACCGAGGCACATTGTCGGTGCCTGGGCGGTCCCGCCAGGGAGCGGGCCGCCTCAACAATGGGGGCATGTCTTGAGGGCCATGTGGGGGTCCAGAGGGCACAGGGGTGCCGGCCCCCCCCTTTTTAGGAAAAATGCCACAGCTGCGCCGCACCAGCGCGGGCAGCTGCAACATGAGGGGCATTTGGTTAGAGAGTCCCTGAGTGGGACCGGAGGCACAGAGGTGCCAGGCCTTCACTTTATTTACAGCTGCGCAGCACTTCAGTGCCAGCTGCAGCGTTTAGGCCACAGTTCTTTGGGGGCATTAGTGTACTTGAGATAGGAGTGAGATGCACTCCTTGGCCCCTGACTTTCACAGCTGCCCAGCAAGTAGTGGGCAGCTGCTACGTTAGGTTTGCGCGGTTGCGCACCCTTGACTTTCGCTGCTGTGGCAGCGCGCCTGACATTTTGGACACAGGGCATTTGAGCCCCTTTAGAGATGGCCAGTTGGCCAGGGGGACAGTTAGGTTTATAGGGCGCCAGGCCCTAATGTGATTCATGTGCTAATGTGATTTTGGGTGCTAGGAAATGTAATTCATGTAGTATGATTTACGCACCCTGTTTTATACCTCTAATGTAATTATGATTATGAGGTTATTTGCATACTGTGGTTATGCTGGTGAGGTTGGCGCAGAATGTAATTCGCGCCTGATGTGATACTGTGCATAATGTAGTTTATGTTACAGGCTGATGCTAAGTACAGTGGTTACCAGTGATTACTGGTTGTACGTTCATGATGTGTTCTACATTGATTATAAGTACTACCTATACTAAGTTCGCTTTGTGCTGGTCCTGACAGTGGTCCAGTTGGCCCTGTCAGGTGTAAATAATTCCCTTGTAAATATGACCCCGTGCCAGGTGGCATGTTGTATATTATGTGAGTACTATTCTAATGTGTTTTATGATAATACAAAGGCTATTTTTGATATAACCTTGTGTGGAGTTCCTTTTTGTGGTGGGCCTAGTATGTTGTTGCTGTGGGTGTGTTGCGCAAACGCTTTACACATTGCCTCCGGGATAAGCCTGACTGCTCGTGCCAAGCTACCAAGGGGGTGAGCAGGGGTTATCTGGGATGTGTAACTCCCTTGCCCTGACTAGAGTGGTGGTCTCTGCCTGGCTTTGGCGCAAGCCTTAGCCAACCAGAGATCCCATTTCTAACACTCGTGTATCACTGGAAGCCGTGCCCAGTGTAACTAATATCCAAGTGTCCATAAAAAATTGTTTGAAGAAACCATGCACACTCAGGCCACAATGCAACAGTGAGCGCTTATTTCCCAATAACTCATTACAGCTTCACAAAGCCTTGAGCACATGGTGTCTGCCATGATCCATAGAGATTAAGTAGTGCAAGATTTACCAAACACAAACAAAGGACACAAAAAGTAGTGTCTACAGGAAGCATTCTCATTATTTTATAAAAGATCAATGAAAAGTGAAAACCAAATCTGATTAAAAAGCATAATCTGTATTAAAAACACATGTTTACAGAGCAAATACAAATAAACCATAAGTTCAATACCATGTGTGGCTACAGAAACACATGCTCTGCATACTCCTGCCATCTAGTGTTGGGTCCAGAGTTGTGTAAGTTGTTTTCCTTAGACGAAGTCTTTCGAGTCACGAGATTGGGTGACTCCTCCTCTCAGTGATATTGCGCATGGGCATCAACTCTTTTGTTAGATTGCTTTCTCTCCACTGTTGGTTTCAGATGTGGGTGCATCTGCTCCATGTGTCGACTGTGTTCGGTTCTTTTTACTGTCTTCGATGGTTTAGTTTTGATCGCGCTTTACACTTCTACGCTGCCTTTGAATTTCATTGGTTCGGCCTTCGGCTGACTGCCCTGCGGGGCATCGCCCATCTCGGGCCCACTTCCACATACACTTGTTTTCCATTGAGGCTGCCCTTCTGATAGAACACACACCCTTCAGGTTTTGCCCACGTTGGCACACGAAGTATCCGCACACCGACCAACACCTTGTGTGCAACTTGTGTCTTTCACTGGACCATCGTTTTGCCGACTGCAATGTGTGTAAGTCTTTTCGATCTAAAAATTCCCTTGAGCATCGAAGGACGCATTGGTTGGAAATGTCTCACAGAAGCGGAGATGAAACCCCAACATTTTTGGTGAGGAACATGCCCAGGAGGAGCCAACTTCAGAGGAAGAACAAGGGGTCTTCTTCCTTGATGAAAACTCCAGCTCCGACGTGGAGATCGATATGGAGACGCGTAGCCTTCCAACTGATCAGCGCATGAGTACCATAGCCCCGACCTGGCTCCAACACCCAAGCACGCTTCCAAACACTCATATACATAGGGCGCCGGACTGCTACTGCCTTTGGGCCATGGTCAGGTCCAAAAGACTGCTTCGGTCGCCCGACCCCGGGCCCGGCACCAAAATCTGATACCAAGGCCAAGGTTTCAACATGGACCTCTTCAGACCGAGACCGACCTTCGGGACTGAGCCGGCAACTGACCACATCATCCTTGGTACTGACCAAAAAACTCGGTTCTACACCGAAACCCTTGGGTCCGAAAATGATGGAGCCGAAACTTTCCAAGACTTCATCGGTCTCCGGTTGAACCCATTCTCCAGCAAATGGACATTCAACAACGGAAAAACCAGATACAGGAAGGTACAGGACAGATTTTTGCTTCTCCACCACCAAAAAGGAAGCTGTCATTCCTAGAAGCACTGGACAGCTCTGTCCTTCAAAAGAGGAAGATGAAGGACAAAGCCACCAGTCCTATACACCAGCCTCGACCTCCTCCCCCACCACTATCTCTACCCCTGCCTTCATCTCCTACATCTCCAGCACATGATTCATGATGCTACACCTCCAGAGTCACCAGGTAAAGATGATGGGGGGGGGTTACATGGTCCATTAGGGGATCCTGACCCATGGGATACATACCACACTGATCCCCTTATCCTTAATGACAAAGATTTATATCCTTCTCATCCCTCACCTCCAGAGGATGCCACCTCTTTCCAACAAGTCATTGCCAGGGCAGCTGCATTTCACAATGTTGAGCTTCACAAAGATTCCTTGGAGCAGGATTTGTTTTGAACACCCTATCTTCCACACATAGGGATACTCAATATTTACCCATGCTTCCTGGCATGATGAGGCATACAAATGACATTTTCTGAAGAGCCAGTTAATGCCTGAGTTATCACCCCATGGGTGGACAAAAAGTACAAGGCAGCTGTTTCTGACCCACTTTTTTTATCAGGGGTCAAGTCCCACCTGACTCCATAGTTGCGACAACAGCTTGTAAAAGAGCTAATAGCCAGGCTACTGAAGACACTCCACCACCTGAAAAAGAAAATAAGCGGATAGATGCAGCAGGGAAAAGAGTTGCTGCACAGGCAGCTAATCAATGACGTATTGCTACTTCTCATGCCCTTCTAGCCCATTATTGCACAGTCCATTGGGTTGAAATGGAGGAACTGCTACAGTTCCACCCTGAAGACCACCGAAAAAGGGGACAACAAATTGTCACGGAAGGTTAGGCCATCACCAACAACTCCATCCGATGTGCACTAGTTGCTCCGGATACAGCTGCTAGGGGTGTTAATACCATTGTGCTCCTTAGACGACATGCATAGCTTAGGTGTTCTGGTTTCAAACCAGAGGTCTAGCAGGCAGTACTCAATATGCCTTTTGACAAAGAGCACCATTTTGGGCCACAAGTAGACACTGCACTAAATAAAATGAAAAAGGACACTGATACTACCTAAGCCATGGGAGCATTACAGACCACAGCTTCCAGAGGGTCCTTTTGTCGCTCAGGCTACTGGGGTGCATACAAATACACCACTTCAGAGGCCTCCACTTCCCAGCAAAAACAAGGCCTTTCCGCCTACAGTAAAACCTACTTTAGAGGTTTCTTCAGAGGCAGAAACAACAAGGGAAGGGGCAGGGGTGCCTCCACATGTGTAGCAACACCCACTGCTAAGCAGTGACTACTCAAACCTTCCCCCCAAATACACTACACCTGTCGGGGCAGTCTGCAATTTTTCCACCCAGTCTGGGAATCCATCCCCAGAGACCAAAGGGTATCAGCCATTATCCAACATGGCTGTTGTCTGGAGCTCATTTCTACACCAACCAATATCCGCCCTTGCACCCATAGGTTTTCACAAGATCATCTAACACTTCTCAAACAAGTAGTCAAAGCCCTCCTTCTCAAAGGAGCTATAAAACCTGTCCCGCTTCAACAGCAGGGACTAAGGGCATACTCTCTTTATTTTCTCATTCCCAAAAAAGACGGGTCACTAAGACCAATCTTAGATCTCAGACCCTTGAACCTATACATCCTCTCAGAACATTTCCATGTGGTTACTCTACAGGGTGTTAGTCCACTTCTCCAACAGGGCGAGTTTATGGCTATGCTTGACCTAAAGAACTCCTACTTTCATATACCAATACACCCTGCATACCTCGGATTTGTCATAGCAGGCAAACATTACCAATTAAAAGTCCTACCATTCGGGGTGACCACAGCACCTCTGGTTTCCACAAAATGCTTGGCAGTAGTTGTAGCACATCTGCGCAGACAAAACGTTCATGTATTTCCATACCTGGACGATTGGCTCATCAAAACCAGTACACACCTTCACTTCACTCAACTGACAGTGATTCTACTTCACGGACTAGGTTTCACAATAAATGATCCCAAGTCTCATCTTCAACCTCTCCTAATTCAACCTTACCTAGGGGCCATCCTCAAAGCACAGTTAGTACTAGCTTATCCCAATCCTGCTCGAGTTCAGAACTTTCAGATAACTCTACCACAGTTCCAGCCAAACAAATCTCTTGCAGTTCGGATAGTGATGCGTCTGTTAGGAATGATGGCCTCTTGTGTTGCCATAGTTCCCCATGCGAGGTTGCCCATGTGCCCTCTGCAGCATTGTGTAGCCAGTGTTGCCAGTGGTCTCAATCACAGGGTCACCTCAAGGATCTAGTGTTGATAGATCTCGATACTCACCGTTCTCTGCAATGGTGGAGCACCAACAACCTGCTACAAGGACAGCCTTTTCTGGACTCTTACCTTAGGTGCCTGACATCCACAGGAGCAGATGACTAACTCCCAAATCCCAGCCATAGTTGCCAGTACCGACTGATTTAGTCTGCACTAACACCCATAGAGGGGAAAGGGAAATAGGAAAATAAAAAGGGAGACTGCCTCCAGAATCCGGAATCTGCCTGACCTCCCAACGTCTTTTGATATCATCTATTGGGGCGCGGTGTGTGCGTGTCTTTTCACTGGGAAGTGTTGTAACAGAACCTGCAGGGGAATGAGACAAATGTGAACTTCAAACTATTTCTATCATCTCACAACAGTTCTCATTCTCAGATTCACTCTATTCAGTCTCTCATCTAACCTGAGGTTATAGTAGTCTAGCCCCTCTCTATTGAGTGTTCTTGTAGAAAACCTTTTGTTTCTTGAACTTGTCCAATAAACAGTAAAACTCCTTTGGAAAACTAAATAGGAGTGACTGCTTGACTGGAGTTGCAGTTGTACTCAAAGGAGGTTTTTGGAATCCACAGTTGAGCAGGTAAATAAGCAATAACAGTTTTTAAGATAAACAAGTCTTTACCTCCACAGTAGCGCTGTGAAAACTCTAATCTTACTGTACTTGATGAGGTACTCGAATCGTCCAACGAACACCACTCCTGAAACTCGACTCACGACGAAGAATTGGTGTTCCCAAGTCATAAAACACTAATCTCCACAAAATGGGGAATACCCCTGGTGTGCACACCGCTCTGCGAAGGCAGAGCCTAAAAAATCGGGAATTACTGCAAGTCGTTTTTTCTCTTCAGAGCAAGCGCGAAGGCAGAATCCTGCTCTTTCTCCTCAGTAGACAGTTGAAGTGCACGGCTCACAGAGTGCGTGAGCCAGAGGATCACTACAGCTTGAGGACCTTGCAGGAAAACTAGAACGTTGGTACAATGTTGAATGGCGGCCGCCATCTTGGATTGTCTTTAGTTCTTTAAGGGCGATAACAAGCAACAGTCTCCGCAAAAGCAGCCATAGATGGGGACGCTGCCGCAACCACCGGGATAACAGGCAAATCTGAGTCTTTTCTGCTTAGGTAGGCATATAAAGACACTTGCAGTCGTTTTCCTGACACTCTGACAAGGAATGCATCAGAGACGGGTTTGGGTGCTCATCTACAGGATCTCACAGTACAAGGTCTGTGAGATACCAAACAGTACCTTGGGAATCAAGTGATTTTCCTAGCGCTAAAAGATTTCCTTCCTCAGCTATCTCACAAGGTTGTCCTAGTCTGGACAGGCAATATGACTGCCATGTATTATTTACAAAAACAGGGGGTGGGGGACATGGTCCTTTCAACTATCACAGATGTTACAGACCATATGGAACTGGTCTCTTCACCACCGCATTTATCTCTTGGTGGAATATCTGCCAGGAGCAGACAGCGATTTTGCAGACCTCCTCAGCAGAATGCAGCAACAGGCCCCATTTTCAAAAGTGGGGTTTTCCTCAAATGGACCTTTTCGCCACAGCTGAAAATGCAAAATGCCAAAACTTCTCCTCCAGGTACCTACATGGATGAGTTAGTCAGGGATATTTGCCTTTGCTTTTCCATCTCTCCCTTTCATTCCCTTTCTGGTTCTGAGACTCAGGCATACATCTCTCACTATGATTGTAGTAGCTCCCACTTGGGCATGTCAGCCCTGGTTCACAATACTGCTAGATCTCTCAGTGGTTCCTCACGAGAAGCTCCCTAACAGGCTGGACCTTCTCACTCAGAATTAAGGACAAATAAGACACCCAGATACGAAAGCTCTCAATTTAGCAATTTGGCTCCTGAATTCAGAGAGTTTGGTTATCTTAATTTACTTGAAGAATGTATGAACATTCTTAAACAAGCACGTAAACTCACAACTAGAGCATGCTTTGCTGCAAAGTGGAAACATTTTCTTTACTACTGCCAACCTAAACAAATTGATCCAATCAATGCCACGGTGCAAGAAATGATCTGCTACCTACTTCATTTATAAAGGCTAATTTAGCCTATAATTCCATTAGATTACATCTTGCCGCAATGGCTGCCTATCTATGACACAGATGGCATCTCTCACTGTTCGAAATCCCAGTCATTTAGGCTTTTATGGAAGGTCTGAAAAGAGTCATTCCTGCTCGGGTTCCTCCAGTTTCCTCTCGGAACATTAACATTGTTCTAAACAGACTCATGGGTGCCCCTTTTGAGCCTCTACACGCATGCTCCCTTCAATTTCTTTAATGGAAAGTGCCATTCTTAGTGGCCATTACTTCACTGAGACGTACCAGTGAGCTCCAGGCTACAACCTTAGAAGAACAATTCTTCCAAATACATAGAGACAAATTGGTTCTTCGAACTAATCCAAAATTCCTACCTAACGTAGTCTCTCAATTTCATATCGATCAATCAATTGAGCTCCCAGTTTTTGTTCCCTAAACCTGATTCAGTAGCTGAAAGCGCTCTTCATAATCTAGACATAAAAAGAGCACTCATGTTCTACATAGATAGAACTAAAACTTTCAGAAACACAAAGCAACTCTTTGTAGCCTTTTCTCCACCTCATAAAGGCAACCCTATATCCAAATCGAGCATAGCCAGATGGATAGTCAAATGTTTTCAGACTTGCTACATTAAGACCATAAGAACCTTACCAGTTACTCCCTGAGCACACTTCACTTGTAAAAAAAGAGATACAATGGTCTTTTAGGGAATATTCCCATAGCTGACATTTGTAAGGCAGCTACATGGACTACCCCATGGATTATCCCATACACATTTACCAAACACTATTCGCATGTGAACAATCCAATGTGGGTCAGGCAGTGCTATGTACCCTTTTCCAACCAACTGCAACTCCGACAAGCTAACCACCACTTCTTAGGAGGGACTGCTTTACGGTCTATGCAGAGCATGTATATCTACAGCCACACATGAAATAGAATAGATTATGTTTCTTACCCTGTGAGCATCTGTTCTTGGCATGTAGTGCTGTAGATTCACATGCGCCCTCCCTACTCCCCAGACGCCTGTGGCCATTGCAGTTACATTTCATACTTATAAGATACATTTACCTTTTGCATGGACATCTTTGTTCTTACACACTCTCTGCATTCCTTTTTTACCCTCCTGCAGGCAAACAATCGAACAAAGGAATCTGTTAGCGACTTCTAGCTGCAGATTCCTTACCTTTGAATTCCCCAGGCGTCAAGCTGGATCTGAAAACCTTTGCATGAGCAGTACCTATTGCGCTCACCATCGGGTGGCTCCATTTGGCTTATGACCTATATTGGCGCCACCCAGGCATCAGTTCTTTTCTTTCCACACCAGTTAAGTGCCCATCCTGGAAGAGCTACCTCTCTGTTGCTTTTTGGAAGGTTTTTTCAACTTTTTGTTGACCAAATCTTTTTTCTGTGTGTCGAGGGATGTCTCCTAGGAAGACAGGGTTTAAACCGCGTGGTGCTTTTCATCACACCATGTCGGTAACCGACCCCCACCTCGTATGTCTTTTGTGTGTCAAGCACGACCACGACTTGAAGTCGTGCTGGAAATGTCGGGCAATGGCTCAGTAGGCCTTGCAGGAGCGAGCTATGAAGCTCCTTGTGGTCCGGCAGGTGACACGGGCCAGCGAGACTCATGCACCTGATAAATGGCCCCATGCCTGATCTCCCCAGAGGCCTCTGCCTCCCCCTGTCCAATGGGCATTTTTAAATCTTTGGGCATCCACGTCACCATGGACACCCTTTTATTTTATCGATTAAATCTAGTGCTTATTCTTGAACGATTCAAATCGGATGTACAGCACTAGAGAACGCTCTCCCTCTTGGGGAGAGCAGCAATGTTTAAAATCATGACAGTACCCCGCATGCTGTATGCAATACAAAATACACCCCTTCGAATACCTGACAAGTTCTTTCACACCACTGAATCCTTCCTCCGCTCGCTTTTGTGGCACGCAGGCCCGTCACAGATAGCCTTTGTCAAGTTGATGAGAGGGGTATACGATGGAGGCATTGGTCTCCCTGACATCAAGAAATACTACTGGGCTTCACACTTAGCAGTGGCAAACGACTGGGAATTCATGCCCTTGGATGATCCCGCTTTTAGATTGGAGAGATTCAGAATCGGACTGGAAGGATAGCAAGGCATACTCTATAACTCCATAAAGGACAAGAATCTATTTGCCTCAGACACACACAGTGGCCTGCATTTGGAGATCAGCCACGCCGCTTTTGGGCTGGACAAAGAAACTCACTGTAATGACTCCCCTATGGAGTAGAGAATCACTCTCTCAACTACGCAGTCTTTAGGGCTTCAAACCGTGGAAACTCATAGGGATATCTTCGCTGGGCGATGTATGGAAAGGGGGAAACATGCTGTCCGGGGAAGAGTTACAGGGCCGTTATGAGTTGGCACCTACTGAGATTTTCAGATGCCTACAGCTTCAGCACGCCCTCAGGGTCCATATTTCTAGCGGTACCACTATCCCGGATTCCTCCCCGCTGGAAGATAGTCCTAGCTGAACCATTACCCAAAAAAACGGTTTTCCTAATTTACAAAAAATGAATAAACAATTCCCCCAACATTCTCATGACTCTTAAGGATAGATGGGAGAGAGATATTGGGGACTGCGACGAGGAGGAATGGGAGGAGGCTCTGGGCGCGTTTCGTGACATGATCTACGCATATTACATCACTCCTATTACTCACGCACAGGAATCCAGGCCATGGGCCGTTCCTTGACAGGCAGCTGCCTCAGGGGTTGTGGGGAAATAGGTACTTTCTTCCACACCATATGGTCTTGCCTGATAGTTCAAATCTTCTGGACAAAAATAAAAAAAATTATGGGAGAGGTGACGAGAGAGGCCCCTCCAGAAACGGCTATAATATGTCTATTACACATATGGGGAGAGGACCTACCACCAATATATGCTAAAATATGGCTATCGTTGGGCCTCATAGTTGCCAAACGAAACATAGCATCCCTGTGGGGGGCGACGGGGTCCCCAACAGTGAAAGAGTGGGAGCGGATCTTGGATTTGTGCATGACAAATGAAAAATCGATCTACCTCGGGAGAGAATGCCCACATAAATGGGAAAAAATATGGGCAGGGTGGCGCTCATACAGAGGTTCTGACCTAGGGCCCACCCCATCATGTGCAGCCCGGGTACAGGACTCCCCCAAATTCATGAAACTAGGTTATAAGATGAGTAGCTGCTATGTATCCCCAAAATCAATCCAGTCTGTTCATGCTATTTGGAGGGGACATTCCCCCTCATGTTGGAGGGGCATATATAATTGTAAGACAACTTTTATTTCGCTGCTCAATGTTATTGTTTATTGTATGACACTTGTTTTTTCTGCTGAAAACAATAAACAGACTTGGTAAAAAAAAAAGGAGAGTCGGGTATCCAGAGCTTCTGAAAATGAGCATCAATCCTCCAAGCAGGCTGTCCCTTTGGGAAGATTTTGTGTCGCAGAAACAGGGGAGGGTCCTCCACCCTAAACTGTCAACTCTTCGCCTCCATGCGTGTAGTTTGAGTAGTGACAGTTGATAGCTTTTAACCTTCCTCTTGAAGTATGTGAGGTTATTTTGGTGGCCAGGCGGTCCTCCACTGAGACGGTATACGCCTGCCGTTGGCAAAGATTTGTCAAATATCGTAAAGAAATATCTATTGACCCTCTTTCTGCCTCTTTATCTACTATCCTTCTTTTCATTTTTACCCTTGCCCAGCAGGGCTCTGCATTGGGTACTCTCAAGGGTTATCTTTCTGCTCTATCCGCTTTCATGCGGCTGCCAGACCAACCATCATTGTTTAAATCTCCTGTTGTAAATAGATTCTTGAAAGGGCTTGTACATATGTTTCCACCAAATCCCTTTGTCATGCCACAGTGGGACCTTAATTTGGTGCTCACTCTTCTTATGTGCGCTCCTTTCTAGCTGTTGTATAATTGTCCCCTCTGGCTGCTTACCATCAAAACAGCCTTTCTAGTGGCAGTAACATTGGCCCGAAGGGTGAGTGATATGCAGGCAGTGTCGTCTAAGCCTCCATATATCATGGATTTTGCAGATAAAGTGGTGCTTCGCACCGGGCTTCATTCTTTCCAAAGGTAGTGACCCCATTCCATGTGGGTCAATCTATCATGCTGCCCACCTTTATTGCCCCCTGCATCCCTCTAAGGAAAGGGAGCGTCTCCATCATCTGGACCAAAAAAGAGCGTTGTTGTTATACCTTGACCACACAAAAGAGTTCCGGGTGAACGACCAATTCTTTGAGGGGTACGTGGGAGCTAAAAAAGGTAGGGTAGTGCAGAAACTGACCATTTCTCACTGGATTGTTCTTTGCATTAAGATCTGCTGCACCCTAGCTAAGAAGCAGGCCCCTGAGGGCTTACGAGCTCATTCCACCATGGGGAAAGCTGCAACCACAGCGTTGGCTTGGGGTGTCCCAGTCCTGGACAATTGCCAGGCAGCAACGTGGGCATCTTTGCACACGTATGCCAAGCACTACTGCCTGGCCAGGCAAGTCCGCAGGGACGGGCATTTCACCTGTTCGCTCCTGCAGGACTTTTAGTGTGAGAAATCTGTTGCAGCCAACCTCCAGGATGGTATGGCTTGGGTATCCATTCAAAGGTAAGGAATCTGCAGCTAGAAGTTTCTATCAGATGAACAAGTTACTTACCTTCGGTAACGCATTATCTGGTAGAGACAATATCTGGCTGCAGATTCCTTACAGACCCACCCATGCCGCCCCGCTCTGCGGACTCATTTGTTAGGGCTGGGGTTGCTACCTTTTCAGAGCCCTAGTTATGACACACAATCAGGTCAGTCACTTCTTGGCTCTGCGCTTCTGATGTGGAAAAGTGAAAAGTACTGACGTCCACGCTCCTGGGTGGCACCTATATTGGTGACTGCGATGCCATAACCGATGCTAACGACGTTGATGACGTCACGCAGAGCCGAATGGAGCCACCCGCCGGTGCGCACAAGGGGTACTGCTCATGCAAAGGTTTCAGATCTAGCCTGACGCCTGGGGAATTCAAAGGTAAGGAATCTGCAGCTAGATATTGTCTCTAATAGATAATGCGTTACCAAAGATAAGTAACTTGTTCGTCGATGCCCATGCGCAGTATCACCGAGAGGAGGAGTCACCCAATCTTGTGACTTCAAAGACTTCTTCGAAGAAAAACAACTTGCACAACTCCGGACTCAACACTAGATGGCAGGAGTATGCAGAGCATGTGAATCTACAGCACTACATGCCATGAACAGATGCTTACAGGGTAAGTTACGTAATTCTTATTTGCAAATAGTGTCATATATGTTACCTCACATATACACCAACATGTTTGGCATATAAAAATATTTGTCGTATAAAAGCAACCAATCTTGCCCAAGTGGGCTTTAGCTCCATGATTGTAACTATCATCCCATTGAGCACCTATACCCCATTTGTGAGCAGCACAATTGTAAAAAACTGAAAAGAAACAAAAGGGGAGTACAGAAACACGAGAAAGTGACTACCAAGCCCTCTGTATGGAAGCAGATTGAACATCATACAGTACATCAAAAACTGTAAGAAACAACTAGAAAATCACCAGATGCAATCTACATATTTAAAATAAACATGTCCTCTTTTTTCATGCTATAATTCCATTACGTTATACCATAGACACAGACAAAAAATTGACATTGTGTCTAAGGGTCAATCCACATAGCAGAGAGTGGCAAATGAGAAAAAAATCTATTTATTTACATATACAGCAACCAAAACACTTGTATTTCAAAGTCAAGGGTAGGGGGTGATGCAAAAAGTAAAAGCAAATCAATTAAAATAATATTTATACACACAACACATTCACATGTTTAAGAATTCAGTAGTTAATATATGGGTGTGTTTGTATGTGTGTTTCTGTGTCTGTATCTATATGTATATATATGTGTGTTTGTGTGCATTTTACAATCTCCACAAGAATGTGTTTGGGTAGATTTGAAAATGAATTGAATTTGAATTGCTGAATGTCCAGGAATAATGATAAGCTTGACCATAAGCCTTTTAAGGCAAGCTTATTAAACAACTTTGGGCAGGTAGCTTCTGCCATAGAAGTGCATCCCCTAAAACAGGTGTTGACAACAAAGAAGAAGAAGAAGAGTTAAATGTGCACAAGGGTGAGGATTGCTTTCATAACACCACTTTCTTTAGACATCAGAGAGCACCAAGCATGATAAATGACGTACCGAGTGACCATGCAAAACAGTCACAAGGAGGAACTGGATCTAAAGGCGAAACAGACCTGAAAGGTTAATGTGGTATGCAATGCATTCTCCCCTTAGTGTTATGTCCCCTGCTGCTCAGCCAGAGGGACTGCGATGTAATTAGAATGCTGATGTGTTTCTGGTTGAGTGAATGTCAGTTGGAGTGTGTGGGCTGAGCAGCAAGGATGCTGCTCCCGGTGGGGCTTCCTTACTACCATCTTTACCTGTAATCTGATACTACTATCTTAAGAATAAACCTTATCCTGTTATCACCTTACCTCTGGCTACCCTGCATCTTCATTTACCACAATAGTGACAATTGGAGGAAAAACTTCAATCCTCATTTCTCTAAACATTTTGCATTTTGTTCTAGGAATTTGCAGCTATGAGGTGCTCAGCACCTTGTTATAGGAGGCATAAAGGCCAAGCTAAAAATGTGAACAGTGTTTTTAAATGGAGACTACACTGGGACAGCTCTTGCAGATTTACTTCTACATGCAAGTGTAAATTTGCAACTTTCTGGAATTCATAAACTCTCTCAGGTAAACACATAAAAAGCTGCACAGGTTTACATGCCTAATCCTGAGACGTTTGAGGCTCTCCCAGAGAGATCCTATTCTTTCTGGGCAGAGATCTCCACTGCATGGACCTCAGCACGGTGAAATAGAGTCCCACATTTTTGTGTGAATTTTTGTAAAAATATTTTTCCTTGTGGATAATCACCTTGCCCTTCACCCCCTACCAAATCTGGGGGTTATCATTTTCCTTCCCACACTGGAAAAGAAGCCACGCCACCATAGAACTGACTCTCTGACCCATGCAAGGGTGGAAATGAGAAGAAAGGAGTGTGTGAATTCCAAAAAATACAAATGTTTTGTGGTTTAGAAGTTGGGCGGTCGGACCACCATTGCACTGCCGCAACTGCCAGGGAACTGCTGTTCCCTCACGGTGGCACGGCGGTCAAGGCCTCAGTAACATGCTGGTGGTGCTGTTGCGTCACCGCCATGCATATTACGAGTTTCAGGACTGCCAGCAGTGTCATGGAGGTCTTTCCTCCATGAAATTGCAGGTAGTCCTGAAGCAAAGGGGGGGCCCTACAGGGCTCCCTGTTGCTTATTTTAATGGGGATCCATGCAGGAGAGCACAACATCTGGGCCCCTTTGTGCATGCACCCCAGTTCCTGCACAGCTTAAAGTCCATGCCAGGCAGGAACTGTTTTTGGCGTTCCCATTGTGGTGCCCATTTTCAGAGGCACCACCATGGGCCTGCCAAAAACAGCCCACCAGACTCGAGGAAACTCGTAATCTGGTGAGCGGTGAGATCATGGGTTTGGTGGTGCAGAAGCGGGTCGCTGGCGTAGCGATCTGCTCCCGCACACCGCCAAACTCGTAATCGGGCCCTAACTGTACTATGTAATAAGACTGTTCACAAACAGTAAGTCAGGATATCTCATTCAGTCACTCTTTTAGAAGTATTCAACCATACCTGTATGAATTAGGAACTGGGACCTGATGGAATGTATCTTAACCCATTTTGAACTTCAGTTATCATCAGAAATGAGCGACAGAACACTATTGACATTGCACTGTTTAATTTGTGCTGTTGTATTTGTTACGTATTCATCTTTTGTATTGTCATTTTGTGTGTGATTTGCATGACAAAGACTCTAATGTTTGATTAAGTGAATTATTTTTAAACATGGATTCAATTACATACCTTGATAATCTTCCGAGTTATTGCTTTTGATCAGTCTTATTACACAGTACGTTTAGTGATTATCTTAAGGTGTTATTTTTGTAGTTTATAATTTTCAGGTGGTCCAACCTCCCATGATTTAAGGACCTATCCCCATTCCCACTAGGGATTTTTACTTATTGGATGACGATGACAAGCATGTTACTCTAGTGGCAGGAACAGTGAGTTTTTTTTTTGTTGTAGTCACTCTCTCTTGTGGCAATCAAATATACGTTACTCAAACTTGAGGTTTTTTAGTGGGCTGTTTTTCAAGGCTGAGGTTAAAGAATATACTTGATTTTTTTTGTCTTCTTGAATTGAAAAAGAGGCGATTAATTGAAACTGTATTTATGAAACAAGAAAGATTTTCAACATTTTAGATGACAACAATTTACTGGGACATGGCTTACTTAAAGATGTCTTATAATTCATGCCATCCTTTGAATTTCTCTATGTATATAATGATGTGAGTGGAAATCTTAGAACCACGCCGTCATTGAGAATGGTATGTGCAAAAGTATTCTATATGATTTAATTGCACAAATTCAATTTGCTACCTATTAATGAGTTTCTTTTATGTATTTGTAAATGAGTTTTTTGCTATAGAATGTTTTACTCCTTTTAAATATCTCTAAGTATATCTAACATAGATCACTAAGGAGATTTCCCAGTATCCTTCATACCTGTTTTACAGTTTTCTTCCTTGTAACATACTTCTTGTGTTTGTTTGTGCGCTATACAGAGCTGATTTGTAAACAAAGCATTTATTCTTTCTTAACCTTTTAGCTGAGTTTGATTTAAATGTATTTGCCACAATTAAGGAATATTGAGATAATATAAAGTACATTTGTTATGAATTATGTTATTTTAATTCTAGGACGTTCTAAACAAAACTGTCCATCTTCTTGAAAAATGACAATCAATATTTTCTCTTCACAGAACAATCAAAATAGAAGTATATGACTGGGACCGGGATGGCGGGTATGCAAATATTTATTATTTAAGTTATTTAGAGATTATTTATTCTCTGTTGCATTTTTCCTACTATTAGATATGTGTCAAAGTAAAGGTGGGTGCCTCTAGGATATGTCTTAACATCATTGCCTAAATGTTCTTGAGAAAGGGTGACTAAATGTTTTTGGCTTATTTTTATATAGAGTGAACATGACCAAAAGGCATCAGAGTGGTCTGTAAAGTGATATGTACATACTGATATATTCACAATAATCAGTAAATGGTATAATAATGATAACTTTACCAAATGATGTGTGCTTCCAAAACTGTTAACTTAATGCAACAAAAGAAATGTTTGATAAAACACATTGTGAATGAGATACAACAAATGGAGATAGAAAAATATAGTCATAAAGTGGGGCAGGTATGTATACTAATTTGTCGGAAACATTACAAATGCCCACAAACTACATAGAAATTCAGACCTAAATATACTGAAATTAGTGAACATTGTATGGCTAAGCTTGTGAGTTGATTTTAGTGAGCTTTTGGCAGCACAAGAGAGTGAACAAAGTTCTAGTATTTGAAAGGAAATAGAATAAAGAGATTAATGAAAAATGAATGCAGTGTCATGGAGCATAAAGTATAACTTGAAATAGAAAACCATGTGAAAAAGTGGGGGGTGATAAGCAGTTATGGCTTGTGCAAACAATTTATAAGATTAAGGGCCTGATTTAGTGTTTGTCATACATGTTCTCTGTCACAAGCGTGATAGATATTCCATGTGCCTTATTACAAGTGCATTAGGAGATTATATACTTGTAATACTGCAGATGGGATATCCATTTGGTATGTGATGGAGTACCCAATCTGCTAAAATCTAAATCAGACCCTAAGTTTTACGATGATGTTCAAAGACAAGACATTTTACATCTTTCTTGTATAAAGAGTGATATGAAATGATGTGAACCGGATGAAAAGAGCTACTGTAATACAAATATATAGGAGTAGAGAAAATGAAGACGATTATTTTGTAATAGTCTTGTAGCCTACGTATATTTGGAGTAGGTATCCCATCACAGTTTTAAAAAATCTAGATGCAAATACAGATTCGTATTGAAAGATAGCAGGATATTGTTTTACAATAAATTGCACATATAGCATAAAACTGATAGCATGAAATATGCCTCAAGTTAATTTACATCATACAGAATTAATTACAGAGTTATGGTATTCTATTTGTCCAAACAGAAAAACAGACGCAGCATGTAAATAAAGATAAGCCTTATTGGATTCAGAATTATTTGAATGTTACCACTCTGCGATCTCTTCCATACACACAAAAAAACAGCCTTCCATATGATACCCTAATAAAGTTTTGTCCTGCTCATTCGCATTTGAATATTGGGTAGTATGTATGCAGAAGTGCAAACTCAATTTCGCTAGTTCATTGCTTTGAACATGAATACAGTGATCAAATCTTTTAGGCTGCAAACTGAAATGCTTGCCTCCAAATGTTAAAGTAATTTTCCGAATTTCACTTTAAAGCATGCTTCCAGGGGTATACTTTCATTTCAAAGTCTGCATTTTAGGCTACAAGAACAATAAATCAGATGTAAACCATCAGATGTCTGTCTACATGTACGATGCTTGAACATGTTAAGGGAAGTTGTCCTTTATCCTTATTTAGAAGTGGATATCATACATAGTTGTGCAACCGAATGATAAGAAGAACACGTTTAGAATTATTCCATTACTGTTTCATGTTTCTTGCTTAAATTGATCATTACATGGATTGAAACATAAATACAATCGTAAAACAGGGGGCAGATTTACTAAGAGTTTGTGGAGGCACAAAGTCTGAGATTTACTACAATCCAGGGTTTTCTGAACACAAAAACTCTTTTTCTAATGCACTAACTCCATTTTGTGATTGTAAAATGTTTTTCTGAATCACAAAATATGGTGTGGAATTTGGAAGCTGTGTGTTTTGGGCATTCCTTCTAAATTGCGAGTCTATAAGAAATGTATCAATTGTTTGTGACCTCAATTGCAGTCCTAACCCATTGATCAGTTACCGACTCCCAAATTGTAATGGTAACTGATTTGTAAGTGGGAATTATGGGTGGCTACTATGTGGTGAGGAGATAGTGGTCCAGGGATCCATTGCCAACTCTCACTGAAGCTTTTCAAAACAGAAAACGATATTTTTTTAAACAGCATCCTCTTTTCCTTTTAGAAACTCGGACTGCTTTACAAAAATATTTTCCATTTTGAAATGTAATCACAGTGATGGTGGTCTTCTCTCTTTTCCAGGCCACCTTAGCTGTGACGGTAGCGAACAATGGAGATGATAAATTACGACGTGCCTTATGTATATTAATTAGGCAGGTTGTTCTGTAACATACTAAAATGTACTATTTTGCAAACTAATCTGTTAGTACATCGCTTGGTTTGAAAAATCAGATAGAATTTGCCAAAAGTTGATGTGCAGTTGGCGCCCATTTTTTCTTTTAAACCAATCATAAAACATATTGCCCCTTATTCATAAGGATTTGCATCCTTGGTCAATTGAGTACATTGTCTGCCATCAAGGGCAGTGAGCGAAGACATCTGTTTGGCAAAGTGAGTTAATAGAAAGGGTGCCAAGTGGGAAAACAAAGGTTTGTTCGCACATTACATTTGGTATTCTCAATGCTATGCTCTACTCTAGAATGCTTTTTGTAAGAAATTGGGTTGGTTGACTGGGATGTAAGCCCTGTTCAAGCAGCAACCACAATCCTTGTTAGGGTAAGGTAAAAACATACCCCAAATTAACCTGTGCTTACCCCCCCCCCCCCCCTTGGTGGCTTAGCTCAGAGCTGTCTGGCTTAATTTAGAGGCAATGTGTAAAGTATTTGTGTCACATTTCAAACAGTAAAACAATGAAAACACACCACAAAAGGAGGTTTAGAAAAATAGAATACGCTTTAATAAATTAAACTAGACCAAAAGAACAAAAATCCAATTAGTAGAACTGTAGATGTTGAATTTTAAAGTTTATATTAAAATAGCACCCAAAAGGACAAAGTGCTACTCGGGATATCTGACCGCATCAGACCCGGACAAAGTCACAAGTTCAGGCCAACCGTGATGGAGCGCGGGCTGGCTACAGGAACCCAGTTAGGCCCGCTGATCACAGTACCTTAAATCCAGGTTGCGGAGCATTGCGTGGATCTGCTTCGAAGATGCGCTGTGCATCCGAAATGATGCGTTGGTTCCAAGAAGCAGCGAGGCTGCAGTGTGAGGTCCTATTGCGTCGTCGTCAAGGGTTTCTGTCGACGGGGCTTGCAATGCAAAGTCTGGCATTGGGGATGCGGCAGGCAGCTGTTGATGTGTCGGTTCCAAGGAGCTGCGAGTTTGCGATGTGGATTATGACATCGTCATCGAGGCTGCCGTCAATGAGAAAGGCATCCTTGGGGAGATGTGCCGGTCCTAAGGACTTGCGGGCTGTGATTTGGGTCTTCTGCGATGGTCTAATCCACGTAGCAGCAGTGATGCGTCAGTTCTGCTTGGGTATGCGCCACTCAGCTGAAGAGATGTGTTGGTTCCGCTTGGGGATGCGTTGCTCAACAGAGAAGATGCACCGTTTCCGCTTTCAAGCACCCTAGGACCACTTCCAAAGGTCCTGGACTGGGGTGGCACCACTTGACAGGGTAGACTCACATATGGCAGAGACCAGGTGCAGGAGGTTGGACACCTGTTATGTCTCTGAGGCTTCAGATCAAAAGGCCAGCCCACTAGCCCTTGAAGTCACTCTGGGTTCAAGAGATGCAGGTCCAGTTCATCTCAACCAGACAGGAGGGCAGCAGGCAGCAGATCAGTACAGCAAAGCAGGAGTCCAGTAGAGTGGCAGTCCTGCAGCATTTCAGCAGTCCTTTTTCCTGGCAGAGTATCCACAGGTCCAGAGATGTACTGAAGTGGTAGTATTTGAGGTCTTCTTTTATACACAGTTGTGCCTGTGAAGTGTGGAGTTGCTTCTAGAGTCATGTCTTTAAAGTGCACAGATGCTGTGCCTTGCCTGCCCAGGCTCCAGACTAACTACAGGCCCTTTGTGTGGGGACAGGACACAGCTCATTCAGGTGTAAGTGAGGCTGGCCCAGCTCCTCCTTCCCATCCTGCCAATGATGATTCATGCAGTCACACCTAAGCTTTCATTGTGTGTGGATGTCTAGGAGGAATATACAAAGTCCTACTGCCAGCTACACCCAGTCATGTGACCAGAGACAGGCTGCAGGCACCAAATGGCTAGGGCACGAAAATGCAAACTTTTCAAAAGTGGCATTATTGGAATTGTAATTTAAAACCCTGCTTCACTATAAGTTAGGATATTAAATTAGGATTCCGAAGACACCAACCTTGAGCAGTTATGTCTTCCCACTTGGAAATTACCCTTTTAAATGTAATAAAGTAATCCCAATGTCATCCTATGGGAGATATAGGCCTTGCAGTCATGAAAAATGAATGTAAGAGTTTTTTACTACCAGGACATGTAAAACTAAAAAGTACAAGTCCTGCTTTTTCAATGCATTGCTCCCTGTCCTCTAGGCTGCCCAGGGCCTACCCTAGGGGTGATTTTATATATATTTAAAAAGAATGTTTGGGCCTGGCAAAATGATTTATTTTGCCAGGTGGAAATGGCAGTTTAAAACTGCACACAGCTATGTTTGACGGGCTACTTATGTGGGTGGCACAATCAGTGCTGCAGGCCCAATAGTAGCTTTTAGTTTACAGGCCCTTGGAACATGTAGTGCACTATACTATGGACTTATAAGTAAATTAAATATGCTATTTGGTAATGAGCCAATATTACCATGTTTAGAGGTGAGAGCACATGCACTTTAGCACTGGTTAGCAGTGGTACAGCACTCAGAGTCATAAGGCCAGCAAAAACAAGGCCAGAAAAATTGGAGGAGGAAGGTAAAAAGTTGGGGGAAGACCACCCTGCGGCTGACAGGTCTAACACTTTTCTTATTATATATGGTATTTTACTAAACTAGGAGCTCCAGGACAATTGGTGAGATGAAAGCCCCTACAGAAATTCCTACAGTTGCAGATAATCTGTTCTGTTTGGAAATGTGCATTTGCTATTGAATGTTATGTCTGAGGTTGAGAATTGCATTGCATCAGTGATACACAATGTAATTCTGAACCTCAGACATAACACTCAATAGCAAATAAACATTTAAAAACATAGCAGATTATTAGCAACTGTAGGAATTTTGGTATTCAACTTAAACCCATAAACCACTGGTACCTAATACAGTATTAGGTACCAGTGGTTTATGGGTTTTAGGTGAATACATTCTGATTTATTTTACTGTAGTGTCACTATTGTGTTTGTTGACATCCACATGGCAAAATTTTAAATAATGTTAAAGTCCTCTTTGCTAATTTAATGAACCTGCAGTACCATGTACAAACCTTTTCCTGGGCATGAATAATGGGTAGGGGCGGGGTTTGAGGGTGTGAGGGTGGAAAGAGAGAATCATGTACACATATATCACACACAGTTTGATACAGAATGACAAATTTGTGCTTAAGCATCACTACTGCCTCCCCTTAGCTAACAATAGATTGAACATAATTCGTAAAATAAATGATGCACTATGTTCATGAACAACTCAGTCTTTGTATGACTGAACATGTTAATGTTTCCTTCATAGATTATTTGCAATTCAGCTGTGTGCCACTAAACACCAAACTATGAGTACCATTTCTGTCTTTTCCCTCTCTCACAGAGAGTTCTACTGTACACATCATTGCCTAAGCTCACCTCGTGAATCACAGTAAAGAGCAATGAACCTGAACCCTTTCCTCTTTGCGCATTATAGAAAATGCTGCTGAAAAATGAAACTGCAGTTGCTTAGATTCAGCAACTGATGGTGTCTAGGGTGCCCTACTACTGTGCTTACCAGCACCTTAAACAATAAAGAAAGAGCTTTGTAAAAGGTATGCTATTGAGGGATCCTAACTTGATCTCCTCAAAATGTGCAAAACTCCTTAGGTAGAGGAGCTGTGGTAGCACACTGAAACGAGGGCCCACAAAAATCTCAAGAAGAACAACTGCTTATCCATGACTTCAGTGGCCCAAACTGTTTCTGGCAAACAGTGAAACATATGCAAAAACAACAGTTGATGGACAGAATGCAGAACAATGTCATACATTCACCCCAGTACAGAGATCTGGGCCTAAATCCATCGTTTCTTTGCTCACCATGCCATTCCAGTTTGAACCCAGCCATATGCAAATCAGTCTTGCTCACTGTACCACTGGATTCAAGCTAGCCTGGCTGAAGAAGGGTGACATACCCTGAAACCGGTCCCAGGATGCTTGTTTCCGGTCCAGGGAGGACCTGGCCTGGCAGTTCGGTCTGGACTGTTCCGTTGGGGCACAGGGTCAAGACTGATTTGCATATGGCTGGGTCCAAACTGGGGTGGCATAGTGGGCAAAAGAACGATGGATTTAACCCAGATCTTTTGACTGGGGGAGAATGTTTGCATTGTCAGCTTTCCGTCCATCATTTGTTTGCTGTAACACTTTTCGCCCTAAGTGGGATGGGTATGCACAGACGTGGGTCCCTTGCTCACTGTACCACTGGATTCAAGCTAGCCTGGCTGAAGAAGGGTGACATACCCTGAAACCGGTCCCAGGATGCTTGTTTCCGGTCCAGGGAGGACCTGGCGTGGCAGTTCGGTCTGGACTGTTCCCAGGGGGCACAGGGTCAAGACTGATTTGCATATGGCTGGGTCCAAACTGGGGTGGCGTAGTGGGCAAAAGAACGATGGATTTAACCCAGATCTTTTGACTTGGGGAGAATGTTTGCATTGTCAGCATTCCGTCCATCATTTGTTTGCTGTAACACTTTTCGCCCTAAGTGGGATGGGTATGCCCAGACGTGGGTCCCTTGCTCACTGTACCACTGGATTCAAGCTAGCCTGGCTGAAGAAGGGTGACATACCCTGAAACCGGTCCCAGGATGCTTGTTTCCGGTCCAGGGAGGGCCTGGCCTGGCAGTTCGGTCTGGACTGTTCCCATGGGGCACAGGGTCAAGACTGATTTGCATATGGCTGGGTCCAAACTGGGGTGGCGTAGTGGGCAAAAGAACGATGGATTTAACCCAGATCTTTTGACTGGGGGAGATTGTTTGTATTGTCAGCATTCCGTCCATCATTTGTTTGCTGTAACACTTTTCGCCCTAAGTGGGATGGGTATGCCCAGACGTGGGTCCCTTGCTCACTGTACCACTGGATTCAAGCTAGCCTGTCTGAAGAAGGGTGACATACCCTGAAACCGGTCCCAAGATGCTTGGTTCCGGTCCAGGGAGGACCTGGCCTGGCAGTTCGGCCTGGACTGTTCCCATGGGGCACAGGGTCAAGACTGATTTGCATATGGCTGGGTCCAAACTGGGGTGGCGTAGTGGGCAAAAGAACGATGGATTTAACCCAGATCTTTTGACTGGGGGAGAATGTTTGTATTGTCAGCATTCCGTCCATCATTTGTTTGCTGTAACACTTTTCGCCCTAAGTGGGATGGGTATGCCCAGACGTGGGTCCCTTGCTCACTGTACCACTGGATTCAAGCTAGCCTGGCTGAAGAAGGGTGACATACCCTGAAACCGGTCCCAGGATGCTTGTTTCCGGTCCAGGGAGGACCTGGCCTGGCAGTTCGGTCTGGACTGTTCCCATGGGGCACAGGGTCAAGACTCGATTTGCATATGGCTGGGTCCAAACTGGGAGTGGCGTAGTGGGCAAAAGAACGATGGATTTAACCCAGATCTTTTGACTGGGGGAGAATGTTTGCATTGTCAGCATTCCGTCCATCATTTGTTTGCTGAAACAGTGAAACATATGCCAGACTTACTCTAGGTGTATGAGGCAAAATGTGATTTGCTTTGTACACACCCCACTTGGTGCATTCTTGGGGTGTTTGATTGGTGGTGCACCTTCAAATCAATAAAAGATGCAGAAAGCTCCCTGTAGTGAGTTTTACCAAAGGTGGACACAAGGGAGGATAATATGCTTAACACATAGTATCTCCTGGAAAGTAGGTCTGAACCAACTTTTATTGTCCTTAGTTAAATTGATTGGCAGTATACAAAGGTTTTACTGTTTAAAATATTTTTGGCATTTAAAACAGATTATGTTGAAATCAGTTAAATCTGTATAGCAAGTTGAGAACTTCCAATTGACTAGGTCATTGTTTACATGTAGCTCAAAATTTAAACCATGTAATAAGCAACATTTAATTATTCAACTATTTTTACAAAGTTCTTACACAGTATAATAAAGAATGGACAATGAAACAATGAAAGAAAGGGGATGGACAGGCTGTGATGGTCACAAAACTAACTGTCACCATTGTCCTCTTAATAATAAATGATATTGGTTCGAGAAACCAGAAAGAAAAAGAAATATTTTGTCTTTCTGTGTTCTTTGCAATTATGTACTAGTGCAATTATGTACTGATGCGAGGAAGTTTTGGCTTAGGCATCTGCGAGTGTTGACTTTGAATGAATGGACAGGAAGTGTGGCATATTAATCAACTGCACTCTTGGTTACTTATGTCTGAGGGACTAAAGGTATTTACAAATTCTTACTGATAGAGACATCTAGCCGAAGATTCCTTACCTTTGAACTCCCAGGCGTCAGGCTGGATTGGGAAAACTTTTGATAGCAGAACCCCTGCGCGCCAGTAGATGGAGTCAGTCGACTCTGCGTGACCTCTTTGGCGTTGTGTTCGTTGTCATCATGACGTTCGCGTCATCAATATAACTGCCACACCAGCGCGCTGACATCAGTTATTTTCTTTTCACGCCAGCCAGCGCAGATCCATCGAAGAGAGCGATCCCCTGTCATTTTTTGACAGACTTTTTTCGACTTTTGTCAACTAATTTTGGTGTGTAGGGATGTCTAGCAAGAAGACCTCGGGGTTCAAGCTGTGCGGCCCCTGTCACCGTGCCATATCGGACCCCCACCTAGTGTGTCTTTGGTGCCTGAAGTGCGACCATGAGATGAAGCCGTGCTCCAACTGCCGGGCCATGGCACAGAATGCTTTGAGGGAGCGGTCCCTAAAGCTGACAGCGGCCTGGCGTTCGGTGCCACGGAGGTCGCCACGGAGATCTCGTTCCTGCACCCAGTCGTGTTCTCGGTCGAGAGGAAGATCCGAGCACCGGTCCGAAGGGTCAAAGTCCTCTTCCTCAAAGTTGTCGCGGTCAGGTAAGAGGCACCACAAGAAACACAAGAAATTGAAGCATGCTTCGACTTTGTGCGACGAGACAAGGGAACCTCGGCGTTTTAGGCCCCATTCCCCGGAGCGGGTACCTGGCTCTGCATTTCCCTTCCTTTCCCGGGCCGGGAGCGACCCCTGCCCAGATGAAGGAGTTTTATGACGCCATGTGCGCCATATTTGGGTGGCCTAATCCTGCCGGCGAGCCTTCGGGCCTCGCAGGTTTGGATGAAGGAGACCCTGTGGGTTCCATGCCTCCGGCTCTGGCCCTGGTACATGACTTCCTACTGGACCTGTCCCCGGGTCCTGACTTTCTCTAGTCGTACCCCCGAAGCCCCCGTCTCTCTCACCGTGTCCGACATCGAGGTCCTCGGTGTCGCTGGCTTCCACTGGCGACACCTCCCCAATTGTCACTCCAGATGACAGGGAGCCGGTGGGGCGTCCACTGACCACGAGACTGGTGCCGACGGAGCAGTACAGCTCCATGCCGTTCAACCTGCCCTATTATGAAGAGTTAGGAATGGATGATGAGGATTGGGAGGGGCAGCAGGATCTCTTGGAAATCCTGCAACCTCAAGACCTGCACAGGTATGAGGAAATGGGTCATGCCAGCAGCCTGGACACCTCCCAAGATTCTGGCGTGCTGTCTCCCCCTAACCTGGCTACAGAGGAGAAGGCGTCATTTGCTATGGTGGTGCGTAGGGCTGCAAAGGTCTAGGACCTGCTGCTTCCCTCGGTGGCAGTCAAGACAAATGTCTTGACAAAGGTCCTGCAGCCTGGTGTCTCCGCCTCAGAAGCCTTGCTGCCCTTCAAGGAGGACTTGGACGGACGTTCTTCTGGGCAACTGGTCCAAGCCCAGCACAGGGGCTCCTGTGAACAGAATGATTGCCCCCCCGCCATCGCCCTGCACCGGGCGACCCAGCTTTCCTCATCGCTCACCCCACAAACCTTGGTGGTCCAAGCTTCCACTTCCCATGGCGCGTTCTCTTCTGCACCCCCGGACAGGGAATCCAAAGGGCTGGAAAGCTTCGGGAAGAAGATCTCTTCGAACACCGCATGCCTTTTGGGTCGTTATTCCCATTCAATATGGGATATGGTTGTGCAGGTGCTGTCCAGAGTCTCGGAGGAGGACCGGATTCTGCTCTCCTAAGCTATTTCAGATGGGAGAAATGCAGCAAAGTTTGCAATCCGCGGTGGCTTGGATACGACAGACTCGCTAGACAGACCGATTTCCTCGACAGTGGCCATACAACGCCACGCCTGGCTTCAGAGACAAAGCAGATGCAGCGTTTCAACGTTTTAAGGACTCGCGGGTTACGGCCAAGTCCTTAGCCCTCACCACAGCTTCCCCTCCTGTGTCTGCTTTTCACTCCTTTCGTGGCTATGGAAGGGGCTTCCAACCATACCAGCCCTACGCCAAAGGGCCCTGCAAGTTCAGCAACCTCTGCGGGGCATTGGATGCAGTTCACCCCGACCCCGAGGATCGGGTGGCCAGAGGTCGAGCCAAGCCACAATCCTCTCCTCCACCGCAAAACCTACCTAGTCCGATCCCTCCGGATCCTACACGTCAAGTTGTTGGCAGGATATGCCATCACCTTCACCACTGGCGGGACATCACCTTGGACAGGTGGGTGTTGCAAATAGTCTGAAGGGGCTAATCCCTCCCCTTCGAGACTACTCCTCTATCCATGCTTGGGATCAGCTGCCGGAGGATCACCTTGCCCTCCTCCGCGAGGAAGTCAAAACTCTCTTGACCCAGGGAGCTATAGAGAGGGTTTCCTGGCCAGAAATAGGCTGTGGTTGTTATTCCCACTATTTTCTGGTTCCAAAGAAGGACGGAGGACTTCATCTTATCCTTCACCTCAGAGCCCTCAACTACTTCCCCAAAAAGGAGAAGTTCAAGATGCTCACCCTTGCTCAGGTCCTGTCTGCCCTGGACCCAGGAGACTGGATGGTAGCCCTGGACTTGCAGGACGCCTATTTCCATATCCCTGTCCTGCCTGCCCATCGACGCTATCTGCGGTTTAGGGTGGGCAACGAGCACTTTCAGTTTGCCGTGCTCCCTTTTGGCCTCACAAGTGCCCCTTGGATGTTCTCAAAGGTGATGGCGGTGGTCACAGCCCATCTGCGAAGATCAGGGGTTCCAGTCTTCCCCTATCTCGACGACTGGTTGTTGAAGGCGGGCTCCTCCCAGGAAGTCGTCTTCCACCTCCAGACTATGACGAACCTCCTTCACTCGCTGGGGTTCACTATCAATGTGCCGCAGGCGCACCTGACTCCCTCTCAGACGTTCCCTTTCATCAGAGCGATTCTGGACATGGTGCAGTTTTGCGCTTATCCTCCCTAGCTGCAAATCCAGGGTATTCAGACTATGATACCGATATTTCAGCCTCTATTCTGGATTTCGGTGAGAATGAAGCTGAGACTGTTAGGCCTCCTACCCTCTTGCATCCTGCTTGTGGACCATTCCAGATGGCACATGCGGGCTCTGCAGTGGGACCTGAAGTTCCAATGGGCATAGCATTGGGGGAATCTCACCGACCTGTTTCAGATATCGGAGGCCACTGCGAAAGATCTGCAGTGGTGGCTAACAAACCGTGATTTGGTCAGAGGCTGACCCCTCTCCCTTCACCCAACCAGAGCTCACAGTAGTGGTGGATAAGTCGCTTCTGGGATGGGGTGGCCATCTGGGAGAGATGGAGATCAGAGGACTCTGGTCTTCGGCAGAAACCAGGCTCCATATCAACTTTTTGGACCTTCAGGTGATCCGATTGTACTGAATGCCTTTTTACCATCACTCAAGGGAAAGCTAGTTCAGGTATTCACACACAACACTACCGCCATGTGGTACTGCAACAAACAGGGTGGTGTGGGGTCATGGACCCTCTGTCAAAAGGTCCTGTATCTCTGGACTTGGCTGGAATGGCAGGACGTTTCCCTGGTGGTTCAACATTTGGCCAGTTCTCTGAATGCCAGAGCGGACAAACTCAGCCACCGGTGCCTTGTGGATCACGAGTGGCATCTCCATCTGGAGGTACTTTCAGCGGTGGGGAGAGCCTTGGTTAGATATGTTCACATCCAAAGAGAACGAGCAATGTCAGCAGTTTTTCACGTTGGAGTTTCCAAGGTGACTCTCGCTTGGCGTCGCTTTTTGACGCAAGTGGAGTTCAGGCCTCCTGTACGCCTTTCTGCCCATCCCATACCTGCTCAGAGTGCTCAAGAAGATCAGGAGCAACTGGGCACAAGTCATTCTTGTGGCTCCAGACTGGGCACGGAGAGTCTGGTATCCTGAGCTTCTGGCAATGAGCATCGATCCTCTACTCACGCTGCCCCTTCAGGAGGATCTTCTGTTGCAGCAGTAGGGGAAGGTTCTCTACCCAAACCTGTTCACTCTCTGTCTCCTTGCGTGGAGATTGAGCAGCGACAGTTGACAGCTTTTGATCTTCCTGCGGAAGTCTGCAAAGTTATTCTGGCAGCCAGGCGTCCCTCCACAAAGTCGGTACACGCCTGCCGATGGAATACATTTTGTAAAAATTGTACAGAAAGGTCTATTGATCCCTTATATGCCTCTCTGTCAGATGTCCTCCTATTTATTCTTTCCTTGGCCCAGCAGGGCTCTGCTCTGGGCACTCTGAAGGACTACCTTTTGGCCCCCTCAGCTTTTCTTAGGCTGCCAGATTAGCCTTCACCCTTTATCCTCTCTTGTGAAGAGATTTTTAAAGGGGTTAACCCATTTGTTTCCCCCTTCCAATTTTATTATGCCACAGTGGGACCTTAATTTGGTCCTTACCTTCTTGATGTGCGCACCGTTTGAGCCGCTGCATAACTGCCCTCTATGGCTGCTCACTATCAAAACAGCCTTTTTGGTGGCAATGACCTCTGCCAGGTGGGTGAGCGAACTGCAGGCACTGTCATCACAGCCTCCTTACCTGACCGTCTTCCCAGACAAAGTGGTACTCTGGACTAGGGCATCCTTTCTGCCTAAGGTGGTAACACCCTTCCATCTGGGACAGTCTGTTACTCTGCCCACTTTCTATGCACCTCCGCACCCTTCCAAAATATGTTATGCCTTAGCAAAGAAACAGCCTCCTGAAGCCTTAGGGCCCATTCCACCAGGGCGAAGGCAGCCACCACAGCCCTCCAGCATGGTGTTCCAATTGCTGATATCTGTGAAGTGGCCACATGGGCATCTCTGCACACGTTCGCCAGACACTGTTGCCTGGATTCTCAGGTTCGCAGGGAGGGCCTGTTTGGCCGCTCTGTCTTGCAGGATTTCCTGGTTTAAAGCTTTTCCCTAGTCCCACCTCTGGGGAAGGTATTGCGTGGGTATATGTTTAAAGGTAAGGAATCTGCGGCTAGATGTCTCTATCTGATGGACAAGTTACTTATCTTCGGTAATGCCTTATCTGGTAGAGACATGATCCAGCCGCAGATTCCCTACCGATTCACCTATCCTGCCCGCACTGCAGAATTGTTTTTAGTGTCAGGGCTGTTCCCCTTCAGGGCCCTAGTTGTCTTTTTAACACACCATGGTCAGTCACTTCATGGCTCTGTGCTTCTGGCGTGGAAAGTCGTGAAAAGTACTGATGTCAGCGCGCCGGAGTGGCGGTTATATTGACGCGGACGTCACGACGAACACAATGCCGACGACATCACACGGAGTAGGCCGACGCCATCTACTGGCGCGCAGGGGTACTGGTATCAAAACTCTTCTGGATCCAGCCTAACTCCTGGGAGTTCAAAGGTAAGGAATCAGCGGCTAGATCATGTCTCTACCAGATAAGGTGTTACCGAAGGTAAGTAACTTGTCCATCATAACAGTAGTGCCCGTTACCTTGTCGCATACACAACCAAATGGGTGTAATTTTTACTGAGCTGCTGTTTGTAATAGGACCTAACTATGGGGCCGATTACGATGGCGGACGGACTGGAGTCCGTCTGCCATCGTGATGGTGACCGGGACCGTCCGCAATACATGCGGCGGTCCCACACACCAAATCAGGATGCGACCATGGCGGTCGCATTTTGCATTTTAACATTGCGGCGGGTGCTGCTGACAGCAGCACCCGCCGTGATGATAAAATAGCACGTTGTGCATCTCACTGCACTACATGGCAGGCACCACACAGTGCCTGCCACTTGGTGCAGTAAAATATAGGGGGGTACCATGGGTACCCCCCAGTGCACCCACACCTCCCCCAACACAAGGGGGGCCCCAACGGGCCCCGGTAACCAATCTCCACTAGCCTTTCAATGGCAGTTTACCCACCACGGAAAGACTGGCTGGAGACAGCATTGTGATTTGGCGGACGGTGCCTGCTAGGCACCGCCACCATTTCATGGATGCTGACCGCTCCGCCAGGCAATCACAATGATTGCCTGTGGCGGACGGTCTTTGCGTCCGCCGCGGTCCGAACGCGATTCCCCCAGCCATCGTAATGTGGCGGGGGAAAATCGCGGTCTGATTGCGGAAGGACCGCCACCGCATGGCTGGCAGTGGCGGTCCTTCCGCAATCGGCCCCTATGTTTCTGCATTATAGGGTCTTCATTCATAGTCATAAACACTAGAATAGTTCTAAACTGCCTCTGTGGACCCCAGAGCATGTCTTCATATATGTAAAATCCATTGTAAAATTCCTATAGTGTGCTGGTGTTCATCTGATTTCATGATGAAATACACTGTATGACAGCCTACAAGAGGCTCAATTTCTTTTTCATCACATTATATATCAAGTAAGGATACAGAATTTGAAATGTAATATAGAAAGTAGAATACTCTATTCAAAGAGATTCTTTAGGGTTTCTTGACACATTTAGGCATCTGCTTGAGCATCAGAATCCAAGCAATGATGTTTATTGAATGTGTGACTTCCAAGTAGCTGTTTTACATATGTCTCATATGAATACATTTCTGAGCCAAGCTGTAGTAGCTGCGATTCCTCTGGTAGAGTGCGATCTAGGTTTTGATAACTGGTAGCTTTGTGTGATACAAAAAACTATCCACCAAACTATACGCTATTTGGAAATGGCCTGATCTTGTCTTGTTGTGCCATGATTAATAAATAGTTGAATTGTTTTCCTTAAATCCTTTGTTTTCTCTAGGTAGAACCAGAACACTTCTGATGTCTAAAGAGTGTAGGGCGCTGGCGCTAAAGGATTAGGGAAGAGGATAGAAAGAGTAATAATCTGATCAATATGAAAGTGGTGGAGGCCAATAAGAGTGAAAATGGCCTGAGGATGAAATTCAAGGGGAAACGTCAATTCCTAAATAAAACCAAAATGGCACTATATTGATGAGGGTAAGACACACATTAGTACTCCCGGGTACCAACATCTGTAAACAAGCATTTGCAATGCAATAGGTCTCGCATTTACGCAAGTTTAAGCTATTGGCAATGTAAATGACAATGCCTTTTATTTATGTTCTGAAAACCAAAACATAAGTAAAAGGCATTGCCATTTACAAGGCCAATAGCTGAAACTTGCATAAATGTGAGACCTATTGCATTGCAAATGCTTGTTCACTATTTTTTTGCAAATCTGTGCATTATGCAGAAGATGCTGGATTAAGTAACAAGTGCAGCAAATGTGTAATTTTGCAGAAAACTCCACAGCAGTAGAATTGCACAATTCTAGTGGTCCTCACAATAAGTAAATTAATTAACAATTATCTTTAAAGGAACATTTTTTCCTAGGTGGTGTTTTCCTCACTGCTCCATTTTTAAAGTTGAAATCTTATGTGTGGTGGAAGCAGTCACTGTAACAAAAAATTATGCCAGCAGTAGCATACATAATAAGAAATTAATTCCACATGAAGGAAAGGGTGCAGTACCACGGGCTGTTACTTGGTGTCTCTGGGACCCCTAGTAACAGCCCGTGGTACTGCACCCTTTCCTGAAGACATAATATAGGAATCCCATTACCATGAGGCATAATAAACGAGTGCAAGCATTTTAATCTTGTGTAGCCTTTGCAATAAAAAAATGTATTTCACTAATGAATAAAAAAAGGCTCACTCTCGTTCCTTGAGCCACATAGTAATGGAATTCCTATATTATGTCTTAAGAAAAGGGTGCAGTACCTAAGGCTGTTACTAGGGACACCTAGTAACAGCCTGTGGTACTGCACCCTTTCTTTAAGACCTAATATAGGAATTCTATTACCATGAGGCTTAAGGAACTAGCGAAGCTTTTTTTCCTTAAGTGCAATTTCTGTTCTTATTACAAAGGCTACAAAAGCCACAAAAAAATGCACAGAAATGCTCATGCTTGTTCCTTAAGCCTCGTGGTAATGGAATTCTATATTAGGTTTTAAGGAGAGGGTGCACCTAGTAACAGCCCGTGGTACTGCACCCTTTCCTTAAGACATAATATAGAAATTCCATTACCATGAGGCTTAAGAAACGAGCGTGAGCATTTTAAGCTTTTGTAGCCTTTCTGGGAAAAAAAAATAATTCCACTAATGTAGGAAAAAATGCCTGCGCTGGTTTACATTCAATTACGCAGACGAAGTGGGCTATGCTAATAAAGCCCAGGAGCGAGAGAGCGCCACATGAGGAAACAGTGGCTGCAGGGGCTGGGCGAGAGAGCACCGAAATGAGGCTTCTCTCGAGTGAAACTGCCCTGGAAGGAAGCAGCACTGGTTACTCAGGACTGGCACGAGTAGCCGAGGATGAGGCAGCACTGGAACAAGGCTGCACTGTGTCTGCAATGTATAAAAAATTGCAGCTGCAGTACGGAGTAACATAAATGCAGGCTAAACTTATAAGCATGGTGGCTTGCGAGGCTCCATGACGATAAGTGAAGTCTGTGCAGCTAACGGAGCATTACAATCACGAGGATTGTTAAAGTGGCAGTCTTTCATTGAATAGCAAACAGCTCTGTACGCTACATAGACAACAGCAAACACAGGCAGGAAAGGAAGATGAAAATAGTCCCACAAAACACAAATAAAGAACCAAGGCGTGATGATACAGTAGTCAGGCCGTGCTGTGTGGGAGGAAACAAAAGTCAAAAAGGAGGGACAAGAGGAATGACTGAACAATAGAAACAGAGGATTTTTAAAGGACACTCAAACACCAAATGAGAAGTAGTGGGTGGACTTTACCCCCAGAAGAAGATACAATAGGTCTCGAAAGCTCGACCTAAAAAGCACATCTTTCCTGCACTGCTGGGGGTCAGAACAGCTTTTTATGGCTGATCGCAAGGGACACTGCTCTTCCTCCATTTCAAATATTGGAAGGCTGAGGGGTTTTGCGGGGACTTAATTACTCGCTACCTCGCTAGAGTGGTGCACCCTTCCCCAGAGACACCCCTCCGGCATTTGCAAGCTTTGGAAGAAGATACTAGATAGAATAAATGAAGAGAGCCCACCTGTATGGACTCAAGGGGGTGCCAGATGAATCTACACAAACTTTAATCCCCCGTTGTCATGCCTCCCAAAACAAGCACAAAACAAGGTGACTAGTTTCTATGCCGCTACAATGGAGCAGGACAACCCTCCCCCACCGCACAGAGAGAAATCAGGAAAAGAGGACCCCCAGGCCACCAAGGGCAATTTGGCTCTCACAAAGGACTATCTGATGTACAGTCTGCAGATATTCTGAGCTGAGACTTAACCCATTTACAAAAAGGGCTAGAGGAGATTACGTATAACATCAGCCTAAAAGAAGGTGGTGCTGCACACGGATATCGACACAGTTGGAGAGAGAGTCCTAGAAACAGAAAATCACCTGGGTCACCTAGAGAAAGTCATAGGTCACAGCCCTGAAGACACGGTTTATGGTCACTATACTAAAATACGAAGATTTAGAAATAGGAGGAGGCGTAACAATATGCACATCAGAAACATGACTAGAGGATCAGAACAAAGCGACTTTGAATTGTTCATCCAAGGGATATTCTCCTCAGTGATGGGGGAAGAGCACAAGGAACCTCATATAGAGAGAACTCAGAGTAGGACCATAGAAAATAGGAGACATGGGCAAACCATAAGTCATTCTGCTTAAATTAAGCAGCTACAAAGCCAAAGAAAGGATCCTAGCAGTGGCAAGAAAGATGGACAGCGTGTCATCTTAGGGCTACTGGTGTTCTGTATACCAAGATATTCCTCTGGTGACCCTCATGTGGAAACAATTCTACACAGTAACTGAGAAACTATGGTTGGAAAAGATAAGATACTGATGGACCTATGCTTTTGGCATAGTCTTTGATTATAACAAAGTCATCTCACTTGCTTGGCATTTCACTAGAAACTGCACAAAAAGATGCAAATCAGTGAGGATACTGGAGGACTTGAGGGAGCATCCCCTCCCGACCTCGTCAAAACCAAAAGCACAAAGACAAAGGGAAGAAAACTGCAAACCAGGCTAAACAAAGACAAATATTAAACCACTACACAGCCATAGTAATGACTGGTGAAATCATCTGAGAAAATGGACCTGATTAACAAAAATCATCTAATGAATGAATGTGAAGTACCAATAGAGGGGAGCCTCGATGGAGAGCAAACTCTGACCTGATATGTAAAGGAGATCTATTAAGGTGTCTCTCTCTTTCTAAATTACAGGGGGTTGAATAATTATGTTTAATACCAAAGTCAATATTGAACTTGGGAGCATGGATGGACAGCTATCTCATCCACACCGTGATGAAATGCCCCAACTTCATTGGGTATATGTAGGACCCCTCTCAGACGAGTCTTCACATTTCACACTACACATCACATTACACTGCTTTCATAGTTTTAATTCTATGTGTAGACATATTTATCAATGTTAGTTGTTTGAAGGAAAGAGGGGGGAAAGGGGAGCCTCCTGATTGCTACCTTGGTAAACAATGCAGAAGTCCCCTAAGGTATTTTATTGACTGTCAAAGTATAGCACGGACCCCAAAATGCTTTGAGGTGCCTGGTACAAGCCATTTCTGAGTTTATGCTTGATCTAGCTTTGTGTACCAGTTATACTAAATAACAAATCATGGCATGTGGCCCCAGGCACGATTTGTTGCACACTCTGCGGGTTGATCAAAATTATTTTGTGAGTGTTTTTAAATTTTCATACCTTGCCGTTTAATTTGTTGCTAATGGTTCTTGAACAGAGAATATGAGTTTCAGAAACACTAAATTCAAACAAGTTATTTGTTCACTTTATTTTTTGTGTGTAAATCTTTTAATTACATTTTAGATGGCAATAAAATACAAATTGACAGTGCAGCATAATTACAGGGCCGCTGAGTGGCCTTAAGTCATTCAAGCAGAACATGAGGCATACACAAAAGGGACATCAACAGTGCATTGGCCTAAGCAGAAATGGAACATAAGCAATCTCATTGCTCACAGACGTACGTGCCACACAGCTACTCCTCCATCCCTCGAAATGAACACCATGGAGTATTTGTTCACCTTTTAATGTCTGTAAATCTGTTTGGGGTAAGTCTATACCCGTTCTCATAGAAATATATTCTAAGCAATGTGTACCTGTTGCAAGCTATGGGTGTGGAATCTGCGGTTACTATGATTGTCATGTATTACACAGTGGCGGCTCCTCCGCTAAGGCGGAGGAGCGTCGCCCAACTGCTGAAAAGGAAAAATAAAATGATAATAACGTATCGTTATTATAATTTTATTTTCGCTATTGCAGTCAGTGGACTGGCCAGAGCAGGGGAGGAGTGCTGTGCACTCCCTAAGGGTGCATGTACTGTTTGGCCGGCCCTCTTGGGTACTTTGCATGTTCGTCAGGAACATGCACAGGCTCAATGTTCCAGCCGGAGCGCCAATCCACGGTGCTCAGACTAATCACAATGTTGCATTGCAGCGTTGTGATAGGCTCAGGGGAGCCTGTCTGCCCGGCTGCTTCCTGCTGCCAGCCGGGACAGGAAGAGAAAGAGAATGAGGACAGAGGAGAGGCGGCGGCCGGCCGTTAAATGTAAGTCTGTTTTATTATTTAATTCCTCTCAAACAACCTCTCCACCCCCCCTTCCAGTAGCAGCCGCTGCTGGTGTTACAGGTCAAAGAGAATCACTTTTCTAGATTTCTTTAGTCCCTTCCTCTTTCAACTCCCCATTATATAGGTCATGAAGAGATGGCCTTACCATTAGGTTGGACCCTCTTTCGTTGCGGCTATCAATTTGGAATAACCCGTGGGATTCTTTTACTCATAACATCATTAACAACTGTGTGTGCTGTGCCCAGGGCCTGGTTATCCCTAGGCTTTCTTATGTTAAACTAAATTTTACTATTTGGGCAAATCCATTTTATTTGATAATCCTTTATCCATATGCAAGGCTGATAAGAATATTGTGAAACTTTTGTTCATGGATAAACGCTGTGCTGAAAGGAATTGTTTAGAATTAGGCAAATCACTTGTTTGGAATTACTCCATTTTGAAAACTAGTACTGGCCTAGAACCCTTTTTAATGTATGTGACAGTAACTGGTAAAAAATCTTGTTATAATTCAGAGCCAGTTCTATATGTTATATGTTGTGCTTTCCACATGGTCACTATGGAGATTTAGCTAATAAGAAATGTGCTCGTGATAATCTTTCCTCCCAATCATTGTTGCATAATATATCAGTCTTTTAGAGTTCGTTGTTTATTACCTCTTTTTAAAATTAATTATTTTAACAAGTGCAGGGTTACCCTCAGATTTCTACAATTGTAACCAAATTCTGATGTTTGTTGTAGAGTGATTAGTTTTCTCAAGGCAGCTGTGTTTTACTGTAAAAATCTTGATTTTTTAAGTTGTAATATATCTGTGTTGCCATTTTTAATTAATATGTATGATTTTTATATTCTGTATATTTATCTTTTATGATTGTCAATGGCATTCAAATAAAGAGATTGATTGATTTACTGTCATAGTCAGGAATTATCAAAAGGCAAGAAAGCCAGGAAGAAGGGCTGGCACACATCCCAATACCACAATCACAATATAACTTTAAGCTCTTATCTCTAAATGCAAAAAGTCTCAGATCCCCAAATAAAAGACTCAAGTTATCAGTCTATGGAAGATAACTATTTTGATGTAGTAGCACTTCAAGGAACACACCTGTGAAAACAAGATCTTCTGAAGCATAATGCATATCCTTTAGCATTCTGAGACTCTGCATACACGAAACATCGAGGGATTGACAACTTTCCTCACAAATCTCTGGGCTTTAGTCCAGATGCACAGAAAAGAGATAAGGAGGGTAGATTTCTTATGGTCTGTCAGGCCACCGACAAAAAACACATATTTCAATAGCAAGAGTTTATGCTCCTAATGTCCTAATATTAGCCAGAGCAAGTTTCTTGTCTCATTCTTGCGTGCTAGGGGGGACTTTGCAGAGGGAGACATTCCACTACTGGGCGATTTAATACAATGTGGGATGCAAAGGCAGATAGATCCAATGCAAACAACTCAAATACAGGGATGCTTTCTCTCAAACAAACCTTGAAATTCCTGGGGTTAGGAGATATATGGACAGAACTCAACATAGACCAAAATTATTATACTTACTTCTCGCATGTATATAGATAATTCTCCAGGATAGACAGTGAGCTAGCAAGCAACTTATTACTCAAAGGTTAAAATATATCCCATTACAATCTCAGACCCTAGCCGTGGAGTTATCCATCACTTGGGATAGGAGACAAACTGCTAGCGGACAATGGATTTTCCATCCCTCCCTAATTAAGGGCCCAGTTTTTAGGTAACAGTTAAAAACTCAAAACCTGAAATGCTTACAAATTACTGCAATTGCGGTGACCAGAGGCAATTACATAGGAGCAATGGCCGCCCTCAACAGACCCCAAAATATAGGTCTTTTCAGGGAAAGCAGAAAAGACACATAAGGCAAACCCATCTAGAACACATCAGAGACAGGTCACACAATTAAGGGGCAAATTTAATGCCATTATTACTAACAAGGAATAACACATGCAGCTTCGCCAGCAACAAGCAACCTACAATCAGGGTGCTAACGTGGGCATCCTCTTAACAAAACAGCTTCGTCAGAAACTAGAAAATTACTTAATATGAGATATATTTCATCCTGAGGGCCACTTATTTAATACAGAAGAGGAAAGATTAACTGTCTTCTGCAACTTTTACAACCCTCTTTACTAACCAAGTGCTGTGAAGGAGGTTGATCAAGATAGATACTTAGGGGCTGATTATGACTTGGGTGGTGCAGGAGCGGGGAAGCACACCACCACCCCGCTCCCACACCACCACAAGTCGTCTGCCGGCCTTCCGCCAGATTAGGAGTTTTCTCCTGGTCTGGCAGGCGGTCCTTGGGTGTTGCCACGGCGATGCCTTTGAAAAAGGCACTGCAATGGGAATGCCAAAGCAAGTTCCTGTACGGCATGGACTGTTGAGTCCATGCCATGCAGGAGCTGGGCATGCATGCAGACAGGGGGGCACACTATGTGCCCCCATGCATGCATCCCCATGGCATGAGGAACCAGGTGCCTCTGAAGGGCCCCCTAAGTTTCCTCACTGCCAGCAGTTTCATGGCGTGAACACCACCATGAGACTGATGGCAGTAAGGAAACTCGTAATATCCTTGGCGGGGCTGCAGCGGCCCTGCCAAGCATATTGCGGCCTCACACCACTGCGCCACCGCCTGGGAACACGGTTCCCTGGCGGTTGCGGTGGTGCCATGGAGGTCCGACCGCCGTAGTTGTAATACTGCGGAGGGACCATTGCTGCGATGGTCCTCGACTGCCGCCACACCTCCACCACGGGTTCGGCAGTCAGATGGGCCGCTGAACTCGTTATCAGGCCCTTAGACTCTACACATATACCTCAGCTGCATTCCAGTCCTAGATAAGACCTATGAACACCCATTTCTAAAGAAGAGGTTCTAGTGGCTATTAAACAATTGAAGACACATAAATCCCTGAGACCTGATGGTTTTACAGGGATATTCTATAAGACCTTCGCTTCTATCCTAGCACCTCACCTCACAACCCTATTCAATGATATTGCGATTGAGGGGAAAGTGGCATGCTCAATGGTGGAAGCATTCACTATTCTTGTATAAAAACCAGGCATAGACATACAGTACGGTCAATAATGAATACCCATAGCCTTGCTCAATGCCAACCCTAAATTGAATGCCAAAATGCTAGAAAATAGACTGGAATTGTTTTTTATCTCTAATACACCCAGATTAGAAAGGCTTCTTTGGTGGACAGATAAACATATGCCCCCCTTCACAAGACTGTTCAAGTAACAGACAAAATTCGAAAACGAAAAGTTACTGAAGGAAAGTAGGATCTGCTTTCATGGTTATCCCCACTTTTTGCTGGTGTCATTCTGTTTTCTGACTAGTCTGACTGAGATCCTGCTAATCATGACCCCAGTCACTATGCTCTCTTCCTAAATTGGACTATGGTAAGTACTTTAGTACCTTCCCAATTGGCTACTGGTGTACCCTTCTAAGTCCCTGGTATATGGTACTGAGGTACCCAGGACATAGGTACACCAGGGGTCTCCCATGGGCTGCAGCATGTATTATGACACCCATGAGAAACCACTCAAACTGTGACTGCAGGCCTGCCATTGCAGCCTGTGTGAGCTGGTTCTAGCATCACTCACCTCAGATATATGTTTTCTTATATCTGAGGTCACTGCACTTAAAACCTATAAGTCACCCCTAAGGTAGGCCTTTCAATACTGAAGGCAGGGTGCAAGGTTATAAGTGTGAGGGTGCCCTGCATGAGCAGAACCTCCCCTACAAACCCAGGAGTCGATACTCCAGGCTTTGTAAGTGTGGTCAGCCATTTTATTGGTGGACATCAAGTCAATTACGAGATGTCTAACTATATATTGGCTGCACCAAAACTGGCCATGTTTGGTACCAAACATGTTGGAATCCTACCCCAACAGCAATTCCAGTGTTGGATTTAGGTCCCATGTACTGGGGGGCGTCCCCTAGGGAGCCCCCCTGTATTCCCGGTACCAGCCTTTCAGGGTCTATCAGCAAGCTAGTGCTGCTGCCTACCACAGACACGATTCTGCCCACCAGCTGCTGAGCTGAGCTTGAGTAGGGGAAGGTAGAACAATAGGTTTCCTGTCACAGGGAGGTGTGACAACCTCCCAGACAGGATTCAGTGTATTGGGCTGGGGTGGGGGCGCTTGTGAGCGTCACTAGACTGCTTTGAAGGGCACATTTGGTGCCCTCCTTGCATACTTCAGTTGAAACCAGTTCAGGGAGCCATTGGATCCCGCTCTGGTGCGAAACTGGACAAAGCACATGGGAGTATCCTCCCCTCTATCCGGCCCCTCATCTGGGAGGGACCCCTGAATCAACCCCACCCTTTCCTTAGGGTACTTCAAGGCTTACCTGTGGGTGGCTCTTCAAATTCGTCATGGGACAAGATTCAGATCCGAAACCACTTCCACTTCAACCGTCTGGGCACCTTGGACTTCGTCTGGAACCGAGCTTGCAACAAGGAAGACTCCTGCTGCTCCTGGTCTCTTCGTCCTGCCTGACTTCTGCGTAGTCAGTGCCTGTGCTTCATCCAGGTTCTTCTCCAGGACTGGGGGCATCAAAGACACCCAAAGTAATCTCCCTTGGAGTGAAGGAGTCACTCCCCTGCATCTGCAGGCACTGCAACAAAGCTGACTGGTCTGCTGCTCCTGAGGTCTCACGAACTCCGAAAGGCTCAGCAACACAGGTGGTGGTTCTGCAACTCCCCCGAGGCCTGCACGGTCTTCTCAGCAAGTTTGGAGTTAGTATCCCTTGTCGGAACCGCTGGAACAGAACCCCTGTGAACCGCGTTGACTTGCCCTTGCCAAGGCTTGTTGGCTCTGTCCTCCAGAGAGCTTCGGGCTACAAGAAGCTCCAGCATCTCTTGCTACCAAAGTCTTCATCCTCACAGCATCCTCTGCACCGTGGACACACATCTTTGGTGAGCTGTTCGAGATACCCTTATGACCCCTGTGCCTTAGACCTGTTGGTCCTCTTTTGGGTCTTCTTTGGCTTCAGTGAGCTCCCCTGCTTGCTCAGGGCCTGCTCTGACTCTCCTGCCCTTGGTGAGTCCCTTGGACCTTGCTAGTCCCGACACTGCACCTTCTTCGTTTACCACATCTTTTGCTGCTGCCAAGGCTTGTTGGTGCTCCCACCATACACCGACCCCCTGTTTCTCGACTTCCGATGTGGGACAGCTCGTGAACGGCTCCTGGTCTTCCACAGCATTGCCTAGTCCTCAGAGCTGCAGCAACAAGGTCACCGTCAACTCTCCTGCATCTTCCGTCATCGGTGGTCTTTGGTCTTCCGTGCCTCCTGGTCACTCCCTCGTGGCATAGACTCTGTCCCCTCTGCTTGCAGGTACTTCTCTTCAAGAATCCATCCTTGGATTCCACCGGACTCTTTCACCTTCGCCGGCGGCATCTTCACTGAAGTGCTCCATTGTGGTCTATGGTGGTTTCCGACGTCACTTCACACCTATGCACCCGGCTTCCCTGGTGTAGGTATCCTGGATTCCTGTGGTGTCCACAGGTGGGGTGACTCTCCAACCTTCCATCTTCCTCTGGGTTTCTTCAGGGTCCACTGGGAAGGATCCTTCTTCTTCAAAACTGCAACCCCGACTTCCCTATTGACTTGCATTGAGTACGGGGCTGTGTTTCCACTCTGCACAGAGCCTCCGTGAGGTTCCTGGATACTTACCTTGGGTGGTTCCTTGGGTCCCCAGCTCTTCCGAGTCTTCTGGGTCAGGTCTCGACTTTGGTTGCAGTTCGCATTCCACTTCTTTAGTATATGGTTTGGTCTCCCCCAGGAGACCACCATGTATTTGTGCTTACTTACCTGTTTCCTTTTGCAATATTGTGTGTATTGTGTTGATATCTCCAGGTAGGAGATATACCAATGTGTTAGTGAGTGTGTATAATAAATATAAATATTTTTATCAATCAATCAATCAGGGGTTTGTTAAGCGCGACTACTCACCCGTAGGGGTCTCAAGGCGCTGGGGGTGGGGGGTGCAGGTTCCATCCATCAAGGAGGGGTCTGTCGAAAAGCCAGGTTTTGAGGTTTCTTGCGAAGATGGGGAGCGATGTTGTCTGTCTGAAGTGGAGCGGAAGGGCGTTCCATGCTTTGGCCGCGAGGAAGGAGAAGGAGCGGCCTCCCGATCTGGTCTTTCTGGTGCGGGGACCACGGCGTAGGAGAGCTGGGCTGATCGTAGGGTCCTTTGGGGTGCGTGGAATTTGAGTCGGCTGTTCAGGTATGCTGGTCCGGTGCCGTGGAGGGCCTTGTGTGCGTGGGTGAGCATCTTGAAGGTGATTCTCACCTCGACAGGGAGCCAGTGGAGTGTGCGCAGGTGCTGGGAGATGTGGCAGTGTTTTGGCAGGTTGAGGACCAGTCTTGCGGCGGCGTTCTGGATGTTCTGTAGCTTGCGGGTGAGGTTTTTGTTTATTCCGGCGTAGAGTGCGTTGCCGTAGTCGAGTCTGCTGGTGACCAGGGCGTGAGTGATGGTCTTTCGGTGTTCGAGGGGATCCATTTGAAGGTCTTACGAAGGAGGCGGAGGGTGTGGAAGCAGGAAGACGAGACAGAGTTGATCTGGCGGTCCATTTTGAGCTCGGAGTCCAGGATGATTCCCAGGTTGCGTGCGTGGTCCGTGGGGGTTGGCGGGTTTCCGAGGGCGGGGGCCACCAGGTGTCGCTCCAGGCATCGGGGTTTGGGCCCATGATGAGTACTTCTGTTTTGTTGGTGTTTAGTTGTAGGCAGCTGTTTTTCATCCATTTGGCGGCAGCTTCCATGCCTTCTCGAAAGTTGCGTCTGGCGGTGTTGGGCTCGTTGGATAGGGAGAGGATGAGCTGGGTGTCGTCTGCGTATGACACGATGTTGAGTCCGTGAGGTTCTGACGATGGGGGCGAGTGGAGCCATGTAGACGTTGAAGAGCGTCGGGCTGAGGGAGGAGCCCTGGGGGACTCCGCAGGTGGTAGGTGTGGGGTCCGAGAGGAAAGGGGGAGTCCGACCCGCTGCGTCCTGCCGGAGAGGAAGGAGCGGATTCAGTCGAGGCCTTGTCCTGGATTCCTGCGTCGTAGAGTCTGCGTATTAGGGTGCGGTGGGAGACTGTGTCGAACGCCGCTGATAGGTCGAGGAGGATGAGGGCTACTGTTTCTCCTTTGTCCAGTAGGGTGCGGATGTCGTCTGTTGCGGCGAGGAGGCGGTTTCTGTACTGTGGTATTTTCTGAAGCTGGATTGGGAGGAGTCGAGGATGTTGTGTTCTTCAATGAATGTGGCGAGTTGGCTGTTGATGGCTTTCTCGATGACTTTCGCTGGGAACGGGAGCAGGGAGATGGGTCTGTAGTTTTTGAGGTCGGTGGGGTCCGCTGAGGGTTTCTTTAGGAGGGGTTGACCTCGGCGTGTTTCCAGTCGTCGGGGAAGCGAGGCGGTCGCCAGGGAGCGGTTGATGGTGTGGCGGAGCATGGGTGCGATGGTGTCGGCGGCTCTGTTGAAGATGTGGTGGGGGCAGGGGTCCGTGGGGGCCCCTGAGTGGATTGACTTCATTGTCTTCAGTGTGTCTTCCGTGGTGAGGGCTGTCCAGTCGTCAATCGCTGGTTTCCGGGTGTCGGGGGTGGTTGGTGAGGGTTCAGTGTGTTGGTTGTCTTCGTCGAAGTTGTCGTAGATGCTCTTGATTTTGTGGTGGAAAAAGGTGCTGAGTTTGTCGCAGAGGTCTTGTGAGGGAGGGATGTCGGTAGACTCGCTAGTGGGTTGGGCGAACTCCTTGATGATGCTGAAGAGTTCCTTGCTGTTGTGCGCGTGGGTGGAGATTCTGTCTTCAATCGCTTTTTTCCTCGTTTCTCTGATGAGTTGATGGTGGGCGTTGGTGGCGGCTCTGAAGTTGTCGTGGGCTTCTGTGGATTTGGTGTTCCTCCAGGCCTTTTCGAGGCGGCGGCATGTGCTTCTGGACTCTCGAAGTTCGGTGGTAAACCATCTGGCTTTCTTGGCGCGTGTATTTTGTTTTTCTTGAGGGGGGCTATGGTGTTGGTGCTGTCCGTGATCCATCTATGCAGGGTTCGGGCTGCGGTGTTGGGGTCGTCGTTTTCCGCGATGGTTGGGGTGGAGTTGTTGAGTGAGGAGGTGAGCTGGTCGTCGGTGATTTTGGTCCAGTTTCTTCGTGGAAGCAGGTGCTGGTGTCTGTGGATGGTGGGTGTTCTGAAGGTGAAGTGGACGCAACGATGGTCGGACCATGGAAGTTCGGTGGTGTGGCTGAAGGTGATGGAGTTTCCTGTAGTGTAGAGGGGGTCGAGGGTGTGTCCTGCTGAGTGCGTGGGCTCGGTCACGATCTGGCGCAGTCCAATGTTGTGGAGGTTGTCCAGGAGGGATGTGGTGTTGGGGTCCAGTTGGTTGTCGAGGTGGAAGTTGAGGTCTCCCAGCAGGGTGTAGTTGGTGGATGCGATGGCCTGCGGGGAGATAATGTCCGTGATGGAGTTGGCGAAGGGTCCGCGGGGTCCAGGGGTCGGTAGATGAGGGTTCCTCGGAGGGTGGCGGTGGGGCTGGCCAGTATCTTGAAGTGAAGGTGTTCCATCAGTTCTGTGGGCTCGTCAGGGAGTGTGCTCAGGCGGAGGCTGGATTTGTGGACGATGGCGATTCCTCCTCCTAGGCGGGTGGGGCGGTCCTTCCTGGAGATCTTGTATCCTTGGGGGATGGCGATGGCGATGTCCGGTCCGAAGGTGGTGTTGGTCCAGGTTTCGGTGAAGAACGCTACGTCCGGGGTGGTGCTGTCGAGGAGGTCCCAGATTTCTGTGGCGTGTTTGTGGAGGGATCGTACGTTGAGGAGGATGCATTGCAGGGTCTTCGGTTCGGTTGTGTTCTTGTGGGCGGGTTGTGCTGGATCCGTGTTCTTGGCGGTGCTGCAGGCGTGCCGGCAGCGGTGACAGCTGAAGGGTCCGTGGGAGTCGGCTGGTGATGCTAGCTTGCAGTTGTTGTTGCGGCCTGGGTTGAGTGCGTGGAGTGCTGCTGGGTCGTAGCGTTGGCGGGGCGGAGGTCCAGGGTTCCTGGCGCTGGTCGCGGACGGGCGCAGACGGGCTTGCCTTTGACGCGCCTTCGGGTGGAGGAGGGCCTCGATCACCAACACTCGAGAGTGCAGGGGCAGGGGCAGGCCTCACTTAATGGTGGAGCTGCGAGGGTGGGAGAGCAATTTCACTGACAATGAGTCAGTGGTCTTGCTCGCCTGTCCCCGCAGTGGCCGCCATTAAGTAGGAGTCGGGGAGGGCTGGACAGCTGGGAGGCGGGAGCGGGGAGGGGAGCTGGATTGGCCGGTCGCGCTGGGGGAGGGGCCGCGGGTGCAGCAGCGGCAGGGAAAGGTAAAGGGAGGAAATAAGGGATAAAGAAAAAAGGGAAAATAGGCAGAAATAAGGCACAAAAGAGCAGAGATGCAGAAAGGTGAAAGATAAAGAGGGTAGAAAAACGAGTGAAAACTAGTGAAAGGGCAGAGCGAGAGGAAGGGAAAATGAGCAGAAATAAGGCACAAAAGAGCAGAGATGCAGAAAAGTGCAGAAAGGTGAAAGATAAAGAGGGTAGAAAAAGCGAGTGAAAACAAGTGAAAGGGCAGAGCGAGAGGAAGGGAAAGTGAGCAGAAATAAGGCACAAAAGAGCAGATATGCAGAAAAGTGCAGAAAGGTGAAAGATAAAAAGGGTAGAAAAACGAGTGAAAGAGCAGAGTTAGAGGAAGGAGACAGAGGTCCACTGGACCACCAGGGATGAGGCGCAGGGAAACCTGCGGGTGGAGGAGGGCCTCGATCACCAACACTCGAGAGTGCAGGGGCAGGGGCAGGCCTCACTTAATGGTGGAGCTGCGAGGGTGGGAGAGCAATTTCACTGACAATGAGTGGTTCTTTTTCGTTTAACCCACACTACATGATTAGTTCTGGTAAAACAAGCTGCTTAACGCTCCTGCCTGAAGGCTGCTCTCCACAGCTACCACTTAGAGAGCTTTCTATGGTTGTCTAAGACCACTAAAATCACCATACGGGTTGCCTGGATTAGTGCAGTGTGCTTCACTTAAATAAGTGTGGTCCATATACTATGCCAGCCTCCTACAGATACCAACTATTTTAGATGCTGAAGGGCCTTTGACTGAGTAGATTGTAAATTTGTTGCAAAGATGATGCAGGCTTTTGGATTTGGCCCTATGTCTACAGACATGCTCTTAGCAGGGTATAAGGTGCCTGCCCCAGATTATGGCGAATGGTCCGCTCTCCAAAGCCTTCATGCTTGGCCTGGGCGCCCTTTCCCCCTCTTCTTTTTTGCAGTAAGCATTGAACCCCTGGCTGTCAAAGTAGGTGAAGATAGCTCAAGTCGTTGAATATCCTTCGGATGAGTTCATTTTACGGAGTTTTATATAGCGTGAACTTGACCCGAAGGTATCGGGTATCAGAGCGCTTTACATAGCACCAGTTGCATTACATGAGGACACATTCATTTTTTTTGTTAGGCACGGGGAGATTAAGTGATTTGCCAAGAATCACAGGATGTTCAGCGTCATTGCCGAGACTCGAACCCAGTTCCCCAGATTCGAGGTCGATCGCCCTAGCCGTTAGGCCAACTCCTCTCCCCATCATCATTATCATCATAAAAAATAAATGTTTGCTGATGACGTCTTGCTTACCTAACCTCTCCAGACACAAAATTAGTGGGGATACAACATTATCTCATACTTTTTGGGATATAACACCAGTTCATACATGTTTAAAAGGTTTGCAGGATTTAAAATCAATCATAAATTCTTAACCTTTCTCTCCTCGCAGATCACGTAGCAACACTTGCTGCCCAGTTTCCATTTAAACGGACAAAATCAATTAAATACCTGTGAGTTCAAATCACACCCAACCCAGATGACCTCTATAAAGCTAATGTCCCAATCTTATGATCAACTTTAGTTAGTTTTTAGATTTATATAGCCCAGTTTATCACCCGTGAGGGTATCCAGGTGCTCTACATAGGGAACAGGGAGATTAGGTGATTTGCCCAGAATCACAGGATAGTGCGCCAACGTCGAGAATCAAACCCGGATCCCCAGCTCCCAAGTCGGCAGCTCTGCCCGCTGCGCCACATCCTCTCCCCAAATTTAAGGAATCGTTTTAGGATATGTTCTCCTCTCTTTATTTCACGGCTGGGGAGAATAAATGTGGTCAAAGTGAATGTCCTTCCATGGAACTATACTTCTTTTAGGCATTACCAATTAAAATACTCAATGATTTTTTTGCACAGATCAAGTCACTTATCCTACAATTCGTTCGGCAAAATAAAATGCTTAAACTGGCATACATGACTCTGTGCCTCCCAAAGGAATCAGGTGGCAAAGCCTTACTGGATTTGCTGGCCGATTATTGAGCAGCATTGCTTCGAGTCATTGCGGATTGGTTCCCCAGGGAGACTGATAAATTGTGTAAACATATGGATAGGACAGAGGTAGGCACAACTAGATGGGATCTTATTTGGAAATCTGCAGAAGACAGGCCTTAAATGCCTACCTTAGCACTCCCATATGCACAACTATAAGGTTCTGGGATATACTGACAAAACAACATGGTTTTACTACGTTTTGACCTCTATATACTACTATTCATTATAATCATGCTCTCTAACCAGCTATGGAGCACGGCCGTTTGACCAAAGGAGACTTGGAAATTGTTTTGTTATTTATTTTTATTATTTATTCTATTCAAGTGCCAAGAAATCTTCACATTTGAGGAATGTGAAAATAATTTTAAGTTCGATGATACAGAAATGTATCCTTGTGCACAATTTAGACACTGGGTACTAAATTCAAACAAACAGCAACCAGAGATTTGACTATTTTTCTAGCAATGGGTGTGACGTGTTCGACAACCTAAAGGTCTCATCTCCACCTTATATAGAATCCTATAGCAAATAACAGGGCCTATCCCACACCCATGCAGAAAATATTGAACTAGCTTGTCAGGGGACTAATTAAATGAGAAGGGTGTGCAGACAGAATATCGAGTAAAAAATATTGAGTTTCACAAATATCCAGAAATAAATATTGTGGTTCAGAAATATCGACAGCAAGAATATCATGGTCAAGAATATCGACTTAAGGTAAGTAATATCGATTTTAAAAATATCGAAGTGTTTAATATCGTTTGCAAAAATATAGTTGTTAAAATATCGTTTTTTTAATTAATGTTATGTATTTTAGTATATATTTTATATGTATGTGATGTATGTTTTTTGTATAAGAATTGTTTGTATTTTTAATATAAGTGTTAACTTTTTAGTAGTTATTAATTTTTATTAGATTTTTGCGTTTTTAGTTCCCTAGCGGGTTGTGGGTTTATAGAGGAATAGGGTGGGAAGTAATTTAATTATATTAAATTAATTGATTATTTTTCATTTATTAATATTTGTTTAATTGAGGTTTTATAGTTTTAAATGTGTAAAGTAATTTATTATTAATTAATTAATAATTGGTTGTTAATTAATTTTAATTAATTAATTGGTAATTAATTATGGTAATTGTGTAATTAATTTTAGGTGTGTGTTGTGTTTATAGGTGTAAAGGGTGGGAAGTAATTTATTTTTAATTTATGAATTAATAATTGGTTGTTAATTCAAATTAATTAATTAATTGGTAATTAATTATGGTAATTGTGTAATTATTTTTAGATTTGTGTTGTTTATAGGTGTAAAGGGTGGGAACTAATTTATTTTTAATTTATGAATTAATAATTGGTTGTTAATTAAAATTAATTAATTGGTAATTAATTATGGTAATTGTGTAATTAATTTTAGATTTGTGTTTTGGTGTTTATAGGTGTAAAGGGTGGGAAGTAATTTATTTTTAATTGATGAATTAATAATTGGTTGTCAATTAATTTTAAATAATTAATTGGTAATCAATTATGGTATTTGTGTAATTAGTTTTAGGTGTGTGTTTTGGGGTTTAATAGTGGTAAAGGGTGTTAAGTAGTTTATTTATTTTTTATTATAATTTTTTTGTTAATTTATATTAATTAAATTAATTAAAATGTTGTTATGGTAATTGTGTCATTAGTTTTAGGTGTGTTGTTGTGTTTATAGGAGTAAAGGGTGGAAAGTAATTTTTGTTTAATTAATTAATATATAGTTGTTAATTAATGTTAATTATTTGATATTTATTTTGGGTAATTGTTTATTTTTCTGTGTGTTGTTTTTACTTTTAAAGGGGTAAAGGGTGGGTATTAAATACATTTTAATCACTTTATCATTAGTTGTTAATAGTAATAATTTTTAATTTAAAAATAAGTTTTAATTGTGTTTTATTATTTTATAGTTTAATTTAGGTTTGTGTTGTGGATATTATAGTGTTAAAGTGTGTGTTGTCAATTAATGTTTATTAGTTTTTTTATTAATAATAATTTTTTTAATTGATTATTAATTATGTTAACAATCGAAGTAAATTTAATGTAAAATGTTGAAGTGTTTTGTTTTTGGTGTGGTGTTATAGAGTAGATGATTACCACAAAAAGCCTCTCCTAGTTATTGACCTAATTGCTATAATGTCTACCATATGAGTGTAGACATCTCACAAAAAGTGAAAGACTGGTCTCACACACCACCTGGTGTCATGCTTCATCATTGACCAGTCCTCGCCCTCTAAAAACTTGGTTTGATAGAGGGCGGGCATACACCTGAAGACAGGGATGCACTTCTAAAACTAAGTGGGGGCCCTTAACAAAAAAGTGAAGTTAAAAAGCCATTACGGATGTCAAACCTCTTTTTAATATGACTGACATCTGTATGGGGTTTAAAAGAAATGATCGGTGTGTTGGGGATATCGTGGTCCCCCCACCGTATAACTAATGGTCAACATGTTTCTGCCTAGTGGCCCAAACGGGTCTGTGGCATTCATCAGGACCTATCATACACCAACGGGCTCCTACCTTACCATTCAGTGTAGGTGAGGTATCCACTACGTGGGGTGATCAGGGTCACCCTCCACAGTTTTGCGGCTGTATTATTCCAGCCTATATAAAATAAGAAGACAATAAACATTTGGAAGAATAGCAATATAATCACATCATTAGTGAAGGTCATTCGGAACGCCACATACACATGCCAAAATCAGTGAGTGGCTATAAGTGCAGCAAACTGTGTCAGTCATCTGTGCACCTCAAAAATAATAATAATGGGGATGCTTGGTCCCCAAAGCTTACCCTATTCCCTAGGACCTACTTGCCCCATAGGTAGAGTGAGAAAGGAGGACCCCTTAGGTCACATGCCCTACAAAAATGGAGAAAACAGAGAAAAAGAACATCCAAAGTAATCAGATACAGTAATCCGGTAGCGAGGGGACTTAGACAAAATGCTCCAGAACCGCTAAAAATGGAAAAGCACATTGTGCGTGAAAAACAGCCATTCACCCCATTCATACTCTTACTGTTATTGAAGGGATCTCCGCTGCTGCACCTATGTCTGCATGTCTCACCTCCTCGCCGGTAAATGAGGGGAGGCAGAGAGCGCTTTATATAGTGTAGGCGTAGCTGTATTGATTGTTAACTAGCTAGTAATCTCCAAAATTATTACTTCCACCTGAACTATAAATGGCAGGTATCCGGTGTCTCTGGATAGCCATAGAGATCGCCGCCTGACCTGCCTGGCAGCCAATGAGACCCGCAGCGTAACGAAGGGGCCGTACTTGACAATGTTAAATGGCGCATCCGGTGTCTCTAAGTAGCCATGGAGATCGCCGTCTGACCTGCCTGGCAGCCAATGAAACCCACAGCGCAAGAAAAAAGCCGTACTCGGCAATGTTAAATGGCACAACCAATGAGACCCACAGCGCCAGAAAACGGCCGTGCTCGGCAATGTTGAATGGCGCAGCCCCTCCCTGTATGGAGAAGTATATAGTGAGTGCATGCGCATGCTCAGGTGTTCCACCCAGCATAGAGATGCGTGTAGTCAGCGCATGCGCAGGTCTTTAATACTCTATTCCTCAGCTATTCAAGAGTGGCATCGCTCGACATGGTTTCAGTGAATTAAGCGACGCCAACCGTAGTCGCGTTACCTACTCCAATTTATACATACACATTCATAATTGTTCCATTATACGCATATATGTTGTTATGGGCTCCTGATTAATAGCGGTTTCAGTCACATCTGCCCATATTAAAGGGCGGGGGGACATTCAGAACCTGAGCGGCTGGATTAAAAGGTCTATAAATAACAGGTGCTCAAGATAATAAGAGTGTGGTATTTTAAAATCTGTTGTGGCACGGTTTGCGCGTGTTGTATGCATATTGTCAGACGTTGTACAAGTAGGAGTTATTTATTCTAAAAATATCGCAATATATGTGACGCATTCTCTGTGTCATTTATTCAAAAAGTATCGCAATATATGTAACGCATTCTCTGTGTCACAATAGATGTCTTAGACTCCAAGTGTATTAGCAATGTGGGTCATATGAGTCTGATGTAAAACGTGTGGATGACAAACAGAATCTCAGCCATACTCTATAATGCTACATCGTGATGCACAAGGTTAACTTGGGTGCAAATGTGCGTGTCCTGTATACTGCTCAATGTCAAAACCAGGGGTTGTGATGAATGTGCATGATTTATAGCGCCATCTGCAACCAGGGAATGTCGTCGTTCAAACCTTTCTCCCAGGTCCGTAGTCTGTACACCCACCGTTGCTCTCTAATGTGGAGTGGTCTAGTCAGGTCCATTTTATGTTTTTTCATGACTTCTAGAACCACCCATTTGAGGTCATTGTCCTTATGGTTAAGTTCTAGAAAGTGCCTTGTGAATTTGGTGTTGCTTTTCTTGCACCTGATAGTGCTACGATGTTCGATTAATACGGATTTTGATCTTTCTGGTAGTCATGCCCACATACATGAGATTGCAGGGGCATATGAGGAGATAGACCACATTTTCTGTATTGCAATTGCTAAAACTGTTCAGTTTCCATCCATTTCCAGTTCCTATATCTACTTCTTTGGTAGTAATAGTCAGAGGGCAAGCAACACAGCCTCCACATGCATAGTGACCAGTTGGTCTCTGGGTGTTCCACAGGGTGATCTGATTGACTTCTGTTCGCGGAGGGTCTTTGGCATGTACTAGTGTATCCCGAATGTTTTTGCTTCTTTTGAAAGCAAACAGAGGGGACTCCCAGTGGTGATTTGCGCCATTCAGGATATGCCAGTTCTTTTAATGATTTTCTGTACCATATTAGACACCGGTGTGTAGGTGGTAACACATACAAGGCGATCTGTTTTTCTTTGTTTGTATCCTCAAGGAGGGCCTCCCGGTTGTGGTTCCTAGCTCTTTTTCTGGCTTTTTTAATCATTTTTTGGGGTAGTTTCGATCAAGAAGTTTCTTTTCAAGTTCATCCGCCTGAATCATGAAATTCTCTGTTTCTGAACAGTTCCTGCGTACTCGCAAGAATTGACCTACTGGTAAATTGTCTCTTAATGCTTTGGGATGATAACTCTCATATAATAGAAGACTGTTCTTATCTGTAGGTTTTTATGTACTTTTGTGCTAATGCCTTCTTCTGTTAGGCTGATATCTAGATCAAGAAAGACAACATTCGACCTGCTGATGGAATGGGTGAACCTAAGATGATGGTCTTTCGTGTTAACCCAATCTACAAAGCTTTTGGCTGTCTCTTCATTACCCTGCCACACAATGAAGATGTCATCAATGTAGCGTTTCCATGATTTGATTTGTTGACTGAAAGGGTTACCAGTACTGAAGATGTAGTTCTCTTCGAAATGATGGACATAAAGGCATGCTAAACTGGGGGCAAAGGTACTGCCCATTGATGTTCCGGTAACTTGATGGTAAATAGTTTCCTCAAATTCAAAGTAGTTCTCTGTAAGGGCAATCTCAGCACATTCCATAACGAAATGGCAAGGAATGAGGAAATTCCACTCAAGATTCAATAGAATTTCTTCCACTACTTCTAGTGTGCGCCTTTGAGGGATACTCGTGTATAAAGCTTCGATATCCATAGTGATAAGGATATCCTCTGTTTTGTTGATTTGTAAATCACGCAATAAACACAGTACATCCTTTGTGTCTCTAAGGTAAGACGGTGATTTCTGTACTAGGGGATACAAACGCAAAATTGCGAAAGGGGCTCCAAAATGGACCCAATACCAGAGACTATAGGTCTTCCTGGGGGTGGTGTTCTTCCTTTATGGATTTTGGGTAAGATGTAGAACCTTGGTGTCCTGGGGTTCTCACAGACAAGGAAATCAGCTTCTTGTTTCGTGATCCAATCCTGAGTCAAGGCCTCGTTTACCATAGACTGGATTCTCCTCATCAAACGCGGTGTAGGGTCTTCTGTATGTATCTCATAGCTGGTGTCATCTGAAAGTAAACGATTACACTCATTCCTGTACATAGTCTTGTCCATCAGGACAATTGCGCCGCCTTTATCAGCCGGTTTGATGGTAAGTATGCTGTTGTTTTTCAGATCTTCAAGTGCCTTACGTTCTGGTTTCGTAAGGTTCTGAAAGCCCTTTTCTTTGCCAAACTTAATCTGTTCTATTTCTTTCAGAACTCTCTGTTCGAAGGCCAGTATATAGCAAGGAATAGTATGAATTGGGGGAACAAATGTCGATTTCCTCTTCAGGCCAGAGGTAGACGTCTCTTGTTGTTCTTCCCTTATGTCGCCAAAGTGGTTGCGAAGTTTAATTTTTCTGAAGAACTGGGCCAATTCCGTATTGAGTGTAAAAGGATCATTCATCGGTGTAGGTACAAAACCTAAGCCTTTCGAGAGGACTTTTTCTTCATCTGTGGAAAGGGTATGTGTGCTCAAATTGACGATATTAGCTACTCTCGGCTCGTCGATGGACCGTTCCCGTGGGAACTAGGAGCAGAGGGAAAGGGAACGGTCCATCGACGAGCCGAGAGTAGCTAATATCGTCAATTTGAGCACACATACCCTTTCCACAGATGAAGAAAAAGTCCTCTCGAAAGGCTTAGGTTTTGTACCTACACCGATGAATGATCCGTTTACACTCAATACGGAATTGGCCCAGTTCTTCAGAAAAATTAAACTTCGCAACCACTTTGGCGACATAAGGGAAGAACAACAAGAGACGTCTACCTCTGGCCTGAAGAGGAAATCGACATTTGTTCCCCCAATTCATACTATTCCTTGCCATATACTGGCCTTCGAACAGAGAGTTCTGAAAGAAATAGAACAGATTAAGTTTGGCAAAGAAAAGGGCTTTCAGAACCTTACGAAACCAGAACGTAAGGCACTTGAAGATCTGAAAAACAACAGCATACTTACCATCAAACCGGCTGATAAAGGCGGCGCAATTGTCCTGATGGACAAGACTATGTACAGGAATGAGTGTAATCGTTTACTTTCAGATGACACCAGCTATGAGATACATACAGAAGACCCTACACCGCGTTTGATGAGGAGAATCCAGTCTATGGTAAACGAGGCCTTGACTCAGGGTTGGATCACGAAACAAGAAGCTGATTTCCTTGTTTGTGAGAACCCCAGGACACCAAGGTTCTACATCTTACCCAAAATCCATAAAGGAAGAACACCACCCCCAGGAAGACCTATAGTTTCTGGTATTGGGTCCATTTTGGAGCCCCTTTCGCAATTTTGCGATTGGTTCTTAAAACCCCTAGTACAGAAATCACCGTCTTACCTTAGAGACACAAAGGATGTACTGTGTTTATTGCGTGATTTACAAATCAACAAAACAGAGGATATCCTTATCACTATGGATATCGAAGCTTTATACACGAGTATCCCTCAAAGGCGCACACTAGAAGTAGTGGAAGAAATTCTATTGAATCTTGAGTGGAATTTCCTCACTCCTTGCCATTTCGTTGTGGAATGTGCTGAGATTGCCCTAACAGAGAACTACTTTGAATTTGAGGAAACTATTTACCATCAAGTTACCGGAACATCAATGGGCAGTACCTTTGCCCCCAGTTTAGCATGCCTTTATGTCCATCATTTCGAAGAGAACTACATCTTCAGTACTGATAACCCTTTCAGTCAACAAATCAAATCATGGAAACGCTACATCGACGACATCTTCATTGTGTGGCAGGGTAATGAAGAGACAGCCAATAGCTTTGTAGATTGGGTTAACACGAAAGACCATCATCTTAGGTTCACCCATTCCATCAGCAGGTCGAATGTTGTCTTTCTTGATCTAGATATCAGCCTAACAGAAGAAGGCATTAGCACAAAAGTACATAAAAAACCTACAGATAAGAACAGTCTTCTATTATATGAGAGTTATCATCCCAAAGCATTAAGAGACAATTTACCAGTAGGTCAATTCTTGCGAGTACGCAGGAACTGTTCAGAAACAGAGAATTTCATGATTCAGGCGGATGAACTTGAAAAGAAACTTCTTGATCGAAACTACCCCAAAAAATGATTAAAAAAGCCAGAAAAAGAGCTAGGAACCACAACCGGGAGGCCCTCCTTGAGGATACAAACAAAGAAAAAACAGATCGCCTTGAATGTGTTACCACCTACACACCGGTGTCTAATATGGTACAGAAAATCATTAAAAAGAACTGGCATATCCTGAATGGCGCAAATCACCACTGGGAGTCCCCTCTGTTTGCTTTCAAAAGAAGCAAAAACATTCGGGATACACTAGTACATGCCAAAGACCCTCCGCGAACAGAAGTCAATCAGATCACCCTGTGGAACACCCAGAGACCAACTGGTCACTATGCATGTGGAGGCTGTGTTGCTTGCCCTCTGACTATTACCACCAAAGAAGTAGATATAGGAACTGGAAATGGATGGAAACTGAACAGTTTTAGCAATTGCAATACAGAAAATGTGGTCTATCTCCTCATATGCCCCTGCAATCTCATGTATGTGGGCATGACTACCAGAAAGATCAAAATCCGTGATTAACGAACATCGTAGCACTATCAGGTGCAAGAAAAGCAACACCAAATTCACAAGGCACTTTCTAGAACTTAACCATAAGGACAATGACCTCAAATGGGTGGTTCTAGAAGTCATGAAAAAACATAAAATGGACCTGACTAGACCACTCCACATTAGAGAGCAACGGTGGGTGTACAGACTACGGACCTGGGAGAAAGGTTTGAACGACGACATTCCCTGGTTGCAGATGGCGCTATAAATCATGCACATTCATCACAACCCCTGGTTTTGACATTGAGCATTATACAGGACACGCACATTTGCACCCAAGTTAACCTTGTGCATCACGATGTAGCATTATAGAGTATGGCTGAGATTCTGTTTGTCATCCACACGTTCTACTTTAGACTCATATGACCCACATTGCTAATACACTTGGAGTCTAAGACATCTATTGTGACACAGAGAATGCGTTACATATATTGCGATACTTTTTGAATAAATGACACAGAGAATGCGTCACATATATTGCGATATTTTTAGAATAAATAACTCCTACTTGTACAACGTCTGACAATATGCATACAACACGCGCAAACCGTGCCACAACAGATTTTAAAATACCACACTCTTATTATCTTGAGCACCTGTTATTTATAGACCTTTTAATCCAGCCGCTCAGGTTCTGAATGTCCCCCGCCCTTTAATATGGGCAGATGTGACTGAAACCGCTATTAATCAGGAGCCCATAACAACATATATGCGTATAATGGAACAATTATGAATGTGTATGTATAAATTGGAGTAGGTAACGCGACTACGGTTGGCGTCGCTTAATTCACTGAAACCATGTCGAGCGATGCCACTCTTGAATCGCTGAGGAATAGAGTATTAAAGACCTGCGCATGCGCTGACTACATGCATCTCTATGCTGGGTGGAACACCTGAGCATGCGCATGCACTCACTATATACTTCTCCATACAGGGAGGGGCTGCGCCATTCAACATTGCCGAGCACGGCCGTTTTCTGGCGCTGTGGGTCTCATTGGTTGTGCCATTTAACATTGCCGAGTACGGCTTTTTCTTGCGCTGTGGGTTTCATTGGCTGCCAGGCAGGTCAGGCGGCGATCTCCATGGCTACTTAGAGACACCGGATGCGCCATTTAACATTGTCAAGTACGGCCCCTTCGTTACGCTGCGGGTCTCATTGGCTGCCAGGCAGGTCAGGCGGCGATCTCTATGGCTATCCAGAGACACCGGATACCTGCCATTTATAGTTCAGGTGGAAGTAATAATTTTGGAGATTACTAGCTAGTTAACAATCAATACAGCTACGCCTACACTATATAAAGCGCTCTCTGCCTCCCCTCATTTACCGGCGAGGAGGTGAGACATGCAGACATAGGTGCAGCAGCGGGAGATCCCTTCAATAACAGTAAGAGTATGAATGGGGTGAATGGCTGTTTTTCACGCACAATGTGCTTTTCCATTTTTAGCGGTTCTGGAGCATTTTGTCTAAGTCCCTCGCTACCGGATTACTGTATCTGATTACTTTGGATGTTCTTTTTCTCCGTTTTCTCCATTTTTGTAGGGCATGTGACCTAAGGGGTCCTCCTTTCTCACTCTACCTATGGGGCAAGTAGGTCCTAGGGAATAGGGTAAGCTTTGGGGACCAAGCATCCCCCATTATTATTATTTTTGAGGTGCACAGATGACTGACACAGTTTGCTGCACTTATAGCCACTCACTGATTTTGGCATGTGTATGTGGCGTTCGAATGACCTTCACTAATGATGTGATTATATTGCTATTCTTCCAAATGTTTATTGTCTTCTTATTTTATATAGGCTGGAATAATACAGCCGCAAAACTGTGGAGGGTGACCCTGATCACCCCACGTAGTGGATACCTCACCTACACTGAATGGTAAGGTAGGAGCCCGTTGGTGTATGATAGGTCCTGATGAATGCCACGGACCCGTTTGGGCCACTAGGCAGAAACATGTTGACCATTAGTTATACGGTGGGGGACCACGATATCCCCAACACACCGATCATTTCTTTTAAACCCCATACAGATGTCAGTCATATTAAAAAGAGGTTTGACATCCGTAATGGCTTTTAACTTCACTTTTTTGTTAAGGGCCCCCACTTAGTTTTAGAAGTGCATCCCTGTCTTCAGGTGTATGCCCGCCCTCTATCAAACCAAGTTTTTAGAGGGCGAGGACTGGTCAATGATGAAGCATGACACCAGGTGGTGTGTGAGACCAGTCTTTCACTTTTTGTGAGATGTCTACACTCATATGGTAGACATTATAGCAATTAGGTCAATAACTAGGAGAGGCTTTTTGTGGTAATCAGTTTGAGGTGGAGGCTGCCTACTCCTAATACCCTGTGCCTCTAGTTCCCTGTCCTGGATCGTTTTCAGGTTCTGTGGTTAAGTAAGAGTGTTATAGAGTAGGACATAAAATAAATACATTTATGTATTAATTCATTTTTTTGTTTGTCAATATTTTCTAGTTTAAAAAAATATTTTTTAAATGTATTTAATATTTTATTTTATATAATATTTGTAGGTTTTTGTTATATGTAATTAACATTATAATGTTTCTTTTTATATATTTAATATATTTGATTTCTCATTTTTTAAATATAGTTTATTTGTAATATTTTTTATTTTTATAATTTTCTTTTTTATAACTGTTTGAGTGTGAATAGTAATTTTTGTCTCTCCGCCGTCCAACACTTTCCGTAATATTGCAGTCACTGGAGTGGGAATAGTAATTACTAACTCTCCGCTATCCAGCACTTTCCCTACTGTTGCACTCACTGGAGTGGTAATAGTAATTTTTACCCCTCCGCTATCCAACACTTTCCCTACTGTTGCACTCACTGGAGTTGGAATAGTAATTTTTACCCCTCGCTATCCAACACTATACCTACTGTTGCACTCACTGGAGTTGGAATAGCAATTTTTACCCCTCCGATATCCAACACTTTCCCTACTGTTGCACTCATTGGAGTGGGAATAGTAATTTTAACCCCGTTGCTATCCAACACTTTCCCTACTGTTGCACTCACCAGAGTGGGAATAAACTTTTTACTCCTCCGCTATCCAATACTTATCCTAATGTTGCATTCAGTGGAGTGGGAATAGTAATTTTTACCCCTTGGCTATCCAACACTTTCCCTACTGTTGCACTCACTGGTCTTGGAATAGTAAATTTTATTTCTCCGCTATCCAACACTTGCCCTACTGTTGCACTGACTGCATTGTGAAATTTAAGTTTAAATATTTTTTAATAGTTAATGTTTTAATTTATTATAGATTTGTGTTTTTTATATTTTAAATCATTAATATATATTTTTATTTTTGTATTATTTTAAACATTTAACATAAATTAAAAATAATAATTTATTCATTGTTTTAAAGTAAATATATATGTATAAATTGTTGTTTGTGTGTTTATTTTTTATTAAGTTTATTTGTTATATTTTATTAAAATGTATATTAAATGTATTTTATTTTGTTAAAATTATATTTAATATTTAATATATATTATTTTATTTTATATTTATATAAAAGTCGGTATTTTATACATCTATATTTTTTAGTCGATATTTTTGTACTTACCTGTTTAAGTATAGGAGTCGATATTTTTAACATCGATATTTTTTACATCGATGTGTCAGTGAACCAATGAGAAGCAATGGGATGTCCTATGGAGAGTTGTGCGGAGGAACTCTAAGAGTATCATGAGGAGGAAGGTACGGTACCAGGTAATTTTAGACTGCTGGTGCGTCACCCCACTGTACAAAACCAAACCAAAAGTGATACTGATATGAAACTGTTTGGGAGTGGCCAATATCACACTGGCAGCATAGAGGAAGAAACAAGAAATCCCCTCCAATCTAGCTTTCATAATTTAGGTTAAGGGAACTTATTAGCCATGTAAAAACCTCTCATTCCTTATTTGCTACTAAAGATAACTCTGAAGGCATGTGAAACTTAATTTTTGGATTTCTGGAGGATGGGATTTCAAGGCGTTTATGACTCCCCCTCCAGACTGAGAGCCCTAAACATATTTTATTATTGAAGCCTATACATCACAGAGAGCTTTAAGCGGACATACTGGGCTGACATTGGTTGTGAATGGGCTGGGAATACCATTAAACTTAGGGGCTGAGATTAGATCTCACTCTGACTTTGTTGTATTGTTATGACACTCTGCTTCCTTTACACCTAATCGGCTGGCTCTGGATGATTCTCTCCCTCAGTTGATATGTTCAGTTCTGTTGGTATAATGTTTATAATTTTGTGGACAAAAATTTAGAACATTTGAGGAAATTGATGGATTACTTTGTTATGTAATTGTTCAATAATTTTAATGAAAGAAGCATTTATTATGACAGATGCTAAAAATGACATGATATGCTTGGAAACTCATTAAAACGATTAAAAAATAGGGGCCGATTCCGATCTCGGCCGGTAGTGCTCCGAATCGTATTCGGATTTACCGGATCCAATTCGGAGCCCTGTTTCCCGACCGAATCGTACGCGGGTCCGCCCGAGCGAGTACGATGCAAGCTCCCGCGAAATCGCCCGACCGACTCGTACGCGGCTTCGACACGCTCCGAGCCGACTCACACGGACACGACTCGCACCACGCTATGGAGACGTTTCCCGGCCGGGTAAGTACGATGCGCGCCGCGAGCAGTCCGCCCGACTCGCGCCGTCCGGCTCGAAAAAGCTGTCGGAGCCGGACTTTGGGGGTCGCGTCAGACCCCCTGTACGCGTAGAGCCCGCGAGTCGCACACAGGGGGACCCATGCGGTCCCCCTACCTGTGCATGTATGCCGCGATGCGCATGGACGCGTACCCGCTGTAGGGGGCGCCCTTGTTCGCCTCGCACCCATTGAGTCAATGGGAGCCCGCGTACGCGTTGTACGACCGGCTCCCATTGACTTCAATGGGAGTCCGACCGAATCGAGTCCGATAGCATGCGAATGCATCGTACTCGTCCGGTCGGACTGCTAGGGTCCGATTCGGTCGGAATTCTCTCCGGGTCCCGCTCGGTCGGAGAGATTTCCGGCCGGGATCGGAATCGGCCCCATAATGTTTTTATTTTGCTTTTTGTGATTGATATTAACTTATCTCCTAAAGGGGGAAAAGATTTGGGGACTGATGAACAAAAATGATATTCAGTGACTACTAAATTGCGACAAATACCAAATCACAAATTAGGAATCGCTAGATATGATTTACATACCTTTCCTGTACACAAATAATGGTTTGTAAACATTTCCAATTTTTAAATACGAATCAGAAATTGAGAATTGGTATGAGTTGCAAATATCGACTTTCATACCAGCAGCGAGTGATGACAATGAGGAAGTACATCTACTATCAGCTGCATACTGGAAAAAGAACTTCTCTTATATCACATGACGATTATTTCCAACATGTCAAGCCAGGAGCCACAAGTGGAGGTGGGCAGGAATAGGAAGCACAAAAGTAGCTAGCAAATGCTAGAAATTCTTCTGGAGGAGTGTGTCTCTGAACATGAGAAGCTCTTTGAAAAATCTTCCATGTCTTTTCTTGATGCAACGAAAAACACATATGCTGTGCGTGTCACCAAATGGTTTCTTGAAAAAATCAGGAAGCAGTGGCACGGCATGCATTTCAAGCACTAAAGATAAGGTAACAAAAGGAAGACAGGAGGCTGCAGGTAAAGGAGGGGGGGGCAAGTACAGTACCTACCACCATCTGCACCTTTGAAAGAATTAATTGAGACTACCTTCCAACCTGAATCCATCTCTGGAGTAGATAATATTAACACATCATCCCCCTTATCTGACGCTCTTGGTCAGTTTGTTAAAATGCATTACTATAAATTTAAATGTAAATTAATAATAAGTATAAAATCTGTTGTAAATAAAATGGATGAACGGATGTGGTAATAATCCATTCATTATTTGGCAAGTAGTCAAAATAGTAGTAAAAGAAAAGCCTAAAAGTTGTTTGTTCATCCATTGCAGGCTTTCATAGTGCTCAAAACAATGGATTTGGGTAATGTAGGCCATGTGCATCATGCCTTGGCTTACATTAAGAAGATAATATTTTTGCATTATTAGCTTAATGGCCTATATAAAATATCTTGTTACTGCTACATATGCCATTAAGCACAACCCAGGTCTCACTGCGAAACCATGACTTTCAAGCTTACGTTCTCTCCATCTCATTTATTTTTCTGAAGCACTGTTTTATTGGCCTTTTAGTCCCAAGAACAATTTTCTCACTGAACTGTTGGACTATCTGATACCACAAAAACAAATTACCTGCCTACTTGATAGACTATAAGGGTATAACTATTGTATATTCTGAGGCAATATCAAGTCGGCACTGAGACTTGTGATTAAAAAAAAAATACTCATACCACTATAATAATTCTTTATCTGAAATGACATACAACTTATTCAAAAATATCTTTGTTTTCATCAGTATACTAAATGTATATAGCTGGGCAACTTTTGTCATATCCATATAAGTCAGAAACCAGTAATTTGACGTACATAAATCTGTGTTCATCACAATATGCATCATCTCTGGAAACCTCCTACTCACACCCCACTCACCAACACACCTTCAATCATACTCTCACATCCCATTCATACTACACGTGTCACCAGCTATGTTACATACAAATAGAGCAGCTAAAATCAAATAAACTTCAGAGACCCAAGATCAACAAAAAGAGAGATGTCAATTATCAAAGTTAGATACATACAGATATAGAATACTCATAATAATGATTCAAAATGCATAGATAGTAAATGCACAGATATAAATAACCTATAGCAAATAAACACACTCAAATGTATAATATTACACGTTAGAGGATAGTTTTGCATACAACACAGGCCAGTGATCAGATGGCCGAGCTGTATGGGAAATCCTCCTGTTCCTAATACACCCATAAAGAATTTAGAAATGTGGATGGATAAAACACTAATGATGGACGATCAAGTTAAAAAGCTTGCTGCTACATGTTTTGGGCTTCTAAGAATGATCCAGAAGATTTCGGGTGTATAGCCCAGAACATTTAAGAAGAACTGTGGTACAATCCTTGGCGGTCTCCCATCTGGATTAAAGAAACTGTCTTTATTTGGGATCACCAAAATATGTCATTAAAAAAAACTGCAGGTTGTCCAAAATGCAGCAGCCAGGCTACTTCTCAAAATTCTGTGCTGTGAATCGGCGAAGGAGTCCTTGAAACTGCTCCATTGGCTGCCTATTGCTGCTAGGATCAAGTTTAAGTCACTTTGTCTTGCAAATAAAGCAGTAAATGGCAGGGGTCCTCTTGAAATGAGAGGTCTTATTTCCATATATGTACCGACAAAATGTTTAAGATCGGCACACAAACGACTCTTAAGAATTTCAAGAATTAAGAGATCGAGCTAGGGAGGTAGATCATTTTCTCATCTAGTCCCAAAGCTCTGGAATTCCATGCTCCTTGAACTGAGACTTCTGGAAGAGGAACCCAGCTTTAGGAAAAAGCTCAAGGCATGGCTGTTCCCCCAGTAGCATCTTAATTGGGTCTTTCACCTTTTCATTGTTAGTGACTCTCACTCAGCGCTGGGAAGCCCCAGGGCAGCTATGCGCTTTAAAAAAAACCTAAACATAAATATAAACATGTATAATATTCAGCTGGTCCAGTTAGCTTTATTAATCAACTTCCATGATCTTTGGGTCCACTTCTTGTTAAGCGCTGACGCGCTTTGTGGTAGGAGACCCAATAAGCGGTCACACCTTCTTCAGGGAGCAAGGAAGATAAAATCCCACAGGGGGCAAAGAGGGCAGGGAGGCGCCCAGAGGGGACAAGTGACCAAGATACTGTCACAATTTGCGGTTCAGCAACACAATGATGTATGACCCAAAGGGTCCAGCCTCCAGGCGGAAGGACCACTGAATGCCAATCGGTTATTCCAATCCGAAGGGAGAAAACCTCACAGTTGGAAAGGACGTCTTCCAATAACAGATACAGGGATTACAGATTTTCCGGATGGTCTGAGACTCAAAGTGAGAAGGCCGATATTCTGTTGGTCCCTAATAGAAACGCCCAAAAACACTATCGGGCAGTCCACTGGGGCCAAAGTTAGGTTGGCAATGAGACTACCTGACACCACCTATTCTTTTATATGCTGCATTTCTGTTGTTAGGAGATTTGAATCTCCATTTTGATTCTCTTAACAATAGTGATGTCTTGGAATTTCTGGTCACAGCAGAGGTGCTTGACGTGCACCTCCTTTGTAAACACCCTACACACTCTAGAGTTCACACTCTCTATCCCATTTTTTCCAACTAAGATACCATCAGAACAGATTCATCCATTGCTCTATACATTACATTTTTGGTGTGGTATTCTCCCAGACTTTTTGCCTTCACAACCCTGTTTTTGCAGTAGGGCTCTATGCACTGTACTCCTGCTAACCAGTGGTAAAGTGCTTGTGCTCTCCCTTCCAGACATGGTGAAATCAGTACACACCCAATAGGCACTTTACTTAATTTACTTATAAGTCCCTATTAAACAGTACTATATTTACCCAGGGCCTGGAAATTAAATGTGGTCTGCAGCACTTATTGTGTCACCCATTAAAGTAGCACTGTAAAGCATGTCAAAGTCCTGCCACTGTAACCTGTAGTGCAGTTTTAAACTGTCATTTCGATTTTGCAAAGTAAAACTTTTGCCAGGCCTAAACCTACTTTTTTAATACTTATAAGTCTTCCCTAAGATAGGCCCTAAAGGCTCAAACAGCAGGGTGCATGGTATTTGAAAAGCAGCACGTGTATTTAAGTTTTACTTTTCCTGACAATGAAAAACTCCTAAGATTGATTTTTACTGTAGCAAGGTTACCTCTCACATAGACTAACACTGGGTTACCTTATTACACGTTGGGCCCGATTCCGATCTCGTAAGGAAAGCCCTCCATATGACTCGGATCTGGAGGGCTTTCCAAGCGAGACGTGCTCCGGGAGTCCGAACGAGCGAGTACGATGCTGCCGTATGGTTACAGACTCGGCTCGCTCGGACTTCCATTGAACTCTATGGAGCCCATGTACAGACGCGTACACAGGCTCCCATAGCAAAAAAGGGGTGGGCGGGGAAAAGCGTACACCCTGTGGCGGGCACCCCATGTGGCCCATCACACTGTGCATGCTTAGATCGGGGGACCCATGGGCACCCCCCGTGACGGAATCGGAGGGCTCCGGGTAAAGAGGGCCTGCTATGGCCCCCCCGAAGTCCGAATCCGACAGCCGTTTCGTCTCGATGAGACCGAGGCGATACAGCTGTCCGATTCATGCATCGTACTCGCTCGGTCGGAAAACGGCTCCATTGCGCGGCACGATTCAGCTACGAACGTGTCGGACGGACAGGTTCGGGTTCGTAAACGATTCGCATGGCGCGTACCGGATACTCGCATCGCACTTGCTTGTTAGGAACGGGGGGCGTTTCGGGCAGAAAGATAGGCTCCGAATCGGATTTGGTCTTTACAAATCCCGTTTGGAGGCCTTCCTTACGAGATCGGAATCGGGACCTTTATACGTGATAACTTCAGTTTGGGAGCAGATAGAGAAATTCTTCTTCCACTCATTTGAATTGTATTTTTAAATCTTCTTTACTGGTAAACTCGGATTCTAATTTACTATTCTGAAAATGCCACTTTTAGAAAGTTGCATTTTTTCTGTCTAAACAAAATGTACCTTTCAGCCAGTGTCTAGGGTCACATGACTGTAATGGCTATCCTGTGGTGTGATGTATATTCCTTCCAGAAAGGGAGCAAAAGCACCTTGGGGATGTTGGAGGGTGTTCCTCTCTGAAGAGAGATGGCCTCGGGGTTGTACTGATCCCTTCCTGGGCTTCAATGGGGTAGGCTGAGGGCTGTGCCCACCCCTTCAGGACTGTAGAAGCTGCCTGCTCTGTCACTTGCAAATACTGCTGACACCTAGTCCTACAGACCCTTTGCCACCCTTATAAGTTTGGAGCCAAACCAACAGGAAGGGGCAGATCTGACAAGAAGCTGTTTAGGGATAGACAAAGAGATGGGCCCTCACACACAGGCTGGCACCGGGTATAACAGTGGCATCCTCAGAACCTCTCATCAGAACATCCCTGGACCTGTGGAATATTCTGAAGAAGGACTGCCCCGTTTTCTGAAGAAGGAAAACTGAACCTACTTGCCTTAACCCAAGGTCTCCAAAACTGACTCCAAGGTTCAGTTGGTTGACCTCCTTCCTGTTTGAGCTACAGGGTCACACAAGCTTCTAGAGGCCTCCCCTGCTTCCTAGTTGACCACACCCAACTGGACCTGATCTAGTACCCTCTGCTGGCATCTGTGGGAGTGAGTCTTGACCCTCCAAGTGCTGTTCTTCAGGTCCAGGGCTCTTGGCTGAGGTCAGGGTGTAGTAATCCATACTCAACTGATGGTTTCACCGGATCCAACACACCTCGATGCAGGCTGACTTGGAGCCTTGCATCGCAGCACATCACAGCTCCTGATCAGTGGCTTCAAGAGACCCGACTCAGTGGGCCACTGACCAGCACAGGACCTCACATCTCCTGATCTGCAGCTTCACCGGATCCAACGCAACGAAACATAGACCAATGCATGGCCTCGCATCGCAACACCTGAGCAGCGGCTTCATCGAATCCAATTCAGAACGATGCAGGACTACATAAGGGCCTCCCATTCCAGCACCGTGCAGCTCCTGATCAGCGGCTTGATGGACTCGACACAGCATGATGCCGAGCTTTGCATTGCAGGGCCGTGCAGCTCCCACACCACAGACAAAAGGTACAATTCCCAATGGCCTGCCCTTGGTCCCAGGCCCGGTCTTTGCTCCACTGTGCTCAGCCTAAACGTGTGACTTTGTCGCAGTCTGCCTCGACTAGATACCCACAGTTGCCGCTTTCTACTTTTGGTGCTATTTCCACCTGAAACTTTTTTGAAAAAATTCATAACTCTGGTTCTACTTATTGTATGTTTTTTAGTTTTGATGTCATTTTATTTATTGCAGTTTACTCTATTTTTCTAAGTTGGTGTGGGATTTTTCTTGTGTAACTCTAAGTTAAGCCTGACTGCTTTGTGCCATGTTACCAGAGGGTTAACCACATGTTTATTTAGTGACGTTTGTTGTTCACCCTGACAAAGATAGTGTTTATTACTTGAGTGGGGCACTCACCCATCTCAACTTGTAACCCAATTTCTTAAACCCTCATTTAGACTGACCATTCAGTAGTCCCTTTCTTCCGGCCTGGTACTAAAATGCAATACCTAATCTCCCACACTCGAGCCAATATTACCACTAGACCCTGGTTCAAGGTCACGGCTGAAAAGCTTATTAACTCACTTTCCTCCCTTTCTTTGTTTTTGACTAATATATCTCTACCTGGGGCCCCCACTGTTAGTAAATCGCTGACCCAGATCTTTTACCACCCATAGATCTTGTTTCTCTTCCCCCTGATGTACAAAAGGGAATGCAAGAGGCTGAAATGTCTATGGTGACATGCAGATGATCCTCAAGATAATGTCACTTATAAAATAGCTTCCAAACAATATTAATATCTAGCGTGGCCAGTCAGTGCTAGTCACATTGTTGACAATCCTTGAATGATGCTCAACAAAGGACACATTTGAGCCCTAAGTGTTTTAGATTTGTCAGCAGCTTCAACATGGTTTCTCACTCCATCCTGATTCACGTCCCCTTCTCCTTAGGCATATGCTATAAAGTACTTTCTGGGCCCTTTTCAGCCAGTTGCTCTAAATCCATCTGCATGCTTCCATATCCCTCCAGTGCCTCCCCTCTTCCTTGTGAAGTTCCCCAAGGTTTCTTTTTGTGCCCTACACTTTTTAACACTTACATCGTCCCTCAGGGAGCCATTGTCCGTTCATTTGGTTTTGACCAGATGTCATATGTTCATGATTCCCAGGTTATTGCACCTCTATTGGATTCCTCTGATGTTTCGCTCATGCTTCTGCAGTTTTGCCAAATAGATGATAGCTGTTTAAATTCAACAGTGACAAATTTGAAATCCTCATCATTTAGAATCAATCCAACATCTGGACCTCACAGTTCTTGCTCTCAGAGCATGGCAAACCCCACAATTCTTTCACACAAACTTCATTTTTTAAGAAAACCTTTATTTTTCCAAAAGGATTACTCAGGTGGCAGCAATCCACTTTAATTTTTAAGAATGCTTAGAAAAATTAATCTCTTTTGCCTCTTCAAGCCTGGAAGACCTTAGTCCATGCCTTATTCACCTCACGTTTGGACTATTGAAATTTCATATAATTGGGTCTTCCAGCTTACCTCTTCCACCGTTTGCAGACTATCCAGAATGCCTCTGCACAGTTACCTCCCAACAATTAAATGTTGGCAGTTTAAGTTGCTTTGTTTTGTTTATCGTGTCCTCTATGACATTAATCCCCAATACCTCAGAAGGAAATTGCAACACTATTGTCTTTCAAGATATTTAAGATCTTCCTCAGCATTACAACTTAAGACCCCTGGTATGGGATGGGTATTCTCATTTACTGATGCAAAACTTTGAAACCAACTCCCTCTTTATCTAAACAAATATCTGACCTGACCTCTTTCAGAAAATCCTTAAAAATCTGGTTATTTACTTCAATGCTCCTTCCATTTTCCAGGATGGTTTCTGCTCCTAGCGGAGGACACCCTGTTAAATATTTGCTCACTTCAACACAAAATAATATAACTTTCCTTTATAACTTCTAATTTATCAAACAAATGTTGATATTGTAAACACTCAAGGTGGCTGGGTGATATGGTGCATACACACTTAGGGGCCGATTCCGATTTCGGCCGGAAGGGCACCGAACGATGGTCGGAGCCCTTCCGACCGAATCGGAACGTGCAGGCCGGATTCCTTTCCGACCGAGCCATTCCGATGGGCTCGGTCGGAAGAGAATCCGACTTCAGATTACCGGATGGTTTACGACGGGCTCGGAGAGCCCATCCGCCGTCCGGAAATCCTTCAGTACTCCCCGGCCGCCTCTTCACGACCCGAGGAGTACGATGGCAGTATTTCACTGCCTTTTCGTGCCGGTCTTTCCGGCACGAAAAGGCAATCGGTAACTGTCTTTGGGGGCCCCAGTAGGGCCCCCATGGGTGCGAGACCGCCGAATGGCGGCCTAGGGGCACCTATGGTGCCCCTCTGTTGATCCCTGCACCCGGTGGCAGGCACCTTGGGGTGCCGGCCACAGGGTGCAGGGATCAACTGCACCCTGCTTTTCACAATGCAAGCATGCATTCCGCTCGGAATGCATGCTCCCATTGATGCAGTATACGAGTGCGACCGAACAGGGTTCGGTCGCATCAGTACTTGCAGGGGCCGTAACCGACGACAGCAGGTCGGTCGGTTACTGGCTCCTAGATGATGTCGGACGGACCTGAGTCCGTCCGACATCGGAATCGGCCCCTTAGTAGACAAAGTAGGTAAAATAATACAAATGATAGTAGCAGTAATATTCTGGATGCTCAAGGATAAAGAGGAGCCACCAAATCTTCTTCTTTAGGAACATAATATATAGGCAAATCCCAAGCACTCCTACATAATCAATACAGACGTTCCTGCATATTCAGTTCTCTGAAATCCTTTATTTGTAACAGAGACCATAGTCTTGATGTTTTCAAGCCCAAGCCAACACATTTTTCATCTCACATGGTGCATAAACCTTCAGACTTAATCAGGGTAAGCAGGGCCGGCTTTAGCACTGGTGGCGCCCAGTGCGACAATGTTTTTGGGCGCCCCCCAATGACCACCTCCGCAACGGATCCCCTCCCTACCACCCTTTAACAGTCTCCATAACCACTCTCTCTCAGATGCATTTAATTAATTTTATAGCGTCACTCATAAAAGTGAAGGGTGTCAGAGCACTTTACATAACACACACATTACACAGAGACTATCAATCATAGGTGTGTAAATCAGTGTATAGGAAATGTTACATAAGACAGATGACAACAAGGGGTGGAGTCACATGTCATCCATACAGGTAGGCAGTATAGTTGAAGAGCACTTGGTCTGGAGAAGCACAAACTCTGAATTTAAAATGTAACACAATGGATTGGGGCTCTCTTTAATAACAATAACTGATTTGTTCCCAAATGAACCCTTTTTGCAACATTAGAATAATGAAAGTCTGGGGGAAAATCCATACGCTCTAATCTATACCTTGAAGTCTGCACGCAGTTCTTTGATGACAGTTAATAGCTCACTGTAAACTGCAACTAACAAAAGGAAGTCTCTGACAAAAGCAGTAACCCACTGACCTGTTTACATTACATTCACTTTGTGATCTGAATGGTACATGTTCTTTGCAGCAGGCATATAAACCCTCTGGGCTACCTTACCATGAATCAAAACTTCCACGAGTCAAAACTTCTATTAGACAAAACTCCGATCTCGCCAGGAAGAACATTAATCACCGGAGTTTTCTTGACATTTTAATTGTTGACTGAAAATTGCTGGAGGCCAGGAACGCGGCAGCAAGTGCTTTTAAGCACAATATAAACAAGCAAACAGGCGCCCCCATGCGAAGTCAGCACCCGGTGCGGTGGCACCGGTCGCACCGCCCTGAGGGTAAGCAGTATATTATCAAAGCAAATCCATATTCGGTTCACTTATATCTAGTTGTCACAAAACATTGGAGAGTACTCCATCAGCACTGCATGTTTTTTCAGTGACCGTATCGGTGTTCTCCTCAGGAGACTTACTACACCTCAGTCTACTGATACAACACCACCAGTAATAGTTGGTGGGTGATACCTCCTTTAATATAGAAGCAGAGACTGCCAATACAGTGTTTACCATTTTTACGGAGACAGATAGTCCACCTAATAGGCAAAACAGCAGCAGGAGACTCAGCTGAAAGTATCATTACCTCTGCAGTTACTCAACATCCTCCTACACCATCTCTTCTTAACTTAGAAATAGAAAGAAGGATTTAAGGCCTACTGACAGGTCCTGAATTTGAGAAGTTCGGAAAAGCTCCTCTACACCAGCACAATTGTATGATTGGAACAATCGATGTTGAAACTACAGAGGTAACTGCACAGTGCTAACTCTCAATGGAACAGATGCATAGCAAAATTAGACAATTTCAAAAGGTACTGCAGCCATTACATCTGGCTTTGAATAATTAACAATGGCCATGAATGATACGACCACCTCAACAGAGACGTATGAACCATTGACTCCAAATATGTTGGTGTTCTGTTGAAAGGTTGGTTACAGGCACTTCATCTATGTGTCAGAGAACTGCTAACATTCATGTAGAGTTAGTACACCACATTGGTGAGGCAGCAAAGACCCTAGCCCAAATAGCAAACACTTTAAAGGAAATGCAAACTGCTAGTGCAGGAATTGGGCAGCAAGCTCAGTTGGGTAAACAGTATTTCTGTTTGTGAGCCTGCTACATCAAGGTGCCCTAAGGCATTTCTTAAAGTTAAAGCAATTTTTTTTTTTATGTAAAGATTTTTCCTAATCCGTATTAATATTTTAAAAATTGGCATGTTCTTCATCTTATAATGAATAAACAGAAAAAGTGTTTACTAACATATACACTTTATTTGCTCTTTATTATCAAATATGTATGTTATGTGTACCTTAAAAATCATTGTTAGTGACATCCCTGCGTGCACATCCTCCTGCAGTTCTTATAGCATAAGGTTCTGCATGTGGTACTCACGGGGGATTTCTCACTTGCAGGGTCCACTGGAAGTTTCCTATGGATGAATAATTATGAAAAATAGCACGGGTGGCTCTGATTCTGCAGCACATTGCTGGATCATGTTCTATGGCACCACCACTTTTGGTGCAGACGTGGGAATCCGCCTTTGAGTAAACCAGTTGGCCACTCTATAATGCTTTTTATGAGCAACATGATACCTCCTTTATCTAGGTTTTTTGGGATAAAAAGTATGGAGTCATGATCCACGGTCTTAATGCTTATGCTCTGTCACCTAAAATTTGACAAACTTGATTTAAAAATAGTAAAAAAATCCAAATTTGGTCATTAAGATTACATTAAATTAACAGTTACCTAAAAATGTTTGTCTTCAAGCTCTTCTCTTGCTAGTCGCCCATAAAGCCAATAGTGTCATAAGATGTAAGAGCCATGAGTGCTCCCTGGGTATCGAGCAACTAGGTCTGTGATCAGGCATGTGGCATTTCACACTACTTGGATATTTAATGAATAGCGACTCATTCTATTGTGATTCACATAGTCTTTCTCTGATGTTATAGGGATTACATTTTGTCTCTATTTTAGTTTTCCTTTTTAACTTAGCATCTTTCCATGATGGTGGTTTGAACATATTTTTCACCAGCACGACAAAACACCAGGTACACATTTATTATAGTCAGACATTGTTGTACTGTAGTCTGCACTGTTAGTTTCAGGGACACATGCTAGAATGCGATGTCCTTGCTTTGTTTTGTGCTCGTAGGAGACAACTCTTTCCCCAGACTAAGTCAAGCTATTTTTCTGCTTCTCATGCAGAATGGGATAAAGCCAGTGTTTAATTATTCAAACAGCGCCCATTTTGAATTCAGGCGAGAGGCACTTCACACTGAAGTAATCATGTATGCTGCAGAGAGCTGTGAATGAGATGCAACTTCGCAGGCCCCGACATTCATCCTAAGAAGGAAGATAGCTGCACAGGCAGATATGTATAGGCTTGCACACTCCGACAGTCCATTCGTTAATGTACGTAGGCCAGCTTCCTGAGACATCACAGAAAGGTATGGGGTTAGATCATTCCAGGTGGGTCTACTAGAAAGGTAGTCCCAACATGCTCTCGCTAGTGCGGGGGTATTATTGATAAATAGGAGTAATATTAGGAATAATCAACATGGTTGAATTATTCATATTTTTCATTATTCTAACAATGCATATAACAATGATGCGTGTCATATGTCTAATAATCACAGTGTATGTTACAAGGATTAGATCTTTTCATTTAACATTTGGAAATGTATTATTGTCTCTTCTCTTTGTGAAACCTTGGGCATGCAAAAGTGATCAATGAAAGGGTTAGATCTTTTTCCATGAATTCCTTGTGAATAAGGGTGGTCATGCTTGAGGATGCCAACAGCATCTCTAACTCTGGAAGAGTAGGAGTTTAGATGTGGTACTGTGAGCTAGCCGTTTCAATATTTACTGATGATATAAGAAGACTCAGTCCCTATATTATGATTTTTTGTTGATCCAATCCACAGTCCCACTACATTGATAGGAACCGGGTAACACAGAGGGTGGACATATTAGAAAATGTGTACAACCTCCACATCCAGTCACTGGGAAAAAATGAACTATTACATAGCACTGGATTTTTGTAACTTCCAACTCAGCAGGGGTCCTTGTAAATGCAACGTGTGAATTAATTCTTGCCAACATTGCATCAAGGACATTCTTAAAAACCCTGAATAAGCCACTCTAGGATATGCCACCAACTGCAACAGTGCGTTGTTAGCTAACAGATGCCAAAGGTATGAGTTACACTAAATCTGAATGAGGATAGGAGTAGCACCACTGTATTGTGCATGCCTGCATTGTACAGGGTCCAGTTCATTTTTTAAATTAAGAATCACCTCTTTGCTAAACATGTACCTGGCATCCTATAATCTGTTTGGTCAAATAGGCATCCTCTGTTTGAAAATCCTCTGTCTCCTCCTTCTCTGTTGGGCTCCAAGAAATTGCATCCTCCTCATTAAAGCATACTGTGTTGCCACTGTGAAAGATTGCAATGCCGTTTGGCTGTCTTTTGCACCTGGTTACCACCTGCTTCCGATTCATGTTATTTTGCAGAGTTACATTCTGTATTTTAATGTATTTCCTATTTGCAAATGCATAGTACACTGAAATAGTGATTTTCTAATTTGTCATTGCAGTTAGTGATGCAGTATTTTCTATCGCAAAATAAGGCATCCCAAATTATATGGTACGGTGTGCAATTTTAAGAAATACAGCATTAGTGATTGTTTGTAGATCTATTTTTTTAGCAGTCTTAAACCAGTTTGCGACTCGTTCTTTTTCGTACATCTGGCCCCAAATTATTTTTATTTTGCCTCTCCTATGAAACAATTGGAGGACATATGTTCTGAAACAAAATACATGATGTTTGTGTTAGTTATGTTCCTTTCTCTGCATTTACTCTTTTTATAATATTCAAACTTGGACTGCTGTTTCTAAAGAAATATACGGTTAACAATTGTTTGCAGATCAATAACACTATTTATTTGGCGGTCCCAAACCAATTTGCGACTCCCTAAGGTATTTTATTTTGCCTCTCCTATGAAACAATTGGAGGAGATATGTCCTCAAACAAAATCCTTGATGTTTGTGTTAGTTATATTACTTTCGCTGCAATTGCTTTTTTTTCAATATTCAAACTCGGACTATTGTCTCTAAAGTCCTCCTATTTTTATCAGAGTTAGGACCTTGTAATTTGCATACAATTGTTAACTAACGTCTTTTATTCCATCATGTGGAGCACTTTGTAAAAAAAATCCCTGCTTACAGCTGCAAATCTTTTAAGGGCCAATATTAATGTGATTTAATTGGATATGCAGCTGAGAGTTCTGTTATTCAGTGAATAAAGGAATAAAAAAGCGAGAACTGCATTGAACGAGTCGGTGCTTCGCATTTGAGGATTGGGCAATGTAATACGCATTAATATAACGACTCATGAGATGCAGTTAAAAAGTGATTGCCAGATATTATGATCCCTAATGAAGTTATGTTGGTTTGGGCAAAACGTGTTAGGCTGAGAAATTATGTTTAAATAATAAAGTTGGATCTAATATCATTGGCTCCTGTGAATTAATGACCTGAATGAAGAATTGATATATACATGGACTCTTATGACCCTGCTTGGACTTTTGGAAAAATGTTTATGATGCTTTTGTGATTCTTAGAGCGCTCCCCTGTTCATTGTGTATGTCAAATTATGGAGGGGGTTCTTGAGTGGAAGAACCCTAAGGGTTAAAGTGCTTACATTGCACACTATTATTTTGATTGTCACTTGTGCATTTTTTAGTGCTATTACAGCTCTTATTTTTTTGTTCAACAAGCCAATTTACCCCATAGCACAATTCATTCTGTTTAGTCAGCAGCACCAGAGAAGTCAGGAAAACCAAAGAGATCTAGATGAATGTTGTGTTTGGTAAAAGAACATTCTAGTTGTGAATCTAGGTTTCGCAAATAATATTATGTTATACACATCAGAGGAACCTTCTAGTTATTTTAGTAAAGATTTACATTTTACTTTTCAAATTTAGCGGAGCAATAAGGAATGCTTTTTTATGTAAACAGTTTTCCCTTTTTAAAAAAAATATCAGTAGGCTATAATTCCAGGATATAGGAATTATAGCTAAATAATCACGCTTGAGAGTTTTACCTGCTGCAAAAGAGGCAGTGAGTTTGGATATCTATTACTTGTCATGTTAATAGATGATAATGCTTATTTTTCTTTTCACGGTTCAACATCATACCATGTAAACTCATTTATGTAGTCAGTCAGTCAGTCATTTATGTATAAACTCCGTGCATTTTATCTTAGCTGTGAGTTTTGACTAGAGCTATTTCTGCTCACATCAAGAGCAGATGACATATTCTCTAAACCATTGTTGCTAGATTTTCTCAAGATCCAACATTTGTTCTTTCTGGGCTGCCGTTCATGAGTGACATTGGTTCTAAATCTGAATGGATATGACACCCCACTCTCGCCTCAACTATATACTGTGAAACATTGTCACTTCCAAGTCAAAAGGCAGTTGCAAACTCAATATAGATAGGAGTCACTGAGAAAAATGTACTTCAAAACTGCGAATTCACAGTGAGTGAATTCATATGAGTAGAATGAACTGGACTCTGTCACTCATATCACCCTTATAAAGGTTCTGTGTATATAACTGGGCCAAAGATCTGTTTTCTTTGTAATTCGAGTCTAGAAAGATTAAATCCCCACCCTCTTGTAGTGGCCATGAATAATTTTTGTCATAATGAAACAAGCTATAAAATGCCTCTAAAATTAGCCCTTTCTGGAGGGTCACCCTGGGTTTTTTGCCTTTTGCTAGACCCTATGTTTTTGCTGGTTGTAGAACTCTGTGGACTTTACTGCTGCTAACCAGTGATAACATGTCTGTGCTCCCTCTTTCATCATGTTGAAATTGGCATACCCCTGATAGTCATATTTAACTTATATGTTCCTAGTATATGGCACAAAGAGTACCCAGGGCGTGCAAGTTGAATGTCGCTACTGGACTGCAGCACTCACTGTGGCACCCACTATGGTGACAGTGCAAACAGGACTGCTGGCCTACCTTTTGTAACCTGGCTGTTGCAATTTTAAACTGCAAATTCAAACATCAAAACAACCCATTTTTTTACAGCTCAAAAACTTCCTTTTAAATGTTCATAAGTCACGCATATGTCGGTCTTACTGCCCACAAGCCAGCGTGCCTGTATTTAAAGTAGGACATGTAGGTATTTAATGTTAATCATATTGTTTACAGTGAAAAAGTTCCAAAAGCTATTTTCATTGTAGCTAGCAGGGACTGCTGTTCCATAGGAAAACACAGGGTTACCTTATTGCATTTGTTAATGCTGAATTCGGTTAGAAAACAGCTAGAAATAAAATTAAACAGCTATTTTTAATAATTAGAACAAATCCAATTCAATGGTGCAGTTGGATTTTTGATAACTAGTAAGCAAAAGGTACTTTTAGAAAGTTATCTTCTTGCTTCAATGTCAATCTTGCTTAACAGGTCTACTAGGGCTTTACATATAACACCACAGGTGCACTTTAAAAAGGCCTCCCCTGTCACATGCAAATTTTAGCTTACATCTGGGCAGGGTCCTTCCTATGATTCTCCGACAGGCAGGCTTCAGTAAAGTAGGGCTGTGTTTGTCATTACAGTGTCAACTCCTGCTGGAGTGTCAAATCCTCTTCAACAGGTTTGCTGGGTTTCACATTTAACATTTGGAGCTCACTTCAAAGAGGTCTCTCTATCACAGGTAAATGTTAGCAGACACCGGGTCAGGGCCATCCCTTTGTCCTCCCACCAATGGAGGCTCCATTCACAGTGCGCCTCTTTTTGACATTACAGTGTCAAATCCTGCTTGACAGGTCTGATGGAGTTTTACATAAAACCTTTGGTGTGCTCTTCAAGGGGCAAGAGCAGGTCGCCTAAATCATTCTTGTGTGTCTACTGTCTGGTTGCTGGAAAACCCTGCTTTTTTCTACCAGACTGCTGTCTCTTGCTTTATTGGTTGTACATTGACTGCCCCAAACTAGATTTTAGTGTTAGATGTGGGAGGACACTAGGATGATAATAGTATACTCACACACACACACCCCTAGCCTTCAGAGCCCAAGTTTAGTGTGGCCTAAAACTTATGCTAGCTTGAAAATGCCCAAAGTAGGTGGATTTGACGCGGTAACTTTTACCCCATTGCTTAGGTGGTGCCCAGCAGTCATTCCCACATGCTAGCCCATGCCAGGCATAAACGGGGCATCTCCATCCACCCACTTCAGAACACTCCTGGACCTGAGGAAGATTACGAGAGGATTGAACCTACTGTCTGTAACCTGAGAAGAGCCCTGGAGGAAAGGACCAGCTCTCTCTTCTACCCAGGACAAAGAAGTGAACTCTGAGCTCACCTCCTATTAAAGTACAGGGACACAACAAAGTACAAGATGCCTTTTCCTGAAACTGGCCAGCTGACCAGTGAGAACTGGACCCGGCCTGGACCCTGCTGTTGGCCTCTGCCTTGACACCCTGTGAGTCTTTAATTCCTTCCTTTTTCTGGGGGGCTTTAGGAGAGTCAAAAGGTAAAACCTTTGACCAGGATGAACCTGGTTGATGTAGCCCACCCATGCTACATCACGGTCAGTGTTGAATTGCGCTTAGGTCCCGGTCTACCGTGACCATTGACTATCATTGGTATTTTATGCTTCTTGATGCTATTCCTACTTAAAACGTTAAAATTCATATCTCCGGTTCTCCTAATTGGATTTTTGTCATTTTGATGTAATTCTTTTAATTACATTTCACTTTACTTTTCTAATTCAGTTTGAGCATGTTGACTTTATTTCTGTTTTGGTACTGCATAAATACATTACCTTAAGTTAAGCATGTCTGTAGTGTGCCATAGTTACAGGAGATTGAGCTTCGATTGATTTAGTAACTTTAAGGGTTCCCTTGACAAAGGTTGTGATTATTCCTTGCTGTGGGTAGTCACCCATCCAAATTAAAAATCCAATTTCTTACACCCTGTATTATTAAATAGTCTTGAATAGTGATTTGCTGTAGACGTTTCAGACTCTAAATCAGGTTTAATGCTGGTGAAACAATTCTTCCAGCTGTAGTGGGAGATGAATATTAATGGAAAGGCAAAGAGATTGTAGCCTAAATAATGTGCTGATGAGCCTCCATTCAGATGCGGGACCTGAGCTCCAAAGATTTGAATGGATGTCAGACTATATGTGTAAAAACCTACCGATGATGCAGAAAGCCTGAGACAACTGAAAGTGACAATATTATCCCTGAAAGAAAATTAATGGAGAGAACTAAATGAGCCTGGGTGACATTGGATCATACAATGTACAATATGGGAGATAAAACTGGTGAGTTGATTTATTGGTTGGCCAATAAGGAATCTGAGCTTAGACTAGTTGCTGGAATACGAGAGCCCTAAGGGACTCTGGTTACCACCTCTGATGGGATGGTGGAGGTGTTTTCAGCTTATTATCAAAATGTACCTATGCCAGAGTCTGAGAGAGATCACCCAGAATTGCGGGACCTCCGGTTGGCTACATTACAGGGGGAGGACAAAGACATGTTGGATCTACCAATGCACACTGATGACGTTTTGGCAGCAATCAAATCTCTGCCATTGGGGAAAGCCCATGTACCCAGTGGTTTCCCCTCAGAATGTTTTCAAAAATATGCTAATAGATTGGTGGATCCATTGGAGATGATGTTCCAGGAGGACCTAAATACTAATAAGGGGCCACATGACTTTTGCGGTGCATCCATTTTAGTAATTGCAAAGGCCCTTTCCTCTTCGCACTTATTATGGAGCCCTTGGCGTCATGGGTTCGGAGAGATGCACATGGGGTATCGATTGGGGAGTGGGACTTGAAGACTATACAGCCTTGTTTGATGACGATGTACTTTGATATTTGGAACACCTGCAGCCATCGTCCCTAGTATCATCTAGATCCTGACCATCTTTGGTGATGCTTCGGGGTTAGTGTCAATAGGCTTAAATCAGGATTGGTTCAGTTGACAAAATTTGATACATTGGATGTTTTCAATATCCCAACCCTACAAGTCATACAGAGTCCCTCAAAATACCTGGGCATATATATCATTCAAACCAGAGGAACACTGGGTTTAAATATAGCACTGTTACTGCTTAAACTGAGACAGTAAATGATTGCATGAGGCAGATTCCTGATCTCAATATTGGAGAAAAGTAGATTTATATAAAATTATGTCACTACAGCAGCACCTTTATATGTTGCAGAATTATCCAAAGGTTCCTTTTATGTTGCAGAATTATCCAAAGGGTTGCAATCTAGTTTGACTTCATACCTCTGGGGAGCATCCCTCAACATGTTGCTTTGATTAAGTGTGTCCAGTTGCCTTATGATGGGGGAATGGGTGAACCTGATATTCAACTTTACTACTGGGTAGAACAGTTGCTCCCCATCGATTGGTTGTTTGGGGAAAGAGACGATCCTGCCATTAAGCTTGAATAGTCATATGTGGAAGAATAGTGCGTGTTGGTCCATCTGTATGGTAATAAAGCCCCAGAGTGCCCCCCACTGATCTTGGTACTGCATATTGAAGTTGGCTCAAAGCCCTGAAATGGACCACATGGATGAAGAAATTAACACCATTACTGATGGGTAACATTGCCTTTAGTTAATAGATTGGAAACATTTGAGGCTTGGGACAGAATCGGCATCCCACACATCAAATCATATGCTGAACTTAGTAGTGAGTTCGATTTACATGAATCAAAATATTTCAGCAGATATGCCACATGCTAGAGAAATCTAAGGAAGCTTTCATCCGCTTCATAAGATTTCAAACTGATTGAATCCAAAGTAGTTTTGGAAGCAAAAGGGAGAAAGGTAGTCTTACAGCTATACCATGCACTAGTGATTACCATGCAAGGCTCGCTCATGAACCTGTGAAATAGGTGGGCTGTTGACTTGGTGTACTGGAGGATGATGACTGGCTTGAGGCCAAGACCAAGATGGCAGCCAAAGTGCCAGGAATCTCAGCTAGGTTGCATTCAGTTCCCTTTAAATACCTCCACACCACAGAACCTAGTATATCCCTTAATGATTGTACCAAATGAGGAGATTACCTATCACAGTTTGTACTAGATGTTAATTGCTGACTGGAACACCATTACACCTGGTTTTGGATTGGCCCAAAATATAGATTTATTTGCTGCAAGTTCATGCTATCCTACAAAGAGTAACTGGCATCCCGAAAATGTTCATTCCTAAATGTGTTCTCCTGGGTTTAAGTCAGGAATGGGACGGGTCAAGGGGAGAAAGACTGTTACTCCAAATTGGTTACTTGGTGGCAAAAAGAGACATCACTAAGTATTGGCAGGCATACTCCATCTGTTAGATTACAGAGTGGCTCCAAGATATGGTTAACTTAGCACCCGCTGAGGAATCCATATATAAGACCCTGCGGTGCCCCAGAGAACACAAAACAGCATGGGGAAAACTCTTGGATCATTTTCATGGCGTTCTTCCTTTAAGATCAAACTTACAGTAAATATTGATTCAAATGGTAGTGAACTTTTCACTATGTATGTAAAGACTGTGTGCTTGATGTTACGAATATCTCTCTGTGATAAGTTTTGGTGCCAAAAGCCCTGAGTACTGCCCTTTGTTTATAAAACAATTAAACAATAAAAATAAGTTTTAAAAAGTCCTTTATCAGAAGGCAAAGTCTGATTTTCCAGCATTGGATCTTACATAGGTTCACATGCTTGAATTATTACCGGTTGTCAAGCTGGGTGTCCCACAGTGATGTTTCAATAGCAGTACTAAGAAATTGTATTAGAAACAGCATAATGGAAACTAGAATAATCATCTCATTAGAAAAGAACCAAACTTCAACCAGTGAGGCGAGTGTGCTGGACTCAAATCCCCCTCTACCACCTTCACCCCCTCCCCCCCAAGATAGGCTACCATAGTTGAGATTTCTATAGCATTAGCGAGAAAGAATATACTTAATGGAGGCCTCTGCTCAGAGAGGAGGAATGGTCATAGGTTTCTCTTTGAAATAACTGTATCTACAGGAAAGTAACTTTCTTCTCCTTCATTGTATCTGTTATTGATTTGTATTCTTTAATCAGCAAGCACAATCTAGTTTATAATCCTCATATATTTGATCAACAGTATACATTGACATTATGAAATTAAAATAGTAAAAGTGAAAAGAGGCTCACCTTAATATAGAAGATGACTTAAGAATGCCTGACCCACAGATGATTTTCTCAAAGAGTCTGTATTCAGACAGTATTACTTTGTAAATCTGAATCTGCTCTTCAGTATTGCCGCTCTGCAGATGTTTGACAGCTGGAGCTGGATGTTTTCAGATGCTTAAAGTTCAATATTGACTCTACCACTCTACTATGGGCACACAGATTAGCCATTTCTTGTGGACATCCACAGAAATGCAGTGAAGACATCCTCTCTGAAAACAAAAGAATAGCACAATGGATTGCAGCTGCTGGTAGTGTTCCGTCACTTCAAGAATGGCTGTCCTCTACAATCTACTGTGTTGGCTCATTCCACATGGGGAGTAGCCTCCACAGCAGTACTTTATGCTGGAGTTCCTCTATCAGACATCGAAAGATGGGCAACATGAAATGGTAGCTCCTCCTCCCCGATCAGAAGCTTCTTTTAACCTTATCCTTTCATACTGATGGTATGGAATTCTGAAGATGGCGGGACCTGGGGTATTTGAGTTCACGTCACTCTAAAATCTTTGGTTGAAGTTTGGATCTTTTCTAATGAGAAGATTGAGCAAATGAAGTGAGAATGTTTTGCGCTGCTTTCTAATGCAATTTCTTAATACTGCAATTGAAATATAACAGTAGAACTTTCATCTCTAAGACTTGGAGAGATTTAGGCATGTGAATCTATAAAAAGTACCAATGCTAGAGAACTGGAGTTACAGGCAAGGGACTTGCTGCTTCTTTCAGTTATCCAGCATATTTCAAGTATATTAGTCAGAGGACCAATCATAATGTCATCTAAGCATTCCAGATAAAATGACCATTCACTTGCAAACTGTACATTGCAATGATCCATCGGGATGACCCTTGCAATGACTGCCAAGACTTTATACATGCTGTGCCAAAATGTAATTGCACATTGACCACAAAAGGTATCAGTATCTTTCAGTGCATAATTCATCCCTTTTTGTGAATTTTGTCAAGTTTAGATATCCAGACAAGTATTCTACAGCCTTTAAAAAGAACAACATCCACTTACTTGTAGTAGCATTATGCTTATGCTCTTTCTGTGTGTTTTATTCAAAGGGGTCGTTTTAGAATAGTGCTACTGATCAATTCTCCTTTTAGGCACTACACTGCTTCAAAAATGGGGTCAAATTAAAATGCTTTACTTCAGTATTGGAACTTTCAAAGATTTGCATGCTTGAATCATTCCCCGTCATCGAGACTCCAATCTCGACGACAGGGAATGATTCAGGCATGTGAATCTATGAAAGTTTCCAATACTGGAGAACTACAGTTAGAGGTAAGTAACTTATTTTCTTAAACACTTTAATGTGTCTTGTACTGTGTTATTTCATATTAACAATCTGATATTCCAGTATTGATGTATGATTTGTTTTCTTCTTTACTGAAAAGTTGTGAATTATGAAAGAATCTATTGTATTTATTTACCTCATTTGCTTTATTTTCAGACATGATTTGATTGGTGAATTCACAACAAGTTATCGTGAGTTGTCAAGGGGCCAGTCACAGTTTAATATTTATGAGGTGAGCAATTTAATTTTCTTTCAGTATCATTTCCAGATCCAAAACGGGCAGAACTTTTAATCAAGTTAGGTTTTATAGGAATAGATGAATAGCCAACTTTGCAATATTCAGGTATTATGGAATGCAGGATACATAGTAAAGCAATAATAAAAGACACTGGTGTATTGTTGGAAAGTGAAATTCTTGTACAGTACCCGCCAACTTTCAAAATAGGTTGGTTGTTATTGGGAAATTCATGCTAGATAATTATAGGTGCAGGTCTCCGATGGGTATATAGTTGGCCACTCAACATGTCTTGTGTCTCTGAGCATTTCTACATTCTTCTCTTGAAACCTTTAGTCTCTTTTCTAGAAGAGAGGTAATTATTTACATCTCTCAAAGATATAGATTAAATACTGTAACTGAGAGGCTGTGACCAGTCTGTCAGTAGCGGCTAAGGACTTTGGGAGAACTTGTCTTTCCTCAGAGTTGCAAATTGCACATGCAACCATTGTCAGTTGTGTTACTTGAGTACCGGGTGTGTTTTTTCAATGGGTAAGTTCACTTTTAACCTTGCAAAGTGATATAATCTAGTGGAATTTTCACTCTTTGCGAGGAGAACTCACTGATCAAACTGTCACAAGAAAAGATTTAATTGAAATTTCTCTTCTGCTAGACGAGTGTGTCCAGGTGATCTCAGCCACTTTGTTCTCGAATTTTGGGTGTGTAGTCCCATTTGAAAGCACAGACACTTGTGTGACAGTGAAAAACCCCTTGGTGACACACTGCACTCCACTGTTGTCATCACGCATCATACCATCTCTTATATTAACTATGGCAGCATGCCAATTTCTCTCTCACTGGAACTGTTTTGCTTTCCACCATAAGATGTCCTGGTTGTGTTTTCTGAATTTGTTATGTGTGGCAATTTCGCACTTGCCACATAGTTATTGATTTATGTACATTTAGAATCTGTTGTGACATATATGTTGGACTGTATGGGATGGTAATGATGTTGATGTGCATCCGGGACATTTCGGCTAGGTGTGCTTGTGCTGCACTTGCCAATCCCACCAGTGAAATGATCATCTTGGAGTGGTCCTATTTGCAGCAAACAAGTTTTATTGTGTCATGTCTAGACCCGTTCTGTGTTCATGGCATGGTAAGCAGCATAATTGTATCTACATATCTCATCTACATGAGACTTGGCTAACATACCTTGTGCTAGTGTCATTTGTCATTGGATATGATTGCCCCTGGTGTGTTTTCATCATCAGTTACCAAAAAAGACAGTGCTATAATTTTATGACTTTACCCACGTTATCCTATCGAGATCAGGTATTTGCTCATGCAAGCTGAAATCGTGCTGCTCCCTTACGTTTGGCTACTGATAGGCATCTGTGAATCTCCTACATGCGTACCTCCATATGCCAATCAAGGAAGAGCATTGCTATTACGTGAGGTTTATAATTGGAGATCAGCAATAATTATTACGTAAAAGTCTAGCCTTTAATCTGGGCTTCAACCATAAACTCTTCATGAAACTTCTTCCGGAAGTGGTCTTCTATCTAAGTCTTCAAGAGATCTCTCTTTACTCGTATGATTGTTTGGACAGGGCTCAATATACTGCTATTTACGAATGGAATATCTGCCCCATATGCAACACTCTCTACAGTCTGGGATTTTCTTTCCTACAGAAGAACACTAACTTTATCTCATCTCTGTTATTTCATTTTATACAAGAAGTGATAGACTTCTTTATAGGTCTAACCTATCCACCTCTAAAGTGGACTGCACCCATAAACAGGCAGTGTGCTATTTTTGTCTTTGTCCTGTGACTTCATTATGATGTTTACAGAGACACATGGGAATAAAGACTTCCACCATTCCTGTTGTCCCCTTAGCTCAGATTTGGATGCATGTTCTGCAGCACAATCTTTCAGAAAATTAAATTCTGTTTAATTACCTAATACATTTTGGAGTTTCTTAATTAGTTTATCCTATAGTCCTACCTGGGAAACGGGGCTTCTTCTCTTGTCCTGGCTCCTAATGTTACTCTGACCGTAGATGCCTTTGAGTATCACCAGGGCTCCCACAGTGTGGCTCTTTGAGCTAAACATGTCTGGACTCTCTTTGCCAGGTAAGTGCCTATCAACCACAAAGAGCTCATATTATTCTTTCAGGTTGTGGAATGTTTCCCTCCTCTCCTATGGGTTGGAAATTCTTAAAATTCTCACAGGCAGTAATGCAATGATTACTTTAAACAAAGAGGATGCAACTTGATTTTTCTCTCTATACAGTCCCTTTATAAGGCATGTTTCTGGACAATAACAATTTCCCAATGGTGGTCCCTCTGCAGGAAAAGAGAAATGTAGAGGCAAACTTACTTGGGATGAGTGAGAGGTCAACAAGAATGAAAGTTCAATGTTGATGTTCATAAATCTATCCACTAGACATGGGGCTCTCCAAGGATTCATGTTTTTGCTTTAAAGAGCCACATTCATTGTCAGAGTTTGCATCACTGGGGTAAAAGGTTCTTAGGTGATGGTCTTCTACAGGACTGGCTGTGATTTTCACACTTGTTCCGTCTAGTTCATCTCATTCTTCGGAAGTTGAAGAAATCTTGTAATGCCATTCTAATTCTGATAGCAGTTTTTTTGCCTCACAAAATGTTAGGAGAGGAATGTCCCTGGCATATTCTATGGGGTGTGAAACTCTGCCCTAAATAACCCAATGGCATATGAAACTGGTATCCTGACTTTTTACTGGCCATTTGACTCACTAATCTAGCATGTGCACCAAGGACTAAGTCTGTTCTCAGTAATGCTAAGGTCCACAACCTGTTCTATGACCTCGAACGGCACACTATTTGTGCCCTCTTTTGTCGACATGGATCTGCTTTCCATGCCCTGGGTTGTTGATATGAAGTGGTAGTAGCAACCTCATATTTTTGTGAATTAATAGTCCTGAAAAGACCATCCTAAACAGACCTTTTTCCTGTCGGAGAGGAGTGCGGCCCATTGGCCCCTCTCTTGTAAAGTTCTGCTTCCATGTAACACCCTTTGCCTTAGCATTCCATGTGCTTGTCGCATGAGTGTATGCATGGTGAATGTACTGCACACATTTGGTAGCTTGATTCTGTATGAGATGTGAAAATGATTTCTGGAACAGTGGTATCCATTTTGGATTGTGTTGTGTTTCGCATGACACGAAAAAGTGGACGTTTAATGCTTGCATTCCTGTGACTGGAGAGTGGAGTCTCAGGCACTGACGTGAGGGAGGATTGAGACAGGGTTACTGCTAGAAATTCTATGAGGACCTTTTAGCAAGGAATGACTGATTATATTCTCCTGGGCATTGCCATTTGGTGGATAGTAGGAGAGAGGGGGTCAAACAGCAGATTCTGTTGTTAGGGGTGGAAACGTTTCTAGGTAGAGGCTGCTCATTTGTCTGTCCCTGATTGCTACTTCAATAAGGCTGATGACAGCCAGGTGCAGGGACTTCACAATTAATATGCACATGTTTTGGGTACTTCTGTTTGGAGCCAGCATCATTATTATCTGCTGTGAGAGCAATCACCTTGCCCAAAGTGGGGTGGCATAATGAGCAAAAGAACAATGGATTAAACCCAGATCTCTTGACTGATGGTGAGTAGTTGAAAAGTTTCGGCAGTCCGTTCCTCATCTTGTTTTTTTTCTAAACTCACCATAGATATTTGCAGGGGATAGGGGGTGGCTAGAGCAAGAGAAAGCACCGCAGAGTATAGTACTTGACTAAGTGACTGAAGGTGATATTGTATAGCCTGTAGCTGTGCCCCCACCTAATTGTGTAGGATTATGTTTTGATGTGATTTAAAATATTATCTTTTATTAAAGACAAACACATGAGTGGATAGCGATTGATTGTGTCTGTAGTTTGTTTAAGTTCTTAGTCTCTGTCCGCCACACAACCTTGCTGAGAAGCCTTTGACTGCTTTCCCTCAGTACCCTACAGTCAAGTGTGGAAGGGGTGCAACTGGCCTAGTTGGTAGAGCCATACAGAACAGAACCACTGTCAAATAACACCAGCCACCACAGGTGTGGCACAGAAGCACATCTGCCTTATGATACCTGAATGGGATGTGGCACCCAGTATAGTTAACAGAACAACTCCTCCTCTCTTCTCTTTCTCCATCAGGTCCCAGGCCTACTTTTATAATAGGGAGTAATGATCCTCTACGACCCCCTTTACCTTTATTGAGCTAGAAACTTGAGAAAATAGCTTATATGTATTTGAGTTTATGAGAAGAAAACGTACCCATCATTTGTGCAGCTAGGAATAATTCTGGCAGGATGCAATACAGAATACAGTGGTTAGGATTTTGGCACTGGGCCCTAGATTAGTCTTTAAATCCCCTGAAAGCATTATTTTAATGGGTATTTCCTTTCATTCATCATTTATCCTCTTCAGGTATCAACGTGGAATCCTTTAAGCGTTATTTGCCTGCTTTTCCTACTTAAATAGCCATTTGAAGTATTTTTTCCTCATCAATGAATTAGTTTGTAAGATGCAATATTGATGATCTTTTCCATCTTCATCCTGCTCTTACGGATCATGCTCCTCATTGGAACTTATACCTACCTCTAGATTTTGACCTTTAAACACTTTCTTCTGATGATCCCCCAGCTGTCTTCCTCACAGAAAGGTAGCCCTTGGGAAAGCTCCTACTTCCATGCTAAAGATATTAAAAGAATTTCACTAGAATCAATGAATTGTCTCCTCATTATTTAAATCTAGACCCCATGCTTCTCTGGCTAAAGAGATTATACACAATGTAGTTTCCTCATAGGCTTTACCTTGTGACATGGAAGGAACAAGACCCTTCATCAGTTTGAGCATCTATTTGTCAATTATAGAGGCCTTTATCAGAGCAGTAAGGTAGCTAAAATCACTATCAGCAGATAGAAAATGTCTTGCATTTTCAAATCCTGTCAGAGGGAATAAAGCTCTGCTGGGACTACATACTAATTAAGTCTGTGCAAACACATCAGTGGTGGAATTACAAAGGCATACCCCATCACAGGCATTTGTAGGGTAACATCATAGTCTACTCTGTGATTGATGGACATCCTGATCCTTAAATTCCCTCCTTGACAACAACCCACTCACCTATAAGCTATAACATTATATTGTTTTCTACCGCTTGCATGTTGACAAAAACACGTAGGAACCAGTTATTGTTATTGGCGAATCATATTTAAGAGGGGGAGGTCAAAAATGTGAAGGTGCCTATTAAAGCAAGGCCCCAAATTCTATTAAATTGACAGTGTTCTCCCCCACTTTTACCTGCGCTGCAAGGTTCCTAAACCATTTTGTGCCCAACTCAAATTTTTTGCCTTCCCTCTACCCATCTCCGCTGCTTTTGTCCTCCTGCTCTCAGCTCCATTTCAGGGCTCTCAGCACTAATTAGCAAAATGGAATATTTATCCTGGGAATTTGGACTTTTCTCGATTGAAATATCCAGCATTACAACTTCCTTTGATAAACTCTAAGATTTGCTCAGAAAAAGAACCCAACCTTATAAATACACTATCCCAGATATTTTGTGCACCACCCCCAGAAGACAAATTCTCCCATTCCCATAGAACTGTTCCTTTTCCTCCACTGGTAAAAGAAATTCCTTTCTGTGATTATCATTTATAGGCTACACTGATAAACTTTGATGGCCAAAATATTCCTGTTCTAATTTGCCCCCACGTAATTATCTTTCAGACAAACATGGAACCTAAGCTTTTCATTGAGATTCTATTAGATTCTCCCCTCTTGAAGAGACTTATGTCTCCACTGTACAGTGCACATTCCATAATTGTAGACATGCAGTAAAACATCAGAGTGATGTTGCAAACTAAATTGCAGCTATGGATTTGGAGCTTCTGATATTGACTGAAACTTGCCTTAACAGAAAAAATCCAGCACATCATGGACCTACTTATCCCACCAGAAGACTCCAATATCAAATTTTGTGGCTCGAAAAAAATAAAAAAGGAAATGAAATCATAGTGATATTTAAACATTTTCTTCACTGCAGACTTGTTGTATTCATTTACTTCCTCCCTTTCAATACCTGATTTAAATCTACTGCAACAAAGCCCATCAAAACCAATATTTTTTATCACTCGCCAGGGGATAGTAACTCCTTTATTGAACAATGCATGAATCGTATCACCTTTGAGCTTATTTTATCCAATTACAACTTATTTGTGGGGAACTTAAAAAAATTCTGGAGCAATCCTAATGATCCATCATTCTCGCTTTTCTTATCTTTTCTATATGAAAACATCTTGAATCAACATTGCTGTATTTGCATACAAATCTAATTTGACATCCTTGAACTTATTATTGATAATAGCTACTGCCTACTAGCTGACAATCTTGGCAATCTTAACTTAGTTCACTGATCAGTTAAATCTCAAATTCCCTTTTACATGTCCTTTTCTAAGTCTATATTATTTGGCAACTGACAAGACACACAACTTGTTTTGTGATACTAGGACTAAATATCTTTGTAACCCTGCCTCATGTATTTTGCCCATCCAATGATCATGATGTAAATGATTTAACTAAAAACTAATACAAAATCATGTCTGGAACTATAAATGATGTCACCCCATTGAAGGCAGCAATAATTAAACAAAAGAAGTCTATTCCTTATAGTACTCTTAGGAATTTAATGAAGAGAAGACACATCTTAGAATGATGGAGCATTCATCACCACTTTTGGGAGGGAATCTAGAACATCTTAGCTCTTTCTTAAGACCATTCAAAAACATATATTCAAACTAAATCAACTAAACTAAATCGACTTGTATAAAATCCCAAATTGGTTGGTCTAAAAACATTATCTAAATAAACAGTTTGAAACAGTTAAATCAGTCACTGATCTCCACTCATTTACTGTGAAAGAATCAGAAAAGAAATGCAAAGTATTTGCCACTTTCTGTGACACCAAAGTTAAACAATTATTAAAGTGTCTCTACTTCCAACATTCCCCATCCCAACTTGTGTAGAAAATCAGCTATTAACTGCTCTTAGAGGTATCCCAGACTGACCTTCTTAATATTACCTCCAGCCTCAAAACCTTTGATAATTTTGCAGATATGATACCAGCTATTTTAACTAATGAACTGCTAATACATTTTGTACCACACTGTTCCAATCTCTCCATCTGCCAGAGGTTGTTTCCAGACTGCCTTAAAGTTAGACAAGTTTGTCTTCTCTTAAATAAGCATGTCCTCAGATTGGAGTGACCCTAATATTGTCAGTCCAGTATCTGGTCCCCCCTTCCTCATTAAAGTCCTTGATAGCTGTGTTCAGCATCCATGCTAGTAACCATTTTGTCAATCTCCAGTCTGGTTTCCAAGCATGATGTGCCACCGATTAGCCAGCTTGTAAATAATTGATGTAAACCTCCTCGTCCTGAATAATAGTGATTGTCTTTCACTTCACGCCAGTTGATCGGTGGCTTTTGATACAGTCAACCATCAGATTCTGATTCAAAATTTAAGGACCACATGGGCCTTGAAGAAAACACAAATTCTGAACATCTTTGAATCCCACCTCATAAACTAATTGCGGCAGATCAAGGTAACCTGCTCATTCTCTAACCCTATTTCCATTCAATAAGGTGTCTACCAAGGATCCCTTTTACACGCACTCTACATCCTTCAACTTATACCTCTGGGAGATGCTAATAAAGATTCCAGCATCTGACATCACCAGTACGCGGATGACACTCAACTCTATTTGAAGGTCTCCTATCCTGCTGATACCTGATTTCTGGCTAAGAGTGTAGACAAGAACAAATCTTAGATCATTTTAGGTTCACTTTGAATTAAACTGAGTTCCAAAGCATTTCATGGCAACTGTCCTCTACACTGGTTCAAAACTGGTTTGGCGCTGTAAACATGAAGGATTGTAACTGCAACCTTCTCAAACTCATGAATAACCTGCCCAAAAAAGCCAATTATCACATCAACTATTCCAAGGGATTAAACCTTTTTTATCATAAGTGGATCTGCCATTCCAAAATAATCAACACCCATATCACTCCCTTAAAGACGCTCTCAATGCAGCTACTTTATTAATCTCTGGAAAAAGCACAGTTGGTGGACAGAATGTTGAACAACGACAAACATTCACCCCAGTACAGAGATCTCGGCCTAAATCCATTGTGTTTTTGCTCCCCATGCCATTCCAGTTTAAACCCAGCCATATGCAAATCAGACTTGACCCTGTTCCCCATGGGAACAGTCCAGCCCGAACTGCCAGGCAAGGTTCTCCCTGGACTCGAAAACAAGCATCCTAGGACCGGTTTTGGGGTTTCACCCCTCGTCAGCCAAGCTAGCTTGACTCTAGTGGCATGGACAGCACGGATCCCACGTCTGGGCATACCCGTCCCACTCGGGCTGACAAATGCAAAAAGAACAATTGATGGACAGAATGTTGAACAAAAATATTCACCCCAGTACAGAGATCTGGGCCTAAATCCATCGTTTTTTGCTCCCCATGCCATTCCAGTTTAAACCCAGCCATATGAAAATTAGTCTTGATCCTGTTCCCCATGGGAACAGTTCAGCCCGAACTCCCAGGCAAGTTTCTCCCTGGACTGGAAAACAAGCATCCTAGGACCGGTTTCAGGATTTCACCCCTCACCAGCCGGGCTAGCTTGACTCCAGTGGCATGAAGAGCATGCCACTGGTGAATGTTTTGATTTGTTCTGCATTCCGCCCATCATTTGTGTATCTTTTGCTTTCTCGCCCTAAGTGCGCCGGGTATGCCCAAACGTGGGTCCCGGGATCAATGTGGGACTGCATTCAAGCTAGCCTGGCTGATGAGGGGTGAAACCCCGAAACCGGTCCTAGGATGCTGGTTTCCAGTCCAGGGAGGACTTGGCTTGGCAGTTCGGGCTGTACTGTTCCCATGAGGAACAGGGTCAAGACTGATTTGCATATGGCTTGGTCTAAACTGGGGTGGCATGGTGAGCAAAAGAACGATGGCTTTAACCCAGATCCCTTGACTGGGGGTGAATGTTTTGATTTGTTTTGCATTCCGTCCATCATTTGTGTATCTTTTGCTTTCTCGCCCTAAGTGCGCCGGGTATGCCCAAACGTGGGTCCCGGGATCAATGTGGGACTGCATTCAAGCTAGCCTGGCTGATGAGGGGTGAAACCCCGAAACCGGTCCTAGGATGCTTGTTTCCGGTCCAGGGAGGACCTGGCTTGGCTGTTCGGGTTGTACTGTTCACATGAGGAACAGGGTCAAGACTGATTTGCATATGGCTGGGTCTAAACTGGAGTGGCATGGTGAGTAAAAGAACGATGGATTTAAAGAACGATGGTTTTAACCCAGACCTCTTGACTGGGGGTGAATATTTTTATTTGTTCTGCATTCCGTCCATCATTTCTGTGCCTTTTGATTAATCCCTGGGACAGACCTTCTTTATTCTATGGGAGCTGGCTGTCTTTATAACATGAAGTTATAAATTCCCTTTTACCTGACAAAGATATTTAAGTTCTCAGGAACACCTTATCAGCTTTGCAGGTTTGAGTCTCTCTTCCTTGACATCCAGCTCTTAAACAACAATGGCTCTATCTGCGCACCTAACGTTTTGAACTCGGTTGATCTATCATCTGAACTATTCAATACTTTCCTTCTTTCAAAAAGATCTGAAGCAACTGCTTCTCAACTGTAATTTTATTTCCTATTCTCTCTAGATTACTGAGCCTGGTGTATGTTATGTCTAGATACCACCCTGGGTGGGGGGGGACTGCTTTTCTTCTGCTGAGATCAGGATTTCTTTTGCAAGGATCATGTTTGTACCTTCATGTTGTCTTTTATATGTTTTGTCCATTTTATGTTTTCATGTCGAATATATGCCCATTTGCTTTATATGTGATGTGCTAGTGCTGAATAATCTCTTTCTTGACTGTACCGATTTGCACCTCTGTGTTAATATTTCTCGTCTATGTATGCCCTATGCTCTTTATCGATTCAGATTTTGCATATATGATTTATATACTCTGTAGTCAAACTATCGCTCCATGCCACTCATCTATGTAATGCGCTCAGATACTTTTGAGCCTTGTCCGTGAAAGTGTGAAAAGGGAGCCGCTATCCTAGGATACAGAGTTCCTGTTCCTTGCCGTGGCTATTTACTCAGAGACAAGAGGGCGCCCCGATCTCCATTGTAGTATCACTTGATAGTAATTAAAATAGATGTTCTTAGTGTTGCATCAGTTTAATTCATGTCATCTGTAATGCTATCAATTTTGTAGAATTTACACCGCAAGTGTTTTCTTTGTATAGGGATATGCCAGTGAACCACAGTGTATTCAAACACGTGCACAAAAGGCTAAATCGTAGACCAAAAGTTCTTCCTGTAACAGTGCATTTCTCCTCATCTATACTAATATGTTGATGTTGCAATAACTATCTCTGCACATTGAACTGTTTCTGTGCAAACACATTTTCTTGTGATTGCCGGCCAAATAAAGTACTTTGACCTCCCTGTTATTCGGTGATGTAAATTAATTATCTTAATTTGTTTTTACTAGGTTATTAATCCAAAGAAAAAAGCAAAAAAGAAAAAGTACATTAATTCTGGGACAGTAAGTGATATATGTTTACGGTGAAAATAAATCAAAATGTTCTATGCAGAATAATAGCTTCTTAAAAATGGTGTGATATATTAGTGTTGTTTTTAAACCACATACTTTATAGAAAGCACATTTTAAGCAATCATTGGCAAAGCCAGTCGATCTTGCCTTTAGAAAGTGAGTTCTGACCTGATTGGTGGCTTTGCCAGTGCTTGCACTTTCGCTCATCTTACATTTGCTTTTGGGTTTATGCTAAAAAAAATAAATAAAAAAAAAGACAAAATGGCTGGCCATCGCGTGCATTAGCATTTGTTGGGACGTATGCATTCATGCTTCGTAGTGTGTATGCGTGATGAATGCACACGAATATTCACACACGGACGCCAACTTGATTCTTAGATATCTGCCTAATGCTTACATGCATGCACATGCATTGCCATTCATGCATGCATGTGCATCGTGACGCATGCACATGAATATGTCGTCACTATGCTCAGTGATCTTTTTTGCTTTATTGCTATAAAATGGCTGACAACCATTTCGGAATGGTGAACTAAAGATAAAACACAGTGTAAAGCACTTAAAGGTGACACGAGCAGCTATTTAGCACTTTGAAGATGTTATGCCCTCAGGAATTAAAAAAAAATGTTAAGGAAAAAGCAGCGAGCATTACGTGAATGTGCGGGGAAGCATTAAAAAACAGCAGGTGGGGTGGTAGAAGTGAGGATTGAATTATCTAAATAGAGTGCATGGGGTGGGGGTGGGGGCGGGACTGCCCCCCCCCAAAGAAAAGAGAAAGCACATATGTAATGCCAATGTGAGTGGACCACTTTTTTAAGTGCCCCAAATTTACAAAATGCTGTGGGATGATACCGACGCTGATTGGTAATCCTGTCAGCCAGTGAATAAAAATGCTGAACCACATCAGCTAATGTCTAAAAGTGGTGTCTAAAAGGTGCTTTATAAATCTTTATGTATGTATATGTGTGCTGTGTGGTGTTATCTGGCATCTAATCTCCAAATTTATCACTGTTCCAAGGAATTGGGACATATATCAAAGAACATTAAAGAGTGGCTTGAGACTAAAAACATTTTGTATAAACTGTTATGGACAGAGCCAACAATATAGATGAGTGTACTAATCTTTCTGTGATAATTGCTACGTTTGGGTCTATTTGGTTTACATTCATGTATCTGTAGCACTGTTTGAATTTATCTGCGGATTTCTGATGTGGAAGATTTTGAATGAAAACGTCTGCATATCTCGCTTGTAAGGTACTAATTCTGCTCTTCCTAAAACGCAGTGATTAAAGTAAGTTCTCCAGCAATGTTTTTGGGCTTTTCATATATTAGCAAGCTTATATATATGTAAATATTGTGCTGGCAGTGATGGGAACTGTGTCGTAATGGTTAGGTCAGCCTTTCCTTTAAATAGCTACTTTTTGTTTTGCGAATAACGTCGGTGCTGTATGATGATTCTGCTCAAAACGTTCCTAAACAATACTTGTCCGATTTGGGATCGGCATCACAAGTTTTTTTTAAGATCCTTCAAGCATTGAGCAAATAGAGTGGCATCAAAAAAGTGACATTTCACAATTTAACTCCCATAGGAAACTGTGAACTGCCCTACAGATAAAACGGCTGAATTAAATTACACCAAACCTGGCATGAAATTAGAAGCTCACTTAAGGAAGTTCCTTTGCTTGTTGTTGCACACCTGTTCAGTAGTTTTCGAGAAATTAGCCCTAGAGAAGTTATTGTAGATCTAAATTAAGTTGATCTGTTAATCACGATAAGGATATCTGGACTGTTAGAATGCACCTGATCCTTGAACCTGGGTTTAAGCAGACCCAGATTTTAAAATATACTCACATCCTATTGCATGAGGGAGCTTTTTCTCCTATCGTCCATTTCTGGTTTGCAGACTCAAAACGGAGACTGTGAACCCTAAGGATCTGATTGGTTTGGCTGTCTGCATGCATGGAGAACAGTTTCTGTTACAGAATGTGGGACACGAATCCGCATCCTGGAAAAATATAATAATGATGAAATAATGTAGCAGGATGACAACAACTTGACTTCCAGGACTAACTAAGTGGACCCAAAGGTAACAAACACCATGTATGTGTCCATGCCGATGGATGTGCGGATGCTGACAAGCAAGGACCTCTCACCCCAAGTACGCAGACTGGCAGGGGACCGAACATGGATCCACACACCTTTAGAGTCACTGTCCTACCACCAAGGCCACAAACTATGGGCAACTCCATGACCTTGAGGACCGACCTTGCACTGTACACACAAGATTGCAGACTTGTGTCAATCTATGTCTGTTGTAGTCTGCGGTTTAGTTGTCATTGGTTGTAATCTGCAGACTACCATTAAATTTGGTGACAACATACAATTAAAAAGCCTAACTTTTCCCCACGTAAAATTATTAATGTACATGTGTCCTGAGACCACAATACATTTTAAGGAGGTTGTTCATTCTGAACACAACTTGTTTTTGATGCACCAAGTCCGTGGCCTCTCTCACAAGGCTGTGAATCTGGTGCACCTTGATACAAGGGAATGACTTCCTACATAGTCCACGGACTTCCTCTTTGGTCTGTACTTTACATTTTAAAGGTCAGTCTCAGCTTCTCATTGGTTGAGAGCCCAGGTACCCTTCCAGCACAGCAAAACGTGCAATTTCCATGGCTTCGGGAGACCCATTCACCATTTTGTGAAAACCAATAGACCTGATAAGGTGCTGCTGCTACTCAGTACTTCCTTTAGCTGGACAAGGCAAAGTTTCTGGACCATCCACCGCTAGTCCACAGGAGGTGGAATATGAATTCCAGTGCAGATGACAGACTGGAGAGGTGGAGAAGCAGTTCAGTGTATGGTTTTCTTTTACCCATTCGGCCAGGCAGAAGAAAACAAATGCACACCGGGTTACCTGCAAGTTGTGTGAACAGAAACCTTGCAAGTGGAAAAGATGATACTACTCCTTTAGCATGTGAACGGATACTAGAAGGAGAGATCGCATGCTGAAGCACTGGGTAGTGAAGCCATACCAAGTGTTCCTAGAGAGATCCCTGGCAGGTCGGGCACAGAACCTGGTAGTTGTGTTGTTTTTAGGGATTTTAAAAACATTTTTTATCTAAATTACACCTTTGTGTGGAAAGAGGATATACCTCTCATCTACATTTTCAATGAGAAAGCCTCCAGTAGGATCTGGTTGACGCACACCCATGCATGCTGGGTCACCCATAAGTACTTAAACTGAATGTATATAGGTAGCAGCACATCTCTTTGGAAGTACACAAAGTTATTGCCATGCCAGAGGCCTTTGCTGCATTCTGTACTGATTACCACAAGACCAAACAAGGTAGCAGCCTGATTTCTGTAACATATTCCACCCGGGGAGAGCTGATCACAAATTACTCACAGCTGCAAATCCAGTTGAATTACTTAACTAATAGGGAAAAGATCTAATGGTACATGCACCCGGTCGATGCGAGAGCAAACTCACTCCACACTATTTGATGTGTACATAATAAGAAGTGACATAATGCATTGCCTCCACTTTTCAAATGTGTTCTTTAAGCAACTTTTTCTGTTTCTTTTATTTAGTAAGTAGCATAAATATTTACAAATCGGTTTTGCTTGATAGATTATTAGATGATAATATGCCCAAAAAGGCGAACTCCCTTATTTACCATAAACTGATTAATAACTCACCTGATACCCTGGCTCGGCTATGGGAACATTGGGAGTGAGACTTTGAAGGGCTGGAGGACGACGAGTGGCCTGATGCCTTTGCATCCCCCCGGGAGGTGGCAATAAGGTTTAGGTTCCACCTTGTGCAACTAAAAATCCTACACAGATGATATTATGCTTGCACTACTATGGTGAAGATGGTCAGGGCAACAACTGCACGGTGCCTTAGGATCTGCGGCGAAGTTGGCACGTTTTTCCACATGAAATGGAGCTGCTCGGTGAACCAACACTATTGGGAGTCAGTGGTTGCTTGTCTAAGCAATAATTGTGAGAGCAGCATGGAGTCCTCTGCGAAGTGGTGCCTCTTGAATGTCTGGGAGGCAACTGGCCTCACTCGTATGGACCAGATCTGGATGACATTGGGGTTGATGGTGGGCGATCGCAATATTGTGTGGAGGGCGGACCTAGCACCACAACTGAGTGATTGGAAGCAAGACATGGATTGGTGCGTGCTGGCAGAGAAAGTGGTTTATGAGAACAGAGGCTGTCCCAAAAAATGGGCCAAAATATGGGGGAAATGGAATGATCATTGGGGTGGATTATGTGCCCCTATTGAAAGTACTTGTTTTGATGCTTTGTGTCTGGAGCGCACAGAACCTAATGCTGCCCTGTAACCTGTGGGGGTGTGTTAGGGGGGGGACAGAGGATTCTTGAGGCTTACTGGTGATCGAATCTATATGACTGTGTCTTAGTGCTATGCTGTGTAATGCTTACTGTCACTGTTCTTTTGTTTGCTTTACTTGCAATAAAAAGATCTTTTAAAAAATAATTGGTTTGCTTTTGTTTATTCATGAAGTAGGATGTGTTTGTTGAAATCTCTATGCCTGAAAACAATGTGTATCTACCAGGGCAGAATCTTTGTTGATTAGCAGCAAATTTGACCACTTGCTTCACTGAGATGTTAGAATATATTTAGCATTCAGCGTTTAGGAGCAAGATTGGTCTATATGATGTGCATGCTGGTGGATCTTAATGCTTTGTAGGGAATCATATAATACTAGCCTGCTGTCACTTCATGGGGCATCAACAAGGTGTTTTCCCATGTATTTGTATTGGTGATAAAAAAACAATAAAATGCTAAGATAACTCTCCTATGATGCCATCATCATCTACAGCTTTGAAGTTTTGACTTAAATGTTTTTAAATTATCATTCCTAATATTCATATTGAATAAGAATATACTATGTGATCCTGAGATGGTCACAAAAATGGATATATTGGGGCGCTTTATTTCATCATTTTTATCTCACTAATTAACGTGTATGATATTGTTTTTCGTCTCTTAAAAATAAGTTTCTTCAGTATTGGATCTTTCATAGATTCACATGCTTCAAGCATTCCCTGTCTCCAAAGAGGGAGTCACACAGCATAAATAGAAAGCAGGACTGTGTTATACATAGATCACATAGGCTGTAATACATCATATGCAGTAACCAATTAATATTATTTAAAAATAACTAAGCGCCAGTCAGCCAGGTTGCAGCACTCTGTTAACCACTCCCCTCAGAGGCTCCCAAACATCAGACTTTCAACTGCATATTGTGTGATGGTAGTATCCTTGAGCTCTGCTCATTTCTCTTCAGAAAAACAATTATTTTTCGAATGTATTCCACTTTGCCAACAGAAATCCTCTGTATACTTGTTTTCTGTTAGACTAACTATTGAGATTCTGGCAAAACACTATGTCAGAAGCCACAAAAGAGCCTTTTTAGGCCTTGTGGCTCCTGTGGGAAGAAGAGACTTTATTCAGAAGATCCCCACAAGGAATGTATATATTGCCTTTACCCTTCTCATAAGGTGAAACACTGTAAGATATATAGCGTTTTCTCCACCAAGATATTAAAGGATTTAGAATGGAGGCTACTGAAGTGGCTTGAAAAGCTTAAAACCAAGGATACGCCAGTCTCTTTTGAGGAAACTGAAAGTACCTCAGAATCCTCCCTCCAGAAAGTCTTGCAAGAGAGACAGATCAGAGGATCATTAAAAAAAAACTTTACATGGAAGAAGTCCCTCTAAATAAGGCTTCAAAAAAGAGTAATCATTGGCTTTCTGAAGAGCTTAGCCCATCTTCAAAGCATGTTAAGGAGAATGATTCTTCTAAGTAAAGATCTGAATATCCAACTCCATCAAGTAAGGTACTTCTTACTTTAAAAAAAAACATCATCAACGAAATTGTAATCAATGATAATACCATGAAAGTCATCAAAGAAAACCTTGTTGATGCCATTATTGAAACATATATCTGCAGAATGAACATTGCCAGCAACGTGAAAGATAGTGAGGATGACATCATCCATGGTGGTGGCTTTTTTAGCGGCAACTACGTCCACCTCGCCAACCATCAGACATTTAACAAAAAAGTCATGGACTTTACTGACACCGATCACCACCTTGTCAACGATACACTTGACAAGAGAAAAAATTATTCAATTTTCAGAAAAAGGCATTCTTATGCCCTTAATACCTGAGCATACATATCCTAGCAAAGTGTCACCTTTACCACCAAGTCTCTTGCTAAATATTGACAAATCTAATGATGACTATAATGATGATGATGGACTATATGGCCCAGCATCCAGCCCAACTGACCTCCCTGGTAAATATCAGGATCACGACTACGTGGAGGGGTAAATACTTCCCTTTACATGCTGACATCAGGAAATTAAGAAAGGTTAGAACAGCTCAATATTTTCACAAATATGAGCCATTTGAGCAAGAATATGCATATCAAGAGGAGATGATATAAGATCACTAGAGCGCTTGTTAGGGGTTTGAGATCTATGCTGGGCAGATTACCACAAAAGATTTTCAGCTCCTTCCAAGCCTGGATCACCAAGCCAGCCTTCCATACCACATTCTCCAGATGTTCAACCATCAACCTCACAAACTCCTCATACTCTTCAGTCCAAAACCTCAACCACCACCACCAAAGTTTATTCTACTGTCGACACATGAAGACGCATATTCAGACGATGACAGAGAGTAGGAGGAAGTGCAGGTGGACCAAGATATAGGCTCAGAGTGGGATGATTATTTAGCTCCTATTTCTCCCCCACCTGCTACTCAACCAGCTGACTCACCACCAGATGATATTGGTGGATTTCATGCACTTTTAAAAAGGGCTTCCAAAAGATTGGACATACCCATTTCAGGCAAGCAAACCGACTGCTTTCTGTATAATTTTAAAGAACCATTGTGAAAGTTGGGGTAAGCGATTTTCATTATAGATTTTATTTGGAATCAGGAAATTAAAATAATGAAAAATCCAGTGATGGTATCAGCAGTCATTCCTCATCTGGATAAGAAGTATAATGCACCAGGCAACATTCCAGCCTGTCTCATTGGACATCCTATAGCTGATTCTGTAGTAGTGCAAGCAGCTCAACTCCATTCAACAAATCCATCGGTGCCATGCAACACTCCCCCAGACTAGGAAAGAAGGCCTATGGATAATAGAGGGAAATGATTTTCTACCATAGCTTCAACCACAGTCAGAGAGGCTAACTCCTTAGCAATTCTCGGACTCTATGATCATCAAATATGGTCGGACATCAGTGCTTATATAGACTTTTTATCAGAAAAGAAACAATTTGAAGCCAAGGAAATTTATCTTGAAGGGGAAAAATCATCTTCGGAAATGATTGACTGTGCTTTCACACAGGTCGCTCATCGCAATTCTGTTAATTTAAAATTCTGATCTGTGCTGGTGCTCCAGTGCCTTAGAGGCCTTTTCGGGGGTGATTCATGCACTTAATAAATTTAAATAACATAACAGAAATAGCATCTGCAGGTTTCCGGCAACTAGCGGAGCAGCTATCCTCTGAAGGCAGGGATGGTTGAAATCAACATTGCTCAGAACTGAGGTCTAAAGCAATATCCTGGACATGCCTTATGACTGGGAAGCACTCTTTGGCAAACATGTAGGTGATGCACCACAGTCAGTTGAGGCTGATACCAATACTACTAGATCACTTGGTATTGTACAGCAAAGGCATCAGCCCTTTTGAGGCACCAGAGCTCCCAACAGTCCTGTCATCAGCAATATCAACAGCAATACCAATACCGACCTCCGCCTTCAGCTGCTTATTCGAAGCAAGCCCCACAAAGGAAGCATGGGCCTCAAACTAAGGACTCTGCCAGAAGGCAATGATGCATCAAAAGCGCCAGTCACAAAGCTGAATACAATAGGAGGTTGCATAACGAATTACTTTTTAAATTGGAATCCAATTACAACAGACCGTTGAGCCTTAGACCTAGTATGATTCGGCCACACTTTTGAGTTCATCCAAAGACCTCCTCATAATCCACCCGAAAAAGACCTCCTTCTCATCTTCTTTTACTGCAATTGGAAATTATCTCAATATTAAACAAGGGAGCTACAGAAAAGGTACCTTTTTCTCAGAAGAATTTAGGTTTATATTATGTTTTTTTCTAATTAAAAAGAAATCCCGGAGACTGGAGACCTATCTTGGACCTCAAAGAGCTAAGCAAGTACCTCAAGAAACAATCATTTTGCAAGGTTACGCTACAAGAAATTCTACGGCTCCTTGTTCACGGAGATTATATGATAACATTGGATCTCCAAGATGCTTATTTTAATGTCCCCATACATCCAAAACAACTACAGTTTTTATGTGATTCAAAGTGGCCAGCAGGCATTACCAATTCAAAGTCCTTTCTCTCTGACCTGAGATCAGCTCTTTGCATCTTCACAAAATTGGTTGCTCCAGTAGGAGCTTATTTGAGACAAGAGGGCCATTAAGTATTTCCTTACCGCGACGACTGAGTGATAAACGAACCTTCTTGTCGGTCTGCAAAGAAGTCAACCACTGCTTATCTACAAATATTCAGTCAACTGGGCTTTATATTAAACAGGCAAAAATCTTCCCTCCAACCATCATTGCTTTGCAGAGTGCCGTTCTAGATACTATAGAAGACAAAGCATACCTGTTAGACCGGTCAGCCTTAGGGTGGTGTTCCCCCAACCTTTTTGCCTACTTACCTCCAATTATTGCTGAAATTCATTTTTGTTGGCCTTTGGACTCTGTGCACTTTACTTCTGCTAACCAGTGCTAAAGTACTTGTGCTCACTCCCCTAAACATGGTTTGATTTGCTTACACCTGATTGGCATATTTACTTACTTGTAAGTCCCATGTAGAGTGGTATACCATATACACAGGGCTTGTAAATTAAATACTACCAGTGAGCCTGCAGCACTTATTGTAGCACCTTAAAACATGTTCCAGGCCTGCTATTACAGCATGAATGCAGTTTTAAACTGCCATGTCGACTTGGCATTTAAACACCCTTGCCAGGCCTTAAACCCCCCTTTTATTATGTATTAGTCACCCCTAAGGTAGGCCGTAGGTAGCCCATAGAGCAGGGTGCTGTGTAATTAACAGGTTGGACATGTACTTTTAGTTTTTACATGTCCCATGAGTGAAAAACTCCTAAATGTGCTTTTCACTACTGTGAGGCCTACCCCTCCCATAGGATAACATTGGGGATTCCGTATTACATTTAATAAGCTGTAATTCCTAATTGGGAGCAGGTAGCCATTTCATGTTTGGTATCTATAAAATTGTAATGACAAACCATCTTTAATGGTGAAGTTGAATTTTTCATTGCAATTTGAAAATGCCATTTTTAGAAAGTTGGGATTTTTCTTCTCTTTGTGCCTACAGCCTGTCTTGGGTCACATGACTGGGTTTAGCTGACAGATATTGTGAATTTCTTCCAGACAGTCACACAATAGAGGGATCAGGTGTGCCTCAATGGGCGATCTGCTGGCAGGTTGGGGAGGCGGAGCTGAGCTGAGCACAGCCCCACTTGCACCTGAATAGCCTGTGCTCTGCCTTCATACAAAGGGCCTAACTATCCCACATTGTCCCTGCAGCCAGCTAGGACCCAGGGCAGGGGAGTCATGAAATTCCATGCACTTGAATGAACCTTTCCAGAAGCTTCTTCCACCTTCCAGAAGAAGGGCACCAGGGTATAAAAATAGGACTTGCAGATACACTCTTCAGCTCGCTACTGGGCCTGCAGAATAACTCACAGAGGACAACCTGCTGCTGTGACCTGCTGTGCACTCTGCAAGACTGCTGCTGAACTTGAAAGGACTGCTTTGCTGCCTGGGGCTTCCCTTGAATCATCAGAGGCAGCCTTGCTGTTGAGCCCTACATCTTCACCTACCATCAGGACTACCAGAGTCACTCCAAGGGCTGGTTTGTTGCCTCCTGTTCAGAGCCAAAGGAACATAAAAGGCTCCTACAATCTTAAGCCCGTACCTGTACCCAGCCTGAGTGAGTCCTGAAGCCACAAGAGGTGTCCCACCAGTCCTGGAACCTTGGTTGTGGTGCTAAAGGTGCCCAGATGGCTACATCCCAAAACCGAGGACTGAGGAAAAAGGTTAATTGCCTGTAACTGTAGTTCTCCAGTATTGGCTTCTTTCATAGATTCACATGCGGCCCACCCTCCTCCCCTAAGAGGCTCACAATTTCTAGATAACATGTTATTATAAACACTTGTGCTTGAAAATCTGGAATATGGTAGCCTCAAAGCAGAGTGGATACCAGGGTGCTGCAACCTGATTGACTGAAGTTTAGTTATTTCTAAATGATGTGAATTGGTTACTAAATATGATGATTTACAGCCTATTTGGTCTAGGTATAACAGAGTATTGCTTTCTATTTATACCGTGGGACTCCACTTCGACGACAGGGAATGATTCAAACATGTGAAACTATGAATGATGCCAATACTGGAGAGCTACAGTTACAGTTAAGTAACTTTTTACCTTCATTTCCATCACTTGTACTCTGCCTAAAGAAAGGTCTCTGTTAAGTTATATTTTGTTATCATCATTTGATGTCATGCAAGAATCACCCCTACAGGGGTATCTCGGCGCTAAGAACAGAAACTGCAGAGAAACAAAAAGCTGGCCTCAAAATAAATCTTTAGTAATTTTTTTAATTTAGTATGATCTGTACAAGTGTGGATCTGGAAAGGCAGCTCGTTCCAGTAGATGGGAGTCAGATATGAAAAAAATCTGCCTCCACATCTTGACCGTTGGATACAGGGGATAGTAAGAAGAGCTTTGTCCATGAATCGCAAGGTCCTAGTAAGATTATAGCATTTAAGCTTGTGATGCAGATAGATGGGACCTAGCCCCATTGAAGCTTTGTGAGTCAAACAGCAGATTTGAAAAATGATTCTCTTTGTGATCGGTAGCCAATGTAAAGATCTCAAAGCAGCATAGAAGCAGATCTAGAGGGAAGATTGCAAATAAGCCGAGCGGCTGTGTTTTGCGCGACCTGTAATTTAGATAGCAATGACTCATTTGCAGAACCCAATATAGCATTGCCATAATCAAGCCTGCTAATAATTAAGGCTTGCACCAAGGTTTTCCAGGCAGCAAGTGGAAGAAAAGGAAGCGCTTTTCTCAGCAGGCGCATCATATAGAAGCAGCTGTTATGGAAATAACCTGCTCTTTCATTGTTAAAGCTTGGTCTCTTCGGACCCCTAGATTCTTGACTACTTGCTTAGGGATGGGGCACAACATAATTCAGATGGCCACCACTCTACTGCTGCTTCTGAGGATTAATATTAGGTGGCAACATAGACAGATATAGTCTCCAGAATATCAGGCCATCATTATTAAAAAAGGAATGTTCTGTTGCAGTCTATTTTTGTTTATTTTTTTATTTAATAATAGTCATTAAAATTAACCTCAGCTGCTCTTCTGTGGTATCAAGGCATAACATTTCCTGAGCTGTCCCAAATATAGCACCCAACAGTTGAAAATTACCCTCTTTTAGAGAATCGAGTTAATCATTTTCGTCATATTTTCCCAGAAATGTCAAAGAATGTTACACTAATAAAACATATTAATTAGCATGGTAAAATGTGAAGTATTAATAAAAGTGCAAGGCCAATGTTTTAATAAATTTGTTCAAGTAAATCAATCTCTTGGCCCATTCTCCATCTGTAACTTCAACCCCCCAGTGTCTGTCCGTTTTCTTCCAATCATGTTCCCCTTTTGGATCGTCTTTAGACAAAGTATGTTAATGTGCAAAATATTGGTGCTGAATATCTTCCGAGATATGATAGCATCTTCAGCTTGATTTGTAGTACTTCTGAAATTTTAAAGTTTCGCAACTATGGCATTGTGCAGCAGTTTCAGCAGAAATTTTTTTCATTTCTTTTGGCTGATTCAATTGGTTCAGTTCAATCTTCGTTTCACTTTCCAACCCTAATATTTTGAAAATATTCAGGTGATTGTGGGTTACTGAGGGTAGATACATATGTGTTGAACAGTGGGATGCCTTTACGCTAAAGTCATTCAAACAAATGGTGTATTTTCCAGTACCTGAAAAAGAAACATTGAACCACATATTAATGCCTAAAGCCATGGACTATGCAAGACACATGTTATGCCTTATAGCAACAGCCACATAAACGAGGAATTTAACCATTGCTCCTTTCACTTAGGTACAGATTTTTGAATGTTGCCTTTGATTTATCTTTAACAATTGACTAATCATGGCACTAAATTTCATGAAGTAGTCTCTAAGGGATTAAAAGTTACCAATTGCAGTAAGAACAAAAATCTCGGTAGATTAATCAGTTTTAATTGAATGCACTGGTGTACAGCTGCTGAGAGCCTAGCATAATCTTGTTCAGAAATGAAGGTCTAAGATAGGGGAGAGAGAGATATGCAGAATCCAACCTGAATATGCTTTTGGGAAGAGGGGCATGGGTGAATGCCTAGAAATCAAAAGGGTTCACTTGAAAGAATGCATTAGTAAAATAGTTTGCAGTGTATACATTTTTTCACCATAAGAACTCACTGATCATAAACTTTATCTGATTTAAATGAACAATCCCATGAAACATAAAAATCCCGATGGATCAGTCCCCTTTATATAATTAATCTGATCTATTAATTTGCATTGAAATTACCTATCTATTAACACTTTCTGGATCTCCTTGAGGTTTTCTCAAAGAACATGCATATATACTGTGCCGGAGCCTTCACTTTTCTTTGCTAAAATAATTAAATCTCTCTTTAATTAAAAGTCCTTCGCTCAAAATGGGATATCAATACTGATACTGTAGCAGTCCATGAATAAATGGTCCATTAGGTCTGTGCCAAAGCAATTTAAACATTATTTAACTACATCCAGAGAAAGTGAGTCTTCAATAGAGCTATGCTCCTTCTTTTTCAATTGAAGCTTTTACAAGATGCTTTGCAGGCATACTAGCACAGTTACTGGGACAGTTCACAGCAGTGAAAGTGACATCAAAACACGATAAACTGTATGCTTATGATATAGTGGGAGCAAAGCATTTTTCAAGAAGAAAAGTTTGTTTCTCCATAACTGAAACCTACCCTCTTCATCATCAAATGCTGCAAGACCAGCAGAAAAAAAACATGTTCACCAGAGGAAATTGTATTTCTTGCTGGTATCCTTGTCATACTTAGGAGAGTGAAATCAGCTAGGGTTTCTCCAGCTGGCAAATACATCAAGGACCGGGAGACAACTGTACTCTCTTAAGCAAAATTAAATCATGCTTTTGGTGAAGATTCTGAAGCTAAGCTGTGTAACATTGTCTTGTCCTTTTCTATCATAGCTCCTCTGTGCTGCCCAAAAAACGAAGTACACTCAGAAGTATATACACCTGCTGGATGGAGAAGAAAGGATAGTATTGGCTCTGTACTTTCCTTTACAATTGAAAATGTTCCCAGTAACATTACTGTGGCTGGTCAGAATGAAACACCCTACTTAGTGGTTTTGTAGCCTACTACTTCGACTTTGGTGTCATCACGAGTCCATTTGTCGTGTAGCTCCTATAGTACCCCTGCAGGACCTGCGCGTTTGGATAACTTATACTGCGGGCTTGCTGGCAGACTGACTCCGTGCACCCCCACCGTATATGTTAGCCTGGTTTGCATTAGCTAGCTCGCAGTGCCACTCGTGTCTCCTCTTATCGGGGAGAGATTAGTTTCTGGCAACCTTAGAACATGACAACCCTGATTCCCTCAGAATCGTGGAAACAATGTACTACCTTTCGCTCAGTCACTCGTGCGCACTTATTCGGTTTGTCTCAGAGAGTTACACAGAATAAACAGTCGGGCGTTTCAATAAGTATTTATTGAACAGTTGTTATTCTAGTGTAAAATATGTGCTGCGGTAACCAGCAGACAATAGCAGAGATATATGATCAGCAGTACGATAAAAGCAAAGGGATAGAACAGTTCTACCATATTGCGATAATCATGAGTACATACATGAATATAAAAGCATTATGCAAGTGCGCGTACTCCTACGATGCCTACCTAGATGTACCTGAGTGTACCTAGCATATGTGTGTAGGTTTTAGAAGCTAAGAGCCAAGAATCCTCCTAGGATTTAGTCGAACCCCCATACCTGAATAAAGAGAGTGTGGGACCCCGTCCTGGTCTCGAGTTGGACACCCCGTCCGGGTTGTGTCAGACCACTGTCAGCTTGAGCGACTGCATGCAGGAGCCTCAGCGTCTCGGGTCACTGTGTCAGCATGGAAGTCTCGGTTCCCTCTGGTTTACCGGGACAAGATGTGGTGTATTTATACCCTAAAGAGTCTCGGTCCTCAGTATGGTTTGTATTGGACATGAGGAAGACGCCAGGGGTGAACTTTGTACATACATTATGCTGGTGGTGTATTCTTAGAAAGCCATGCATAATTAATGAGTACAGTGTGGGCCTGTGTTTGGAAGAACCCTGCTGCATTCAAAACCACAGGATAGATAACGTTCAGCCCTCAGAGCTCGTTGTGTGCTAGCTGGGACCAATGTAGGTGAAAGATCATGCCTATATAAGGAATCATACTATAATAGTACATGTACAGTTGTGACCATAATTGGGCATATGCGGCCATGACCATAATTGGGCAAGTATGAATATGACCATTTAGGGTAAATATGAATACGTCCATTTTAGGGCATGTACCAACGGATCTACATTAGGGCATCTATGCAGGATATAACACCCACTCCACTTCCGAACTGGATAATAAATGACCATACTTAAAATCTGGACAATTTAAAAACATTTTTAAAAGCAAGTAAAAACATGGTTCTAAAAAATCGTTAAAACATTTTGGTGCTTCCTCACCCTCCCACCCCCTTGTCCCATGGCATAACCTTTTGCACATAAACCCCAAAGCGTCCACCATTTATTCCCGTTTAATGGTACCTCCTGAGATCCGAGACAAAACCAAAGTGGAACTCTCATGGGAATCCGATCTGGGAGCAATTGGCCTATCTCTTTTGGAACAGAATTTGGACGAAACTTAGGAAATCTTCCAGAGCGGCCAGCACAATACAAACACTGTTCTTTATTTACAACAGAGTGTTTCTTACCCCCACATACCTACATAAAATACACAACACAAATCTCAACATTTGCTGGACATGTTCCCAGGTTGACGCAGATCTCCATCATATGCTTTTCACCTGTCCACATGTTTTTATATTCTGGAAACAGGTCTGGCACCAAATCAACACTATATTTCACACCACAATTCCCCTCTCCCCCACAAACATTTTCCTAGGTAGTTTAACACCGGACTGGAAAACGAGTCAATCCCAGTTACCACTTATTGATTTGTTAATAGCTGTAGCTTTTCAGCAAATATAAAAAAACTGGAAAGATTCCTCTAAATTGTCCTATTTAGCTTGGTGGTATGCTGTATGTCACAATCATCGCCTCGATACAGCACTCGTCCATCCTATCTCTCTTGCTACTAAACGTTCTCACCTTTGGGGCCCACTCACACAATTTCTAGACGATACCGTGAAGAAAACGTCTTTACCTGCTCCCTCACAACAAGAAGTTACCAAGCCTCCTTGACCTCCTATTGTTTATTTATAATTATGTTTAATTTATCATTTTCTATAATATTTTTTAAAATTGTGTATTTTTGACATAAACTGTTATTTACGATTTCTGTGAACCTTTGATTGTATTCATATCATCTTCTATATTATCCTTTTACTATTTTAATGGATACTATATATCATTATTATTCTTTATTACACCTTCATGTATTTATGTATTAACAAATAACTGCATATACGAAGTATTGTTTTTATGATCATATTAATCTTTTCAATAAACCTTTTCTTGAACTTAAAAAATTTTGGTGCTTAAAAAAAATGTTTAAATTCAGCTTTTTCTAGTTGCCACTTAAAAGTCAATATCTCTATAGAAGTTGTATTACCATAAGCAGGAGAAGGCCATACTTTTCTCAAGCGAAAGTGTCAATGTAAGAAAATGTTCCAAATTTAGATCATTTTATTTTTAAACGAGTGAAGAAGCCGAATTCTTTCCCAGGACACGATGAGCCAATTCAAGATTACGCATCCTGGCTGGGAAGCTCAATATTATCGGTGTCAGCTGCTGTAGATGACAAATCCAACGCCTCACAGAGAACGTCAATCGCACATAGATGGAATGTAGTACTGCCAACAGTCGGTGCTGCGGCAGCTCGTGCGGCAGTTGTAACCTGGGTGCCTGTGGAGGAGTCACCTAACCCAGCAGGAGTGAACGGCACATGTGGATTCTCCAGGAATGCATTCATCAGAATCGGAAGCCGTTGAGGACAACGCAGAGCGTGGGGCTTTATGGGGTCCAGCATTGTATCCGTGTCCGGAGGCGCATCTGATGGAAATGTTAGACAAAGATCCAACGTGCATTCTTCTCCGCAGAACAGGCATCGAAGCACAGGTAAGATGCAGTCTATCCAGACTGGTCTAAATGATAGAAACCAGGAGGCACTGAGTTCTCGTAGGCAAGAAATGCCCAGAAGTTGTACCAGGTGTTCACGGTATTTCCGCTCCAGGAGCGTGTTCACCATTCCCTCGGGAAGTGGGCCGTCCATTGCGTAGCAGCAATATTACAATCTGGATTCCTGCGATTAGGAACAGGATGAGCGGGAATCCTCCAAATATGCTTCCCAATACAGAGTGTATAAAATTTGGGATTACTCCGAGGACTGTCTGAAAGGTGCTTAACAGTCCGGACCCTATGGTCTTAAATAAGTGTACAATTCCGCTTGTATCAGACATATTGAAGATACGTCCCACCATTTCTGCTAAATGAATGGGGCAGTTTGTACGTATGAGTGCCTGTATCTCGGTCGAGGTCCTTGCAATTTGAAGTTCATAGGTTTCTCGAGCGGAGGTTAAGGGCACGGGTTGCTGTAAAAGCATGGCTTTCAATCTGCTCAAAGTATCAAACTGTATAAAAGAAACATTCAGCGAAGACCATAACGGTGCCTCCCTGACTGTATTCAGTGGCGGAAACAATACTTGCATACAGCAAGTAACCCTGGAGTTAACAGTTACTAGATATGCGACGCCCGGAAGCATCCCACAACAACCTTGATCATTTAGCATTAAGTAACTCCCATTCGAGAGCAGCTGGAAAACCGGCGTGATCATGGCCGCTGGGGTCCCTGACATGTGACAAGATAAGTTCGCCACTGAACCACTGCAGGCTCCGTGTAGAGAAATATCCTGACACATGAGAGAACCGCTCAAAGCGTTCTTGCAGTTAGTACCACTCAGATACACTTCTCGATCCCCATTCCGGCATCGGTATCTATATGGTAACTCCCAAGTTTCCTTGATGTATCCCTTACCCATTTTTACATATTTGCCTGCCTGCCTTTGCTCAAGGCAATATTGAAACTGAAACGTAGTGACCGGCAGAGTTATTTGGCCATGAATGAGCCATTCTGTTGATGGTGATTCAGCTACAGTGAATGGTAACCTTTCCAGTTTCTCAATACGCAGCATTGTATATTTGGCTCCCCTTTGTGCCATTTCTGTCTGTTTATCAGTTAGATTGTATTCTGAAAACAGAGACGTGGTGTTTATAAAACGCCATGGCACATAGCCTGCATGCAAAGATTGCAGCGTCCAGCTTAACATCATAATAGAACGTAGCTGAGATTGCCCTTGTTGTAACAAGGCCAGATCTTGTTCTAATATGTCGATTGCCGAGGACACAATGTCGCCTAAGGAGTAAATCCTGGAGGTCAAAGTAGTTAACCCATTATCCACCACTGCTAATGCTTTTTCTAAGTTAATACAGTCAATTTCTTGTATTCTTTCTGCGGCCTCTTGTTGGGATATTTTCCAGTTTTCATTATAGTAGGCATAAAGACCTGCATATATGAAACGTTTCTGATGCTGTTTCTTGGGTCCCAGTAGAAAATCTCTAAGATCCATGTCAGGTGTGAGTAAGGTCAAGTAGTGCTTTACTTCTGTCAGTGTTGATGTCTCTAGCCAATCAAGGCACAACTTCCCAACACTATACGATGTCACTACCCCTGGGTGATGTCTTTGTACATAGCGTGGATCTGGCCTATGGATACTAAACCCTCTGGTTGTATTCATAAATCTCTGTTGACATTTGTTTGTGTCAATGGGCCAAACCAGCCATTCTGTCCAATCAGGATCTGATCTGTTGTACTGGAGAATGGCATCTAATCCTACCCCTTGTGTAGTTGAGTTCTGCCCCCCACACATCTGTGATGGTGTTGGAAACCCCGGTGTGTTCATTTCCTTGCCTTTGGCTAATCCAAGACAGGATGTCTGTTGCACAGTTTCGTTCAGAAATAAAATCTGCTGCGGAATGATGCATGCTCTAAAAAGTGCTTCTATTCCCTGGACTTGCCAGTCCCTAGAACCCCAGATTGATTTGGATTCTTTTGTCTTTCCATAGATAGAAACCCTGTTTAGACAAATGGTTCAGAAAGGATGCAGAGTAAATATGTTTGGTGTTTGTTAACATAATTTTCTGAGCTGAATTTTTCTCCATTTTATAATAAAATGACGTCGGGTCGGATGTGTTAAACCCTGAGAAGTATGTGAATTTCTGTGCAAACGCTTGTGAACTACCTATTGGAGGTGTTGGGCAGTGTTCCCACTGGTGGTATTCAAATACATTTCTAGGTGTTATAGACTTGTGTAAGAAATGATCACCAAAATGTTGGTAACAGTACAATGTATCATAGTCTGAAGTACCTTCTAACATTTCATTGTTCGGAAATGCTGCAGTTTTTTCTAAATCAGACATCATAGCATTTACAGTTTTCAGTGTCCCAATCATCAGAAAATGTACTGGAGGTAATGAAATCACTTAAAGAAATTTTAAATACATGTTTTAGTTTTAAAAGTTCAGTCGGACCTAATATATCATAATCAATCTTGTCCCATACTATACCGTCCGGTATAGGAACTGCTGTAATGTTCACTGAAGACAAGTCTCTTGGTTCATGATGTGAAGACTGGTGTGGTTTCAAAATCAAATTGACTCTTTGGGCTGCAGAGCTTGGCTGGAGGTATCGTCCATTAATAAGCATACTAAAAGTTAATTTTAAACCTAGCCAGAAAATGAAAAATAAAATCCCAGTGATATACCATAGTTCTATCCAAGGTGACACCAGGTAAGTCTTCTAAAAAAGTTCAAAAAGTCATTGAGTTTCTGTTGGAGTGATTTTTTGGCTGGCGTCGTTTCCGGCTCGTTTGGATCTAGTGAAAACGTATCAAAGTTCATGAAATAACCAGAAGCAGTTCGATCAATTGTTGGAATTGCATCGGGATTTGTTGAAATCGCTGTGTTCTCTTGTCGAGGCATATTGACATAGATGTCTGTATTAGGTCTGATTGCAACTTGGTTGTTAAGTTGGTTTTCATTTTGAAGATGAATTTCTTGTTGGAGTGGAACAAGTTCCATAGCATTGTTGCTTAATCCATCATTCAGTACAGGTGGCTCTTCAAACGTGATGAGTCTTTCTGTTTGAACTTCTTGGATTGTAGCGAGAGGAGGGCGTCTGCTACTGTGGAGTCCACGAGGCCTACTGTTTAGTATTGGCCACATAGTGTGGTTTGATTAAGTCAATTGAGACGAATCTGTTCTCCTTTTTCCCGGCAAGAGGCGGCAGAAGTACAGTTCTTGTGCCGTGGATTGCAAGGACCGGTACAGGCTTTCTGTAAGATGGCCCAAATTCTTTTTTGTCAGCAATCTTCTCTCTGACTAGATCCCCGAGTTTTGGGATCCAGATTGGTCTTGCCGTTACTGCCTTGACTTCCTCAGTGGCGGCCTGTTTCTGGAGCATGTTACTTTGTTGTGTCCTGGATTCATTTAGATCCTGTAAAACAGCCAAACGATCATGGATATCAAATGGTTTTACATCCGCCACTGTGCCTTCACAATCAAGATCAGGTACCCACATTCTTGTCCCAAATAGGACCTCAAAAGGAGTGACACCTCCTAGAGAGCTTCTTGGCTGATTATTGAGCGCGCGCTGTACCCCATAAAGGTGATCGACCCATCTACCGCCCTTGCATAATACCCTAGCTGTTAAAGATTGCTTTAAGTCTCGGTTTTTCCTCTCCACAACAGAATTTCCCTCGGGATGGTACGGAGAGGAGTACCGCAATGCTATGCCCATTCCTTCCATGGCCTCTTTGTAAGCCCGAGAGCTAAACGCCGGACCACGGTCAGAATGTAACGTGCCAACTGCGTATGTGCCGATAAAGACTCGCAAATCTTTTATTACAGTTTGAGCGTCAGCCGAGCGCTGAGGCCAAACCTTGAGGAAACTTGAGGTGGACGCGCACGAACGGACAACCTAATGCTGTCTAACAATGGTATCTGTACTGGACGTGTTGCGGTAGACCCATTCATCCGCTTGCAGATGTCGCAGTTCCAGACGTAGTCTCTAATCAATCTTCTCATCACGGGCCACCAGTAGCGTTCTTTTAACAAAGCAACAGTCTCCTTAAGTCTGTTATGTACAGAACCTGTTCCTTCGTGTGCTGCCATAATTAAGCCTAGCCTACGATCCATATTTGGTATTACTCTATCCCCCACTCCAGGAATCTGAGCATATGGAATGTTTTGTGCATCTAACTTGTAGGAGTACTTGAGTGGAAATTTTTTAGGTACTGCTGTGCTGCCTTTGCGTGAAGCATTGACAGCTACCATTATCTCGCCGTCTACCCTCGTCTTTGAACGAGTAACTGCAGCTACGGCGGCTGTGCGAACAGCCCCCTTTGCGGCTTCATCAGCCAATGAATTCCCTTCAACGTGAACGCCATCATGCTGATGACTCAGTGTATGTATCAAGTGAGCCCTTGGTAGTTCGTTTCTCAACTCCACCCCATAGCATTTTATGCTTTATTGTGCCACCTTTTGCATCTTTGAACCCGTTTTGTTCCCAATGACGTAGATATTCATTGTATGACTGTACACAGTAAAAAGAATCACACACAATCAGTGTGGGGAATTCGTGATCCATATTTATAAGTGCCAGTATAAGTGCTTTGAGTTCTGCCAACTGAGCCGTGCAGTCTCCTAAAGATTGCGTTTATGTACAGATTGGATGGATCTTGCCATCACGCATGCGACATTTAACAATCGCACACGCTGCGTTGTAAGCTTGCTTGCTTCCTGTGGCTGGTTGAGCAGAACCGTCAGTGTAAATAATGTATTCATACTGATCTAGAGGCAAAATTTCATTTGGTAGAGGGTATTCTTGTTCGTATTGCAGGAATGCCTATGTTTTTAAACTTGGATCAAATCTGTATTCAACATCCGTTGCAGTAAGAGAATTAGCCCATTTTATCCATCTTGGATGTAAGGCTTTAGCATTTGGAATGCTAGCTTTTGTAACAGCTTCTAAAGCTGGTACTGGGGTCACGACAATTATGCGTTTCCCTGAGCCAGAGCTCTTTCTCTTGCTACAGCGGTCTGCACTGCTGTCAGGATTTTTCTGTTGAAGTGAAACGCATTTCTGCGTTTGTATACAGGTGTGATTTGTATGCGATTGGTACTGTTTCACCTTCATTAAAAGTTAAATAAGTGTACCCGCATTGACCCGCTATGACTCGGATCACTAAGTTCTGTGCGTTTACGCATGTCTGTAAATGTTTAGAAGCTATCATGTCTTCCTGTAGGGAACGCAGGATATTTGTGTGTTCCTGTGTCCATTGTTTGACTGAAAAGTCAGGTTTTATTAAGTCGTAGAAAGGTTTTACCCTTTCTGCGTAATCCAAAATGTATGTTCGACCAAAATTTAGGAATCCCAGAATTGATTGTAAATTCTTTAATAATTTTGGAGGTTGGAGCAGCGCACACTTTTCTAAAAAGTTAGCTGCCAGGCTTTTTCCCTCACTTGACAGCTCGTATCCTAAAAATTGGACATTGAGGTGGTCAATTTTCGATTTTTTTGAAATTAAATTTATAGCCCTCAGAGGCGAATCCCATAATAATGGTGCTCACCCTGGTCAAGTGCCTCTTTAAGTCATCGTCCGTCAGATAAATATCATCCACATAGGACAATGCCTCTTCATCCAAATTTTGGAGTAACTCTGTTACCCTTGCTGAGAACACCCCCGGGCTATTCTTGTACCCTTGGGGGAGTCGGCGAAATTGCCGTTGCGATCCTAACGCACTGAATGCGGTTAGATACCTGCTTTCAGGCGCTATATTTTGGCAGAATAATCCATTTGAGATATCAAGTGTCGTTTTGTATTTTTTCCGCACAATGTTATTCATTAATGCGGCACTGTGTGCATTTTGAACTACAAATGTCTTTGTGCAAGTGTTTAAATGTCTGTAATCTAAATATGTGTTGTCAGGTTTGGCTACGGGGAACAAAGGATTGTTCATAGGTGAATCTCCCTGACTTGTTTTTTATCTTCCTGCTTTATTGGGTATTGCCTTTGGGCCTTTGGGGAAACTTTTAACGGGATCACGTGGTGGGTTGAATCCTCATCCCAACCAGCATGATTTTTGTACAATGCCGGAGCTAGGGCAACCGCCCACTCCTGCGCATATGCATGTTTTAGGTGAATGGGAACGAGGTCGGAAAAGGCTGGAAAAATTATTGTTTCTCCCCTAGGGCACTCCATGACGAATGCAGGCGGCCAGTCTTGTTCTGCTAATAGAATGTCATAACCAGATGACAGATTTTTCCAAAAGAGACACTTAACTATTCTGGGCTTGTCCCCCTCCATCCGGAGTGTTAGCTCATTTAACTTATGTGGGACACTTACCCGAGTATCAGGTGTTTCCACCGTGATATACTCACTCAACTCCGCTGTCACCAGAAATTCCTTCAGCTTCTGGCGAGCTATCGTTACTTCTGCCGCGCTGTCTAGCATCGTCAGAGCCCATTCCCCGTTCAGAAGCTGTGTCCTCAGAATTCTGGGCATGTCTGATCTTGAGACCTGCTACCTTCTTCTTTTTGAACTGAGGTTTTGATTTTTATTTATCCTCTTTTTTAGGTGCGTAGTCCGCAGCGTGTTGCGTGTCTCTGGACTTTGTGTGCTCCTTTGATCGTCCATCCCTCTCGGAGTTTCGTGATGAACCCTGAAAGGAACGAGTATCAGTATCCTGATACCTGTCAGGTTTTTTAATGTTATCCCTTTTCCTGAGGTTATACCTCTTTTCAGAGGGCTCCTGTTGAGGAGACCTACCTCTGGACTGAGATCCGGTGTCTTTAGACTTTTGTTGTTTTTTATTTTCCCACTTCTTTTTAGAAGAAGTAGGTGTCTGCTTTGTAGTGTCCTTTTCAGGACTGCCCACCAGATGTGGTTTTAATGCTTTCCCACCTAGACTGTCTCTGCCTAGTTCTGCATATGCAGTTTCGATTATTTTGGGTAGTTCGTGTTGTTGATCTACTGGACTGAACTCCCTTAGGCGTTGGCGGATCGCCACTGAAGCTGCTTCCCCCTTAATATTAGCTAGTATTATGGCTGATACCTCGTCAAAGTTATTTAGTAACTTCATCCCTAAGTTAAGGGCAGGCTCTGCTCCGTACTCATTTTGTATCTGTTTCAATACGTCAGGTACTACTGCTAAGGACGGGATACCATGTGTTCTGGTATATATGGCAGCAAAGACTGAACCCCAAGAGGTGCAGTCCTCTACTTGTGGTGTGAGACCCATGGGCAAGCAGATTGTTAGGATTCTGTGTTTATCACTGGTTGTAGTATTCGGGAATACCGCTTCAAGCTGAGTTATTTTCTGAGCTATCCAGAATGGGATTTGTTCGCGTCTTGCTGGCATTCTGCCCATTATCGCGTGTAATGTTTGTGGAGTTATTTTATTAACTGTGCCTTGGACTGGAGTGTCTTGTGCTGCAACTGGTGCAGGCTGAACTGTTAAGGTCCTCATCACAAATTGTGTGAGGTTTCTGTAGATTTTAATTAAATCTCTGTGTTGTACCAGTAAGTCTGGCTGTGTCATTGTGTTAATGTCAGGATGCAGTGTGTATGACGCCAATATGGGCCATGTGGCTCCTGCTCCTCCGAGCGGGCCTAATCTTGCTCTTCCATGTACGTGGGGTAGGGCGCCTTTAAACCAGTAATTATGCTCCTGGTAAGTAAGCGGAACCTCTACTCCTCAAAAGGAGTATAGTCCGCTGGTGTTTCACCTTCTAGGTAGTAGTGAAATACATCTGTAATTGGATTCGCTGCTGGGAATGTAACCCATGAATAGAACACCTCTGTTTTATTAGATTTGTGTGCCTCAATCACGAAAATTACTGTACCACCCCTGGCTCTTAAGCCATGATCTAGAAGTTTTATGGTGACTGCCCTTCTGAAATTTGGTGCAATTTGTATTGCATCTTCAGGGTCTTCTTCTAAACCAAAGAGGTTTGTTGTAACTCTCCCTGTTACGCTTGTTTCGTCCACCATTTGTAATTGGAAGAAGGGACATTAAAGAGTTTTTAAGATAAGGTGTAAATGCACAATTGTAGGAATTATATGTCCTTCAAGCTTGAGTAACCAACAGCCAATAAATAGTATTCTCGTACTACTCAGCTGCGGCGGATTTAGTGCCCACCCACTCCAGACGTCTCTGGGGTTTTGTGAGTAGGTCCTCTGAGAATAGCACGACTGAACTACTCAGATTCTACTGTCAAATAAGTACCAAACTAACGTTGGCAGCGCCATGTCGTGTAGCTCCTATAGTACCCCTGCAGGACCTGCGCGTTTGGATAACATATACTGCGGGCTTGGTGGCAGACTGACTCCGGGCACCCCACCGTATATGTTAGCCTGGTTTACATTAGCTAGCACGCAGTGCCACTAGTGTCTCCTCTTATCGGGGAGAGATTAGTTTCTGGCAACCTTCGAACATGACAACCCTGATTCCCTCAGAATCGTGGATCAATGTACTACCTTTCGCTCAGTCACTCGTGCTCACTTATTCGGTTTGTCTCAGAGAGTTACACAGAATAAACAGTCGGGCGTTTCAATAAGTATTTATTGAACAGTTGTTATTCTAGTGTAAAATATATGTGCTGCGGTAACCAGCAGACAATAGCAGAGATATATGATCAGCAATATGATAAAAGCAAAGGGTTAGAACAGTTCTACCATATTGCGATAATCATGAGTACATACATGAATATAAAAGCATTATGCAAGTGCGCGTACTCCTACGATGCCTACCTAGATGTACCTGAGTGTACCTAGCATATGTGTGTAGGTCTTAGAAGCTAAGAGCCAAGAATCCTCCTAGGATTTAGTCGAACCCCCATACCTGAATAGAGAGAGTGTGGGACCCCGTCCTGGTCTCGAGTTGGACACCCCGTCCGGGTTGTGTCAGACCACTGTCAGCTTGAGCGACTGCATGCAGGAGCCTCAGCGTCTCTGGTCAGTGTGTCAGCATGGAAGTCTCGGTTCCCTCTGGTTTACCGGGGCAAGATGTGGTGTATTTATACCCTAAAGAGTCTCGGTCCTCAGTATGGTTTGTATTGGACATGAGGAAGACATCAGGGGTGAACTTTGTACATACATTATGCTGGTGGTGTATTCTTAGAAAGCCATGCATAATTAATGAGTACAGTGTGGGCCTGTGTTTGGAAGAACCCTGCTGCATTTAAAACCACAGGATAGATAACGTTCAGCCCTCAGAGCTCGTTGTGTACTAGCTGGGACCAATGTAGGTGAAAGATCATGCCTATATAAGGAATCATACTATAATAGTACATGTACAGTTGTGACCATAATTGGGCATATGCGGCCATGACCATAATTGGGCAAGTACGAATATGACCATATTAGGGTAAATATGAATACGTCCATTTTAGGGCATGTACGAACAGATCTACATTAGGGCATCTATGCGGGATATAACACATTATCCTTAGGGAATTCATACTCCTTATGGACAGAAGTTTCTGATATGACTACTGTAATCTTTTTGACCACCAGACCCTCAAATGGTCATCATGTGGCCATCAATGATTATGTCAAGTATAGATAGTTCTTCAGCGAGCAAGCCCTCTAAGGTTCCAGTTGTTACATTGTAGTATTCTTCATTCCTGAACTGGTTTTTTTCAGCTGCAGTTCAATAGACCATTTTTAGAGATGATTCATTGAAAGATGAATAGTAGTACTTGGGATCAGAAGAGATAGAGGCCACCTGTTGTGATATGAAAACTCAAAGAATCTTTGTAGGGCATTGTGCATGCCAGTGTTCAAGCCATAAGTAGGCCAACCTCCAATTCTAACACATCGACTAAAATTCCTTTGAAATAGGAGCAAAAAAGGCATGCTTTTCCTCAGAATTCATAGAGACACCAGAGAAGACAATGTTTATGATACCAGTTACGGAGCACATTTGATAGATCTTAATCTGTGTTCTGAAAACATAATATGGCAATACTAGAGTGCAATCTGACAGGAAAGTAATAGTTGCAGGAAGATTCATATCCCTTCCTGATTGGGGAAACCAGAACCAGATTCTGCGTTATTGGATAGAAAGATATCCCCACAATTTTCCTTGTCCTCCTTCATGTCTCCTGTAAAGAAGACAGAAAATGGATGCCTTTGAAAAAACTTTAAGACATTGGATTCCTTTTGAATGGAAAAGCACATATTTGTCTATTTTTTCCAGGAATATAGAAAAGATGTGAAAGAAGATGAAAACCTTCTTACTTTTTAGTGTCAGAAGTCACAGACATTCAAAGGTGGAACAACTAACAATGAATCAGGATAAGGCAAGTATGATTTAAGGCTTCAGAATTCACACTTGCGATTGCAGTGATAATACTTGCAGACGATATTTTTTTAATAAAGAAATAAAAGATATAGGAGGATTTGCAAGCTGGTAAACTAGAGGCAGAAACTGTTTTCTCATTAATTCAAAAGGAAATATTGCACTGCTTTGGACCTACCTCACTATTTTATTGATTCCTTTAAAAAAGCCTCATCCCACCATACTATCTGACCTCCTTTTATGGTGACTGCAAAAACAAATTAGTGCAAGGTTCCCCTTTTGTGAAAAAAACTTTCCAATAATATGTGTTTTTTCAAAATGCACACACCATGGTGTCCTCAAAGAGACATCCTCCAATTTCACTAAAATATGAATTCCAACACCCAGTGTAAAACGTTCCCTTAGATGAACAAAAAAAGAGGTGTATTCCTACTAGCTTTCAGCTAAAAAAAGTAGGAAGCTTAAGGGCAGTGTGAGATTTTGGATGGTAAGCATGAGCATTACCAAACAGTCATTCTGCATGGTAACAATATAGAATGTGAATGCATCCCCTAAGCAAGGGAGTGTATTCTTTTTGATGGCACTCAAAGGCACATACATCTCCATGATTCTTCTTCTAAGACATTGAAAAAAACTTTGCTTCAGAATTGGAACGAACCACTGTCTGTCCAGGTGCTTCCATTTAGCCTCAGCTTTGGCAGAAGCCCTCTAAACAGTAATAATAAGGCCCAGAAGAAGGGAGGGTGTGTTGCAAGTACTGGGACAAGGAAGAGAAAATCGGACTAATGAAGATTACTGGTAAGTAATCCAGGCATCACCTCCTCATTCTTGTCCTTATCCCTTCCTTACATCATGAGGATATGCCCAAGAAAGGTCCTTCTTATCAACAACATAAAAGGAAAAGGGAAAATACCACCTGCTAAAGTGCATACAAAACCTTAAATGAAAACACACTAGTAACTCATACAAAAGGAAACTACGTCATCATGAAATAAATATTTATAATGAATTATGGCAAGCTGCTTTGCAGTGGACACTAGATCCGAAACGTAGCTCATTACTCTGAGCTATATTAAGCCTGTAATGGGAAATCAATGTTGATCATGTTGTCTATAATTGAACTCCCAGCTCATTCAGCCCACAAAGCAGCCATGCCCCTATGCCCTATTGGAATAAGCTAGCACACTGTCTAGAAAATCTTTGCCAGCCTGCTTATAGGCTAAAGAAAACACAGATTAGGTCCATTATCTCTTACCACATCAAGATATAATACTGAGGAATCTGCAGCGGAATGATCTGACAAGACAGGGAGAATGATTTCCTGGTTCTTGTGAAAGGAAATATTTATTTTAGGGAGCTACAGACAAGACTGTCCTATCTTCCAAAAATTTCAGATATGAGTAACAGTTTTGATGGGATTCCAACTCCCCCATCCTTCTAGCAGAGGTGATGGAAATAAAAAAACACAAACTTTAGAGTAAAAAATGTATCTGAAGTGTCCTCCAGAGGTTCAAAGGGCACGATTAAGAATGTACTCCTGTGAGCTGGGCAAACATTCTGCTCAATTTCTCTGCTTGAATGTTCAGACACCCCTGAATGCTTACTGCTGTTAGAGAAAGATTTCTGTGTACCCAAGATATTATCTCTAGAGCTGTCTGATTCAGACACTGACACTTTGCCACAAGTTGACAGTTGATGTAAGCCTTCACTATCAAAATTTCTGTCTGGACTAATAATGCTGGACATGGGGAGAGAAGACATTCAGGGCTTTCCGCACAACCATTAACCCTCCCCAATTTGAAAATGGGTTTGATTCTTGGATTCAGAAAAGACCCCATGCAGATAGATCTCTCAGAACTCTCCTATGCTGACTGTTGATATTTGTAGTTAAAACGTTTGGATTCAGGAGAGTGAAAGTGGTTCCCTGACACAAGGCTGTAGTCTCTAGCCACCAAGCCATTTGTCTCCGGACAGGAGTCACTGGGACAAAGACTTTGTTGTCCACTGAGCGTGATGACCAATGTCAAAGGATGAGGAGAACTACTTGTCCCAGGTGAAAGCGTGCCCAAGGATGATGACTACTCTTGTGCCATACCTCCCTGGATCCAGAGCCATTCCTTCAACGGAGCTCTCTGCTTTTTAGCATCTGTTCCAAATAGCTGTGTAATTTGTCTCCTTACAGCTGGAAGGAACACTTAACCCACTAAAGTTGGCAACTACATAACCCAGATTCTGAAACAGCTCTAGAAGGAATTTCTTCTGGCTGTTCAAAAATCCAAATCACGGCAGACCTCCTCTGTATTGCTCACTGATTGAGGGAGCGACCATGCCTAGAATAAAAGATCGTCAAGTTAAGAGTAAATCCTTATGCCTTTGTTGTGAACAAGTGCAGTTACAGGCGCCAAAACATTTGTGAACACTCTTCCAACAGTTTTCAACCTGAAAGGAAGAACACAAAACTGCCAATTGTCTTCTCCCACACAGAATCTGAGGTATTTTTGGAATAGCAGTGCAATTGGGATTTGCTGATAAGTTTCTTGCAAGTCTATTTTTGTCACAAAATCTCCCAAAATTAGGGGGCTCTAGAGAGCCCAAAACAAGATGCCAGTTTTTTAAAAGCTCTGGTGGCCTGAGCAATAATCCATAAGAACTATCCTGTTTAACTACTCATCTATCTTCAGAGGCATTAAAATCTTATGCGGCGAACCGTGAGGCAACTACTGGGACAAAAAAAATGGGTCTTTGAGGTGAAGATGCGGCCGCTAACCAGAGGAAAGAGGGATCTACATAGGGTGAGTTTGGCGGATTGGAGCAGTGCCGGTAAATGCATAGACTGCCGGGAACGCATGGTTGCAACAACAATTGTAACCTGCAAGTCGCCAAAACTGAGCCGGAAAGCAAGAACGGGTGCTCACATTGGATACGCGGCCAGACCTGCTTACCTTTGAGCACTTGTAGTGAGGAGAATTGCCAACAGTGGAGGCCGTGAGGTTCATGCGGAGTAACAGCAGCGAAGGTACAGCAGGCCCCTGAAACAAAAAGTATATCATCAGAGGCATTGGTCCGGTAGACAGGCATCCTCTCCCCGCCGATCGCGTACTGCAATAAGACAATCATGTCAATAATTTGCTACTGAGGGAACACACGTTGAGGCCTGGCTGTCGAGGATAGCCCCATTGTGTGTCAGGCTGGACCTTGAGGACATTGCTGGAGAGTCATGGATCATTTGATGAGAGCCGTGGGGTCTGTATTGAAATCTGAACGTGGAGGCATGATATGCACCCTATTACAAAGACAAAGCAGTCCTGAACTTCTAACAGTTGATCTCCTATGAACACTGAATTGAGAGGACACATTGTGGCTGGCCAACGGTGATAGAGCCAATGTGTTTGAAGCTGGAGCTGGGAGAGATTACTGGAGACTTGTGGGACATATCCTGAAGCCTGTTGAGGTGTTTGCTGCAGTCTGCACACCTTAGCACTAATACAAAGCACTCCAGAAGTACTACAAGATGATCTCCTTTTAACACTGCATCGGTCACCAATATACCTACACTTATAAATCCAGTATCAGTCTATATACACACAATGGCCATTGATCTACGGATACGATGATATACTGATAGTGGGCTTTATGTGCAGTAACTCCTAGTGTGAGGAGTGTGTGGTGTATCATATTGCGAGGCAACACTCCTTCCAGTTCTATCAGAATACTTGCTGGAGCCACCGGATCATTACACGATGGGCAAAACAAACACTAAACTATCTTGTCTCACTTTTGTTCCTCGTAATAGCAACAAACACAACAAGACGGCGAACTACAGCTGTCAGAGACCTCAGAATCAAAGCAAACACAAGGAGATGATTGACGGAGCACTGAAACTTTTCAGACACTCACCCCCAGTCACAGATCTGGGTTGAGTCCATCATCGTTCTTTAGATCACTTCGCCACCCCAGTTCAGACCCAGCCATATGCAAATGAGTCTTGACCCTGTGCCTCATGGGAACAGTCCAGACCGAACTGCCAAGCCAGGTCTTCCCTGGACCGGAAACAAGCATCCTGGGACCGGTTTCGGGGTAACACGTCTCATCAGCCAGGCTAGCTTGAATCCAGTGGCAAAGTGAGCAAGGGACCCATGTCTGGGCATAACCTGCCAACTTAGGGCGAACAAAACAAGCACAAGGAGATGATGGACGGACGCTGAAACTTTTCAGACACTCACCCCCAGTCACAGATCTGGGTTGAGTCCATCATCGTTCTTTAGATCACTTCGCCACCCCAGTTCAGACCCAGCCAAATGCAAATCAGCCTTGACCCTGTGCCTCATGGGAACAGTCCAGACCGAACTTCCAAGCCAGGTCTTCCCCGGACTGGAAACAAGCATCCTGGGACCTGTTTCGGAGTAACACCCCTCATCAGCCAGGCTAGCATGAATCCAGTGGCAAAGTGAGCAAGAGACTCACATCCGGGCATACCCTGCCAACTTAGGGCGAACAAAGCAAACACAAGGAGATGATGGACGGCGCCCTCAGAATCCACAGGAAATGATCCATTAACGGCCTCTGACGCCACAGCACTTTTACTGGTAATGAAAGCCAATTTGACAATATATTAAAGAACTGACTTGCTAACTTGCCGAGTGGATGTCATGAAAGAGAGGTTAGACAAGCAACATGCGTGCATTGATATGGCAGAAAGGAGGATCTCGGACATAGAGGATGACTCTGTGCCAAAGTCTAAACTCCTGAAAGACATGGCGAGCAAAATGGGGAGAATCAAACTGAAAAATTAGGATTTTGAAGCACGTTTGCACAGGAGTAAACTCAGAATCATTGGCATTGCCGAATCACCAGCCATGAGAATCACATTTTACTACATCGCAATAGTACTTTGTGGTGTCTTAGGGAAGACCAAATTTCCAAAATGTTAGTGGTTGAGAGAGGGCACTTATCACTGCCCCCCGGGCTGGTGCCTGATTCCCCCCATGCCCCATCATAGCCAAACTTATTAATTACGTAGATAGGGATCAAATTCTGAAAGTTCCCAGAGAAAAGCGGGAAATCCAATATGCATTTAGGGGCATATTTACAATAAAGTGGCGAAGCGTGTTGTTAAGTCAAGAAGGCTAACAACACGCTTCGTCTCTTTAGAAACACAGGGCTGCACCATATGTACTAGAATATGGTGCAGCCCTGCGTTTCCCCCTGCGCTGGCGCTAACTTTAGCTGCCTAGCACCAACGCATGCACCATTGCACCATAGTGCAAGGATGCCTGTGTTGAGGGGAAGATTGTTTATGTGCAGGAAGGGGGACCTTCCTGTATGTTTAAATGCTGTTTTGTAACTTCTAAGTGTGCTGCATAATGCAGCACACATAGAAGTTGCAAAACGATTTTTTTTTTTAAATGATTGTTTATGTGCAGGAAGGGGGACCTTCCTGTACATAAACAATCATAGGTAATTTGCTGTTTCTAAGTGTGGTGCCCAAGGCAGCACACATGGAAACAGCAAAAACGAGGAGAAATAAGGCATTTAATCTCGTTTCGCCTGTTTAAGACCAGGTTTTCCCTGGTCTTAATTTTGGTGCTGCCTCCTAGTTACGCTGCCCTTGTAAATAGGGGGCAGCGTCAAAATCAATGGGTGTTGCGGTGGATAGCCCACCGCAACACCCATTGCCCTCCCATTTCACGCTAAACACAGAGTGAAAGGGTGCCTTATTTACAAGGCAACGTTAAGTGGCTTAACGCTGCCTTGACCTTACCAGGTAGGTCGCTCCCCCGCCACACAGCTCCGCCTGTGGTGTCCTGCCCGCTGCTGCCAAGCTCGCCCTCTGCTTGTGGCCTCGGTGCCCGTTTTTCGTCTGTTTTCTCTCGCTGCCCTCACTGTATTGTGTCCATTTTTTCCTTCTGTACCCTCGCTGCCCCCATTGCTGTGTGCCCGTTCTCTCTCTGTTCCCCTCGCTGCCCCCACTGTATTGTGTCCATTTTTTCCTTCTGTACCCTCGCTGCCCCCATTGCTGTGTGCCCGTTCTCTCTCTGTTCCCCTCGCTGCCCCCCACTGTATTGTGTGCATTTTTTCCTTCTGTACCCTCGCTGCCCCCATTGCTGTGTGCCCGTTTTCTCTTCTGTCTCCCTCGCTGCCCCCATTTCCCTGTGTCCTTCTTGCCTTCTGTACCCTTCGCTGCCTCTCTCCAATCCCGCCGCTGCGTCCCCTGCGGCCCGACCCCCCTGACTGCCCATTCGCTGCCCCTGCCTCCCAGCTGCTCCTCCCTCCCACCTCCCCATATATGGCGGCCGCTGCGCGGCAGCGCCGCTGGCGCGCCGAAGGTGCGCCTAAGGCAAGCCCGTCTGCGCCCGTCCGTGCCTGGACCGCGCCCAGCGCCAGAACCCCTGGGCTGTGCGCCCCGGCACCAGCCTCGAGGACCGACGCCGATACGATGCCACCACACTCCACGCTCTCAACCCCGGACGGACGCACAACTACTTCAAGGCCGCCCCGAAACGCACCCATGGTCCCTTCACCTGCCGGAACTGCAGCTACACCAGCCTCAGAGCCACGAGGCACCCGCCAAGAAGGACCACAACCACCTCCGATGCATCCTACTGAACACCCGCTCCGCACGCAAACACGCCGTCGAGCTCTGGGACCTGCTCGACACATCATCACCAGACGTCGCCTTCCTGACAGAGACCTGGATGAACGACTCCTCCGCCCCGACATCGCCATAGCCATCCCAGACGGCTATAAGATCACCCGCAGAGACCGCGTCAACGCAGTAGGAGGAGGAATCGCCATCGTCCACAAGAACACCATCAGGGTCTCGACCAGCACCGACAACACTCTCAGCACCGCCGAACACATGCACTTCCAGATCCACACGGACCCCAACACCACCCTCAGAGGCACCCTCGTCTACAGACCCCCTGGGCCCCGACCCCAGTTCAGCGACTCCATCGCCGACTTCATCAGCACGCACGCCCTGACCTCTACCGACTACATCCTCCTCGGAGACCTGAATTTTCACCTGGAGAACAAGAACGACAGCAATTCCACCACCCTGATCGACAACCTCGCCAACCTCGGTCTGAGCCAGCTCGTCACAACACCGACCCATTCCGCCGGCCACACGCTCGACCCCATCTTCTCCTCCAGCTCCCACGTCTCCTTCAGCCACACCACAGAACTCCTCTGGACCGACCACCGCTGCATCCATTTCACCTTCCAGAAACCCACCACACACCACCGCACACAACAGATCCCACGCCGCTGCTGGAGCAAAGTCACCGAAGACCAACTACGGGCAACCCTCGCTCTCAGCCCTCCCTCCGACCCATCCAACACCGACGACGCTGCCTGCAACCTCAGAAGATGGATGGACGACTGTGCCAACACCCTCGCCCCGCTGAAAAAACCCACCTACGCTGACACCACCAAAAGAGCCAGCTGGTTCACCTCGGAACTCCTAGCTTCCAAGCGTACCTGCCGGAAACTAGAGAAGAAATGGCACAGTGATAAGACACCGGACAGCCACGCAGCCCACAAAGACGCCATCCGTAACCACCACCACCTCATCAAGTCCGCCAAGAGAATCTCCTTCAAAGACCGCCTCGACAACAACGCACACAACAGCAAGGAGCTTTTCAACATCGTGAAGGAACTCTCCAACCCCAGCTCCAAAACCAACGACATCCCACCGTCGCAACCCCTGTGCGATTCCCTCGCCACCTTCTTCCACCGCAAGATCGCCGACATCCACGACAGCTTCAACACCCAGACAGCCCCAACTAAGATCGATGCACCAGACCCGCCGCACACCATCGACCACGATCCCCTGCCAGCCTGGGCCAGCGTGAACATCGAGGACACCATCAGGACCATGAGCACAATACACTCCGGCTCCCCGTCAGACCCTTTCCCGCACCACATCTTCAACAAAGCCAGCAGCTCCATCGCACCCCACCTGTGCAACATCATCAATCTCTCCTTCGAGACCGCGACCTTCCCAGAGAGCTGGAAACACGCAGAGATCAACGCCCTACTCAAAAAACCCAAGGCGGACCGAGAGACCTCAAGAACTTCCGGCCCATCTCCCTGCTTCCGTTCCCAGCCAAGGTCATCGAGAAGATCGTCAACAAGCAGCTAACCCGATACCTCGAAGAAAACAGCATCCTGGACCCATCCCAATCGGGGTTCCGCAGCAACCACAGCACTGAGACTGCCCTCATCGCCGCCACCGACGACATCAGGATCCTGCTGGACAACGGTGAGACCGCAGCCCTCATCCTGCTGGACCTCTCCGCCGCCTTCGACACTGTCTGCCACCGCACTCTACGCGCACGCCTCCACGACGCAGGGATCCGAGACAAGGCCCTGGAATGGGCCACCTCCTTCCTCGCCGGCAGAACCCAGAGAGTCCGCCTCCCACCATTCCGATCTGAAGCCTCCGAGATCATCTGCGGCGTACCCCAGGGATCGTCCCTCAGCCCAACACTGTTCAACATCTACATGGCCCCGCTCGCACGCATCGCCAGACAGCACGACCTCAACATAATCTCCTACGCCGACGACACTCAACTGATCCTCTCCCTCACCAAGGACCCCCTCGCCGCCAAATCCAACCTCCATGAAGGGATGAAGGCCGTCGCCGATTGGATGAAGATCAGCCGACTAAAACTGAACACGGAGAAGACAGAGGTCCTCATCCTCGGCTCCAACCCCTCAGCCTGGGACGACTCCTGGTGGCCAACGACGCTGGGAGCAGCCCCGACACCCACCGACCACGCACGCAACCTGGGAGTCATCCTCGACTCAACGCTCTCCATGGCCAAGCAAGTCAACGCAGTCTCATCCTCCTGCTTCAACACCCTCCGCATGCTTCGCAAGATCTACAGGTGGATCCCGACAGACACGAGAAGAACAGTCACCCAGGCCCTCTCAGCAGCAGACTCGACTATGGGAACGCCCTCTACGCGGAGCCCCGGCCAAGCTCATCAAGCGACTGCAACGCATACAAAACGCCTCCGCACGCCTGATCCTCGATGTACCACGCCACAGCCACATCACCCCCTCCTGAGGAACCTGCACTGGCTCCCCGTCGACAGGAGAATCTCCTTCAAACTCCTCATCCACGCACACAAGGCACTCCACAAGACTGGCCCAGCCTACCTCAACAGACGACTCCTCTTCTACGTCCCCAACCGCCAACTCCGCTCCGCCCACCTCTCCCTCGCCACCGTCCCTCGCATTCGAAGAACCACCACCGGCGGCAGATCCTTCTCCCACCTCGCCGCCAAGACCTGGAACACCCTTCCACTAAGCCTACGACAGACCCAAGACCTGCTGACCTTCAGGAGGCTACTCAAGACCTGGTTGTTCGACCAGTAGCAGCACCCCCCCCTTTTTTCTCCCCCAGCGCCTTGAGACCCTCGCGGGTAAGTAGTGCACTTTACAAATTCTGTGATTGATTGATTGATTGATTGTAGATAAGGTAAGGCCCCTATCGCCATCACTACGTCACTGAAAGTTAGGTGGTGGTGATAGGGGCTTGTATATATTCCCCACAATGCGCTGTTGTACCCAGCACAGCTGTTTCACATTGCAGGGGAAGCCTCGCTTGTTCTCGGACCCAAGGGAAGCCAAATCCTTTCTCAATAAGCATACAAAGCTCGCCGAGGGTTCTCGATGAAAGAACAGGACACTACCAACTTTAACAATGTGGAATAAAAGACTGATGAGACTTCAGATTTTGGAAATATGAGGACAATAAGACCATTAAGTCACTGCTTCACATGTTACTGGGTTGTGATTTGTCTTTTGCTGCAAACTGTAAGTTTTATGAATAATATATTGTCTGTGGAGTGGCATGTTGATTTCCTGTTAAGCTCCTTTAGGACTTAGCCGTATGCAGATCTAATTACACACTAGATGCTACTCTGGCCTCACCTAGCAGAGTACTTATATATTATATAGTATGTCGTAAGATAATGTATAAATGTTTTGTTATGACGGTTCAATTGTTATGAAGGAAGTTTTAAAGGATGTAGCTGAGTGGTTGGGACCTAGTGTGGGTGGTGGGAGGGGTATTGGGTGGTGGCGGTCACTGCAAAACATGATGAAATTCAGTACAGATAAAGTTAAAATGGAGGAGAGTTCACATTAGATAAATTCACAATCCATGTAGCCTCTTATATGAATTTGGCTAGAGCAAATCCCACTCAAACAAAAATCCTGATACTAGCAACCTAAAAGGTGAAAGGATTAGGCAATCTGTATAAGTGTTGCCAGATATTTGCATAACTCTTTCAGCATGACATTGAAGTGTATTGCTACACTTGGCCTCAGACAGACTGTCTGATTTGCTAAAATGTCTGGAGAGTACCGTTATGTCGCCTCCTACTCTACATACTCGAGGGGATGGCCATGCTGATTAAGAGTTCGGCCAAATTCAAGCAGATATGCGGACTAGTGGATAAAGTTGGACACTCTAATACTGTGCAGGGTATGATAGGGAATATGCACATCACGTTGAATATCTCACCCGCGCCCAATCCAGACTGTATGCATTTCTTCCCACAAGTAATGACACACTGTCAGCCTTTGGAAAAGCATACATTAATATGGAAAGGTGACAACAATTATTGTTTTAAACTCGAAATTAGACTGCATATAGGGGCCATCACGCTGTCACAGGAGAGCGCTGACTGACGTTACCAGATATAATGACCAAGTAGATATTTGGAGGGAGAGGCATCGGAAAGACTAAGAGAATACATTGCATTCTTTGGTGCATGATTCTTCCTCAAGGTTGGATTTCTGGTTCCTACTATAATTCAGCATCTCCCCAGGACATTGTCTAATCACTCCCTAGTGGTGCGCTCGTTGTGTCTCCCCACATTTTATTTGTCGTTTACAGCCCACGAACTTATTAGACCAAGTGTTTGAAGAAGAAATCAGAGAGGCTACCCAAACGTATTTTTCTACAAACAAAGGCTCAGTTGATTTAGTGGATGTGCTCTCGGAAGCATATAAAGTTGTGGTTCGTGGGGAGCATATTGCTAAGTAATGGGATACTGAAATCTATACGGGCCCAACTGGCCGGACTAGAGGGGAGCTGCATAAATTCGAGAAACAATACGATAATACAACTCAGTGTACTATTTTAGAGCCCATGCAAACTAAACATAAAGAATTCAAAGACCTGGCGAAAAACACTTTTGATTTAAATATTACTTTGCTCAGAAATATAAGGAGGGAGAACACCCTGGACACACATTGGCATCAATGATTAATCCAAAATGGGCAGCCAATAACGTGCTCAAAATAACAACAGAAGGTGATTGAATGGCACATGGCTCTACTGACATCTTGGAGGATTTCACAGGGTTTTACACTAAATTGTACTGCTCCCGCACATTAGAGTTAGAGAGAGATATTCACATATTTTTAGACGAGGCCACCTTAGAATGGCTGAACCTGAGCATTGAGTCCCTCTCTGTCAGGCAATTGTGGTAAAGGAGATCAGGCGGATCATAAAACAATTTAAAGAATGGCAGCACTCTAGGAATTAATGACTTCCCAGCGAAATTCTATGGAGAACATGCGGAGGAGCTAATCTAGATTCTGTTGGAAGTATATAAGGAAGCATACGAAGACTTCTAAAAACTATGGGTGAAGCAACCTTCATTACACTTCTGAAGTCAGTTTAACCACCTGATTGGTGTAGTTCATATCACTCCCCTATCCCTAAGAAGTGTTGATAGTAAATTAGTAACGAAAACCCTGGCAAGTAGACTTTTTCCACTATGCCCGCACTGAGACTGCCAGACCGGTCTGGCTTTATTCTGGGTCGCTGTACTGTGGTCAGCCACCGTATACCGCTTACTCCCATTGATCAAATAGATTCCTATACGGCTGTGGTCGCGACGTTTTTAGATGCTGAAAAAGCATGTGACTAAAAAAATTGCCTTTTTTTTTTTTATGGAGTTTTATATAGCGAGAACTTGACCCGAAGGTATCGGGTATCAGAGCACTTTACATAGCACCAGTTGCCTTACATGAGGACACATTCATTTTTTGTTAGGCACGGAGAGATTAAGTGATTTGCCCAGAATCACAGGATGTTCAGCATCATTGCTGAGACTCGAACCCGGTTCCCCAGATTCGAGGTCGACCGCCCTAGCCGTTAGGCCAACTCCTCTCCCCTATTTTGTTTGTCATACTTCAAAGAATGGGGGTTGGGTAGGCCTTTACACATTGGATCAAACTAATATACATTCCGCCCACAGGCAGAATAAAAGTAAATGATATGCTATCCGATCAAATAGTGATCAGTAGAGGAAACCTTCAGTTTGTCCATTATTGCCCCTCCTGTTTGCTGTAGTGATGGAGCCCTTGGCATGCTTATTGAGAGAATGTCATCACAGGCGTGGGAAATGATTTGGGAAATGAGACCTGCTGCTATAACTGTATGCAGATGATGCACTAATTTTGGAAAGGACCCAACACCAATCTGTTCCCCATTTTACGAGAGATTATTGCATATGGCAGGTGGTCAGGGTTAACAATAAATTGGAAAAAATCCATTATCGTAGCATTGACCAATTGCACCACTAGACCTAACATAGAGTTCCCATTGAGATGCCAAACTGACCCAGTAAGATGTTTGGGCATTATGTATCACAGAGACATATCCACCATCATCTTGGAGAATATGGAAAATGCACGCAATCCATTAGAGTCGTGGTATACATGCAGGATTGTATTAATGGAAATGGTGGTCCTCTCAAAACTTCTGTATCTTTATCTGAACATCCCCATTCTGTTAAAAAAGGCATTTGTGGGGGCGTGGCTAAGCACCGAAGCGTAATGGCCGCCTAACGCTGTAGCTCCGTAAACCCTGTCCCCATACGCCTATCCGCCACACTGATCCGTTCCCCCCCGAGGAGGAGAAAAGGCACCGGAGGTATACCGGAGGCGATTCCTTCTGACCCCGAAACCAGCAGGCGTCTGTGCCCCGAGAAACCGGAGCAAGCGGAGTGTGGCCTACCCGCAGCGCTGAGACCGGGGAGCACAGTGCCGGTGGGACCGCGGCAGTGAGGGGGCGGAGCCGCCTTTCCCGTCCGTAGCCACGAGCCTGGCGAGGGGCCCTGAGATTCACCCGAGCTCCGCGGCGGCATCGGCGGAGTGGGCGTCAGGCGGCCCAGGCAAGAAACACCTGCAGCAGCCCTCACCGTCCCGAGGATCGACTCGGAGGCCTGAGACGCCATTGCTCCGCGAGGCAAGACCGGAGCACTGCGGCGTGACCTGGAGGTGAGGCGGGGGGCCGGAGTGTCTTGGGGCGGTGCCCCCGAGTGAAATAATCGGTGGACCTTGTCCTCCCCTCCCCCTCGCTGAGGTGTCCGCAATCAGCGCCGGGTCCTGTTCCCCCCTCACTGGCATACTGTGAGGTGGCGCCGGGGACTCATAGCCACAGCCCAGCCGCCCAGTCGAAGAGACAGGGAGAGTGTTTGTACCGGCCGGCCCTGCGCCTATCACCAGTGGGCCTCTGCATTACCTGGCAGGGTGAAGCGGGCGCTGGGCTCCACATATGATGCCTCCTGAATCGGCGCCGCCGAACATACAGTGATCTGGGTGCGCGTGGACCACACACCAAGATCCTACAGTCGTGGGCCCCTCCCCGCCTACACAATTAGACCACTGGCCGGACACATTACCAGTCAGCACCCCCTGACTACCGGGGTCATAGACGCCTTGTTTAATTCCACCGCAAGCCCTTTGTGCGGCGAGGAGCGGACAAAATGGAGAAAAGCAAGCCCCGGGAACGAGAGGGTCAAAACCAACACAGACCAATAAACTCGACCGATACACGATGCCCAAAGACATGCTGCAGGGCCGTCAATCCAGAGGTACACCCTGGGGGACCCAGAAGAAGAGGAGCGAGAACTCTCCCTCAAAGACGTCATGGAGGCCATCACAAGCGTCAAGACCTCTCTTGAACATAAAATGGACACTATCGCAATTGACGTGAACCTAATAAGAGCAGATCTAGCCACATTTAAGGAAAAGGTCAAACAGGTGGAAATTGCTACGACCAGCCTGACGGGAGACGTTGCACAGCTTCAAGGGGAGGTCTCGGACCTACAGAATTTCCGCAAATTCACGGAAATGAAATTGGATGATTATGAAGGGCGCCTACGCCGCAACAACCTACGCATTCTGGGAGTTCCGGAACGGGCGGAGGGGCAATCTCCGGACCTCTTTGTAAAAGACCTTATCCTAAAACACCTCCAACCCAAGGGCCTCAGCCGATTTTTTGTTATTGAGAGGGCTCACAGGGTACCGGGGGGGCGCCCGAAACCCGGGGCTCCTCCGCGCCCTATGCTGGCGAGAGTGTTGAATTTTCGGGACAGGGATGTAATTCTCCAGAATGCTAGGACAGGAGCTCCACTATGACAACGCAGATATCACCTTCTTTCCAGACTTCACCCAGAGGGTGCAAAAGATGAGGCGCACTTTCCTGGTGGTGAAGAGGAGCTTCGAGAGCGGGGCCTGAGGTACTCCATGTTGTTTCCGGCGCGTTTGCGGGTCGAGGCGGAGGGACGGACGTGGTTTTTCGAGCACCCTGAAGAGGCCGCGGACTGGATTGAAAGCAGGAAGATCCCGGGCCCACCGGATAGTCATCCCAGAGAGGAGACTTCGCTGTCCCCTATCGGATGAGACATGGTGGTGGAGAGTGGATGTCGCTGGAACATTTTGGCCCTTAACCGATCTGGGTTAAGCACTGGGCGACTGCGCAGTTGACCTGGAGGACCTCTTCGTGACTGTTTAAACTCCAACCATTGAGGTGTGCCTTTTCCTTGGGGTTACAGACTTTAATTTTTACAGGGGACAGAGATACGGACAGCCACACCCCTATTTTTTTCTACCTTTAGTTTTTGCTAGGGCGACAGGCACTCTGCAAGTTTGAAATGGGCAGTTCTACGCCCAGAGTGCAGGGCAGCAGGGAGGGGTTGTTGGGTGGGGAATTTTTGTTTATAATTTGTTGGAAATTTTACATCGGTGTTAATTATGGTTTCTTCAACAGAGGGGTGTCGACTTTGTTCCTCCTGGCATTTCAGAGTCTATCAAGTTATACGACAAATGTGATGGGGACGGGACAATTAAGGTATTAAGTTGGAATGTCAACGGGCTTGGGGACAAGATTAAGCGGAGCATAGTTCTCCAGTACCTGAAACAGCGATCTCCAGATATTGTCCTGCTCCAAGAGACGCACCTGGTTGGTAATCTGTGTAAAGCAATGCATAGGGGAGGATACAAAATGGTAGCACATGCGGGGTTCACTTCTGGCTCCAGAGGGGTGGGCATTATGATGAAAAACACACTCCCCCTCGCTATAAGTTCCACATGGGCGGACGACCGGGGCAGATACGTTGGGATTACGGGAACTTGGGAGGGCCGTCTTATCTCTCTTATGTCCATCTATGTCCCGCCAGGCCTACAGGGCACCACCTTTGCGGACCTGGGTACGGTCCTCCTCTCCATTCCAGACGGCCTTGTGGTCCTCGGAGGGGACTTCAATGCGGTGGTCTCGGGCACCCTGGACCGCCATCCCCCACGTGAGGTGGGGTCCGCTTCCCGCTGGCTACCTGACTTCCTAGAAGCTATGGGGCTAGTTGATGGTTGGAGAACTTACCATCCGGACCAGATACAGCACACCTTTCACTCCGGGGCACACCATACCCTCTCCCGCCTGGACTACTGTTTACTGCCAGCCGCACAAGCATCCCTCATACACGAAATCAAACATCTTGCGAGAGGCATCTCCGATCACTCACCGATATGGCTCCGCATGGTCCTCCATCAGAACAAAGTAGGAAGACTAGCCCCAATCAACCCCTGGTATTTCCACAATCCCAAAATCCGCACAACCCTTATTGAAGCCATGGATAATTATTTCTTAGATAACGAGGGACGGTGTCCTCATCCAAGTCCCTATGGGAAGCATTTAAGACTGTAATCCGGGGACAGGCGCTGTCGCTGATCTCGGGTGCGAAGAAAGAAAAACAGAAAGAAGTTTTGGACATCGAGGCTGAAATCGATAGATTGGAGAGTGACCTGGAGTCTGGGGTGACACCAGAGAAGCTTCACCTCCTGAGCCTGAAGCAGCACAGTTATAAGGCCTTAGTCACAGACAAAGCCAAAAACCTGGGGAGGGAGCGGCTGGGTAGACTCTATGACCTGGGCGACAAAGCAGGAAAGCTTGTAGCATGGCTAGATAAACGGGAGTGGGCGAGCAGGCTGGTGCCAGAGATTAGAGTAAAGGGGACACACCCGTCACGAATCCACAAGAGATAGTTGATAGTTTTGCTAGCCATTACCAAACGGTCTATACGACAGTGGCCCCTATACGGAGGAGGACTCTCAGGAATTGTTACATGACATCAAACTCCCCGCCTCTCCTTAGAAAATCGGGACTTCCTGGACAGTGACTTGACCCCAGACGAGATAGCGCAATCGATCCGTTCGTTAAAATCAGGGAAGGCACTCGGCCCCAATGGACTCCCCATCGAGCTCTATAAGCTGCGACCCGATAAACTCTCCCCCTACTTAAAATCTATGTTTGAGGAATCACTGGAGGCGGGAATGCTGCCTAGGGAACAGAGGATAGCCACCATAGTTACCATCCATAAAGACGGGAAACCCAGAACAGACTGCAGTTCCTATCGGCCAATTTCCCTCCTAAACGCCGAGCCAAAAATCCTCGCCAAGCTCCTGGCCAACCGCTTGGTCAAGGTCATTAGTGCCTTAGTACACCCAGACCAATCCGGCTTTATGCCGCACAGGAACACGACCCTGAATCTACGTCGAGTCCATGGGGTAGTAGCTAGAGCACATACTCTCCGAGAGCCAGCAATGATCGCGTCCCTGGACGCAACCATGGCATTCGACACTATTGAATGGCCTTACCTTTGGGCAGTATTGGCCAAAATGGGTTTCGGCCCTAACTACATAAACTGGGTACGACTTCTGTATAGCGAACCCCTAGCCCAAGTGGTGGTCAACAATAAGTTATCAGCTACCTTCCATCTGAGTCGGGGAACCCGTCAAGGCTGCCCGCTTTCGCCTCTCCTCTTCGCCTTGGCCCTGGAGCCTTTGGCAGCCTGGATCCGTAGGGATCCCAGGATACGAGGACTAGAATGGTCTCCCGGCTGGGAGGACCGAATCTCCCTCTACGCAGACGACCTGTTGCTTTATCTGGCCTCGCCTAGAAATCCCTTATAGTGGTCTTAGATATCCTGGCGGTATTCGGTCGATACTCTGGAATCTCTATCAACTGGAGTAAGTCGCTCTTGTTTCCTTTGTGGGGCGATCCACCCGTCCCTCCCAAGAACTGCCCCATACAAATCAGCACGGCAGGCTTCAAATATCTGGGGATTTTCATTTCGCTAGATCCCGCAATCCGGTACACTCAAAACCTTCTCCCCCCCCTTTGCAAGCTTAAAAGCGATATTGCCAGCTGGAGGTTGCTACCCCTCTCCCTTCTGGGCAGAGCCGCCCTATTCAAAATGATGTCCCTGCCTAGATTCCTATACACCTTGCAAAACACCCTGGATCCTGTTCCCGCCAAATATTTCAAGGAAATTGAGGGTCTACAGAGAGACCTGTTGTGGGATGGAAAACCTCGAGTGCCCTGACCAAACTAACACTGAATTGGTATGACGGTGGTATTAGCCTCCCAGATATCAAGATATACTACTGGGCGGCTCACCTAGCAGCCATCAACCACGGCATGTATGGCCGTGCAGACGATCCCGGATACGCCATGGATAAATGGCTCCTCCCAGGTGGTAATTATAACAGGGCGCTATACTCACGGCCCAGACGATATACCTTGACTGGCCCCACCAAATATTCTGTCCAGATTTGGCATGACGTTATCGCCTCACTGGGATGGAAAAACACGCTGACATTAGCCACTCCACTTTGGGACTCAGAAAGATTGGGCGACTTATGGAAATCGAAGGGTTTTGACAGATGGGACCTTATCGGTATCTCCCACATTAGGGACCTTTGGGGGGCTGGGGGGGTCAAATCCTTTGACACGCTCCAGGCGGACTACGATCTGGCAGCCACCGAGTGTTTCCGCTACCTGCAGGTCCTGCACTCACTGCAATCTTCGCTACCTAAGGGGACTTTCCCTCCAGAGGCCTCTCCGCTGGAGGACAGAATATTAGACGGCCACCTTCCCGAGAAAACCATCTCCCTGATTTATAAAAAGTTAATTAACAACATGGAGAGTCCCCTTCAATCACTCCGTGAGAAATGGACGCAGGATGGGGTGGAGGTGGATGACGAGGACTGGCAGATGGCAGTGTCTTCCCCCAGAGAGGTCGCTATCCCGGCACGTTTGAGGCTGGTACAGCTTAAAATCCTCCACAGAATTTATATGACAGGACCCCGTTTGGTACACATGGGATGGTCAGATAATGGGAACTGTAGGCGGCGATGTGGTCACGTGGGGACATTCATACACATAATTTGGGAGTGCGAACATATCATATCCTTCTGGCTCAAGATCCATGACACTATTAATGCGGTACTACGGGTTCACCTCCGTCCAGAGGCAAGACGATGCCTCCTCAATCTGTGGGAACCTACAGATCTCAACACAAATCAGACACGGTGGGCTACACTGGGATTCATGCTGGCAAAACGCAACATTGCTCAACTATGGGGGCCACACTACCACCCACACTGGCAGCATGGGAGAAGAACCTTGACTGGTGCATGTTTCGGGAGAAAACAGTCTACCTGGCAAGAGGGTGCCCCAAAAATGGTCCCGGATATGGAGCCCCTGGAATGCCTACCGGGGAGAGATCTGTGTGCCTCCTGATTGTCACGAACAAAATGACCCCCACACCCTGTGACATTCCTCTACCAGGTAGAAATCCGACGTATTTCCTCCTGTACCGACTGTAATGTATGATTTGGCTAACCCTCTGCAATGTTTATTGAAACCAATGTATGTTTAATAAAAAGAATTATTAAAAAAAAAAAAAGGCATTTGTTACCCAGCTTTAAATTTGACGATCACACTCGCTTGGGCTGCTGGACAGCCAAGGATAAACTGGGCCAAATTGCAGAAGCTAAAGGTCCAGGGTGGCTCCAGAACTTCACATCTTGAAGTGTATTGTTTGGTAGCGCAGGCACAATTTGCCTATCTCTGGTTACACAGCTGTAGACAAGCCCCATTTCATGACATGGAGAGGTGTCTGCTCATGACAATACCATTTCAGGTCATCCTGTATTAAGAGGAGTCTTGGCCTAGTCATGAGATTAACACAGTCTGGTGCACAATGTGGGCCTGGTTCAGATTTGCTGTACTGGGTGGGGACTCGGTGGTGTACTCCCCTCATGCTGCAAATGCAAATTACCTATATGCACATGCAGAGCTGAAAAAAAAGAATTTGAGAGTGATGGGAGACCTACTCCCGATTTAGCAATTTATGATGTTTCAGGATTATTAGGGATAATCTGCAAATTCATTGTTAGAAAAACTTACTTATTACAATACAGTTCGCTTTTGTGTCTCGTGTTTGCTTTTTACATTCTTTATTTAGGCATTGCCATTCATTTTTAACACCAAAGCTTTGTCTTTATGCCACCTGCGCTTTAGTTTACATAATTTTTGTTTGTGTCATGCTCGTTCCTTATTGAACCACTGGTTTTGTCTGTCTCTTCTTAGCCTCTCCCTTACTTTTTCACCAGGGCATTAGTTTCTTCAACTGATAAATCCAAAGAATGATTATATTGTGTTAGCAACAAAGTGGGGTCAAACCCTTCAGAATTAGAACTGTCACAAAATTGTATTTTTGAGGCAGACCCCTAACATAACGCTTTCTTCTCCATATGTATGATAATTAGCTCCCAGCAAAACGATAGAATGAGGTGATCTATCCCCAGCGCTGTAAATGCTGTACATATATAACGTAGATGATAATTGCAACACATAATATCTGGTGCATGACTTTTATCTGAGTAGACCTTATCACCAAGAAATGTAAGTTGTATAGTGCTAAAGATTCTTTAAATTCTAACACTACAAGTAGAAATTCTAGTCCTGGCCAATTGATGCATCATGTTATGAGGTACTGGGTGAGGGAGAGGAAGGTGTTGAAATTCGTTTACAAGATTATTTCCTATCTCTTTTATACCATATCTCCTTCATCAACAGTATATTTACAACCCTGCTACATTCTATGCGAATTCCCGACCATGATAAATGACCCTGACGATACATGCCTGCACAGGCTCAGACTCCTAACTTGGAATGCAAGTGGACTCTTTGACAAATTTAGTGGAGTGTTGTACTGAAGGCCGCTGAGAAACATGATCCTGACATTCTCTTGTTGCAAGAGATACATGTTATAGGAACTAAATGCGGGCTTTTAGCTTGATACAGATGTCCTACAGTCATACATGCTGGATTCATAAAAAGCTATTGATGAGTTGCTATATTTCTCAAAGGTCACCTTCCCTTCCAACTCCTATAAGCACGACAGTTCCTCCTAGGTTGATATGCAGTCATCTTGGGCCTCCTACATGGGAAGCCCTATACTGAATATATGAGCCCCACTATCACTGGCCTTCCTTGAGAAATTGGGACAGGTCCTTACCCTATGTTTGGTGACTTGAACTATGCCATTAGCCAATCACTCAATCGGTCACATACCCCTACAGATACACTGGTTGGTCCCATTGACCTTGCATCTTTCACAAGTCTATGACCGTATGAGATGTCTTGTGAGTGTCACATTCGCATGAGCAACAGTTTACATTTTACTCAGAAGCACATAAGGCGTTTTCAAGGATATATTATGTCCTGATGCCACTTACTTACATATGAAGAGTCGACAGCATAGATATCCTAGCTAGAGGGCTATCTGACCATTCATCATATGCCTTGACCCTTGACATCAGAAGTGGACAGGAATAGAGGAGCAGGAGTTTTAGCCCCTGATTTGCAGTTTAGCAGACATATTACTCTGTCACAACGTGATGGATATCCCACCTGCCTTTTTACAAGCTCATTAGGACATAATGCACTTCTAAAAAGGCAGACTGAATATTTGTCACCTTATGACAGAGTAACCCAGCGCAGGGTGGGAGGAGGCGGTCTCTCTCCCCTTTTTGTGCGGCGCCGGCATGAAGAGAGACAGGCCGGAGCATTCGTTGCTTGTCTGGCACCAGTACATGTTGCTTTTAAAAGGGCTTCATGCTTCCATACAGCCTGAAGCTCCAACGAGAGTCTCCTTGTTTAACATCTTCCCATGGGCCCCGCCGGGCAGGAGATAGAGACAGGTCCAATCGGGGAGCACCTAAGTCTGTATAGGGACTACACCGCTCCTGGTCCAAGCCATTGGCACGCTCAGGGTAAGAAGATGAAAAGAGACGGGGACGCACCAAGTCATTCATCTGGCATGAATTATAAATGATTCAGGGATCCAAGTTCCATCTCGCCCATGAAGCACCAAACCTGTTGCCAGGAGGGGGCGGGGCTGCTCTGTTGTCAGCGCTACAAAGCGAAGTTGCCCTTCCCGCTGCACGAGACGTGCGTGGGCTGTGCTCGGGCCACACCTGGGCCAAGGGTGGGCTCATCCACGCCCATTGGAACCCGGAGGAGGCTGGGCTGGGACACCTCCGTAGCGCCTATTTGTGACTACTCCAAGGTACTGTTGCATTCAAAGCACATCATTAGTGTTTCACTGTCACCCACGCAAGACACCACAAGTGGGTCTGTTTATCTGGCCATCTCCACTACCTATTCATTTTGTTTGTAAACACACTGCTTAGTTGATTGATATTCACCTGTTGCTAAATTGTTGCTTCTCTCTGGTGCTCTAATCCTGGTTTTCTCCTGCTTACTGATGGGGAAGAGGAAGGCTTCTGAGGGGGGCAGGTGTGGGCAAAAAAAGTGAAAACAAAAACATACTTGGAGTAACTGTGTGCTTGATAGGATAGATAATCTACTGGTAGAATGTGAGGAGATACTTACTCCAGCCCCAGCCACCTCGCTCCCCTGCCCCAGCAGTTCCCCGAATAGCGGCTTGCCCAAGCAAACATAAACCAATCCCCGGGATGTTCAAGAGATCCAGTAATTGGGTACAGGACCCATTTATTGCTCTCCCCAGTAGTATCAATGACCCAGGGTGCAGCTCCCCACCAGGAGCAGACTCTTTAGAGCAGGTCATTCCATGCCACAATAGTTTTTCTCCTCTCTAAGATAATCCTGATACCCCACAGCCACTGAGGAACCAGAAGGGAAGGGAGGCCCATTAGTTTTGACGTACCCATTCCCAACCAAAAATACAAATCTCCATGAAAAGTTTTGAGATCTTAGGGCAGAGATTGCCGCCCTTAAATCCATGGTGGGTACAGGCCAAAAGATTTGAGACCCCCAATTGTCCTACATTTCATATTGAATCAACCTTAGTAGGGGGAAGTCTGGTTGACAGTCCGGTGGCTTTAAATGCACGGACTATCCCACCAGCAGGGTCCAGCATTCAATGTAAGTGTTATCCACCATCAAGTAGGCCACCACACACCAAACCAGTTTTCCCCCTAAAAACGGTGGATGCTTTGGTACTGGGAGAGATCGATTGCCTGTCTTGCCAGAGTACATCTGCTTCTCAAGCTCTAAATACTTTCAAACAATCTGGCCCTATGCATAGGGTCACCACGGGGGAACCACCAACACCTGATCCCATTAGCGTGGTTAGCGCTAACAATGAAAAAACCTAGAGTTTTAGACCTTTCACCTTACAGGGGATCTGAATGCGGTCCAGGACCAGTAGTGTTGCCTCTATCACAGATTCTGTGATCTCTCAGAGTGATGCTGACTGCCCTTTGTCCTCAATTTCAGCTAACCCATGTGCTTTTCCATTGCCACCTCTGCCTGAGGCACCCTCCAAGATTTTGGTTGCTTCGTAGAATGTGGCCCGCTTAAAATCAAAACTTTCTCAGACATATTGGAATGAGTTTATCAAAGACTTTGACATCTGCATATTCCAAGAAACCTGGAGCACCAAGCCAGTGCACAGAGCTGGGTATCTTAGTTTTAGTGTGCCTGCTATTCGCAGTTGGAAAGGTCGCCCTGCTGGCGGGCTAACGATTTGGGTGAAAAATGTCATTAATTGTTCAGTTAGCCAGTTGCCTATCGACTGCTGAGACATCTTAGGAATTGGAATCAAGGACGGTCAAGCATTTTCATAGATGTCTACAATATATACGTAAAACGCACCAAAGGCGGTAAGCAGTCGGAAACCTTGGAGCTACTTGATGAACATATGGAAAAAGAAACTCCAAACACCATCTGATCCTGACAGGCGACTTCACCATCACATTTGAACCCCAGGAAAAAGATGTGGGTATTGCAAATGAAGAATATGACCAGTGGGCCATTCCATGTCTGGATCTAGCACTAGTTAAAAAGTGGACTCGAGTCGCACTCCAGCTGAAGGCTCTGTCCCTCGAGTTTGGGCTAAGGGCGGTCAACGGCAGAACAAAATCCGATAAGACAAGGGCACCCACATTCAACAGAACCAACAGCAAGATTTGTATTGATTATATCTTGATAGATATGGGGCTCTGGCTCAATATAGATGGCATGGAAATCATGGAGTGGTTAAAGACCACAACCCTTTATGTCTCACTTTGCTGCCCCTGTGGAGTAGTGAGTCTAATCCTCCACATTTGTACCAGCTGACCAGGAATTCATCCTATATAATGACAAACGGTGACTTAAGTGGCACTCTTTAGCTGCACATGAGGATACCCTAGAACTAATTTACCACTATCTACTAGAAAGCACTTCCTCGTTGGAGGGCTTGCCAGCTAAGGAACGCTCCTTCACTGCCATAGATACTCACTCTCGCCTCTTCGACCAGCTAGCACTGTATTTCACAGTGCCCTTGTCTCACCCCACGAGAATGCATAGAAAATTTCATTCTTGGTATAATAAGGAGTGTAGACGTATCAGAAATCAACTGGCACTGGCCATAAAAGCTAAAGACACGGTTTCGATAAGCACCCTTAGAAGTGCATATAAGCAGGCCCAAATTAGAGCTAAAAAGGATTACGATGAGAAGAGATGGCGGTATATTAAGGATGCATGCAAAAGTAAAGATCCCAAAACGTTTTAGGCCCAGGTCACTTGGGGAGGCAGTAAGACTGCCCCCAACCCGAAAATCAGATTTCTGCAACCGCCTGGTACAATCCCTTCAATGCTCTTTACACAGAAGCAACTGAGATACAACCCCAGGAAGACCAACCAGTACATGCCCAGTTGGCTTGTTTGACTTAGGCAACATGGAAGAAGCCTGTGTTGATGTCATAGTAAGCGCCAAAGCCCCTGGCAGCATACCTGGTGATATTTTTTACACAAGAGCAGTAACTGGTCAAAATATATCTTGCTTCTGTCTAATGCAATTGCATGTGGCGCCCCAATACTAGAGTCTTGGAAAGGCGCGGAAGTGATACCCATATTTAAGAAGGGAGATACGAATTTGCCCCTCATCTACAGGCCTATCAGCCTCATCGACTCAATCCAGAAAGTATTCTGTTGTGCCTTACCAGGGAAGATTCAGGATTGGATTGACAACAACGACATCTTAACACCCTATCAGGCTGCTTTCAGGCACAAAACCAGTACTATTGACCGGGTCTTTCGTTTCCTCCTTTTGTTTTGGAAAACTGTAGTAACCAGCAAGGGCAGCCTTTATGTCACCTTTGTTGACTTAAAGTCCGCATTTGACCTGGTCACAAGACAAAAACTCTGGCATGTACTCTGTGACATGGGCATGCCATCGGATATTTTATCTTTAATCATGCGCCTCAATGAGGACAATGATGCCAGAGTACGCTGGGATGAGCAGGGGCAGCTGACCGAGCCTATTCCTGTAAATTAGGATATTTGCCGGGGATAAATGCTAGCTCCAACTTTGTTTTCTTTATACTTGAACAATGTAGTCCAATTACTTTCCTTAAAACCCGCTGATGCTCCATCCATAGGTACAGCAAAAATCCCCAGGAGGTCTCCATCACCTACTAAATTGATTTGTGGAATTCTGCTCATTGTGGGGGCTGGAGATAAATACATCTAAGACCAAATTTATGGCGATCAACACCATACAAAACATACAGAGGAAGGCCTACTCTAGAGGGAGTTGCACTAGAAAGGATAGACACTTTTGAGTATTTGGCCATAAAACTTTCAGCAAGTATGTCCTAGAAACCCTATGAAGCACAGGCAAACCAGGGGTGTCTTGCTGAAAGAACATTAGGCATCCATTAGCAAACAAGTCGCAGCAGCACTCCAAATATACGATTCGAAAGCAGTGGACTCAGCCCTCTACGGGGCTGAAGTCTGAGGTTTTGCCAATTTAGCTGACCTGACCAGAAGTGAACACAAGTTCCTGAGGAACATAGTTCTTTTTGCTCCTGAGCACTCTGCTCTGCCCCTTGAAATTTGATATGGGCAGAAAATCGATTTATGATAAATCCAGGCTGCGCTCATTGCTGTTCTGGAGTAGAATCAGGACTACGCCTGAATTGTCATCCTATGCTGTTGCCCTACAGGAATTTTCTACCTTAGTAGGGTCAAGAAATATAGCATGAATAATCAGTGTAAGAAAGCTGTTGACATCCCTGGGCACGCAAGAAGCATGGGAATGTACTTCCCTGAAGTACCTCCCCACCAAAGATCAAGTAAAGACATGCCACTGGGAGTGGGTTGCACAGAAAGAGTTCAATGTGGCATCCAGAGGCTCGCTAACTAGCGATTTCCTGTAGTTTAAACCAGCCAGCTCAGTGGAGCCTTATCTAGATTTTATATTGGTTCTATTCGACAGAAAACTACAGTTTAGAATAGGCTCACTCCGACTTAATGCATGGACAAGCAAATAGACAGCAAACCCATCCACCGCCTTGCTGTGCCCTGGCTGTAAAGCCCTGAAGGAAACTGTAGCACACGTAATGTTCGCATGTGCAGCATACGCGTGCCCTACATCCAGTGGATCAAACAGATCTGTAGTCTGTTGAGCAGTCAAAACCATGCTACCTCCCTGTGCATACTATGATCTGATTCTTGCCCTCCACTTGCCTGTGCTACTGCTCAAATTCTGGCAAGGATGTGGTTCATTAGGAGAAAGGTCCTACTGACCCAGGAACATTAAAACCCAAGTCTATATACTGTGTATGTCATCTAGACCAAATATAGACATGTTATCGTCACTAGGGCCCTTGCCACTTGTACTATGCACTTTAATTTGCCTGCTAGTACCAGAACGCTGCACTTTGTGAAGCAGAGGTTACCAAACTTAGGCTTCTTACTAAGTAGACAAACCAGCTAATCCCAGAAACATATACACTGCAATTATGGTTTATCAGCTGTTTTTAGACCAAAGATCTGGCTAAATTCTAATGTTTTTGCTTTACTCTTTGCCGTATTGAAGTACTATTGATTTTATAACTTTTCAGTGTCTCACAGGTTTATTGTTTTTAGGAACAATTTTGTAACCTTTTCTGTATGTAGTTTATTGACATCTTGATGCATGTAAGGTACATTGCACAAAACGTTTATGGCACTGGTTGCCGTAATAAAGGTATTTAACGATAACGAGCCACCCCTTTGCGGATCTCTAAATAAGAGTTTGGTGGGTAAAGAATTCAGAACCCAGCTACAGACTGATGCCGAGAATTATTTCACCACTATACTGGGATCGCTGTCATCCCCAAGGCAATCTGAGAAGTCTTTAAGATACATTTCAACGCTCTTTAACTTGCCACATAGCGAGCTGCCACCAACTACAATGAGAGACAGTAACGCAGATTGAGTCCCTGTTCCTTACTTTAGAATCTGCTGCCATAAGCCTTACACTCCAGACCTGCTTGCACAAATAGAACTCATACCCTCCTACAACAAACCTTCCTAAATAAGCACAGGCGTCTTGGCTGGCGACTCAAAGTTTTCTTTATGTTTGGTGAAAGAAAACAAGCTAAGTCCTTCATTGCCTTACCAGTCACCACAATCCCCTTCATTTTGCTAGCCAAATCCTAGATCCTAGTTACGATCTAACCCAGATTCTCCCCTAGATCTTTGCTAGTTACTACCATTCTCTTTATGCCATGGACTATTCCCATCCCTCAGACACTCTGCACCAATTTATACAGCACTTGCCTGTGCATCACCTGCACGCAGCTGATAAAGTTGGCCTAGATGTGCCCCTCAGTGATACACAGTTGAGTGAAACAATTAGCCAACTCCAGACTAGTAAAATGTCAGGCCTCAGTGGCTTTCAAGTGGGATTCGTTAAACTCCTCTCACACAAAATACTTCCACACCTATTTGATGTGTTTAAAATAGCTGCAGAAGAGTGATGACTACTACCTGACTGAAGAGAAGCTGAGGTCACAGTGACCCACAAACCTGGCAGGCCCCCAGATGCCTGTCCATTGGCATTGTACAGTCTTCATGTTGCCATAGTAATTAGGAAGATGACTGAGACTTTGGCTATCCCTCCACCCCAGTCAGATCAGTAGAAGTCAAACATTCTAAATAAAATATTTTCAAAGTTTGAAAGCAACAGACTGTGAAGCCCTTCTATGGGGCTAGTAGTAGGGCATTCATTCTTGGAGAAAAGCCCAAGTCTTCACCTTCAGTGTCACAGCCTACTTTGAGGACAAACACAATCTGACACTGCTTATTTGTTCTCCAAACGTGCAACAGAAGGTTGGAGTTACATACTTTGCCTTGTTGTTTAAAGAAGAATACCTTTCCTTCTCTTTTTCTGGACAGAGTTCAAGTGTCTGGGTTCTTTGGTTGAAATGTGTCTTTAGCAAGTTGAAACAACAAACGATGATTGGTGGAATGCTTGCAGAAGTCTAGCCACTGGTAATCTCTTGGGCCATATTCCAGTCCATTGTGTTTCACACTGACTGCATCCGCACAGGGGCCTCCATAAGGAACTTAGTCTTGGTCCTGCTCCTACAGGAACAGTTCAGTCCAGACTTTCAAGTTGAATCCCCTCTGAACAGGCTGCCCCAGCTTAGTTTCAGCATTGTTGTTCTTCATCAGCGAGGAGCAACATGTGTGACTCATTGAACACCTGGCAAAGAAGTTGCTCTTAGGGTGTCTCCTTAAAACACCAAAAGATTATGGGTACCATGCATACAAAACTCTCAGCTAGGGTTACATTCCAGCTCATAATTGTTTGCCCACTGCATCACTCCAGACAGAGAGCAACAAAATGCAAATCAGTGTTGGTCCTGGTTCCTCCCTGTCTGGAGAGATGTATGGGCAAAACAAATTATTGACTGGAGTGCAGTCTGTGCCATTGCCTGTAGATAAACCTTTTCCAAGCATTCAACATTTTGCAATTGTTTTTGTTTGGTAACCTAGTTTTAAGAGCTTCTAACACTACCTGCCTATTAGGAAGACACTCTCACAAACTATGGGAGACTTTTCCCTTGGCATTTCCTAGTCTGCTGGAGTTCATACTTTTTGTATTTATTACAGAATGGCATGGACTCAGCTGAACTGGCCATGCTGACAGGTCTCGGCAACGTAGATATATTTGTCAGCTCTTTGTCCAACACCATATTTCTAAGATGCCATGCATGAGTGAGGGCTATGGGTTTCTAAATCAATGTCCAGTATCAGCTCCACCATAAGCCATTTGATGTCTAGAGATATTTGGGTAGATGGCAGATGGCTCCATCTAAAAATAACAGTGTCTTGCTCACTGAGTTTGGTTTCCCCTGTCATGTATTTCCACCAACAATAACCCATGTTTTGGGGGAATAATCACCAGTTCAGAAGACCTCAAGAGCAACACCTCCTTTCATAGCAGGAGTTTTTTGCACATACAGAGGCAGAGATGACAGTCAGTATTCCTCCTCCTCGTCTTCCACCCTGACTGATACAAAACCACTTTAAGCCTTCTTTGTCTTTCTGCAGAACTGGTAAAGGATAACTTCTGACCAGTGGGTCTTCCAGATCATAGCTTCATGTTTTTCTCTTTTTCGAGGTGGCCGCTAACTATCCCCTTGCAAACTTTCCTCTAAAAAAACACATTTTAAAAAACTAGATTGCCTCTCTCCTAGAAAGGTGGTGAAAGAAAGAATTGATGTACCAGAAAAAGGGAAGGGGTATCACTTCAGATACATCATGGTCTTGAGGAAAGGAGGAGGCCTTTTGTCCAGTACCAGACTACACTTCCTGAGCGGACAGATTATTTACAAAAAGTGTATCAGACTTTCAGGATGAATACTTTCATGTATCAATGGCCAACCAATATGTAATGTTATTGACATTTGTCATCAGAGACAGAATTTCAGATTTTCTGTCCTTCCATTCAATCTTGCATCTACACCCGGAGTCTTTACAAAGGTCAAGGAATTAGGGGTGGCCCATCTGCCCAACCAGGATATTTATGTGTACCTGAATGAGAGACTTTTGAAAGTTTTATCCAGGATCTAGTGCAGCAAAACATATGCAATACTGTCACTCTTTGTATGAGACTAGGTTCTTTGTATATTAAAACAAGCTCTGCATTGTACCTTTTCAAGAGATGTTGTTTATTAGGGGGATTCTGGACATTTGTCAACTGCAAGCGTGTCCCACTCCGAACATTCAAGTGATGGTCATGAAATTCCCACACATCCCAGTCTGGGATACAGAGTCAGTTTTTTGACTCTTGGGGCTTTTGACATCAAGCATTATTCTGTTTCCAAGTATGGTTGCGTATAAGAAAATTTTTGTGCCCTCTTCAGCACCCACTTTTTTGAGGAATTTGAGTCAGCTGCAGTAATTCCAATTTCAGATTGCCTTGGCCCCAGTTGATGGTGGCCTCACACATTGGGCGAGGTGGACAGCCCACATCATCGGGCCTAATTTTCACTCATTTGGAGTTTACCATAGAAAGGTCTATTAGGATTAAAGTGTTCCTGTTAACTTTGTTAGCCTTCCTCCTGCGATTATGGGAGAATCAAGTTCAGAAGCTAATGGACAACACTGCCACCATATTTTTCAAAATGATCCAATCTTTTCTTGCTCCCTGGCCTTTCAAAGGGGTTATTACCTCTTCTGCAGAACTTTGTGAAAATCTTTCCTTATTTTCTTAAGAGAAAATCTATCAAGAATTTCACGATTCTTCCAATAAACTTGATTCCTTAGTTATCATTTCTCATTCAGTTTCTTCTACTGGTTTTTGTTAGCTCAGTTTACATGCATTTTCCTTGAATACTCTGCTCAATCTATACTTAATTGTACATCTGGCTTTCTGATTGATCCTTGCTAACCTCATATTTTGGTTATAGCACTGATGGTTGTTAACCCAGTACTAAATTGGTTGTTTAATCAGTCTCTTTTCACAGCCATGGTTTCGAACAGTTGGAAGCAGGCTCATGTGGTCCTATTTTTGAAAAAGCACACGGCTGACCCTACTTGTACTGCTAATTTCAGGCCTATATTGTTATTTGCTGCCTCTAAAATGCTGGAAAATAATTGTAAACTGTCAACTTTCTCAATATGTGCAAGCCCACAATCTCCACAAAATTCTCAATCCGGTTTCAGGACAAATCATAGCACTGAATTCGCACATCTTGAGGTTACAGAGTTCGTCAAAATTAGTTAATCCAGTTTCAGAACAAATCATACCACTGAATCCGCACATCTTGAGGTTACAGAGTTACAAAATTAGTTTGGACCTGGGTCAATCTGTCAGCTTGATGTCCCTTAATCTATCAGTGGGGTTTAACACTATATCACATTCAATTCTGTTGCAACATCTGGAAGACATAGGTGTATGTGGTTTAGCATTGGGATAGCTGAAGTCTTTTTTATTAGAGAGATGCCAAATTGTTTCTCTTCCACCATTCTCCTCATCGATAAAATTGCTTAAGCACTTAGTCCCGAAGGGCTCTTCATTGAGTCCTACACTCTTTAATGTGTGTTAGAACTGACAGCCTTTGGTGTCTTCTTCCCCCAAAATGTTTGCCTTCTCCGCTCCTGTTTTTGGAATTTCGTTTTTGTTGGCATTTGGACTCTGTGCACTTTAGTACTGCTAACCACTACTAACGTGTTTGTGCTCTCTCCTCTGAACATGATAAAATTGGCTTAAACCAAATTGGCACATTTAATTCACCTGTCTCGTGTCTGCTATTGTAGCCTTTGTGCAGTTTTAAACTGCCAATTTGACCTGCCAAAATAAACCTTTTTGTCAGGCCTAAAACCTCCCTTTTAATACATATATGTTAGGCCCTACACAGCCCATAGGGCAGGGTGCATTGTATTTAAAAGGTAGGACATTTGTTTTTAAGTTTTACATGTCCTGGAAGTGAAAACCCCCCAAATTAGTTTTTCACTACTATGAGGCCTTCCTCTCCAAAGGACAACATTTGGTTACTTATTACATTTAATAAGTGCTACCCTTTGATTTCGATTTTAGAGCTTTTATTCGGTTAAATAAATCAACCATATAAGCAATACAGACATAAAAAAGCTCAATCTACAAGAAAATCCAAAAAGGTATAAAACAGTGGGATAAAAAGTGCGAATACATCAAGGTGCGTAAACATGTTAATACAGATACAAAGTGCAAGTGCATAATTCACATAAGGGTCCAAACATTTACTGGATCATATATTATCCTAATTCAAAAGTGCAAATGCATATAATTACATATAATTACATGATACCCTTAAAACACACAATCAGATGTCAATAGTCATAGATTTCCTAATACTATTAGATTTCAGAAGAAATGTAGCTAAATAAAAGCATAATCGTGGGTCATCCAATCTGAAGAGCAAATTCAAGGCATCTGTAGTGGATCTTATGTTGTAGTGTAGAAAAAAGGGTTTTAAATAAAATCTCCTAAGATGAGAATAAAATATACAGAATAATAACATATGGCAGCAGCTTTGTCTTGAGACTCCATCACATGGGCATACATGAACAGAGCACTGGTTCATAATTGGAAAATTAACAAGATGATGTACAATACCCAATCTTAAACGTGTCAGCACAAATCGATGTGAAACTCTAGTCACGGCTGACAAATAAGTTTGAAAACCCTGTTTAAGGTCCAATTGCGAATAAAAGAGGAAGGTTGATTGATTCTTAATAACACGTGAACGAGCCTCTATTTTATTCGCTAGCATGGTTAGTTTTATCTCAGCTCTAGCAACAGAGAGAGTACACCCAGGATCCAATCTGATGTCACAATTAAATAAAGATTTAAACCAATAAATAATATAGTTAAGCCAGGGTATTCTTAAACAATTCTCCAATTTGAGGCAGTCCCGTATAATAGATTGAGTAAATAATGTTTCCTCTTTTGACCATATAGATTTCCATAATAAAAGGGGTCGTGTTGAAGCCAGGTCTGAAATATATTTGATGCCCACCTCACGGTGGATCAATTCCGTAGAGGCAGATGAAGGGACACAAAGTAAACGTTTTAAACGTTTTAAAAACGAATTTTCAGTTTGTTGTAATATATTACCTTGAAGGTGACCCCAAACACCTGCCCCATAAAGAGCTGCGGTGACGCATCGCATCTCATAAATTGTCAACATATCTTTAATGCGTCGATTGCCCAATTTAGCCGCAAATCTAAAAATACCATTTATATTTCTAAGCATCTTAGAACAGGCGTTATCCTGTTCCTGGGCCCATGACCTATTCCCTGCAAATGTAATACCCAAGTAACAAAATGTCTTGACTATCTGGACCTTGGAACCTTCAATAAAGTAAGAGCTAGATGTTATAGGGTTCCTACCGCAAGCCATAACAAAAGTTTTGGATTTATTGATTAAAAGTTTTCTTTTAGTAATAAAAACAGTAAAATTATCAATAAGACGCTGTAGCCCAATAGGGGTGCGAGAGAGTAAAACCGCATCGTCGGCATATAAAAGGATTGGGACAGACTTCCCATCCACCCTAGGGGCATCCGACTCAAACAGTTTCAGTGCTGCGTCAACTTCATTGATAAACAATGAAAAAAGTAATGGAGCTAGGACGCAGCCCTGTCGGATGCCTCTTTTGACTTTAAAAGGCGGGGTATATTCGCCTGAATGACCGTACCGCACCCTACTTGATAGCTCCCCATATAATCTAGCCAAAAAAAATATTATCTCTTTGGGGCACCCATATCTAACAATAAGGGCCATAAAATGGAGTGGTCTACCAAATCAAAAGCGCTGCTAAGGTCAGCAAAACACAAATATAAATTTCCCTCCTTAGCTAATGTGTACTTGCCGATCAAAAGATCCAGGTTGACACACTGCTCCAGTGTGCCAACTCCCTTTCTAAACCCATATTGCACTTGGGTAAGTACTGACTTTTCTTGGACCCAGGTTTCGAGTCTCGAGTCTCGATAACATGACCCTACTCATGATCTTTATAGACGAGTCCAATAAAGAGATCGGGTGATAATTACAAGCATCGGTCTTAACACCCTTCTTATAAATTGGTATTATAATTGACTGGCCCCAAGATAAAGGAAAATGAGTCTCAACAGCGACATTAAAAACTCTGGTTAAGAACGGCGACCATAAAACCATTTCATTTTTTATAAAAGTCTATCGGGACCCGGTGCCTTACCCCCTTACTACTAATTATGCCCTCAAATACTTCCTCTATACTAATTGACAAGGGCAATTTTGGCCATTCAACAGGATTTTGGTTGGACAAAGTGAATGGAACATCTTTATCAAATGGATTAAAAATAGTGGAAAAATGGGCTACCCAAGAATTACAGTTAATGTAAGAATTAAATTCTGGAATATGGTCATCCTTCAAAAAGGTACTATTGACGGTATCCCAGAAAAGTTTATTATTTTTTGTATCGGCTGCCAGACTTAAGTCTTCCCAGGCTCTTTTTTGGAGTTCCGATTTCCTAATTTTTAGGGCTAAAGCATATTCTGCACGTAAGGCCTTAATAATATCCGGGTTTCTTGGCTTACAACCCAGAGCTTGTTTAAGACGGCCCAAAGCCCCTATGCAGTTATCATCAAACCAGCCCACCTTAGGTTTTTTATTTCTACACACTGGTTTCAACAAAAGGTTCTCCACAGTATTATTGATCCTTGTGAAATTATCAAGCAACAATGCTGGGTCAACCTCATCCCCTAAGCAGACTTGGATTTCATTCTGACACTGTGTAATAACATCATACTGAATTTTAGATGGGTCCAGACCAGCCCATTTTATCCGGACACCATTCGGTCTGGTGGGGGCAATACATAGGCTGTGTGGAACACTGGTGATATTTTTAAAGCCCCAACATAATAAATACAAAGAAATACTATTATGGTCACTAGTTGGTTGGTCCGTTATCCAGGGGTTGAAAATAAATGTACACTATTACTAGAAATAATAATGTGATCAATATTAGACGTTGCATTCCTACCTGTGAATGTGGGACATATCATGTTGTGTTTATCGGTAGCACAATACAATAATTCTAAATCCAATTTAGCGATAACATCATTTAAGGCCCTACCATATTCACAATGGGGGAAATGCATATAACAATCATCTTCAAATTCCCCCTCCTAGGCCCACAAACTTTGGTCAGGGACAGTGGGCATATTTGAACATTAAAATCGCCAACCCAAAGAATAATAATCTGTTTCCTAATGGTACTAGTCAGCTTCTCGAGTTCCCTTTCCAGGGTACGGACAATAGAACTACGTAGGGCATTTAACAAATTGTTATAAAAATTGATCAAAATAACATCATTACCCACAGTGGAAGCCATCCACATAATCTGAGCATAAGTTCCCACAGTAATACAACCTTTAATTTTACATTTATTCAAATTAGTAGAAATCAAAATCAAGAGGCCGCCCTTAGCTCTACCCGAAAGGGAGGCCTGGGCTGGTAACCAATATGAGGTAAAACCCTCTACATATATTGGATCGGTGCACCACGTCTCCTGTAAACATATAATATCATGTTGGGCCAAGATGAAATCAGACCATGATGGTGTACCTATTTTGCTTTTGAGCCCAGCAATGTTCCATGTAGTAACTTGGTACCCTTTGTCCATATTCGTTTCATAGAATTCCTGAGGGGTACTTCATGTCCCACCTCTTTACTAGTAATAATTGATTCTACTGGAATACTTTCTGAATTACCAGGGATACTAACTGTCCATAATACGTTAGTGGATAACGACTCACACTGCTCTATTATGCATAGACCAACTTTACTAGTTATGTTCTTAGCATTTGGATTTTCTATTGTGAGACTTTTAGGTAAATAACTCTCCAATGCAACCTCACTAGCCTGTATCAGTCCCTCACGTCAATCATTGGTATCCAAATTACTCAGAGCCTGATACCTATTAGTTACTGGAATAGCAAAATAAGGCAGGGTGGAAACCTGAGAAGAAGCTAACAAGGATCCATTTGGAGGCCAGCTTACGTTTCCATGCATCGCCCTCAGGTGTCTATAAAAGTACCCCAGAGGAGAAGAGTGGTGTTAAATTCCCCCGTATGGGAGGTGGTGCATTTTTAAGGGTATTAGATGCCCATCTTGGTGATCTAAAATTGATGATAATACAGTCCCCATCAAAGCATTTTTCAAAGGCCCGATCCAGCCCACTCTACGAGTTGTTAAAATCTGGTTTATTCCTTCCATAGGATAACCACAACTATTAGTCAGCCAAAACACTACTTTGTTCATAAGTGAGCCATGTTCTTCTGCCTGCCCAATTTGAAGTTTGGGGACGTTGGCCAGAATTGCAACATAGGGACTACATTCGGGAGGCAAATTTGCAACCGAGGCCATTATCCTATCCCCATGGGCTAAGGGTCTTAGACCGTCAGGCTTTGTAGAATCAGATGATTTAAATTTATCTGGCTTGTTCATTACTTGCTCCTTTTGGGGTGGTGCAAATCCACTATTAGTAATTGGATTTCCTATTACTATATTTCTATCTTTTCCCTATTTTCCAGCTTGTATAATGGGGGCCCGCTCCTTAGGATATTTGCTACAATCACTACGATCGTTACCTACGACAATAGTCGGGTCAATAGGGCCTGTAATAACATCCTTTTGGTGATCCCTAGTTGACTCTTTTTGGAATTTACAATTAACTATATCCAATACTCCACTAATTTTATGGATTTCTCTAGCTAAAATGTCCAATTTATCATAAAGCGGCCTTAGAAGCTCTATTATTTTATCAGAGATAGTCGCTAATGTTGGTTGTTGAGATATAGGGTCTGTACAAGACAAAGGATCAGCAGGCGGTCCTGGTTTCCCATTACGAATACTCTTAACATTTTTAGCTTTGGCCTTAGAATTAAAATTCCCCTGTTCTAGGGTATTCTTTCTACGTCCCCTGGTCTTTATCAGTAGCGGCGGGCTTTCAAGGGCAGTCAAGTTAGGGGTCATAGATATTCGAGTAAGATCCCCACTGATCCCTCCCGAAACAATAACGACCGGCTCAAGCTCCTCGACCGCCAAAGAGTTATTGGTCAATTTACTGGATCCGCTCACACTAGAGGCCCCAGCCCCATTTCCCTGTTCTACCCCGATAAAGCTTGAACCCATAGAGAGACGCCTCTCAGTACGGTCAATTTCCTCAGTGAGAACATTGACCGCTTTAACCAAAAATGAATCAATCGTAGTACATGATTTAGCAGTAAATGGCTTGGCTAGCTTCCTCCTTGCCATGAGGATGCTACAAAGAGAGGCTATACGGGCGAAGGATAAATATGTGTCCCTATAAAAGTGCCTACAAGGGCATAGGGGTTACTTCCCCGAATATGATACAGTGGCTAAAATAAGACTAGGAGGGCCAATACAAGGCAGTAAATATTAACCTCCTACAATCTTAATGCCTTGAATCTATACTAAACAAGAAGTTTGCCCCCTTAATGGATCTCTTGCTGTAAGGTTTCACCTTTAAAAATAAAGTACAAAGTAGGTTGGCTATATAATGGCACGTGCTACACAGTATAGATTAGTCTTCCATAGGCAAACTCACTATACATAACCTTTGGGGTTTAAACAACCCGCTAGTAATAAAATATAGGATCGATAAACCTTAGATAAAATGGCGTGTACTAAAAGAAAACGGTACAACAATAAAACTATTGGGCTACAAATCAGAAACCCACAGAATCAATACAAAACATAGATCTATCTACCACACAAATGTACTCACTATGCTGGGACTTGATGTTTAAATGGTCCGTTAGTAATAAAGTGCAAAAAGACTAATCCTTAAAGTGACATGTGCTAAGCAAAATTGATATATCGCATAATTATATATAAAATTCCACGGTGTCACACATACAATACAATGTTAAAAATGAGAAATTAAAACCAAGTAAATGTTAAAAAGGAATAAAAACCAAAAACAATGGCAACAAAGAAATATTAAAATACAGGGGGTCAGTTTGCAGTAACGAGCACCAAACAACGCTGGCCGTTTCCCTCACGGCTCCCAGTCTGATACTGCGGGAAAGATACTGACTTAAAGCGTCCCAAATCGCCTTTTCTTTCACAGTCAGTTTACATGCAGGGTGTTTGGGAATACTTGGGAGGCTTACTGGGACAGCAATAAAATTCCAACTACCTCGATCAATAATGTGGCCCTGCCCGGCCTCCTTCTGCCTCTGACGGGCGCTGCGGGAGGGCAGCCGCGCCTTTATCCTGGCGGGAGAAGCTGGGGCAGCTGGGAGATGTAGGCCGTTCCCCTCACGGCAGCGTAGAGTAGGCAGGAGCCGTTCCCCTCACGGCAGCAGCGTGGAGTGAGCAAGAACCGTTCCCCTCACGGTAAGTCCCAAACAATGCAAAGTGCTACCCTTTGATTGGGAACAGTGTCTGGTGTCAAAAGAACTGCAATTTAAAATTATCTTTAATGGTAAAACCAGATGTTAAGTCGTAGTTCTGAAAATGACACTTTTAGAAAGTTGCCATTTGGTTGTCCTAACCAATTGGTGCATTCAGCCTGGGTCAAATGATTGTAAATAAATGGCAGTTGGCCTTTGTGTATCCCTCCCAGACAGTGAGACAAAGGAGGACTAGGTGTTGGCAGGATGGGTCATCCTGCCAGGATGGGTGGGGCAGAGGTTTTTTCTGTCTCACTTACATTTCAAAGGGCTGCCTCCAGCACACTCAAAAAGGAACTTAACACCAACCTTTTGTCACTCTAGACCACTTAGAACCTGGGCTGGGGAAGAAAGGAAGTTTCCAGAACTAGATGGGGGATAGCCTAGAAGTTTCTCCCACTTCAAAGATTGGCACCAGGTATAAATATTGGAGCCTCAGACCAACTCTTCATTATTCTCCTGGACCTATGGACTTCAGAAGGACTGCCTTGTTCCCCAGAGTACCCTGCTGCTTGAGGACTGCCCTGCTCTCTCTGAAGGAAGACTGGACATGCCTCCTTCATTCCAGGCTAACCTGAGCTAATCTAGTGTTTTGCCAGTCATAAAGAATTTTAAGAACCGACCTATGTACTAATAGGTTGGTTCTTAAAGCTACGAATTGTAATGGGTTGCTATCTAACCTACCTCATGAATATTAATGAGGTAGGTTGCAAATTGCCACTCAATACAATTGGAGGCCATCACAGAGACAATGACCTGCTGCGACCAGGCCGTCACTTTGTCAGCTTGCCTTTCAATAAGGTAAGCTTTTTTTTTAAAAGCAGTCTATTCTCCAAAGAAAACAGGACTGGTTTTAAAACGAAAAGTCTACATTATTTTTTGTTTAAGTGTAAGAGTTGACAGTACCGTTTGTGGACCACTGCCTACTCTTCAACAATATATTTTTTACATTCATAAAGGTGATGGTGTCCCAAAGGGGCCACTTCCCTTTAGCGAATGCATTACCACCTACTTTGAGGAGTTGATAAAATATCAATGTTTTGTGACCATATTTTGGGCGCTAAAGATTGATACAATAGATACTGATTCAGTATTTTGAAGAGATGCCTGCCTACAACATGGCCCTTCCAAATACCGAATCGGTCGGTATCCATTCGCAATACTATTTTAGGAGTTGGAAACACTTGTTGGTAGTCAATAGTTTGGTATAATTTTCAGCAACATATTTCTGTAGTCGATATTGTCTTTGGGTACTTTATGCCGATTTATGTGGGAAATGTATTGCCACAGGTCATAATATGCCTTGTAGCAGCTAGAAAAGATACTACAATGTGAGATGTGAATGAGTTATAGGTACACCCCTAAAATTTGCATTAAGGTAAGAACGAATCTTTGGTGCACGTGAACTTATGCCCATAAACATGTCTGTTTTCATTCCCTCAGATCTCATTGTGCCCAAAGAAACTGTTCTTGTGTTTCACCATGAATGCTGATGTAGTATTGACTGTTCCCTGTACTTGCTAGTAAAACCATGTCAGCCACACAAGACAATGAGGAATTGATTAATTATGTCTACAATGCTCATTATTTTTGTTTCTGTATGCTCGGGTATTATGTATACGAGTATGTATTGGTATTTTAAAGGTGTTATGGTGGTTTGTGCCTGATTATGTATTGTATTTTTCAGGTAACTTTACTTTCTTTCCTGATGGAGACGGAGGTGTCCTTCCTCGATTATATTAAAGGAGGGTGAGTAAGCTATTGCCACACTTATTCAACTTTCATATTTAAATATTGATTAGACATATATTGTCTCTTCTCTGAAATGTCAGTATATATTATGTTTTGTCGATTCATTTGTTGAAAGCCATATCAAGCACTTTCTCGTTTTTTCCATAATCTGATGATAAAACTCAGTTAATCACAGTAGGGAATTTAATAAACAAAATGAACAAGAATGAATGTTGGGAAACCTGGGTTATCTAGAGGATGATGTGGGTAAAACACTAGACTGCTCTTTAACATAATAAGTTTGAAAATAAATAAGTTTATTCATCTGTACTAATTACGGTTGACTCTGAAAAGGGCTCACTTTTAGAAAAGTACTTAGCAAGGAGCACTGTTGTCTAATTCCAGCCAACCACATTACCTTTGCCTAAGACCTTTTTATAAGTGCTATGTTTTGGTTTTAAAATTGATTTTAACTAAGGTTCCCAGTCTTCTTTTTTTTTACTGATTTTATATAATCATGCAGTCAGAAGTAAATCTGTTTCTCTCTTTGCCAGCAGAGCTGATTGATTGACTTTGCTAGTGCTTGTTTCTGATTCCTTTGATTTCCCTCTTTGCAGTTGTTCCTATCCATTGTCGGGTTGCCCCTAAGCATTCCCTCTGTCTGCTCTACCTTACTTCTCTGCAAACCTCTGGTTTCTCTCTTTTGGAAGTGACTGACCTGAGTATGTCTGCTCTCAATGTCAGACCTTTGCTGCTTCCTTCGTGTAATCACTTGCCAGTGTAACCCACGTTTCTGGCAGATTTTTATTAGGCTTTTCATTTCTCATCATCACCTCCAGCAGATGTCAGTGTCTAGTGCCGGGATTTCCACCACTTTGTCTCACCCTGCTTAGCTACCTGTGGCCCAGTGGGGGAACAGGTGCAAGCCAGGAGGTTCCCACTCTGGAAGATGGAGTTGAACTCCAGGCACAAGAGGACTCCCTGTCTGGCATGTCCCGAGGGCAAGCATCCGCTGGGAACAGAGACTGACCTACTAGCATCACTGCCTGTGAGGTCGTAGGTGTTGCCAAGATCAGGCAGGTGGTTTAGTGAAAATAAGCATTGATTATCTTACTCCTTTTGTCTCCACTCTGGCCACATAATCAAAACCTGTTTTGAAGGTATTAAGATGAGGGACAGCCTGTGGATTCCTCACCTTATGAATTACCCCCATGCACAGCATTCCACGGAAACTTTTCTCCTCAGCTCTCTCACATCGACAAGGACGTCACAATAGAACGGCTCCGCACACGACACTGCGTGACGTCATCGGAGCCATAAGAAGACTGTTGGTGTGCTGAGGTCAGTTCCCTTTTTTCTGGGCCATTGACGTGTAACGGTTTATCCCAGGGCTTTCCATTTCTGGAAGTTTCGTTGTTGCAAGTCTTCCTGTCTTTGTAGCAGCGACTATGGCTACTTAGAGGAAATCTGGTTTCAAGCCATGCAGGGAATGTGGGGGCCAGATGTCTTTCACTTACCCCCATGAAGACTGTTTGTGGTGTCTCTCGTCGGACCATGACATCGAAGAGTGTTCATCATGCAGGTGCATGAACCCCAAAGCACTGAAGGAGAGGGAGGCCAAATTGTTTATGGCCAAAGCCAAGAAACAAAAAAGAGGTTGAAAAAGATCGAGGTCCAGCTCCAAATCACTGACTCTGCATACTTCGAGGTCGTCAAAGAAACATAAGAAGAAGCGACGCCATGGGTTTCGGCGTCGTTTGTTGAAGGATGCGACGCCGAAGTCAGTGTCTCCGGTTCCTAAGTGTCATCGAAAGGATGAAGTCTCTCCATCTCCTTCTCCTGAAGTGACTCAAGCCCAGTCTCCGACTCAGAGAGCGGAGACTCCACCGGCGCCTAGAGAATCAACGCCACCTCTGTTGCCGAAGCTGACTACTCCAACTCTGGCTCCAGGGTCTCCGGAGCCGAACATACCACCTCCTTGAGCGGCGTTAGAGCCTGCAGCGCCGGATCCGGTGTATCCTGCCTTCCCAACTCTGGGTACGGATCCGTCGCATTTCTTGAATGCGATGTTTGGCTTGTTCACCAGAGCGGCAAACCCTACTGGTGCGCCTGTTGGCCCCATGGGCCCGCTGGCATACTCCTTAGGAGGTTTGCCTCCACATTTTGCTCAGGCACCTCTTATGTCTTTTATGCCGATGCCCCAGGGAGTTGGCCTCTCCCGACGCTGAGATTTTCGACGCCGGTACAATCTCTGGAGGGGCGAGTGCCACTGGATGTATCTTCCCCAGCGCCGACTGGTTCTGAACCGGTGCCGACTGGACTACGACCGGTGTCGACTACTGTTCTGGTAGATCTCCCTTCGACGCCGATCCTGAAGTCACCAGCGCCGCGCCTGGTGCCTCTGACGGCTGTTCCAAGGATGAGGTCTAGAAGAGAGGCAACGAAATTAATGGAAGAGGAGGAATACCAAGGACACCATGATGAGGCTGAGGAAGGGGAGATTGTGGATCCTGATCAAGATTTAGAATCTGCAGGAGGCTAGTGGCCTGGATACTTCTCCTGAATGGGAGCTCTCATCTCTGAAAGGTCTCCCAACGCAGGAGATAACTTCTTTTGTGTGTGTTGTATTTGTTTATTCTTAAGCATAAAGAATCAGTACAGCAATATGGATAATAATCAGCTGTCAGTAAAGGAGAACATCAACATATAGTAATAAAGAAGGTGACAAGATACATAGTAATTCTCCTGTTCTCATGGGGAGGTGTAGGGACTGGGAGGATGTGGGGGTTGGGGGAATAATCTTCAGGTGTAAGGTAACTTCTTATCACGCTGTTATCAGGAATGCAGCGGATCTGCTGGACTTGCCTCTTCCCACAGCAGAATTAAAATCTAACATTTTGACAGAGGTGCTTCATTCCCCTTCTTCTATCTCAGAGCTTTTACTCCCTTTCAACAAGGCTTTGACTGAGCCCTTCCTTGATGCATGGCAGAAGCCGATGACGGCTCCAGCGGTGTCCAGGTCTGTGGCAAGGAGGTATAAGGTGGTTCCGGGGATCCTGCTTTCCTGTCCACTTTTCCTTCTCCTGAAAGTTCGGTCGTCTAGGCTTTGTGCTCCTCGAAGCAGTCTGCAGGGTCATTCCCATCTACAGCTGCAGATAGGGAGTCAAAGCGTATGGAGCAATCTGAGAAGAAGGTATTCTCTTCAGGCAGTATGGCTCTCAAATTGACAAATGCTACATGTCTTTTGGGGCACTACATCCATGCTCTTATGGATTCGGCCAGGGAGGTGCTCCCAAAACTACCAGAGGAAGTTCAGGGTCATATTTCGGAGGTTCTAACTGATGCCCAAGCTGTGGCCTGCCAGGTCATTCAGTCTGCTGATTCTGTTGCCAGTGCGTTAGGATTGTCTGTGGCGACCAGGAGGCACGCTTGGCTACGGGATTCAGGGTTCTCTCCTGATGTCCAAGCCACCCTGTTAGACCTGCCTTTCGATGGATCTTCCCTATTTGGGGCCAAAGCGGACTCAGCCTGCAGCGCTTTAAAGACAGTTGAGCCACAGCAAGATCTTTGGGTCTCCAGTCTCAGTCCAGGGGCTTTGAATGTCGCAAGTTTTGTGGTTATGGCAGGACCTTATCCTATCGTGCCAAACAGCAGCCACAAAAGCAGCAACAGCAGGCAGATCCCCTGTACAGATCTTACAGGGGAAAGGGCAGAGGTCATCTGCAGGGTGCAGCATGGCAACAAGTCTCCTCCTTCTCCTCCTATTCCGCCCCTCCAACTGGTGCGGCAGGGAAGCAGCTCTAGCTCCAGCATCCTAAAGCATGTTTGTCCCGTGGGAGGACGAGTGTCCCATTTTCTACAAAGTTGGAGGTCTTTTACTACAAATCTCTGGGTGTTGAACATAGTAGAGAATGGGTATGCCCTACCCTTCTGGGAGTTCCCCCCTCCTTTCCCTTCCCATCAGGGCTTGTGCTCGGAAGAGCACCTTCTTCTTCTCCAGCAGGAGGTTCTGTCATTGCTGCAAAAAGGTGCAATCGAGGTGGTTCCGGAACAGGAAAGGGATCGAGGATGCTACCTCGGGGTTTTGACTTTTTACCTCAAACAGGAGAAATTCAAAATGTTGACCCTGGCTCAGGTTCTTCATGTGCTGCAGAAGGAAGACTGGATGGTGTTGATCGAATTGCAGGATGCTATTTTCACATTCCCATCCTGAAGTCGTATCGGAAGTATCTTCGTTTCACGGTGGGTTCTCAACACTACCAGTTTGCAGTCCTTCTGTGCGGTCTTACTTCAGCACCTCGAGTCTTCACAAAGGTGATGGGGGTGGTGGAAACACATCTCAGAAGATCGGGGGTTCCTGTTTTTCCCTTTTCTGGATGACTGGCTGCTCAAAGCAAAGTCACCTGATATGGTGCTGCATCATTTGCAAGTGACAACTGAGCTCTTGTTCAACTTGGGATTTTCGATAAATGTCCCCAAATGTCACCTGGTGCCCTCTCAGCGCAACCTATTCATAGGGGCAGTATTGGACACTACTGTATGTCGTGCCTTCCTACCTCTACCAAGGATTCAAGGCATCCAGGCAATGATTCCACTTTTTCAGAATGGAGCGGCTGTTCCAGTCTTAAAGGTCTTGCGCCTGCTCGGTCTGTTTGCTTCCTGCATACTGTTGGTCAACCATGCATGCTGGCATATGAGGGACCTCCAGTGGTGCCTCCGCATCAACACAATGGAGATCTCGAAGAGGTGGTCAGAATCTCCAGAGACACTGCAGAGGAGCTGTTATGGTGGAGTGTTCCAGGCAACCTGTCTCAAGGGAAGCCATTTCAACCTCCGTCTCCGGTGGGCACAGTGATAACGGATGCCTCCACTCTAGGGTGGGAAGCTCATCTGGGGGCTCTGGGTGTAAAAGGCCTTTGATCTCCAGAGGAAAGATTGTTTCACATCAATCTTCTGGAATTGCGGGCAATAGGTTTGGCTCTCAAGGTTTTTCTTCCCTCCCTTTGCGGTCAGTTGGTTCAGGTCCTGATAGACAACACTACCGCAATGTGGTACATCAACAAACAGGGAGGAGTAGGGTTGTATCTTCTTTGCAGAGAGACTCTGCGACTCTGGTCCTGGGCTCAGGACCTTCAGATTTGCGTTATAGCAAATAATCTTGCCGGAGAACTGAATGTGCATACGGACAGTCTCAGTCGGCAGTATTCAGCCGATCATGAGTGGCGTCTCCATCCAGAGGTGGTCCATCACATTTTCAGGATGTGGGGATTTCCTCAGTTGGGCCTGTTTCCCACTCAGTAGAAAGTGCGCTGCCCGTCGTCCTGCAGTCTCCAGTATCCGATGCGGGGAGCATTGGGGGACGCGTTTCAGTTAGATTGGGGCTCACCGCTTTTTTACCAGTTTCCCCCCATACCCTTGATTCCTCAGGTTCTGAGGAAGATTTGCCAAGACCGAGCCCAAGTCAAATTGATCACTCCGAATTTGCAGAGAAGGGTGTGGTTCACAGACCTCCTTTACCTCTCATCGCACCCTCCGCTCAGTCTCCCTCTCAGGGCAGACCTCCTCTCGCAGTCCCAGGGGCAGGTTCTACACCCCCACCTCCAAAGCCTGCACCTTCATACCTGGAGATTGAATGGGGCAACCTGAGCTCTTTCTCTCTCCCACTGGATGTGGTGGATGTTATTTTATCGGCCAGAAGGCACTCAACCTTCTATTCTGGTAGGTGGGCCAAGTTTGTTAAATGGTGTGGAGAGAGATCGATTAATGCTTTGCAGGCCCATTTGTCTGATATTCTGAGTTTCTCTCTTTTCCTAGCACAACAGGGTTGTGCAGTAGCTACTATCAAGGGCTACTTGTTGGCCTTGTCGGCTTTTCTCTGTTTACCAGATCAACCCTCGTTGTTTAAATCTCCCATAGTTTTGAGGTTTATTAAGGGTCTCACAAATAGGTTTCCCCCCACTCCTTTTGTCATGCCTCAGTAGGATTTGAATTTGGTTCTCACTTTCTTGACGGGTTCACCCTTTGAACTATTGCATAATTGTCCCTTAAGGTTTCTGCCGTTTAAAATGATATTTTTGGTTGCAATCACTTCCGCTAAAAGGGTGAGTAAGTTGCAAGCTTGTAGCTCCAAACCTCCATTCACATCATTCCATGCCGATAAGATGGTTCTTAGGACCAGAGCTGCTTTCCTACCTAAGGTGTTAACTCCTTTCCACCTAGGGCAATCCATCACCTTGCCTACTTTCTACCCGCACCCGTCTAAGGAGAAGAGACTTCATCGCCTGGACCCTAAAAGGGCAGTCAGCTTCTACATAGACAGCACCAAGGACTTCAGGTTGGATGACTAACTTTTCATTGGATTTGTGGGCAAGATGAAGGGCAAGGCTGTCCACAAGAGAACGTTGTCCAGGTGGATCATCCTCTTTATCAAGATCTGCTATGCCTTGGCCAAGAAGAAGCCTCCTGAATTTATTCAAGCTCATTCTACCAGAGCTAAGTCTTCTTCTTCGGCTTTAGCTAGAGGTGTCCCTGTGGTAGACATTTGTAAGGCGCCAACTTGGGCCTCCCTCCACACTTTTGCGAAGCACTATTGCTTGGAATCAGAAGTGAGGAGGGACGGCCATTTTGCACATTCTCTGCTGCCGGAGTTTTGGGTATAGGCAGGCAGGCACCCTCCTCCGGGAGTGGGACTGCTTAGGGATTCAGTTCATAAGGTGAAGAATCCACAGGCAGATGTATCCATCAGAAGAACAAGTTACTTACCTTCGGTAACTCTTTTTCTGGTGGTTACAGTATCTGCCTGTGGATTCCTCACTGAGCCACCCACCTCCCCGTTTAAATCAAAAAATAATTGATGTGTATTTTATGTATTTTATTGTTGGAATAATGTGATATTTGGCACTAGGAAATGTCTATGATTAAGAATTTCCAGATTTGGTTGTGTTTTGTATACTATGAATACTTGTGAAAATTTTGTTGATTCACCCATCCGCCTTGAAGGCATGGAAAAAATGGGTGGAACTGATGTCAGCACACCAAAGAGATCTTCTTATGGCTTCGATGACGTCACGCGGAGTCGCGTGTGGAGCCGTTCCATTGTGACGTCCTCGACGACGTGGGAGAGCTGAGGAGAAAAGTTTCCATGGAATGCTGCACATGGGGGTAATTCATAAGGTGAGGAATCCACAGGCAGATACTGTATCCACCAGAAAAAGCATTACCAAAGGTAAGTAACTCGTTCTTATAAGTTATAGCATCTCAAAACATCTCTATCACTCATCCCCCCTTCTTTTCCTTCTCACTCCCTTTCTCCTCTGAACTTTTACTGCTTGCTTTCTTCTTTGTTGTTGTTCTTCTTTTTTTTCGTTCCCACCACACGGTTTCATGGTTGTAATACTCTTACCTAACTGAGTCAGTGATTTAATGTTTACCGACATTTATACCGTCTAGTAAACTATGTAAATGCGCATCACTGATTAATTGTACTCGGCTCTTGTCTACATGCCAACCATTTGTTTTGTATATTTGAAAGTTTAAATAGAAATTTGTGAAAGAAAAAAAAAGAAAAAGAGGGACAGCTGATATACCCCTTCCGTCTCAGGGGCCGATTCCGATCTCGGTCGGAGGCGCACCCAATACCATTCGGTCGGGAAAAAAGCCATGCGAAAGCCAGTTTCCCGACCGATCCGTACAGCACACCGAACGAGCAAGTACGATGCGCACAACAGCAAAAATTCCGGCCGAGCCGTACTCACCCAAACCAGGTCCTGTTCTCCGACCGAGGCGAATCCGGAAACGCCGAATCGAGTCGCACGGAAGGGAAAATGCAGCCCCGTCCGGCCGGACAAGTACGATGCGCTTTCCGTACGCGCCGAACCCGTCGCTACGCACGGCACGTCAAAGCATCCGGGAGAGGCGCACATAAGCTCCGAATCGCGCCACAACACGATCCACGGCTACGAGACGAACACAGCACAGACGAGGACGACGCGAAGCGACGAGGACGAAGCGAAGCGACGAGGACGAAGCCAAGCGACGAGGACGACGCGAAGCAACGAGAAGGACGAACGACACGAACCAACCATGAATCCCTTCGTCCCGATCATACCAATATTCTACATCTACTACCGGAACAGGCACGGACGCGTACGGCGCAGAAGGTAAGTCAGACACCAACCACAAAACACATACAACACGTACACGACACATCACACACATACACTGGGAATCTGAATATACTTGCAACAGCAGCACCATAGGGGCGGGATGCCCATCACCAATGCCACATATGCACACAGGGGCCTGAATGCGCGCCACCACCCCAACCCAGGGGGGCTGGATGCCCACCACTACTACCACCCTCACCCAGGGGGGCTGGATGCCTACCACTACTACCACCCTCACCCAGGGGTGGCAGGATGCCTACCACTACTACCACCCTTAGCCAGGGTGGCAGGATGCCTACCACTACTACCACCCTTAGCCAGGGGGGCAGGATGCCTACCACTACTACCACCCTTAGCCAGGGGGCAGGATGCCCACCACTACTACCACCCTTAGCCAGGGGGGCTGGATGCCTACCACTACTACCACCCTTAGCCAGGGGGGCAGGATGCCCACCACTACTACCACCCTCACCCAGGGGGGCTGGATGCCTACCACTACTACCACCCTCACCCAGGGGTGGCAGGATGCCTACCACTACTACCACCCTTAGCCAGGGTGGCAGGATGCCTACCACTACTACCACCCTTAGCCAGGGGGCAGGATGCCTACCACTACTACCACCCTTAGCCAGGGGGGCTGGATGCCTACCACTACTACCACCCTTAGCCAGGGGGCAGGATGCCCACCACTACTACCACCCTCACCCAGGGGGGCTGGATGCCTACCACTACTACCACCCTTAGCCAGGGTGGCAGGATGCCTACCACTACTACCACCCTCACCCAGGGGTGGCAGGATGCCTACCACTACTACCACCCTTAGCCAGGGGGGCTGGATGCCTACCACTACTACCACCCTTAGCCAGGGGGCAGGATGCCCACCACTACTACCACCCTCACCCAGGGGGGCTGGATGCCTACCACTACTACCACCCTTAGCCAGGGGGCAGGATGCCTACCACTACTACCACCCTCACCCAGGGGGGCAGGATGCCCACCACTACTACCACCCTTAGCCAGGGTGGCAGGATGCCTACCACTACTACCACCCTTAGCCAGGGGGCAGGATGCCTACCACTACTACCACCCTTAGCCAGGGTGGCAGGATGCCCACCACTACTACCACCCTCACCCAGGGGGGCTGGATGCCTACCACTACTACCACCCTCACCCAGGGGTGGCAGGATGCCTACCACTACTACCACCCTTAGCCAGGGTGGCAGGATGCCTACCACTACTACCACCCTCAGCCCAGGGGGGCAGGATGCCTACCACTACTACCACCCTTAGCCAGGGGGCTGGATGCCTACCACTACTACCACCCTTAGCCAGGGGGCAGGATGCCCACCACTACTACCACCCTCACCCAGGGGGGCTGGATGCCTACCACTACTACCACCCTCACCCAGGGGTGGCAGGATGCCTACCACTACTACCACCCTTAGCCAGGGTGGCAGGATGCCTACCACTACTACCACCCTTAGCCAGGGGGCAGGATGCCTACCACTACTACCACCCTTAGCCAGGGGGCAGGATGCCCACCACTACTACCACCCTTAGCCAGGGGGGCTGGATGCCTACCACTACTACCACCCTTAGCCAGGGGGCAGGATGCCCACCACTACTACCACCCTCACCCAGGGGGGCTGGATGCCTACCACTACTACCACCCTCACCCAGGGGGGCAGGATGCCTACCACTACTACCACCCTCACCCAGGGGGGCAGGATGCCTACCACTACTACCACCCTTAGCCAGGGGGGCTGGATGCCTACCACTACTACCACCCTCACCCAGGGGGGCAGGATGCCTACCACTACTACCACCCTTAGCCAGGGGGGCTGGATGCCTACCACTACTACCACCCCAACCCAGGGGGGCTGGATGCCTACCACTACTACCACCCTTAGCCAGGGGGCAGGATGCCCACCACTACTACCACCCTCACCCACGGGGGCAGGATGCCTACCACTACTACCACCCTTAGCCAGGGGGCAGGATGCCCACCACTACTACCACCCTTAGCCAGGGGGGCAGGATGCCCACCACTACTACCACCCTCACCCACGGGGGGCAGGATGCCCACCACTACTACCACCCTCACCCAGGGGGGCAGGATGCCTACCACTACTACCACCCTCACCCAGGGGGGCTGGATGCCTACCACTACTACCACCCCCACTCATAGGATGGACAATGCATGACACAACAAGCACACCACAACCTAGGGAATGCAAGATTAAGACATCCCCCCACCACCATGACAAGCGTGTGTAGGCTGTGTCAAATGCCTACAACACCGAACATGACTTTCAACATACAATGTGACCCCCTAGCACATGTGCCACACATATATGTGTGTGGCACCCACAATGCAAGCAGCCCATGACCATTGTGGCAATGGGGCCTAAACCCCCATCATCACAGTGACCAAAAGGTAAGTGTGGGGTCCATAGCTGAAGCACATTTTGACCATTGTGGCAATGGGGTCTAAACCCCCATCATCACAGTGACCAAAAGGCAAGTGTGGGGTCCATAGCTGAAGCACATTTTGACCATTGTGGCAATGGGGTCTACACCCTCATCATCACAGTGACCAAAAGGTAATTGTTGACAAAGAAAGAGCTGCAACTGCCAAACTGCATGGATCATTCCTGCTCACAGAACCAAAAACTCATCTGTGGCAAAGTAGTGTATGTGTCCCATTGCAACATAAATTGGGGGAGCCAAATACTGCAGTGCAAATGAAACATTCCTTTGGCCATGTGCAGACAAACAACACCCATGGGGGCTGAGACCGTCAACAGTCATCAATGACACAATGACAGAAGTGACCATCAGAATGCAGAACCACATATTTGCACCAATGGGCACACAAATGCAGATACCCTGTGGAGACAGCAGATGTGAGGTGAACAGATACCATACCATGGCAGCAATGGGACACACAAACCATGATCACTGTGCTGACCGATGACCTAGGAGTCCCAGGGACAGCAGGGGAAACACACCAAACAACATACAGCCAATGGCACACCCAAGATATGCCAATGCAGTGGTGCAGATGCACAAACACAAACAGGCAGACCAACACTGTCATCATACACAGCAGGTGAGGGGTGGGGGTGCCAGTGTCCCCAGGCAACCACACAACACATGAGGAGAGCTGAATACCAATCATACAGATGTGCATACACTGCCACACTAAGGTAACTCATGGATCCAAATCCCCTATGTGGGCAAGCAGGCATTGTCAGGTGAGAGGGAGCACAAAACACACATGTCACACAGGCACGTAGGAACAACAACTGACACAGCAAGTCACAGACACACCACAGCACCACCCCCAGGGCCCCCACAATGTGGTGACCCTGGGCTGAATAAAAATACCACTGTGATGACAAAGCTAAATGTCGTTCACACTATGAACCACAGTCAGGTGTCCTGAGCAACAAACTACCATCACACCTACACAAGCACAAATCAATCAGCATGGCCAGTAAGCCAAGGCCAACATGGAGGCAGGGGCCTAGCCGGGCAACAACTCTCATCTGCACACACTCAACACCACACCCCTCGACCTCCAACAATGTGCAGCAGTGAAGTACACATGCACTGGTGACATTGCACATGCACCCATGACTATTCCAGGGTGGTGGGTGGGAACCAAGGTGTAGAAACACATCACACATGGACACTCAACAAGACTCCTGAATGTCTGACACACTGCACACTACGCTGTACATGGACATGACGGCAATACCACACCGACCAATGGGATCCCAGCCACAGTCACACACCAATGAAGAAGCCAAGGTCACCCACAAAGAACACACATAGACAACTTCCAACATTGCAGCTCTGACCCTGAGGAGTGGCAGCAGTCACACACACAACATGTCACAATCACTGAAAGATAACACAAACTGGAAATCACATGACAGGGGCAAACAACAAGTGCCAAGGGGAAACCTGACTGTGACCCATCTGCGTCTGCACACAAACTCAGCCCTGACAGCAAACACACCTATGGGTGACACCCTGATGACCAGTAATGTGCCATGCACCCACATCACAGAGAACACAGGGAGAAGACTTTGGGGGAACATAGCTCAAGTCAGCAAGCATCACAAACAGGTACAACACTAGGGATCACAGCATGCGCAGATGAATGGAAGTGAACACACAGACATGCACATACAACACACACCTTGGGTGCAGGCAATGTCACACGTGTACACACTGCCATGAGGGGACTCCACTCCTGTGTGAGGAAAGCTGTGCCATATGTTGCCTCAGTAGGGCCCCATCATGTCAGCTGAGCACTTGGTCACACAATCAACAATTAGCACCAAATGAGGGCTCCCATCACATCAGCCTGGTCATGGATGTGCCAACGGAATCATCAGCACAGATCCAACACACTTGTATAGCAATGTTGCACTGACTACACGGATGAGTCCCTCCCCATTGATGCCCAAACCTGCATGTCCACTGGAGATGGCAACACGGTCAGGGAAGTAGACAAATGCAACGATGGCAGGCACAACAGATGTGCAGGGGTGGAAGCCACAGATATGAAATTGCCAATGTAAGTAGGAAACCCATTGCCAAATACTGAACACATGACACCCTCAGATGCTGCTATTGATGACATGGATACACCACATGATAGGACACATTCCCCCTGGACCACATGGGTTCCTGCACAGTAACACTTCATAATCATGAGACCAGATATCACCATCACTGCAGCAAGGGCATGGTTAGCTGCACCAACAACATGTACATCTGAAGCATGAGCACTAGAGAAAAGAAAGTTGCTTTATTCAGCATATGTGTTGAGGCCAAACGAAGTCCTGAAAAAGAGCAAAGGCCAATGGCCAGTCCATTGTCAAAGTTCAAACAGGGTGACACTGGCAGATGTCACCCTACGCATGCCTGCACAATACCAGGGACAATCCACTAGGAGGGGCAACCGGGGGGCAGGCCAGGCACCGCAGGGACAGGATCAGGGCTCACCAGGGGGAGTCAGGGAAGGGGTGGTGGGTGCAGGAGAGCCACTGACAACTGCAGTGGAGGTGTCTGACATGGTGTGTGCCGGCACAACTGGGGGCATGACACAGATGTCGTGGGTGCCGGCACAACTGCAGTGGACCCTGCAGATGGGGTGGACAGGTCCGCCACTGCAGTGCCCAAGTCAGACAGGGCGGTAGTGGACTCCACTGCAGTGCCTACCTCCAGGGGAGGAGAATGGGGAACAGGCAAGGTGGGTTGGACAGAGGGGGGACACCCTCACCACATCAGTGGCACAGACAAGCGCAGCGGGGGGTGTGGTGCTGGGAGAGCAAGTGGCAGGGGGAGAAGGCCGGAGCATCTTGGGGATGGTATATCTGTGGGTGGGGGAACCTGGGGCAGGGTGTGGTGGGGGCACCTGTGCAGTGGGGGCCTGAGGGATGGAGGACGGAGACCTTGTGCCTGAGCTGCAGGGTGGTGGCGGGGTCTTGCTCTTAGCACTCCGGGGGACTTGCGGGTGGGGGCCTCAGTCCGTCTGCGCCTGGGGGAGGGTGTCCGGGGGCGAGGGGCACTCTGCTCCGTGTGGGTGGGCTTCTCTTCCCCCGGGATGCTGGAGCAGCTTCATCGGTGGGGAAGAGGCCGAGGTCACAGAGGAAGAGCTGCTGTGACTTTGGGGTTGCAGGTGAGGCAAGGGAGGGTGCTTTGGAGGGAGAGGGAACTGAGGACTGCGCAGTGCATGTGGATGCGTGTGTGTGTTCCAGGGCCCCATCCCCTGTGAGTCTGGCTTCAGTCCCCTGAATGTGCGTGCGTGTGCGTTTTGTCATTGGCGTGTGTGTCAGTGTGCTGGATGTGTGTGTGCTGGTGTGTGCCTGTGCCAGTGTGTGTGTGCCTGGGATGGGTAAGGTGCTGGGGAGTGTGGATGGAGCAGAGGCAGGAGGGGTGAGGGACCGTTTGAGGAGGGACACTGCTGCCGTCAGGGAGGAGTCCATGGACCTATTGCCCCTCTGTAGGTCAGACATGCCCGATGAGATGCCCTCCATGAACGACACCAGCTGAGTCAACAGCGCGGTGTGCGCATGGAGGACACTCAGCATGGCTGTCTGCCCTACATGGAGCTGGCGAAGGAGGTACACAGACTCCTCACTCAGGGCAGCAGGGGACACAGGGGCAGGGGGTGCGGTGCCTGGCCCAAAGGAGACACGCTCCCGGACATGGGAGCCTCCACGGACCTGGGGAATGGGAGCCGATGGGAGGGCGGTGGTGGTGCTGGTGGTGGCGGGGACAGCAACACTAGCTGGGGTGTGGTGGCTGCTGACACCCGCCTCCACAAGGGAGTCATCCTCCGAGTTGCTCTGGTCCTCAGCTGAGGTGGATGCTGCTGAGGACTCCTCGGTGTGGCTCCCCTCGCCCTCCGTGCCACTGGGTCCCTCCGACCACTCCTCGGCTGCTGACCCAGTCTGGCTCTCCGGCTCCTCCTGGTCCGTGGAGCTGTCCCCTTCCGTGGCCGTGGATGTATCTGCAAACAATGGGGAAACAGACAGACATCAGTCACCTGCACCAAACGCACACACCACTGTGAGCACAGCACATTACAGAGCAAGCCCTGGCATCATTAGTTGTACATTGCTAAAAGTGCCCTAATTGAACAGGAGAAGTCAATTGTCAGTCTGATGCCAAGCATGGCACTCACATCCCACATGGCCTTGCACCCATCTGTCTGGTGTCTGTTGGATTGCAACACCCCAGTGTTGACACATGCACCAAGTACACAGTAGTTGGACAGTGCAGAGGACACGGTGTGGACACATCACAGCTCTTGCCACTGAGTCAGTACAGGTTTACGGATGTAAGGGATGCCCAGAGTCAAATAGGAAATGCATGTGATGCATTCCAGCGACAGACACCATGATGCACCCATGTCCTGATAGCCAGCGCCACTATGGTGTGCATGTAGCACATGTCACTCCCCTGCAGGATCACCAATCAGTAGACACATGCCATGGCGGAGGCATGACTGCAAAGTCATACATCACTGTCTCAGTGATGTATGACTTTGCAGCCAGACAACAACACTCTGCACTGTGTCACAATAGTAGGTCATGGGGAATGCAAGTCCTGGAGCTGCACAAGTGCACATGTACATCCCCCCACAACACATCCTCTTAACCCTCATCTGTCCAGGTCATACCTATTGGACATATGGGAGACCTGTGACACTACCCTCTGAACCTGAGCCCCTCACACTCTGCTGTGCATGGGGAACAGCTGCCTGAACTTCACATTTACATGCCCCAGTCTGCATGGGCAGCTGATCAGACACCTATGTGTCACACAAGTATCGTCTCCTATGGTCACATCTCCAGTGGCATGCTGAGCCCCTACCAAGAAACTCCACAGCAGTCCTGGCGACTAATCCACAGCACACTGACACAGAGGCAGACACCTGAGGGGTCAAATCACTGTGCACAATGTGTCCTCTGATACACGGGAGTGGGAGTACAGAGTGTATTGTATGGCCTGGAGTAGGCATGACTGTCCAGCCCCACATGAATGAGGGATGAGCCCTGGACTGTAGGCAGCTGGCTAAGTATGTGTGACACACGTCATATACATACTCCTGGGGCCCAAACATTGTTCCCACCCGCAGCATGGGTGTGTGCCAGGTACCCCAGCCACATGTGGTGGATCAGCTCAGCAATTGGACCACAGATCAAAGTAACACGCTGAATACATGTCAGAATACAGGCATTGTGTAAGCAATGGACCCACCCATGATGCCCACCACAGAGTCAGGGAAACAGATGCTGTCTCCCACCTTGAGTCAAGCAAACTGCAAGGACACAGTCCTAAGTGACAGAATTCCCTGCATGTAAGGGCCACACCTGGGTATCAGATGAGGAGTGGGCAGTGCACAATAGAGGGACATGGCTCCTGGACAACATGACTGCTGTACTGTGGCAGTTCAACCTGGCCCGAGGAGGGCACATAACATGTTAGACAGAGTACACAGTGCAGTCTTTGACTCACCCCCTCCTTGCTGCTCTCTGGCCTTCAGCTGCCCATCCAGGTCTGGAAAGACCACCGCCAGGATCCTGAGCATGTGGGGGTCAGGGTCCGTGTTCCGCCCCTCCTGCGAGGAGGCGACAGCTTCAGCTGGACCCGTGCAATCCTCCGGGTCCAGCCCCGAAGGTCCTGCCACCTCTTTTGGCAGTTGCGGATCCGGCGCTTGTAGACCCCCACGGACCGGACAGCCCGGACGATGTCCTTCCATATCTCATGCTTCCGATGGGCAGAAGCCTGTCAGGATGACAAAGTGATAAGGCCATTACTACACATGCAACATATCCGTGCATGACACAGTTGCATATACATGTCGCAATCACAGGGGCACATGGTGTACCCAGGCAGTGCACGGCTGCCCATGGACAGTTTTCCAGAAGTCACTACATGGTATCATAGCATGGGGAGTAAAACCCTGTTCAGAAGCACTGTCACTGCACCATACCTGTCCAGTGCAAGTCACTACACACTATGGGGGGTGACAACTACTCAGTGAGCCTGCTAGCCAGTGGTGTGCTGACTCTCAGCCTTGCTAGTCAGACAAAATGCACATTCAGAAAGGCAGTGCACAGAACACTCACCTGCTCCCCTGGTGTCCCATACAGCTTGCTGTACTGTGGAAGTAGGCTGTCCAGCAGGGCCTGGTTCTCTTCAAGGCTGAAGGCTGGGGCTCTCTCCACAGTACGTGCCATTGCAGGGTCCAGAGGGGCAGAGACAGCAGCAGTGCAGTGGCAGATGTCGTCCTGGAGCATGTAGTGCAGGCAAGTGGGCTCTCAGGGGAACATGCAGCAATATATATGTGCTGGAGAGGCAGATACTGTCCCTTGTGTCCAAAGTGATAGGTCCAAGTCGTTTGCATCTTCTGAATCTGGCCAATCCATGGAATAGCAGCACCAAAACACGCCCACAGCATCCTTCAAAATTTCAACTTCATGACATACATGATTTTGCAACATTGTTGTGGGTGACCAACTGATTTTCCAGCAACCGACTCGTTCGAATATTCGAAAACGCGTCCGTTGCCAGGCAAGCCCATTGTCAATGGGTGCGCACCGATCGGTCCATTGAGGTACAACGCGCACAGGGGTACAACGCGTACCCGCACACATTGAAAGCAATGGGCCGGCCGGAGGCACCGATCGGTCCATTGCAGTACAACGCGCACAGGGGTACAACGCGTACCCGCACACATTGAATGCAATGGGCCGGCCGGAGGCACCGATCGGTCCATTGCAGTACAACGCGCACAGGGGTACAACGCGTACCCGCACACATTGAATGCAATGGGCCGGCCGGAGGCACCGATCGGTCCATTGCAGTACAACGCGCACAGGGGTACAACGCGTACCCGCACACATTGAATGCAATGGGCCGGCCGGAGGCACCGATCGGTCCATTGCAGTACAACGCGCACAGGGGTACAACGCGTACCCGCACACATTGAATGCAATGGGCCGGCCGGAGGCACCGATCGGTCCATTGCAGTACAACGCGCACAGGGGTACAACGCGTACCCGCACACATTGAATGCAATGGGCCGGCCGGAGGCACCGATCGGTCCATTGCAGTACAACGCGCACAGGGGTACAACGCGTACCCGCACACATTGAATGCAATGGGCCGGCCGGAGGCACCGATCGGTCCATTGCAGTACAACGCGCACAGGGGTACAACGCGTACCCGCACACATTGAAAGCAATGGGCCGGCCGGAGGCACCGATCGGTCCATTGCAGTACAACGCGCACAGGGGTACAACGCGTACCCGCACACATTGAAAGCAATGGGCCGGCCGGAGGCACCGATCGGTCCATTGCTGTTCAACGCATCACTGTACATGTGACTGGCATATGTCAGCATGCCTGTCTCAGATGGACATATGCCAGCCACAGATAGCTCCCAGGGAGTGAGGGGCACACCTACATCACGACAGCCTGTCCAAACCTTATCATAAGGCATGTAAGGCTGCATTTCCTATTGTGTGTATGTTGGTGTACATGTTGTCCTGTGGGTGTCACCTGTGGGCAGCCACCCCCAGGCTGTGCACGTGTTAATGGGGACAGGATCCTGGGTGTTACGTGTACGTGACCACTGTGATGTGCAACTGTTCATATCTGTGCATGTGCCATGGTCACATTTCACAGTGGTGTTTGTGTATGTCATGTCACATACCCCGTGAGTCCCATGTGGGACGGTATGTTTGAGCCAGGGTGTCCCAGTGGCACAATAGTGATGGCCCTCCACAGTCTTTGTGCATGTAGTGTTTACAATGTCTCTGATTTCATGTGCACAATGGGAGACAGTCTCCACATCCACGTTGTGTGTGCATGGACTCTGATGTTGTGCGTGTGTGTCACAGACGTCCATGGCTCTCCTGCCATGGCAAGTGTGGCCACTACCTGTGGGGGTCATGTTTGTTTTGTTGTGGTGTACACATGATACTCCAGGTGATGCCAGTGTCCATGTGGCATTACAGGGTCCCTGGGAATGTGCCTGTCGTTGAGCTGTGGTGCCTGGGGCACATCTGTCCTCACATGTCACTGGGGGGTGACTGTGACACAGCATCATGATATCCAATGGGCCAACCTGGGACAAATTGATGCCACCTGTAGGACCGTGTTGACAGATGTTGGCCATGTATGTACCATACATGTCGTTCCGGTACTGCACACTTCATGTAGTTGTGCCTCATGATGATGTATGTTGGGATCTTGAGTGTGTTCAATGCCGCATATGTGGGGTGACTGACGATCTTGCTTACTTCTCCTCTGCACTGCAGGGCTCCTGCTGTCCATCGGCCATTCCCAGACCTGGCAACGATGGTGGAACGGGACAGCATCCGACGGTACCGCTTCACCAGGCAGCTGATTGAGGATTTTGCAGTGCAGTTGTCCCCACATTTGCAGCCTGGCCGGCCGTATCCTACAGCGCTGACCCCCAAGGTGAAGGTGATGGCAGCCCTACACTTCTTTGCCACCGGTACCTTCCAACATACTGTGGCGTCTGCTGGTGGGATGTCACAGACCATGTTCAGCCGTGTGCTCCGCGATTTCTTGGCGGCAATGTTGCTCTTCCTGAACCGGTACATCTATTTCCCTAGACTGCGACGACTCACTGACGTGAAGAGTGACTTTTATGCCCTGGGGAGGATGCCGCATGTCATTGGCTCCATTGATGGGACACATGTGGCTTTGGTACCACCACAGGCCCAGGAGCAGGCCTACAGGAACCGCAAGCACTACCACTCGGTCAATGCACTGGTGGTGTGTCTTGCAGACATGACCATCACACACGTGTGTGCCCGTTTCCCTGGTTCAGCACACGATGCCTTTGTGATGAGGAGTAGTCGCATCCCCAGGTTGATGGCACAGATGCAGAACCAGCGTGCCTGGCTTGTCGGTGTGTACTGACTTTGTGCCATTGTGTGTGATCTGATCTGTAGTATTCCGCCCACTTTTCCAAGTCAGCTGATGTGCACTTGTCTGTCCGTAGGTGACTCGGGATACCCCAACATGCCGTGGTTGCTGACACCCCTCAGGAACCCTGTGACACCTGCCCAGATGCGCTACAATGAGGCACATGGTCGGACCAGGAGAGTGATTGAGCGGACCTTTGGTCTCCTGAAGAGCCGCTTCCGCTGCCTGGACAAGACCGGAGGGTCCCTCCCATATGCCCCTGCGAAAGTGTGCAAGATTATCATCGTCTGCTGCATGCTCCACAACCTGGCAGTGCGGAAGGAGTTGCCTCTCATCCAGGATGACGATGACCAACATCCGCCACCTGTGGAGGATCCTGGCCTGGAACACGATGCCAGTGACGATGATGATGATGATGGTGATGGTGATGTCCGCACACAGCTCATCACCAACTTCTTTAGCTGAATGTGAGTATCCTGAGGTGTCATGTCAATGATGTGAGTTGGCATGATGTGTGGGTGGTGCTCTGGTGCTGTTGGAGTGTGTCCATGGGCTACTTGACTGGATGTGTGTTGCGATGTGTGGTGACAGGTGGGCTGTACTCCCCAACAGTGTTGACATGCTAACTTGGTTCTGGGTGGGTATCTTGTAACATGTATTGTGCATGAGTTTTGCTGTTCTGTCCTGTACTCCATTGCTTTTGACTGTGTGTCATTTCTGTCCTTCACAGGGTACTTTCAGATTCGTTTGGTCAACTGTGTCCACCGACAACGTGATTGCACATCCAGGCTGGTAGCTGTTGTGTCCCTACAGGTGATGTGCGCCACACCCATGGACTTCCTTCTGTCTACAGTTGTTGACTGTGTGCCCGCTACCAGGTGGGGTTACCTTGCATCTGTAGTGGTTACGGCATGTTGCTACTGTGTAATAAACCTGTGCTTCACTTAGTGATGTGCGTTGTCTGTGGTCACACATTTGACTGCCATTTGCTTACTGCACCTGTGGGCTACTTGACTACAACTGGGAATGGGTGTGGTGTCTGTGCATTGCACCGTCTTCCCTGGCAACATCAGTGTAGGCAATGAGTCAGATGGCCTAGGTGTGTATGTGTTGTGTAGCCCTGGTGGTGTGTCTCCCTCATATGTGTCACGTTGCCTGTACTCACATGCCTGTGTTGTCCTTGCTGTTGCAGTTCGCATACACAGTGTAATTTTGTTGTTCATCATCCCCATAACAGTACCCACGTTGGAATCACGACAGAGGCAAGTATGGTGTATTATTGTGTTTATTGTGATACATCTGTGATAATAGTGCATAGGATGGATTGTGCTGTACATGAATCTTGCAATCCCAAGTTCCTAGATGAATAGAAAGTCCAGGTAGACAGGATCCCCAGTATCGGGGCCACAGTTGTCTGACACATTGTTCCAACTTGTACTCCCCATGCAATGTGTGGGAGTAGTGTTGCCATCAACAGGGTGAACAGTCTGTGCACAAAGGCGAAAATCCAGAACAGGTTCAGGCTTCCTGGGAGTTGCGCTTGGCCATCAGCCTCTCACTTTCCCCTCCTCGGACGACCCCTCTTCTTGGGGGGGGCCCTCAAGTGCAGGCTGCTGCGGTGCAGGGGACTCTCCGCCAGAGTCCTCCTCCCTCCCTGTGGCAGTTGCAGTTTGTTCGGTACCAGATGTTGTTGGCACACAGGGAGGTGTGGACTGGTTGCTGTTCATCTGGCGGAGGCATTGTAAAATGTCCCTGTGCACCGCCGTCATCTCATGTAGTACATCCCACTTGGACTCCACGCGGGTCATGTGGGAGTCCACACGTGACATGTGGGAGTCCACACGTGACATGTGTGACTCCACATGGGACATGTGGGAGTCCAAGCGGGCATGATGGGCAGCCTGCTGCTGTTTGATGTCTCTGAGGAGCCCCACTACCTGGCTGAGCTCTCCGGTGCTGGACTGGTACGCATCAGCTATGCGTACCAGTTGTGGGTCTTCATGCACACCAGCAACGTCTGCAAGCAGCGACCTCTGTCTCCCACCCCTCCCACCACCCCTGCTGACATGTGCAGTGTGTGCAGTTGCACGCACAGATAACCCTGGTCCACCTTGGGGGTTGGTGGTGGTGGTGGTGTCCATGGCCCCAGGTTGGTCCAGGGTCACTGCGCTGGTGTTGTTCCTTATTCTGTCCATGTCGGCAGGGATGGTATTCGTGGTGACAGTCGTTGGAGGGGTGGGTGCAGGGGGTGCAGCTGGTGGACCTGCTGGTGCTGCAGCTGGTGGTCCTGCTGGTGCAGCATGTTGACTTGCACCGGATGTGCCAGGTTGTTCTTCATCGTCCGAGGAGGACAGAGGCTGTACGACGCCAGTGAGCTCGGCATCCTCTTGAGCCTGGGACTGGGACTCCTCAGCGTCTGCTGCTGTGTCCCTATCATCACCTGTTTTTGGGAGACACAAACAATGTATGTCATGTTTCTGCAGGCATCAGTGGTTGACACACCTGACAGTTGTGACTGTGCCTCGGGGTGCGGGCCTGTACATTGTATTGTCCTAAGTCGTCACAGTCAGGGGTTGATATTGGTGTGGCACATTGTCCTGCATTATTTGGGCATTTCTATGTATTCTCTGGGGTGTGAACATGGTCTGCATTGATTGTGTTTGGTTGACAGCCAGACCTCCTTCCCACCCACCCACCCACCCAGTCAGTTATCCCACCATGGAACGTGCTTGCATTGCAGGGAGTGTAAGTTGTCTCTCAGGATGTCAGTCAGAGGTGTCCTGCTGTTTGTTGGTGCACAGTTGGCAGCAGGGCCTTGTGCTCCCCGCAGCAGTAGCCAGTGTCAGCCATCTTGTGAGTCCTTCTCCACTCCCTGTGATGTGAGCATGGTTCAGGGTGGTGTTGATGGGCCAGTTGTGAGGCTGAGCAATGTCTGTGACTACGACTCCCATCATGCTATTGCCTCCACCCCCTTCCCAGCATGCCCATGCTTCCTTCCTTTTGACTCTGCTTCCCTGTGGGGTGGGCTGGCTGTGCTGACAGGATGGCTGGGAGTGTTGTCCTGGCAGTTGTTTGGCTAAGAGTCCCAAGAGTGTCCCTGTGCTTCACACAACATAACCCAGGGTGGTGGTGCTTTGTGGGATCTTGTGTTAGGATGGAGGGCATTGCATTCTACCAGGTGGGTACTGTGGAGTTTGTGTTGGGGGGGTGTGAGGGGAGGTGCTGGTGACTATGGTCAGTGCTGCAAGTCCCCCTTCCCACCCAGCCAGCCGGATATCCCACCATGGAACGTGCTTGCATTGCAGGGAGTGTAAGTTGTCTCTCAGGATGTCAGTCAGTGGTGTCCTGCTGTTTGTTGGTGCACAGTTGGCAGCAGGGCCTTGTGCTCCCCACAGCAGTAGCCAGTGTCAGCCATCTTGTGAGTCCTTCTCCACTCCCTGTGATGTGAGCATGGTTCAGGGTGGTGTTGATGGGCCAGTTGTGAGGCTGAGCAATGTCTGTGACTACGACTCCCATCATGCTATTGCCTCCACCCCCCTTCCCAGCATGCCCATGCTTCCTTCCTTTTGACTCTGCTTCCCTGTGGGGTGGGCTGGCTGTGCTGACAGGATGGCTGGGAGTGTTGTCCTGGCAGTTGTTTGGCTAAGAGTCCCAAGAGTGTCCCTGTGCTTCACACAACATAACCCAGGGTGGTGGTGCTTTGTGGGATCTTGTGTTAGGATGGAGGGCATTGCATTCTACCAGGTGGGTACTGTGGAGTTTGTGTTGGGGGGGGGTGTGAGGGGAGGTGCTGGTGACTATGGTCAGTGCTGCAAGTCCCCCTTCCCACCCAGCCAGCCGGATATCCCACCATGGAACGTGCTTGCATTGCAGGGAGTGTAAGTTGTCTCTCAGGATGTCAGTCAGTGGTGTCCTGCTGTTTGTTGGTGCACAGTTGGCAGCAGGGCCTTGTGCTCCCCACAGCAGTAGCCAGTGTCAGCCATCTTGTGAGTCCTTCTCCACTCCCTGTGATGTGAGCATGGTTCAGGGTGGTGTTGATGGGCCAGTTGTGAGGCTGAGCAATGTCTGTGACTACGACTCCCATCATGCTATTGCCTCCACCCCCCTTCCCAGCATGCCCATGCTTCCTTCCTTTTGACTCTGCTTCCCTGTGGGGTGGGCTGGCTGTGCTGACAGGATGGCTGGGAGTGTTGTCCTGGCAGTTGTTTGGCTAAGAGTCCCAAGAGTGTCCCTGTGCTTCACACAACATAACCCAGGGTGGTGGTGCTTTGTGGGATCTTGTGTTAGGATGGAGGGCATTGCATTCTACCAGGTGGGTACTGTGGAGTTTGTGTTGGGGGGGGGTGTGAGGGGAGGTGCTGGTGACTATGGTCAGTGCTGCAAGTCCCCCTTCCCACCCAGCCAGCCAGCCAGATATCCCACCATGGAACGTGCTTGCATTGCAGGGAGTGTAAGTTGTCTCTCAGGATGTCAGTCAGTGGTGTCCTGCTGTTTGTTGGTGCACAGTTGGCAGCAGAGCCTTGTGCTCCCCACAGCAGTAGCCAGTGTCAGCCATCTTGTGAGTCCTTCTCCACTCCCTGTGATGTGAGCATGGTTCAGGGTGGTGTTGATGGGACAGTTGTGGGGGGGGCAATATGTGTGAGTGCGACTCCCATGATGCTATTGGCTACACTGACTTGGCCAGCATACACAGAATTCCTTCCTTTGAGTGGTCTTCACTGTGTGTTGGTGTTGTTGTGGTGGCTACATGTGTGGATGTGTGTGTTAGTTCTATTTGTGCCACTGCCTAGCTGTAGTTGTGGTTGTGTTTGTACATGTGTTGGCACAGTTGGATGTGACTTTTTTGATGGCATGTGTTGTGTTTATCTGACTGACATACACATTTTGGGATGATTCTGTTCTAGTTGCTGTGTAATTGCTATGAGTGCATGGTTTGACTCTCCCCTTGACAGTGATGTGTGTGTTTTGTGGCAGTTTATTGTGTACATTTGTTGTGTACTCACCAGGCTCTGGGATGTCCTCTAGTCCATATACGCTCACTGGCGGAAGGATGGCCCGCACCTTCTCCTCCCAGGGCCTGAGGTATACTGGCTTGGCAGGAGGGCCACTGCCGGTGTATTGGCTCAGGTGGTAGTCTTTCTTGAGCAGCTCCCGGACCCTCCTGCGCACGTCATACCACCTGTTCTGGATGTCGGTCTTTGTGCGCCGACATGGTGATTGGGCGTTCACCCTGTTGATGATCCTCTCCCACATCTTGGTTTTCTGCGACATGGGGGTCTGTTGGACCAGAGTGCCAAACAGCTGTGGCTCCACCCTGAGGATCTCGTCTACCATGACTTCCAATTCACTATCTAGGAACTTGGGATTCTTCTTGGGGGGCATGGTGATGGGTGGTGATAGTGGGTGATGTGTGTGTTGGTGTGCAGGTGAGGGTGTGTGGGTGTGTGTTGTGCTGGGTGTATGTGAGGTAGGTATTTGTTGGTGTGCTGCTGGTGTGTGGCTTGTGTGAGGGATGAGCTGTGGGTGTGTGGTTGCTTTCTCTTGGGTGCTGGCAGTGGAATGGCATTTGCAAAGGCTCATGGTAGTGATTTGTGTCCTTTATATAGGTGGAGTTGTTGGTGTGTCTTTGTTCTCTGTCCCCACCCCCCCAGTATTTATTGGCTTGGTAATTGCTTGTTTGGCCTTTTTTTGGTTGATTTTTCCTTTGTGCTGTTTGTGTATGTTGGAAACGTTCTTGTGACCGAGTCGGACCCTGCATTGGTCTCGTACGGTGTTTTCCGTTTCGTTCACGCTGTGTTTGTGCAGTTTTGTATGCTGCGTACGCGTCGGTCGCGGTGTATTGTGTTGCTTCGGCTCGGTTTTGTATGCGTGTCGGTCGTACGGCTTGTCCTCCGTCCGACTCGGTCGTGTTTTTCGCGCCTTGCATCGTACTTTGCAGGTTGGAGTTGGCGGGTACGATTCGGTCGGATTTGTTCCGGGTGCGTGTCGGTCGGTTGGATTCGCGTGTTTTTCCGGCCGGATTGCTATTTTCCGAGCGGGTCGGTCGGTCGGCTTGGTTTCCTGACGTGTCGGTCGGATTTATCGCGGCTTGCATCGTACTTGGCGTGTCGGGCGCCACTGGTACGTGTCGGTCGGTATTTTTTCCGGATCCGAGTCGGTCGGTGCTTTTTCCGGCCCGAATCGGAATCGACCCCTCAGTGTCTGGAACTCGAAAATGAAAGAGCCATCCTGGCTGGATGCCACACCAGTATATATTTTTTTAATAGTGACAAATCTTCTGTTGTTTGCAACAAAGCCATTAGAAGAGCACAGTTCCAGCCATTTATTTGTGGTTTTGTAATGCTCCAACAAGGCCCAAGGGGTGACAAGTCGCTGTACAAACAATAAAACAATGTCAGAAACAGATATTGTGAAATGAGGAAATACATAAAATTTTTGGGAAAATGCAAATCATTCACACCAGAATTGTTGGGTAGTTAAACTAAGAGACATAAGAACATAGTAATAGACAGTACAATAAATAGGAGTTAATGGGTACCTTTCTAAACCCAGATAATACAGATCATTGGGCATTATTGCTTAGCTGGTAAAATGAATCCAGCTGGATGATTAGAAGTGAACACTTCAATGCAAGAAAAAACACTTGGCTGCACAATTTCTATGTGCCGCTTTCCTCATTTTCTTCATTTTATGTTTGCAGTCGGATGAGAAATCATTGCGAATCTCAGTATTATTGTTGTATTTCCCTTATCTTCTGGGCTCTCTGTGGTGATCATCTCCCCACCAGGGGCAACTGGTCTCCTTTGAAAGGGGTGGGATGAGCAAAGTGACCCACCGCTTCCCAAAATACTTAATTTGAGCAAACATGTGCAACAATAAACAATAAATCACTGGCATGCATTACAGTAGCATTATAAATAAAATAAATGGTACTTACATGGGCTGCGTCCATTGTGTCTTCTGCAGTCTCTGGCTCCGAGTAAGACCTAACTTTCCTAAGCAATCCAGACGCTGCTCTCATGCTGTTAATCAGCATGAGAGCAGCTCCAGGATTGGATGGAGTGGGCTGGCTAGACCTTCGTTCAGGCCCTGGAGGCCTGTGCTTGGTCTCCACTCAGTTGTCTAAGACAGCTGGGTGGAGAGTGCGCATGTCACTTTGGCCGGAGTAAGACATCCAGCCAAAGTGACATGCACACTTTGAAGCAACCAGTAAAGCCACTGCTCCAGTCCTCTGCGGCCACCTCCCCCCCGGCCCCCCCCCCCCCACCCATTTCTCCTGGCTCAAGGGTAGGCTGGCCGCTGTGGCGCTCCATAGTGAAAAATAAAATGGCAATGAAATCATTACATTGCTATTTTATTTTTCACATTTCGATGCTCCCCCGCCCAACATTAAGAAACCCTGCTGTTCCGCTCTCCTACCAGCCCCACTGTATGCTTTCCAAGGCTGCGCAGGTTTGTAGTGAAACATCAGCCCAACCCAGTTACTAAGTGCGCTGGTCTGTGACTGCAAATAATCATTGAGACTTATGAGACAGTAAAAAGCTATGAAGAAAAGGAATTGATGATTCTCTTCTATAGCATCCTCGTCAATAGACATAAGCACTACATTTTCCCACCCATGTGGTAGTCCTTCCACCATTTCCCAAATAAACTGGAATGTTAAAAATCAGATTCAAAGCCTGATAGCCACAATGTTTATGCTTTACATTTTTCTTTTCCTTTTTACATATTAACCGTCTCATTCAAGCAAGGCATTTTTTTACGCAAATCTTTTTCTTTCATTTTTTTTCCTTTTTATATATCAACATCAAATGAGTCCACAATATTCCCATTACATTATTCATAGAGGATCTTAATTCAATGCAAGCTAAAACAAAACAAATGCCACATGTTTTTTTCCATATTCACATTTGTTATGTTATAGGGTGTTGTAGAGCGCGCTAATACCAAAAGGCGTCTTGGCGCTAGTATCCAGAAAACCAGAACAACATAAGTGGCAGTAAATAAATTTCCTGAGTGACCCAGCCTCTGTTAAAATAGCCAAGTTTTCAGCTCTTTTCTGAATCCTAAAACGGGCTGAGATCTAAGATGGTCCAGTAATTCATTCCACCAATTAGAGCAGGGGGTCTTCAAACTGAGGGGGAAAATTCTGAGGGGGGCCCGATTATTTTTATTTTCCACTGGGGGGGGGGCATTAAAACATTTGAAGACCACTGATTTGGAGGCTGAGAAGCAAAATTTTCTCCCCCCCTGTTTTCTTTCCTTATTTTCGGCACTTGCACTCTGTTGGCTGTGCTTGACCGTAGAGTTCAATTGGTTTGGTACCATTTAAAGGTGTCTTGAAAGAAGTGTGGACCTTTTTGGTAGTTCCTTTTGTATCCAACATAGAGCTTTGAATTGAATATGTGCCCTAAATAGAATCCAGTAAAGTTTTGATACTGAACAAAATTCGGGAGGTTAAGTAGAACTCTGGCGGCTGTATTTTGAAGAGTCTGTAGCTTTTTCAAGACTCGAGATTGGGCTCCCACCAGTAGGGCATTGCAGTAGTCAATCTTTGAGGTGACCAGTGCCAATATTACAGTTTTTCAGAGTTCAAAGGGGAGGCAAGGTAAGATTTTTTTTTTAAATCCTTAGCATTACAAAACAAGAAGATGTTACCTGATTGGAGTGGTCGACAAAAGTTTGTTGTCAAATACCACGCCCAGGTTTCTCCCCTTCTGAACTGTGATTGGCAGAGATCCTACATTTTGCGGCCACCAGGCATTGTTCCATAGGGTGTTGCTTTTACCAAACTGCAACACCTCCAATTTATCAGAATTGAGTTTTAAAAAATTCTGGGCCATCCATTGAGCGATATTGGACATGCATGCATTAAAATGGGTGGCTACCTTGTTTGGGTCTGAAGAGACTGACACTACAAGTTGGGTGTCCCATGTGAGCTTATCAAATGAATGAGGGGGGTGACGTATATATTTAAAAGGGTTGGATTCAGGGAAGACCCCTGAGGGACCCCACAAGGTAGATAGAAAGGATACTGTTTGCTCTCTATCTGTGAGGAAGGACCTAACTAATTTTATAGCTGATCCTCTTATGCCAATTCTGTCCAGGCGTCATCCACAGTATTGAAAGCCGCCAATAGGTCCAACAGGACCAATATCGCGCTGTCTCCCTTATCTGCGATGGATCTGATCTCCTCAGTGGTTGCTAAAAGGGCCGATTTTGTGCTGTGCCGTGGATTAAAACCATGTTGTGCGTGATGAAGGCAATTGCTAGTCTCTAGAAAGGCATTTATCTCCTGGTTCATTAGCTTTTAAAGCAGCTTGGCTGGCAGTGGGTGGCGTGAGACAGGTCTATAGTTTTTTCTTCAACAGGGTCCAATGATGTTTTTTTTATCAATGGAAATATAGACACTTTTTTCCAGATGGTTGTAAAACTTCCTGTGTCCAGAATCCTATTCATGAGGGGTGTAAGATAAAGTGCAATCGTATCCGACACATTATAAAGCGCCCTCGGGGGGGGCGGGGATCCATAGGAGATCCTGATTTTATCTTTTTTTAAGCCGGAGGCAATTTGCTCAGTTGTGAAAGATGTAAAAGAGCATAGGATTTGGGTTGAGTCAGAAAGTTTATTCTTCTGTTTTTTTTCCAGATGCACAGGGGAAAAGGGCTCAGTGGTCTGATTATTAAACTCTAAAAATATGTTATTAACCTTGCTAGAAAGAATTTTGCTATTTTATCACAAAATTCTTGACTGGCTGGTATTTTGTTTTTATTTACATCAAAAGTGGTTAGAGTTTGGACTGTTTTAAATAATTCCTATGGGGAATTACAGGCCAGTTTTATTTTATTAGTGTAGTAATTCATTTTGGTGTCTTTAATCATTTTTTTGTATTCTTTTAATAAGATTTTATAGTTTTCTTTTTCTTGTGTGCAATATCTTGTTCTCAGAATCTGTTCCTGATGCATACACTTTTCTTTAACTCCCAAATTTCTGGGGAGAACCAAGGCACTGAAGGTGTTTTATGATGCGTCATTTTGTTTATAGGTGGTGCTACCTGTGACATAGCCCCATTTATCCAAGAATTCAACGTGAATGAGGCCTGCTCAGTGTCTTCACTAAGTGTCGGAATAGTTGTCGTTAGCAGTTCATCTAGTTTATTGTTATCAACTTTGTTCCATGCTCGATAATTACATAGTAAAGGCCCCTCAGAAGCTGTGCTTCTACTGTCAGGTATAGTAAGATTTAAAAAAAATGCTTTATGGTCAGTCCAAATGAGTGGCAATAATTTCTAAATTTTTATATTTGCACCTTTAGAAAAATGCCATCCAATGTATGGCTGGCAGTGTGAGTTGATTCCTTGATAAGTTAGACCAGCTCAAAGCTTTGAAGATTATCTAAGAAAATGTTAGCATTTGTATCAGCTAATTGTTCCAAATTAAAATTAAAATTACCTAGGGTGGTGAAAGTGGGGTAATCAACTCAAGTTTCCATAAAATACAAAAGGGATTGTGTAAAATGTTCTTTTTGGCCCAGAATTCAGTACACCAATAGGCCATTAAAGGTACAGAAATTTAAAATTTTTAACACAAAGAGCAGAGTCTCTGCATTTAACTGGGAAAGGGGTTTAGCTAGGATTTTTGTTGAGCTGTGGTGCACTATAGCCAACCCACCACCTCGCTTAAGTGGTCTCTAACTACCTCAAATCCATCAGGTAGGCAAGCTATAAAATCCAGGTCAGACGCTGCATCTGCCCAAGTTTCAGTTAAAAAGGCAATGTCTATTACACTCTGATACATTAATTCGGTGAATTCTATTGTGTGTTTAATAAGGGAGTGTGTGTTAATTAAGAGGCATTTGACTATGTGTTCATCTTATTAGCAGAAGCAACATTGATATTTCTTTGTATGGTCTGAAAGGCTGTAAACAAGTGCTGGCAATTTTTGCACGCTAACTCTTTTTCTATTGTACTGAAATCAGTACAAGGGCATGCAGAAAGCTTACCTTGTCTATTTGGTGTCGCCTGCACCAAAAGTGACGTGCTCTGTGCCTATATAGTTGCCACCCAGTGAGCTCATGTCAGTTTTTTTCCTTCCGCGCCAGTCAGCGCAGAGCTGAAGAAGAAATACCCCAGTTACTTTTTGACTGACTTCTTTTCGACCTTTTGTCAAAGATTTTTTAAGACATTGTCTCCTTGTGTGGTAGGGATGTCCGTGAGGAAGGCTGGTTTTAAGCCCTTTGGTGCCTGTCTCCGGCAAATGTCATTGACATACCCACACCTCGTCTGTCTCTGGTGCTGCGAGCGCTACCACAATTGCCAGACTTGTGTTGATTGTAGTACGACGCATCCCAAAGCTTTGAGGGACCGCTTCCTCAAGCATCTTGCTGTTCGATATATGGTGGTGAGATGGTCTTGATCCCGGTCTAGATTAACGTCCCAGGATCGATCGCAGAACCACTCCAAACATTTGTCATCGCACTCGAAGTCATCCTAGCATTCAGGTAAGTCTCACAAACATAAAAAGAACAAGAAGTCAAAGAGTTCTTCAACTTCGCCTTGTCCATCAAAGTCATCCGACGAGATGAGGGAGCTTCGGTATTTGAGGCCTGACTTCGCAGTTGAGCTTACGTCTGGGCCGCCTCCATGCCTCCCCAAATTTCCAGGAGCTAGAGCGACCAACTGAGAGTTTTATGAAGCCATGCACCTCATGTTTGGGTGGCCCGTTCCATCTGGAGCACTTCCAGGCCCTGTGGGTTCGGCAGGGGCCCCAACTGGTCTTCCTCCGTCAGGTTCGCCTCAGCACCATTCGGGCCCCTTTATTCCAGAGACAGATCCAGACCAGCATCAGTCGAGTCACCTCAACCTTCTCCAGCGCCAGCTCCACTGCCGACGTCCTCGGGGCAGCCGGTGCCCTCCGATAGAGCTGCCCCATTCTCATCCCTGACTCCAACACGGAGCCCAGTGGGCATCGTCCAAAACCGACTTTGGTGCTAATTGGAGCCATGCCATCCAGGCCAGAGCCTATGCCCTATTCCTATGGGCTAGGACTTAGGGATGAATGGGAAGGGCCACTGGACCCTGAAGAATACCAGCCCCTAGAGCTCACTGAGGACACCTGGTGTGAGGATTTGGCATGTCAGTAGATGGGACACCTCCTCGGACACTAACTTGATCTCTCCTCCTACTGTGGCTTCGGAGGAGGGAGCCTCATTTGCTATGGTGAGGACTGGTAAGGAGGGCGGCTGAGGTCCTGTACCTTCAGCTGCCCTCTGTGGCTATCAAGACAAACGTCTTGATGGAGGGGCTTCAGCCAGGAGTCACTTCTTCCAAACCACTTCTCCCATTTAATGAAGCCCTCACGGACGTCCTACTTGGGGCCTGAACCAAGCCCTGCACAGGGGCTCCTGTGAATAGGACAATTGCCTGCCACCATCACTTTGCCCCTGGGGACCCCAACTTCCTCACCCAACACCCCACCCCGGAGAGCTTGATTGTCCAACCCTCTAGTTTTAGTGTAAATCGGGGCGCATTCCCTACCACTCCACTGGACATAGAATCCAAGAGGCTGGATACCTTGGTAAAGAAGATATTTTCATCCTCCGTCCTGGCAGTGCAGTCAGTGAACATTGTGTGCCTTTTTTGGTTGCTACTCCCATTCGCTCTGGGACTCGGTTGTGCAGGTACTGCCTATGGTCTCAGAGTAGCCCCGAGCCATACACTCCCATGCTATTGCTGATGGGAGAGACAAAGCAAAGTTTGCAATATGCTTCCGGCTGAATATGACGACTCACTAGGCAGAGAGGTTTCATCGTTGGTGGCCCTTAGCTACCACGCCTAGTTGAGAACCACTGGTGTTTCTGGGGATGTCCAGGCATCACTAATGGACATGCACTTTGATGGCTCCTGTTTCTTCAGAGCAGAGCTAGGGCCAGGTCCTTGGGCCTTTCTATGGCCTCTCGTCAACCCCAGTCCACCTGTTGCTCTTTTCATAGCCACAGAAGGGGCTTCAAGCCGCGTCTCTACTTGCCAGGCCACCATGGCACGCAAACTTTCCAGCTCCTGTGTGGCCGAGAGTGTGGTACCCAGAGACCTCGTGAGTCAGGTAGCCAGAGGTCAGGCCAGTCCACTCCCCCTTCAGCCGTAGCCTCTAAGCCTCTTTAGTTTGCTCTACAATCATAATGGGCACCAAGTGGGAGGCAGGATGCGCCATCACCTGTGTCACTGGAGGTTGATAACATCTGACCCCTGGATTCTCCAGATTGTCCAAATAGGCTACTCCCTCCCCTTCACTACCCCTCCACCCATGCCACCCCCTTTGCGACCATGGAGGACCACATCTCACTACTCCACCAGGAATTGGCAGCTTTCTTGGCCAATGACACCATAGAGAGAGTGCTGGCATCAAAGGTAGGTTATGGTTGCTATTCCTGCTAATTTCTGGTTTCCAAGGACGGAGGCCTTCAATCTATCCTAGACCTGCATCCTCTCAATTTCTTCGTGAAAAAGGAGAAATTCAAAATGCTGACGCTCTCTCAAGTCCTGTCTGCCCTGGACCCGGGAGACTGGATGGTAGTGTTGGACTTGCAGGACGCATACTTCCACATCACCGTCCTGCCTGCCCACAGACGTTACCTGTGGTGCACAGTAGGCCACGGGCACTTTCAGTTTACCATGGTCCCCTTTGGTCTTACCAGTCCCCCTCGCATGTTCACCAAGGTGATGGCGGTGGTTGTAGCTCATCTGCGGAGATCAGGGATGCCAGCTTTCTCCTATCTCAACGTCTGGCTGTTGAAGGCATGCTCATCCCAGGCTGTTGTCTCCCACCTCTAGATTATGGCGGAACTCCTGCACTCACTGGGGTTCACTATCAGCGTGCCAAAGTGACACCTGATCTCTTCTCAGATGCCCCCTTTCGTCGTTGCTGTTCTGGTCACAGTGTTGTTTCAGGCTTATTTTCCCAGCGGTAAGTCCAGGATATTCAGGCTATGATACCGATGTTTCAGCCTCTGTCCTGGATTTCGGTGAGACTAACTCTGAGGCAGCTAGGCCTCATGGCCTCCTGCTTCCTGCTTGTGACACATGCCTGCTGGCATATGCAGGCTCTGCAGTAGGACCTGAAAATTCAATGGGTACAGCATCAGGTGAATTTCTCCAACATGGTCCGGATCTTAGAGGGCACTGCAAAAGATCTGCAGTGGTGGGTAACAAACCGCTATTAGGTCAGAGGCAGGCCCCTCTCCCTTACCCAACTAGATCTGACAGTAGTGACAGATTCTTCACTCCTGGGCTAGGGCAGCCATCTGGGAGTGGAGATAAGAGAACTCTTGAAGCTGCAACAATTCCATTTTATCTCCCTTCCGGGTGCACACCTTGTGTGAAGCAACTCCCACATGCAATATTCTCTGTTTACTTGTATCAAACTTCCACTCCAAGTCACAAGGAAGAGATGGCACAACAGACCAATAAAGGCCACAGGTCAGCAGTTTATTTTTCCAACCACAAGTAAAGTGCTGTGTGCAAGAATAATGGCCGATACGTTTCAGCAATTTGCCTTCGACTGGACCATAGAGTCCACTTCTCACCACGCAATTTAAAGTGACATGTATGAATAGTCCTTCCACCATTTCCCAGATGAACTAGAATGTTAAAAATAAAACGAATAGCCCTTGTTAGGTGCCATTTTCATGTTTTACATTCTTATTTTCCTTTTTACATATCAACCATCTTAAGCAAGGCAGTTTTTACACAAAACTTTTTCTTTCAATTTTCTCTCTATGTACCACCATCAAATGAGTCAACAATGTTCCCATTATATTATTAATAGAGAATTTCAATTCAGTGCAAGCTAATACAACACAAATGCCACCCTACAATTTGTTTTTCATTATCACAGCTTTGATCATACTCAAGATCCGGATAAGTGGCATATTAGCAGTATTGATCATCATTATATATATTGCCCAGTGGTGGTCACCACTGGGTAGTCAGTTATAGTTAGGGCTGTTTCCCTTGGCAGGGCGCTTTTTGGTTTGCTGATAACTTTGGCGCCGTTATTCAAATCTTTACAAAACCTTTTTTAAAATGTTCATCCACCTCAGCTGCTTCTTGGAAAGTTTAGAGGAGATCTGTCAAGTGGGGGCCGAAGAAAAAGTGGTGACCAAAAACGCAAATTCCCCATGCATTTTCCATAGACTTTTTTAGACAGCGATACCACAAAAACTGCTGAACAGAATTACACCAAATTTGGCAGGAAGCTAGAACTTGATCCTGAAAGTGCTCTTTTTTTGATTTGTTGTAAATCCATCCAGTAGTTTTTGAGAAATGAAGGTGTAAGAATATTTGTGTATCTTGACGATTGGGTTTGAGGGATTCTTATGAGACTCCCTCGAGCCCAGTTTGAAAAATAGAGACTTTAAAAATAGGGAGCTTTTTTCCCTTGCGCTAATTCGGTTCAGTGGGAGTCAGGCTCCTGTGGGAGTGAGCTCTCTGATTGGCTGCCAGCAAACATGAGAACAATATTGCTGGCAGCCATTACGGGACTCAGAGCGTAGTACCCTGTCCTGTAATTATTTTGAAAAAATAATATAAGAGGACAGGGTAGGGATACCCTGCCCCCAAGGCCCGGTCGGGGGCACCCTTGGAAACCCCCCTGGGGCTAAAACTTAACAAATATCAGGCATTTTTGCCTCGATCTCGCAGGATTCCTATGGATTGCAGCAAAAAAAAAAGAAAACTGCAGCTCGTCATTTAAAAAAAATATATATTTGGGCAGGGGAACGTGATCCCATCCTTGCATCCCCGCCATGCACTGCTTATGACCTCACATATTACACCACTCATGACATGTTCTGTGACATCATTTATGACAATCCTGTTGACATCTCAAATGACATCATTGATGACATCACTGATGAAATCATCCAAGCTACTTTTGTACACATTAGTTAATGTGAAGCATGCTGGTGTTCTGTTTAATATTGACCAAATACCATACACTTCATGGTTAGCCAAGCTCATATTACTCATTCATTAAACATAGATGGGTAACCCCTACTGCACATGGTTTTCAATCTGTATACGACTGTTTAGAGAAAAACAAATTCCTCCAGATACTCAACTTCTGTTATATAACTAATGTCCTTCTACAGACAGCATTTACCTGTATCAAACCCTTCACAGGCACCCAACCTACAGTGAGAAATGAAGTGGATATGAGTAGAAAAAGTGGGTCCTGCAAGCAGTGTTTACTCTATGGAGAGAGCTTATTCTCTATCGCACTGTTTGCAGAGAGTGAAACTCTCATGAGAAATACACCACAGAGTATTAAAAAGTATCTACTAAGAACAGTGTTCTCTCCATGCAAAACCTGTCCTAACTGAGACTATTCACTTAAAATACCAAAGTCTTCAGGTGCAAAAGGTCATACTACCTGCAGCCTTCATACATTACAGATACTCCATCTTCTGAAGCTAATCAAGCACATGTAAATAGGTTAGTACCTGGTGCACACAGTCTTCTTATCTTATGTAGAAATTGTCATGCTGAGATGATACTCTCAAAATACTCAAGGCTGCTTGCACTATTTAGTATCTAATACGTAGAATCTTTGCCCTGTTGGAAACTTTGTCTGCAGAACCAAAAAACTTGTGTCGAACATACTGGACACAAGTCGTCAACTGTCACCTGCACACAGAGTTACTCGTACCAACAAAGATTCATAGCATGTTCACTACTTCTACACACCTATGATGCATTAGGAACACATGTGTTTTGTAAACACTTACACCCATTAGCTAGACACAGGCTGAACAAAATTAGGTAGAGAAGTAATATGGTAGAGAAGTAATATGGTAGTTACCCGCCACTGTAAGCTATAAAACAAGCTTACACACTCATTGGAGGATGTCGTCAGTAATGTTATCAATGATGTAATTTGAGATGTAATTAGTTATGTCATAGACCATGTTACGAGTGATGTAATATGTGAGGTGATAAGCAGTGCATGGCGGGGTGAATTGTTGAGTTTTTTTAGTTCAGAACGTTACATTGGCACTGCAACTTTCATCTAACTCTATAGCATGTCTTTAACCTTTGTTTGTTCAGTGAGTATATGTATATATATATATATATTCATATCCCAGTAACAGCCACCACTGGGTAGTTATAGTTAGGACCACGTTTTCACAGTAAATGTTTTTTTGGTTTGCTTATAACTTTGGATCTGTTTGACTCATCTTCACAAAACTTTCCCAAAAAAGTCTTGTCTACCTCAGCTATTCTTGGAAAGTTTTGGGGTGATCCGTCAAGAAAAGGGGGGTCCCCAAAAACATTTTCCCCATGCAATTTAGCATAGGAAAACTAGAGACAGCTACAGCCACAATGACTGAAAAGAATTACACTAAATTAGGCAGACCACATCCCCCAGGGCCGAAGACGATTTTTTTAAATGGAGGGAGGGGCACGCGGCCCTAGCCATGGATCATTTTTGGGTCTGGGGACCCCATCCCCCGAGGTCAAAGGCATATTTCTAATTGGGGAGACGGATGTGTATGGGGCGGTGTTGGGTGCTGCAGAGGGATTGATTGAAGGTCCTGACCATGCCACGGACAGCTGAAAGCCATGCGCTGTGCTTGGTTTGAGCGCTTGCGTGGTGGTTGGGCAACCGCGAAGGGAATGGATGCAATGCCAGGCCCAGGACCCAATCCCATGCCCCGCAAAGGCCGTGTGCGCAAGGGGGTTGGGTGCCAGCTGGGGGAGGTTAGGCCCAGTCAGATCCCCACGATCTCAGCATCATGCGGATTTCAGAACATCAGCAACCTGAGGACTGTGGGTATTGTAAAAACATGACTAAAAGGACCCTAGAACAGACAGAGAATCAGGCTGCTACTATAGAAGAGGTCAAGAGGCAGCCTCAGGATGTCATGAGGGAAGAGAAGAGAATTTTCCATTTACCTCTGCGCCTTCACTTTGCTCTAGGGACTACCCAGGAGGTGGATCTAAAGAGCACAAGAGTAAAGACAAAAAGAGAGTGATCCCAGTCGATGTCAAGAGCAGATACAGTACCCAGATAGTTTCAGACAAAGTCATGGTACCTTGCCATCAACATTGAGAAGGTACAGTAAGTTGACGTCAATACCAAGACCACTATTGACATCTAGACCACTGTCAACATCTAGACAGCCACCATCAACGTCAGAGTCACCACCATAGATATCGATGCCACAAACGCCTATCTCACTCACTGTCGAAACCTCCATCTTCTGCTCCCCCATTCCAGATGCAAGCTGCGGATTGTCCCTATCATCTTAAGAGGAAAAGAGTGCATATCTCAAAGATTTGTAACTCTGCACTTCTAACCAGTGCCAACAGCTACTCCTATTTCTTTAAGGTCAGCGCAATGCACTAAGTTAGTAGTGGCTCCATAAGTACCACCCAAGACTATGCCAAAGGTGATGCTGCAGAAAAGGTGACGTACAAGATTCAGATCTCAAAGAAGATCCTGTTCCCCTTCAAGATGTCATAGGTGCCATATTGGAAGATCGCCTTCCACCAGAACCTCTAGGAGACATAACCATTCTCCATCATTGTCAACACACACCACGGATGGCTTTTCCATCGGGGATTATTCTTTGACTCTTTAAGACTCACTCCCAGCAGGAGTACCACCGAAGGATGATATCAATACTTTCAATTAAGTATTGTTGAAGGGAGCAACCAAACTTAACAGTTCTATCCGAATGCCTAACATCATTACGTTGGTGATATTTAAAAAACGTGTTACAGCAACAACAAAAAAAACGAAACCGGTCCTAGGATGCTTGTTTCCAGTCCAGGGAGGACCTGGCTTGGCAGTTCGGGCTGGACTGTTCCCATGAGGCACAGGGTCAAGACTGATTTGCATATGGCTGGGTTCAAACTGGAATGGCATGGTGAGCAAAAAACCGATGGATTTAGGCCCAGATCTCTGTACTGGGGTGAATGTATGACATTGTTCTGCATTCTGTCCATCAACTGTTGTTTTTGATATTTAAAAAACTACATCACTGGGCTTCCTCAAGACCATTATTGCCTTTTTTTCCAGGTTTGTTGGAACTTTCCATGCAATTGTTTCCAAATCCAGCCTCTGCGAAGTCTGCTCGTTTCAGATTACAGAGAAGAAATATAAAGCACCAAATCAAGACCATTTCTTTCTAAGGTCTGATCCTCTTCCTGACTTTGTAATCATCTATTTAACAAAGAAATCTCACCTGTTGCACCTTCATCCACTGTTCTACGTAAACTAAACGTATGGATTCATTGGGATAAAGATGTGTGGCACAGCTGCTATGAGCATAAAGACTACATATGCAACTGCCTTGTTAGGCCACTATGATAGATCTCTGTGGGATTCTCTACAAAGATTCACAGAGAAAGTACCAACATACAACAGGCAGAAGTTTCAAGACATCCTCCAGGAAGAAATGTTTGTAGCTAAGGAGGCCATGGGTGCTGCAATAGATGCTTCAGACCTATCTGCTGAATTTGCCTCACACATAATGCTTGGAAAAAATTCTTAACCTCCCATTTTTGGACAGTTCCCTGAGATGACCCAAATTGCAAATGAAATGGACACGTTGAAAACAGTTGGTCTCAAAAAGAAAAAAGAATTCAAAAGATGCTACAAGCCTTATGACAGGAGATATTTCCCGCAGATGGTTTCAACTTGTCAATGGCAGCTACAACAGCAGCAAAGGCAGCCTTATCACAGAAAGTCCTTTAACGGCAGAAAAGGCCAGCAATCATCAGAAACATTGAGGAATTCCTCCCCTCCTCACCGTCAGTCACTCTGGTGGGTTACATTTCTTCACAAACAAACCCTTTTAAATTTTTAAGGGCTGAGGGAATGAGAGAGATCACATGTAGCTAACTGTTTACACTCTCCCTTCTTATACACAAAATCATAAAAATCAAATGTACCCCAACTCGGGCTCTCAAATTATAAAAAACAAATATCCACCATTTCATTCATTATCCAGATGACTTTCACCTCAATAGCTAAAGGAAGGACCCTAAAGAAGGATTTTCCCAAAAAGTACCACGCTCGCCAGAGAATACTCTAGTGGCGGGCGGCCCTCGTGGTCAGAGTGACTGTTAAGGGATGTGTCTGAGGGATGGGGATCCTAAGAATTAAAAAGCCAGTACGCTTGCCTTTTTTAATTTGATTATTTATTAATAGGTGGTGTAGGGGTGGCTAAAAACAAGCATGGGACACTTCAGGCACCATTAGGTTACCTGTGTCCTATTCAGGGTGACGTGTTTCAGCCCAACAAGGGCCCACACAAGGGTCCGGGGCCTTCTTCAGGACTAGGATCCTGTATCTCCCCTTTTGGATTTGGATAGTGTCAACACTTATTTAGTGTACACTCAATCAGACTGTACCAGTTATTAATTGCTGGTCAAAGTATATGGTATGGTCCCAAATTTTAGGACAAGAATTCTTCATGGAGGAATGGGATGAGGGGAGCCTTGTAGCCAAACATTCGTCAAAGGTCTCGCCCTACTGAAGGCACCTCTTCCTGTGTCACCTTCCACCCAACGGTCAATTAAAATTATCTCCAAGAATGGCAAAACATAATAAAAGACAAGTGGGTCTTGAATTTTTTTCAGAATGGATATTCACTGAACTTCAAATCTCCTCCACCAAATATTTCTTTTTTCATTATCATCAAAAATTGCTTCTAAAGGAAGTGAACACCTTGCTTCAAAAGAATGAAGGGGAGAAAGTACCTTCTTACCAAAAAGGAAAGGGAATTTATTAATTTACTTTCTAGTACAAAAGAAAAGAAAGGTCCAAAACAAGAACTCCGACCCCTTCTCAATTTGAGCCTAACAAACAAATGGATAAAGGAAGAAAGATTCTGAATGTTGGCTTTGCATTAGATCTACTCTCATTTACATCGGGGGACTGGATGTGTGCATTAGATCTCCGAGACTCATATTTCCACATTCTGATCATAGAGAAACACTGGATGTTTCTAAGGTTTGTGGTAGAAAAATATCTTTACCAGTTCAAAGTCATTGACTTTGATCTCTAGTCAGCTCCTCAAACCTTTTCAAAGTGCATGGCAGTGGTAGCTGCTCATCTACGAAAGTTAAAGATCTTTGTCTACCCTTACCTGAACGATTGGTTAACCCCTTAACTTCTGGGCCTTCTCCCCCACCCACCCCACACCCCAGTGCTGAGATCTTTTTTTTGGCTATATGAGGTAGTTCTCGCTCATGGCTTTATACCCTTTTTTTCCACATCAGGTATCAATGGCAAATTTCCATCCATTTTTTCCAACATCCTGGGGATTCTAAAGGTACCTAGAGTTTATGGATTGCTCTGGAGAGGGCTGAGAAAAAATGAAAAATATAGCTATATTTTTAATTTTAGGCGAAAAATAGGAAAAAAGCGCTCTGGACAAAAGTGTCTGTTTTTTTTCTCCTTAAAATGGCATCAACAAATGGGTTGCTGTGCTAAAGTCACCATCTTCAAAAGTATCAAAAACATTCAGTGCTGAGTAAAAAACATAATTTTTATCAAATTTTTGAAATTTTTCAAAGAGGTAGCCCATTTTTCCTCTCTTTTGTGCTCTCAACTTACTTCCACTTTGTGATGAAAACTAATGTGGGTGATGGATGTGTGATCCAGGTAAGCTATATATTTCTGAAAAGTAGACACAATTCTGAATTCAGCAAGGGGTCATATGTGTATATCCCCCAAGGTTTTCCTAAAGAAACTAAATGAAAATAAAGAGAAATTGAAAATGGGTAGGAACAATCAGCCATTTGTGACAACGTTTTCATCTGTAACTTTTTATCACAATGACCGATTTACAAAGCAATATACCATTACATCTGCTAGACTCTACTGGTTGCTGGGATATATAGGGTTTGTAGGTTCTCTAAGACCTCAAGGCACCCTGGGCTAATAACTGATCTGTACCATACAATGGTTTTTCATTGTGTACCGAGTGTAAACTGATTCATATGATGACATATGTAGAGTGAAAAATGTGTATAAAGGATACCTATATATTTCTATAATGGGCATAAGATTTGTAGTTTAGGAGCAGTCGTTATTTGTACAGCCCTGAATTTGTGGGCACCCGTACTAGCATACGATTTAGAGAGTATTTTTCAAAATGTCTTCTTTCTTACACACTGGCTTACATTTGTAAGGCACAAATGCAGTGAAATGCAATTGGTAACAAATGTGTTACTATTCTATGCTTCCACATGTCTTCCTATAAAAATGATACCTCACTTGTGTGGGTAGGTCTGGTGCCCGCGACAGGAAACAGGCCAAAATACAGTATGAATGCATCACATTTTTCCACTCAAAACTTACCTGTTTTTTCCAATGTGGGTAGCTGTGGATTTTGGGCCTTAGTTCAGCTGGCACCTAGGGAAACCTAGCAAACCTGTACATTAGGGAAATCCAGCGCGGGTTAGTTGTGTGGCTGTCGCCAGATTTTCTTTGCCTAAAATCCCTTGCAAACCTCAAACTTTGACTAAAAAACACATTTTCCTTAGATTTCAGTGATGGAAAGTACTGCAGTCTGCGGGGAGCCACACATTTTCTTCTTCCCAGCATTCCCCCAAGACTCGTGATAACTATGCACCTCAATTGTGTGGGTAGGCCTAGTACCCAGGTCAAGAAATGGCCCAAAATAGAACATGGATGTATCTAAATTTTCCACACAAAACTGACCCTTTTTTGCAAGGTGGGTAGCTGTGTTAATTTTGGGCCCTAGCTCAGCCGGCACCTAGGGAAACCTAGCAAACCTGTACATTTTTCTAAAGCAGACACCTAGGGAAATCCATGGTGGGGTCACTTCTTGTGACTTTCAGCAGGTTTTCATGCTCAGAATCCCTTGCACACCTCAAACTTTGACAAAAAAACACATATTCATCAAATTTCTGTGATGGCAAGTTCTGGAATCTGCAGGGAGCCAAAAAGTTCCTTTTACGCAGCATCCCCCCATGTCTCCCGATAAAAATGGCTTCTTACTTGTATGGGGAGGCCTAGCACCCACGACAAGAAACGGGCCAAAACACAACTTGGATACATCACATTTTTCCACTGAAAAATGACCCTTTTTTCCAAAGTGGGTAGCTGTGGATTTCGGGCCTTAGCTCAGCCGGAAACTAGAAAAACCTAGCAAACCTGCACATTTTTTAAAACTAAGCACTAGGGGGAGTCCAAGGTGGTGTGCCTCACATGCATCCCATGACATTTTCTAACCGACAATGCCCTGAAAATCTCAAACTTTGCCTGAAATCACATATTTTCCTTACATATTGTGTGTTGGAAACTTCCGGAAGCTGCAGGAATCAGAAAGTTCCTACTACCCATCGCTAACCCACTTGTGGCGATAAAAGTGCCACTTGTGTCACGGGGCATTGTGCCTTTGGCAGGAATGGATCAAACCAAGCTCAATGGAAGCTCTTGAGAGGGTATTCAGCCTCTATCCTGGATTTTGGTGAGGCTGACTCTGAGGCTGTTGGGCCTCATGGCCCCCTGCATCCTTCTTATGACACATGCCCATTGGCGTATGAGGGCTCTGCAGTGGGACCTGAAGTTCCAGTGGGCACAGCATCAGGGGAATCTCTCGTACATGGTTCAGATCTTGGAGGGAACTGCAAAGACCTGCAGTGGTGGCTGACGGACCGCAATTGGGTCAGCAGCGGACTCCCTTCTCCAGTCAGAGTTGACTGTAGTAATGGATGTGTCACTCCTGGACCTGGGCAGCCATCTGGGCAAGCTGGAGTTCAGAGACACTGGTCCCCGGTGGAGTCTGGGCTTCACATCATCCTGCTGGAGCTCCAGGCAATCTGGTTGGCATTGAAAGCCTTTCTTTTTTCGATAACAGGAATGCTGGAGCAGGTGTTCACGGGAAACAACACTGCCATATGGTACTGCAACAAGCAGGGCTGATGTGGGGTCATTGACCCTTTGTCAAGAGTCCCTGCGTCTCTCAACATGGCTGGAACGTCAGGGCATTTCCCTGGTGGTTCAACACTTGGCTGGCTCTTTGAATACCAGGGCAGATGAAATCAGACGTCAATGCCTGGCGGATCATGAATGGTGTCTCCATCGGGAGATGGTGCAAGGTCTCTTTCAAGAGTGGGGACAGCCTTGGTTAGATCTGTTCACCATCACCGAGAATGCACAATGTCAGCAGTTTTGCATGCTGGAGTTTCCAAGGTGTCTCTTACTCGGATATGCTTTTCGTCTCGAATGGAGCTCCGGCCTCCTGTATACCTTCCCGCCAATACCACTCTTGCCCAGAGTTCTCAGGAAGATCAGTTAAGACCAGACACAAGTCATTCTTGTTGCTCTGGATTGGGCGCAGAGAGTCTGATATCCCAAGCTATTGAGCATGAGCCTCATTCACTTGGTCAGGCTCCGTCTTTGGGAGGATCGTCGGTCGCAGCAATAGGGAAGGGTTCTGGACCCGAACCTGCGCACCCTCCATCTTCTTGTGTGGAGATTGAGCAGCGACAACTGGCAGCATTCAACCTTCTTTCTGAAGTCTGCAGTGTTATTCTGGCAACCAGGTATCCCTCTAGTAAGACTGTCTACGCCTGCCGCTGGGACAAATTTGTGGCATGGTGTGCATCCAAGAACATAGACCCTCTTTCTGCCCCCTTTCGTAATTTTCCTGTTTGCTCTATCTTTGACCCAGCAGGGCTCTGCTATGGGCACAGTTATTGGCTATTTATCAGCCATTTCAGCTTTTTTGCAGTTGCTGGACCAACCTTCTTTGTTCAAGTCACCTATTGTAGCTTGGTTCCTCAAAGGTCTCCAACATTTGTTTCCTCAGAGAACATTTATAATACCACAATGGGACTTAATTTTGGTCCTCGCTCTCCTCATGTGTGCACTTTTTGAACTGCTGCACAACTGCCCACTACATTTGTTAACCCTCAAGGCTGCTTTCTTAGTGGCTATTACATCGGTCAGGAGGGTCAGTGAAATGCAGGCACTTTCTGTGTGCCCTACTTATACCACCTTTTAGCCAGACATGTTGGTTCTCAGGACTCAAGCCTCCTTTCTGCTGAAGGTTGCAACACTCTTTCATGCAGGCCAGGACCGTCACCTTGCTTACCTGCTTTTCTCTGCCTCATCCTTCTAAGGAAAAGGAGAGACTCCACCGCCTGGACCTAAAAAGAGCATTGTCGTTCTGCATTGATCAAACTAAAGAGCTCTGAGTGAACGATCAACTCTTTATAGGGTATTTTGGAGCTAAGAAAGGGAAAGCAGTGCAGAAACAGACCATATCCAGGGCCGGACTGGCCATAGCGGGCACCAGGCGTTTTCCCGGTAGGCCGCTAGGGTGGTGGCCGGTTTTGGACCCCTGGGGTGCCGTTTTTGTTACCGGGGGTCGGCAATATCGGCCCCCGGTAACAAAATCGGCCGAAACCGGCCCTCGCAAACTGCTCAGCTGCACTCCCCCTCACCCCAGGGGGGGCCGGCTGAGCAGTTTGCCAGGGCCGGTTTCTGTTCCCAGTCCGGCCATGAAGGATAGTGTGCTGCTTAAAGATCTGCTATGCATTGGCCAAAAACCAACCCCCTGAGGGTTTGCATGCCCACAAGAGTCAAGGATGAGACCACTGGATTAGCTTGTGAAGATATGTCAGGCAGCAACGTAGGCATCACTGCATACGTTCATCAAAAACTACTGTCTGGACAGTCAGGTCAGTGGTGATGGGCATTTTGCCCATTCACTGCTGCAGGACGTCTTGGTTTAATCTGTGCGCAGACCCACCTCCAGGGACGTATTGCTTAGGTATCTATTCTAAGATAAGGAATATGCGGGTAGAAGTCTCTATCAGATGAACAAGTTACTTATCTTCGGTAACACCTTATCTGTTAGAGCCTCTGTCTATCTGCAGATTCCTTACCGATCCTACCTGCTCTGTAATTGTAGTGTGAGGGTCACCCTTCTGAGGGCTATAAAAATTCACACCAGTTGTCAGTGTTTCTCGTGGCTATGCGCTCCTGGTGTGGAAAGTCACGAAAAGAAACTGAAGCCAGTGTGCTGGGGTGGGGCCTATATAAGCACTGCACACGTCCGTTCCGGCGCGGACAATGACATGGAGCTGAACAATGCCACCTACTGGCACGCAGGTTACTGATAAAGAATTTCCAGATCCAGTCTGACATCTGGGGAAAATTCTATGGTAAGGAATCTGCGAATAGAAAGTCTTTAAAAGATAAGCATTAGCAAAGGTAAGTTACTTGTTCATTACTACTAGGATGGGGTGCTCACATGGACTAACAGCAGGCACAGGGTATATGAATAGAGAGAGAAAAGTCATATCACATCAACCTGTTGAAACTGAGGGCTGTCCATCTAACTCTGAAATCAGTCTTCGCTTTGTTCAGAATGAGTTATCTTCTTGTTCACACAGATAATACAACTGCAATGTATTATTTGAACAAGAAAGGGGGAACACACTTGAGACCACTGTCTCTGGAAACACAAACCATTTGATAATGGCTGTTGGTAAGAGATCTGACTATTACTGCAGTTTTAATACCAGGTGTTCACAATGCTCAACCCATTTCCCTAATGTGGTTAAAATAAGAAAATCTTGGTACTGCAAATTGTCTTCAAAGAATGGGATTTCCTCATTTTGCGGATGTAAACAACAAAAAAGCACAAACTTTACCTCAAGATATTACCAACCAGTGTCCATGAGGAATGCCATTTTGATCAACAGGACAGGGAGATTTCGCCATGCTTTTCCTCCTCTCCCACTAATTGCAACAGTGTTGCTCTAGCTACGACATTCCAAAGCAAGAATGATTCGTATAGGCCCAGAATGGCCTTGGCAGTTGTGGTTGACAGATCTTCTTTCCCTATTAGAGAGACCACACATGAAGCTACAGGAGCTTCTCTACAAGTTCGGAGATCCAATCCTGCATCCCAACCTAATATCATTGAAATTAACAGTTTGTATCCTGAATTCTTGCAATACTGACATTTAGATCTCCCACAGAAGTATATGGACATCGTGAAAAAGGGAAAGAGTTGCCTTCTCCTAGGGCATCATACGTATTCAAGTGGAAAAGGTCCTGCATCGCTTGGATACAGAGTATCTATAATTCTATTAGATGCCAAGAGGAGGTGGTTAGTCAATATTATTTGTACCTGGCCTTTCTTTATCTGCCCATAAAGGTTCACCTTGAAGCTATTACCTTGTATAGGAAATTTCCTTCACAAATCATTTTCTTAAAAATAGCAGTAGTGAAGGATTTCTTTGAGGGTATCACGAAGACTTTTCTTCTCATTCGGACCCCTTCTGTGCCATTGGAATTGAATATTATGCTTTCAGAGTGGATAGTTCTGTGGATTGAACCTACACACAATCGACTCTACAACGTTTATCATGGAATATAGCCTTCCTCAAAGCTATTACTTCTGTACGCAGAGTCAGCTAAATTCCGACCTTATGTTCAAAAGAGCCTTATTGAGTTTTTCAGAGGAACAGAGTTGTAATGAGAACTCACCCTGCCTTTCTTCCAAAGGTAGTGTTTGACTTTCATGTAAATCAAGCTAATTCTTTGCCAACTTTCTTCCCAAATCCATCACATATAGTGGAAATAGCTATTCATTCGCTGACTGTCGAAAAGGTGCTAAAATGTTATGTAGACAAAATAAAAGAGATCAGACAAACTGACCCATTATTTTTTGTCTCAGTAAAAATGACCTCATCTAACTTTTTACCTGTGGTGCATGATGGGACACTGGAAAAAGGGTGAAACCTTTAAAGGCACAGTGTCAGTTTAATGCTCTAGCTGTGCAGCCTATGTTTTTACATTGCCCTGCATTAGCTTTATTTTTCCTTTAAAAAAAATAGGTTTGTGACTGACATTTCTAGTCTCTTTAGGCGCCGTGATTATTCTAATATAATTGGAGATATTTTTAAAAATGAAACATGAATGCAATTTTACCATTTGTAGCATTTTTTAGGCTGCAAAGGCTGCTGTTTTTATGATATGACTGTAAACTGCTCTGAGATTCTGCTCGTGGATGGGACTTTTCAGGGCCAGATGTATCAGAGGGTTTTGCCCATTCTGTGTCTATGGGGAAATGTGTTGATACATATGGCCCTCAGTCCTTTATGACTTGGATGCGAATTTCCTTGGAAGAGAACTAGGACTTCAGATAAAAAACATTTCCATCACAGCTCTTTGGCCTCTGCTCTCAGCAGCACATACTCAGGAGGAAGCAAACAGCAGAGTCTGTGTCATCTCATCTTTTAGCCTCTAGATATGGTGTTTGTGTAATTGTGCCCTACATACATCTGTTCACTCATTCTGCTTGTGCATGTCCCAAGGTGAGGACACTGATGGGCCACATGGGTTGACACACAGGGATGGATCTAAACGTTACAGTCCACTGCAACAGTTGCTGCAGCAGAGTAGAAAAGGGGAAGCCTTGGTTTGAGGGCCGGAGCTCAGCACACAATAAGAGACAGCAGCCATTTTTGGCTGCACATGGACATGTCTTACCTTGGCTTCTGGGCAGTGGCTTAACAAAGGCACCTGCAGCTCCTGCACTGCGGGGGGGCCGAGCTTCAGTAGGCCCCATCAGCACAGTACCCTGACCTGAGAGCTCCTGAGTACGAGGGGGGCCCCTCCATGTACTTTGCAGGGGGGCCCCCTCAAGTTTTGTTACGTCTGTGTTTCTGCGGTTCTGTGGAATAACTTGAAACCATGCACCGACATTGCAGTCCTTTGTGGGAATTACCTTTTCTCTGTCCAGGTGGTCTTTGTGGCTCTGATAGTTGGTCTGCAAATGGCGCGTCAGTTGGCCAATAAAGATACCAGGAAAAGATTCATCTGTCCTAGAGGAACTCCGTTTCTTCCAAAACGGACATTCCTCTGATATAATGCATCTACAGGACGTGTCTTATTTCTTTATCTTCCAGAATTGACCTGTCTTTTAATAGCCCTGATCTAATGTAATTTACAGGACGTGCTTTATTTCTTTTAGCTGATCTCTAAACTGAGCTGGAAAAAGCAGCCACGTCGGCACAAGTCATGCTTCACTAATCCACACAGGCTAGTGTACAGGATAGGTCTCTAAAGGAATTATTTCCAATGTATTTTTTCTTCGGGGCATCAGTATGCATGGAGTTAAAGGCTATAAAGTTATTGCTATTTCTAGTTTTTTTTTAGTAGACACCAAACCCGTTGTCTCTTATGTAGCTTTGCCTTGGAATTAATGTTCTTGCACTATGAGTGAGAAAGACTCTACACAAGGAGCCTCAGAAGAGAAACTGATATGGATTTGAAAAGGAGGATGATGCTCTGTTAGGTGCTAGTAATTACTTTTGGGAACAACCCAAAAATAAAACAATTTACCCACATAATGAAAGATCTATGAAATTGTATGCGTTTTGGGAGTCTAGAGGATTGTTGTGAAAAAATATTTGTTTCTTCATTTTTTATGTTTAACTTCCCCTTTTTCAGCGGGATCCCTTGTTAATCTCTCTCTCTCTCTCTTCCCTTCCTTTTCTTTAACACCCATAAGTTTTGTATCCTTCGCATTACTACTTGTCTTACTTTTCAATTTCCTTCCATATTTTCACCACATCCTATATACCCTCCCCAGTACCTTCCTCATTTTACTCACTTCGTTACATCCTCTTCCCTTTCTTTAATATGGTTGTATGATACAACCACGCATGCCTAAACAGCACTTGCCTAAACAACGTGGTCTGAACCATGACGCGCCTTTACCATGCATGCCTTTACAACGAATTTCATTATAAAGGCATGATTGCTAAAAGGATATGCATGGTAAAGTGCACACCTCAGCCCCCCGCTCTGTGCCCTAACACCCGATACCCCAGCACTGCAATCCACCCCGTCCCAGCCCTTAAAACTACCTCGAGTCCCCACCCTGAACCCCGAAACCTGACCCCTGCCCAAATAATTACACCGACCTAGCCCCCTCCTGCCATGAGACCTAAAACTGTCCCTTCCCCTCCCCTGCCCTGAGCCCTAAAACCCAACACCAGGCTTAAAAACATCCCCGACACCCATGCCCTGAGCCCTAAAACCCTGTCTCCTGCCAAAAAACTGCCCTGACCCCACCCCCCACCCTGAGACCTAAAACCCACCCCTCCAGCCCTATACACTACACCGACATCCCCTCACCCCAGCCTTGAGCCCTAAAACTGGTCCCAGCCCTAAAAACTAGCCCCCCAAAACCCGGCCGTAGCCCCACTTACCAAGCGGTGTCCCGGAGCTTCCTCTCACGATCCTTCCTGTTCCAGTCCCGGCCCATCTGCACATCTAGACCGCACACTGCCTTAACCACGCATATGTGTTGTTAAGGCATATGCGTGGTTAATGCATATGCATGGTTCAGGCAGGCGTTGTTCCGCTTGCGTTGAAACAGCATCTGTGGCTCAGGCTGCGTTGTAAAGGCCGTTTACCCTTTAATACCCATGCGTCTTCTAGCGTCCCTCTTTACTCCTTCTTAAAAATTGTACTATTTGAACGCCATCCTATCACATCTACGTTTCCCCCCATACTCTACACATTCCCTTATCTTTTTTAGATAGCATATGCTTTTTCCATGAAAACATACTATTTTTGTGGGAACGGCGTTTCATCATTTTGGCATTTCTCTGACATGAAGATTTTTCAGCCTGATTTCCCTCGTTGTGGAAAATCGTCAAAATGACAGTGCATCGTCTAGAGTTGCTCTTTGACCCGCTCTTTAATAGTTGTATCACTCTAATAAAATTTCCCTCAGAGTTTCATTTCTTGTAACTTACTGCAGGTATATTAGAACAGCAAACCAGGCTTCATAATGCACCGTGGTACAGAGACAGAGTTTTAAACCTGTTAGGTAATCATGCATATCTGGATGATGTAATGTTAAACATCACTTACACTACGCGACAAATGTCGATCTCCTTTTAAAGATCAAGTTCTCTTTATATTGGGTGACACTAATCTATCCGTGTATTTGTAAGGTCTGTAAAGCTAATACTCTCTCCTTGAGATTCCTAGAGCATATTTTAAGTTACTGGAATATACTTTAAAATATATCCTTCTGAAATCAGGACTTTTTGCTATGTTAGTGTAATGTATCTCAGCTGTTTAGAACACTGAGGTACAGAGAACACACAGAGAACACAGTTGCTCATTAACCACATGGATACTCGATTTTTTAAATGATTACTCGAATGTATGTTTTGTAAAGTTATGTATGAATATGATCGGCAATTTTCTGTGTTTCCGTTGCTAACATGTAATAATATTTTAAGATTTTTCAGCAAGTGTATCAGTTGTTAATATGTTCACAATGGTGGATTATTACAAGTGAACATAAATTTCGATATTGATGTAGAGTTAATCCCAATTGGCTAGCGGAAACAAGATTGAAACATTTCAGAAATTGGAAAAAGTAGTGATAAGCAGCGGGAAATGACCTGAAGTAAAGAGGAAAATGGAAACGAACTACCATTTGAGTAAACTAGAACATTTGTTCTGCATCCTTTGATACACTATTTATTATTAGATTTTATTGTTTTTATATGGGGTTTGATTGACCCATAGCAAGGTTGCCAAACTTACAAGTTGTTAGTAAACATCATATGTAATTTACAGGAAAAAAGCTGAATAAAACAGTTACTATTATAAAGTAAAATAATAATGTTATAGTTATGATCGTGAATTTGAGGGCAGTGCATCAGATGGAAGTCAAATTATAGCAAACCCCTTAATGGCCTTATTTTGAGTGGCCCGGGGTAACTGCATCAGTATTCCCATATCCAGATATACCAATAATACAGGATTTGCTCATTCCGAAGGGCAAGATGAGTGTGCAGTTACAAGTTGTGTACTTTCTTTAAATCTGATTTCTCTGGTAATTCCACAGCATTGCATGTCACCATGTGTAGGAAAGTGGCTCTATATATACTGCACCCAAGTAAGGTACAGTGTGTATAGGGTCCACAGTTCCCTAATGGTAAGGCAGAGGCTAAAGTTAGATATAACCTTACTCTCTAAAGTGGTAGCTTGGTCGAGCAGTAAGGCAGTATCAGAGGACAGTGTAAAGCATTTGTTGTACACACTCAGTCAGCAAATGGTCTCACACACTCAAGAACTGAACTCTAGGCCAATTGTTTGTATAAAAATATAGTTGTTTTATTTTAGAACCACAATATGTATCAAAATATACTTTCTCAGAATGGGTTACCTTAGTTAAACACTTTTTAAATAGGCAATAGACTTTTTGATTACAGTAGTCACAGTTGGTGCAAAAGGCAACACAATGTCAAACACAATGCAACATTGAGCTCAATGGAAAGTTTTAGTTAAATGCAATTAGTTACTTTGTGGATTACTTTTCTAACCACAGGACTGGATCTTGGATTCAGTCCCGGGACACTTCCTGTAAACAGTTGAGTAAAAGCGTTTTGGTTACAGTAGTGACTTTTAAGGAATATTATTGTATTTTAAAAGTTGACACTTAGAAACTTTTCTAGGTAAAATTACCAACGTTATCCTATGGAAGGAAATTCAGTTTGCAGGTAAAGTATGTTTACGTTACTTTTGTAATCCAGTGCTGGGCTCTCAGGTTCAGCACTGGGATATCTATCTAAAACAGGCAAGTAATTACGTTTGTATCGTTGGCACGATTTTTAAAGAATATTTGTAAGTTTCAGAAATCGACAGAAACTTTTTCAGCAAAAAGCAGGCAATGATATCCTATGGAAGGAATTTCAAGTTACTGGTAAGTACGGTTAAAATTACTTTTCAGGGTCAGTACTGGACTAAAAGATGCAGCACTGAGGTCTCTCCTGATAACAGGTGAGTAAACTGGAATTCGTTACTGTTGTGATTTTTAAGCAATATTTTGGTATTTCAAAAGTGGACACAGACGAAATTTCACAGAAAACCAGTCAATGGATCCCTATGGAAGAAAATTGAGTTAGCGGTAAGTAACGTTGTGATTACTTTTCAGGGTCAGTGCTGGGCACCAAGATCCAGCACTGGGATCTCTCCTAATAGCAGGTGAGTATTTCCGTTTTCGTTACTCGGTTGATTTTAGGTGAATATTTTAAAGTTGAGAAACTCCACACTTAGAAGAATTTCCAAGTGAAACCAGTCAATGTTACCCTATGGAAGAAAAGTGAGTTATCGGCTTTTGGGTAAGTACTCGACTGGCAGAGTTAAGGTTCTGGGCATAGACTCAGGGGTCCCCCAGGGTCAGGTAAGTACAGTTGTTACACCCTCAGCGGCACAGGGGCGGCCGGGTGCAGAGTGAGTAGGCCCAATGTTATCCTATGGACGGCAGGGGGCCTTTGGTTAGTGGCTGCTGGCTAGCAGGCCCCTCGGCTGTGGGAGCAAAGCTCCTGGTCACTTACTCAGGGCAAGTGGGGAAGTCGAACAGGGTAGTTGGTGCACCCTCAGCGGCACTGCGGCGGCCGGGTGCAGTGGGCTTTTGGGCCGTCGGGCGCCCAATGGTTTTCAATGGGAAAGCTGCGTGACGAACAAAGACTGCAAGCTCGGGGACGGTGATTCTTCAGGTGCGACCACCACTTCGAGAGGTAAGTTGGGAAGCTGTGGGAAGGGTAGGCACCCAGGAGTTGGGCACAGGAGGCCGTGGGGCGTCGGGTGAAGGGGTGTCTTTAGGCGTCGGAAATCTTACCCTCGGCTGGTCGCGGTTGGAGCGGTCCCTGGTTCTGAGGCTGCAGGCGTCGTCAGGAGCGTCGAGGAGGGCCCTTGGGTGCTGGATTCTGGGTCACAGTCGCCGGGGGGACGTCCTCTTGGTATTTGCCCACTCAGGCACAGGCCGGGCTCGGCGGGTGCAGAGGGTGCAGGATTCGCGGTTCCCGGTTGGCACCAGGGGTTGGTTGCTTGCTTTGAGCAGTACCACTGCTCTTGGGAGTCCCAGGTAGTTAGAGTCACAAGGCAGTCAGGTCCTCCGGGGTTTAGCAGGAGCAGGTTCGAGGGTCGACAGGCCGGTAGGGCTGGGGCCAAATCAGTTGGTGTCTTCCTCTTGTGAGCAGCTGCACGGCAGGTCTTCTTGTTTCTTGCTCTTCTTTCTTGTTTTGGAATCTGGAACTGAGGAAGGAAGGTTCAGGGAGCCCCTAAATACTGAATTTAGGGGTGGTTACAGGTAGGTAAGGGCAGGGACCAATGGGTCCCTTCCCTGGGGTGGGTACACCCCCTATTCTGCCACTCTCCAGTGGGAGGGGGCAGGAGCCTGTCCCTGGTTGGCTGGGTCCCCCATCCTCAAGATGGCGGGGACTCGAGTTTGTGCTTCACCTCGCCTCCCCACCTTAGGGGTGGAGTTGGCAGAGGTGGGCACCACCCATTTCCTGCCTCTCGTTTTCCCGCCGGTTCTCCTGCCAGAAGTGGGGGTAGAACCAGTGGGGACCAGTTTGCTGGGAGCAGCAAAGGGTGTGGGGAAGCTCAAAGGCGGCAGGCCTTTGAAGCTTCCCTGCCCATCCTGGGGAGGAGGCTTTGGCACCTCGCCCCAGGATGCGCATTGTTTCAGGCCCCTGAGAGCAGAGGCTCTCGACCCAGGGGTCCAGAAACATGTCTGGTGGTGGCAGCCTGGGCAGCCACTCAGTCCGGACGCTGGAGGTCGGGTTGGTTTCAGGGGCATCTCTAAGATGCCCTCTGAGTGCGTTTACATTAAATCCCACACTGGCATCAGTGTGGGTTTAATGTGCTGAGAAGTTTGATACCAAACTTCTCAGTTTTCAGTGGGCCATTATGGTGCTGTGGAGTTCGTAATGACAGACTCTCAGCACCATATACTCTTAATGGCAGCACTGCACTTACAATGCCCGAGAATGGACTTGGGCACTGTAGGGGCACAGGGCTCATGCCTCTGTGCCCTCACCACTGGCATAGTGTACCCAGCTAGAGGGGTGGCTGACCTAGGCCAGGGCAGTGGTTTGTAGGCATGGCACGGCACACAGGGATGTGTGCCATGTCGACTCTTCACTTTTGTTCTGCACCAAGACACGCAGCCTGCAAGGGCAGTGTGTGTGTGTAAAGGTACAGGGTCCCTAAGGGTGGCACAACAAGTGCTGCAGCCCTTAGGGGCCTTCCCTGGTCACAGTACCCTGGGTACCCATGGTACCATTTACCAGTGGCTGACCTGTGGCCAGGGATGCCAATTGGGTGTAGGCATTAATGCAGTGTTAGGGAAGGAACACAGGCCCTGGGTACCTGGTTGGCAGGAGCCCAGGGCACACTCAGTCAAAGCACATCAGCAATTCAGCAAAAAGTGGGGGCATACCATGCAAGAAAGGTGGCACTTTCTCACACCATGTAGCTGGTGAAATGTCCATGGTAGCGGGAGCATAAGGACTGTGTGTTTACAATGAAAGATGTACCCCAATGAGGCCAGTGAACTCTCATTATAAGCCTAATTTGGACATACTGTATAATAATTGATATTTGTAAAGCGCGAACATATCACCCCTCAAGGATTTCAAGGCACTGGGTGCCGTCAGGGAGATTAAGTGAGCTATTGCCCAGAGTCATATGGTGCTGAGCTGAGCCGAGCTGTCACTGGCACCGTGGCTCGAGCCGCGAGCCCCACGCTCCGGGGACAGCTGCTCTGGCTACTAAGCCACACCTCTCCCCTTCCTACTTCCTACTCACACTGAGGATATCAGCATTTTTGGCCTGCTGTGAGGTTCTGAGATAGGCTAGTCAAAGCACTATATCAATGTTTTGATGAAATTCTCAGATGAAGGGGAGTACAGTGCATTATGAACTGTGTAAAAGCCTTTTTGATCTAACTGAAATAAACAAAATTCAGTATAACCTATTCTTAATTCTCATTTGCAATTAATGTTGCATTTATTCAACAATCTCCATTGAAAAGAAAGGAGCTCGGGTGAAGTGAATTTCTGAAATCCTTTCCATTATTGAGATTAATTCTTCCCAGTGCATTGGTATCAGATTGCACTTCTACACTAAATGACCCAAGCTACTCTGTTCCCTATTCCAGAGTCTTCATGTGCCCACTAATGCCAGATTCTGGTCATACATCTTGAGTGGGGACCAGTGAATATTTTGTGAATATGTCTGAAATTGAAGTCTATTTTGCACTGATGATTGACTGCTTAATTAAAAGCCAACCAAGCATCCTTAGGTGTTGCTACAATTAACCTAATACTTAAAACCAAGCACAATTTGAATTGCAGTATTTTGCACCACTTACAGATTGTTCAGTTTGTGTCTGACCGTGTTCAAATATAATGCAAGCAATACATTATTCTCGAAAGGCTCCTGCTTCTTTTACTAGGTTGTGGTGCAAAGCCCTTAGTAGTGATACTACTTTAAAATGATTGCAAAGATGATAAAGGGCTACCTTAGTTAAAGCTGCAATCCGAGGGTCAACGGATAAAACTGGATCAAATAATACACCATAGTCCTAATTGGTTATTCTGGCTGTCAGGGATAACCGTATCCACTGGGCCTGAGCCCTGAAACTAAGTTATTGGGACCAAAGAGCAAGATCTCAGTTATGCTTACATTATTACCAAAGTGATTAATAATCATCCAGTTTCTGATTTATTTGTAGGTCGGCAGTCACAGCTGGGATAATAGAAGACTCATCATACAAATCCCATAGAATCTGTGAGTCATCCTGCTGGTACCTCTAAAACTGTGCACGATGGGGCTCAATCAAACAGGTGAAGAGGATTCATGTAGATATTGAATAATAAGGGTGAAAGAACAGACCCCTGGTGAACTCTCCAACAAAGGTGGCAGGACATTTATCAACACTGACCAAAAGGAATACACTTGACCTGAGCCATTGAAAATGAGCAGGTCTGGCCATGGGCTGTAACCTTTTATGGACATACAGGTGTCAAAACTTAAATGTGATTATTAGAACTAGGAAAATGTGCCAACCCAGTTGCTGGAAAATTCATGCCCTTTTGCGTGCCAATGGACTCAACTACTTTTGGATGGAGGAGGACAAAAAAGATTTCCCAGAAATATGTCACTTTCTGGTTAGTGGGTTTTCCTAGTTGGATTCCATCTGTAATTGGGATCTGGTGAAGTTTAGCTGGAGGTTGTCGGCTCCTTCCACTCATTTCTCAGTCTCAGTGTAGAACAAAATAACCAGCTATTCGTGTCAGGTGTGCGAGTTAGCTCAGTGGGGACGGAGATTCAGATATGTATTCCTTTATTTATTCCTCGTATAGACACACCAGTCATTTTTGTAAGTTTGAGGACATCTTTGCTTTGGGGACAGCATGAATCCCAGGAATACAGGTAAACATGTAAAATGCATATATTTTTTACATTTCAGTCCCAAGAAATATTTTGGAGCAAAGCAGAAATCCTTCTACTAGACTGACTGGCTCAGAAAATATCAACATTCAGTTTTTTTGTCAAATGTTACTTCTTCCCTCATCGCTGTGTAATGTCAATGTGGACAGCAGGGCTAAAAATCAATTAAACCTGCATTTTTATTAGTGTATTTAAGGAATTGGGTTATTAGTTGAGAGGGGTGGAAGCCCCACTCAAGTAATAAACACAATCCATGTCAGGGTGACCCACAAAAGTCACTAAATTAAACTGTGCTTAACCCTCTGCAAGCTTGGCACAAAAGCAGACAGGCTTAACTTAAGGCCAATGTGTAACGTTATTATGCAGCACTCAAGCAGTAATAACGTGAAACACAACACAAGAAACACAAGCAAATCCCAAATTAACGCTCTGGTAAACTGCTACGAAGGCAGTCAGCTGAACTTAGAGGCACTATGTAAATTATTAATGCAGCACTTTAAACAGTAATAAATTGAGAACACAACACAAGAAAAATCCCAACCAATTTAGAAACGTGGAGTAAACTTTAATAAATAAAAGTACACCACAATGGCAAAAATCCAATCAGTCATAGTTATCACGCTAGACCAGGGGAAAGTCACAAGTTCAGGCTGACTAACATTGAGCGCAGATCAGATATAGAGACTAGGTTAGTCCCGCTGGAGAGTTACCTTCTCAAAGTCTGTGCCAAGAGTTTTATTCGCTGGGGCTGCGATTAGGTCGTTGTCGCATGAATTGGAGGTGGTGTGTCTCAGTTTGTCATTGATGTAGAATGAAAAGTCGGTCGGCGCTGAAGATTCGCATTGGTGGTCGCCGTGGACAGTCACTGTCAATGCGAAGTGCAGGTCTCACATTGCAAACATCGGGAACAGTCACTGTCGGCGTGAGGAGCTGGTCCCACTGGAGCTTCATGTTGGCAGTCATTGCAGGCGGCTGGTTCTTGGCGCTGAGAGGCCATTTTGCAGTCGCAAGGAGTCCAGTCTTCAGGATTTTCAACTTTTCTTGAAGAGGAGCTCACACTGATGCCAACTAAGGGTCCAAGACGGTGGGCACCTCTTGGATATCATAACTCCAGTACAGGTGAGCAGCTGTGCTCCGTCAGGTCCATTTGGTGCTGGTCAGCTGGGCATTTACATGGAGGCCTTTAGAAGCTTGTTGTGTCCTGTAGCTCACAGAAGAGGTCAGCCAACTGAGCCTTGGAGTTGCTCTCAGTCAGTAGCCTGGATTCAAAACAAGCAGGTCCAATCATCTTCTTCAGACAGCAGGGCAGTCCTTCCAGCAGCAAGGCACCCCTTCTGGCAGCAAAGCAGTCCTTTTTCTGACTCGTCCAGGTCCAGTAGTGTTATGATAAGTGGTTCTGAAGGTCGCTGTTTATACCTGGTCCCCGATTTGGTGTGAGAGAATTCCCTGACCTACCTCCAAAACTGGTTCTGGTCACCTCTTACTTTTCTCTTGGTGTTGGCTCCAAACTGTCTAGGGTGACAAAGGCAAGGACAGGCCTGGTCTCAGATTTGTTTGTGTGTGCTGCAGGCATGGCCCTTTCCCCTCACACCTAGACCTCTTTTTTTCTCAATGTTTGGAAGCAATGCACAAACCTCAACAGCAGAGCCATTCACAGTCCTGGGACTCAGGACATTGGCAGCAAGGCACAGTTGGTTTGGGACAGAAAAATACCAACTTTCTACAACTTCCATTTTCAAAATTATAACTTAAAATCTGACTTTAACATCAAAGGGCATTTTAAATTACAATTAATTTTGAGTGTAAACAGCATACATCTATCTGGTCCCAAACTGAGGTTGCCACTTAAGTGTAATAAGGCAACCCATTGTTACTCTAAGGGAGAGAAAGGCCTTACAACAGTAAAAAACGACTTTAGGAGTTCTTCACTGCCAGGGTATGTAAAACTTAAACCCACATGCCCTACTTTTTAAATACCATGCACCAGTGCTTAATTTGTAAAAAAAAAAAAAAAAAAAGTGCCAGAGTCCTCGTCAGGAGGCCACTTTAGCTTGCACCACTCATTGTCACTGCCAGTGCTATCAATGACACCACAAATACAATTACTCACCATCACACTCCTACAAGTGTGACAATTCATACTATTCAAGGCCCCCAAAGCTAGAACAATGGCTTGGGCGTCAGGTATTAGTCATTTTTAATGTATATTGAATGAATACACAACTGTTGTTCTCATCTCTAAATTAGATAGACAGCGCCACCATGTGGCGGACTGTCAGAAATGGCAGTGTTGATAATTAAGTGCTGGTTCCGAGCCCTGGAAACCACTGGCTCAAATTAAGCATAAAATACAAGGAGATGATAGACGGAGCGCTGAAACTTTTCATACACTCACCCCCAGTCACTATTAGATCTGGGTTGAATCCATCATCATTTTTTAGCTCACTTCGCCACCCCAGTTCAGACCCAGCCATATGCAAATCAGTCTTGACCCTGTTCCAAATTAAGCACTGCCAGGCACCCAGCTCTTTGAACCTTTAGAGCCAACCTTAGCCTGAGACATGTTTTAAAAGGCTATTTTAGTGGGTGGCACAATTAGTGTTGCAGCCCTCTAGTAGGATTTCATTTACAGGCCCTTGGATCATGTAGTACCATATACTAGTAAACTAATAGTACCAATCAGGTGTGGGCTAATTTTACTATGTTTTAAAAGGAGAGCACCACCACTTTATCACTGATTAGCAGTGAAAAAGTGCACAGATTCCTAAAAGACAACAGAAACTGGTTTAGCAAAGAAAGGCAAAAATCTGGGGTGACCATAAAGAAAGGGCCAGGACCAACAGTGTGGATGTACCAAAAATTTAAAACATTTCATTGGGTTTAGGTCCACACATACACAAAAACAGAAGCAGCACAAATATACTGAATTTCTGGTTTGATTAAACTATTCTGTGGTGACTGATTATAAGACTGTATAGAATTATAGCTTTCCTAAACATTTTCAGATTGTGTTTTTCAAATTGAGGGGTCCACCAGTGGAAGGAAGATCGCATCCCTTCTTGTTGGATGGGCTTGACAATTGACAGAAAATAACTGCTTTGACTTTATGTAATTTCCCCAAAAATGACCTTTCTTTCCTATTTGCTTAGATAGTTGAATAGATCAGTGAAAAAAAAACTAAAATATGTATTCTGAATAGAATTTTGAGTGTCAGGACACCTGACATTTAAATGTTTCAATATTCATGCACCCAGAAACGGTTCTTTCAATATATTGTGGGGACACAGTGCTGCATCTATGGAAAGAAACTGTAGGAGTGCCCCTGACGGCCACTGGGCCACCTGCCTCCTGTCATATGTGACATGTTTCTCCTGAAAATCTTTTTGTAGTGAGGTGGCTTGTTTTTGCTCTAAGAAACTGTTATCTACTATTATGAGATGAAAACCTGCCTATCTTCTTGAGGCAGAGCTTGCTCTGCATCTTCGGAGAAAAGATTCGAGCATGGGCGACTCCTCTATTTGAGTGGAGAAGTGTCTCCCCACAAGCCCCGGAGCTGAAACATAAAATGGTAGTACATTTATTTATTGTCATTTTATTTTTCAGCAACCCTTTCTGACCTGTCAGGACGAGGCGGGGCCAATGCTGCCGAGTGGCAGCAGCAGGGAGCTGTGTCCTTTAAAATGTGCATGACTCTTTGGCCGGCCATCTTGGGACAGCCAGTCAGATATGCACATTTTAAAGTTCTCTAAACTAGCTGTCTTAGACAGCTGGGTTAGAGAAAGTGCAGGTCTCTAGTGCTGTTAGTAGTGCTGAGAGAGCCTGCTCTATCTAATCCTGGCGCTGCTCTCATGCTGTGAGAGCAGCACCAGGATTGTGTAGTTCAGTTTCCTGCTTCCAGAGCTTTCAGTAGACACCTGAGGGATGAAGATTTCGAGTTGCAAGTTAGGTAAGCCTATTTTATTTTATTTGTTTTGTGCCTCCACTCCACCACCCTCGGTACAAGCCAGCCACCACTGGATTTGTGAAATACAGCGAATGCCACTGACCCCTGCTGGCTCTTTGCCTCCGCCCATGTTACTCTCAAAGCATCATGTTAGGACGAGAACCAGAAACTCTTATCATTTCCCACCACCTTTTGCATTTTCCTACTCTCTCTGCTCTGCTCGTGTTCTTGTTGTCAATGGGACCATCCAGTCATAGGAAGTTGCTCTCTTGCTTGTAGGAGACAGCAAAACGATACTCCGCTGGTGAAAATGAGTTGGGCGGCAACCAAAAATAGTGGTGCTGTGGAAACTTGTATTGGAGTGTAGCAAAGAGGTACCCGTCACTCCAGTGTCTTGCTAGTCCTGCACTACAAAGTCCAATACTGCTTATCTGCTAGAACCCACTCTTAGCTCCTTGTTCCCATGAAAAGGTTTCGGTTATCCAGAACAGATACAAATAATAAGTAACCCTTTGTGGAAAGAGGATGATGGTTGTGCAGGAATCAGTATTGGGTGTGACAAATAGCTTAATTATCAGTTTAGAGTCTTGCCCCAAAAACATTTCATAGCATTCAAATGTTGCTACTTTCTGTACCAAAATCCATGTATCCTTCTATTTACCAAGTGTTTATTCCAGAGTAAATTTCAGCAGGTGTCACATGCCAAAATTTGTCTGGGGAAAACGATGGCGTGCGGTTCTGGCTGCAAAACTTGTTAATTTCTATATATATTATTAAATTATTAGAGGCCCAAGAAGGAGGCAGGATGCAGGAGTCCAGTTCTCTTCCAGGGGATCCTCATCAATAGTCATAAGCACATGAATATTCCCGCCCATGCGCGGGACCCCGGAAACATACAAAACATATATGTGGAAACCATATATGTAGCTCTATATATATATCCATATATATTTATATAACAATAAACACACAATGCAGCCTTCCTTATACCAAAAAACGCTGAGCAATGTTGTACGAATTTCCCTTGCATATAAATACAATTTCAATAAAGCAGGGAGAAAGAAACACATTTGAAAACTGCTTTAATGCACAGCAGAAATATAATCCTGCAAAGAGGAATGAAAAAAACATTGCCAGCACATAGGCTGCATTGCAGAAACATCAGTGTAGAAAGCTGAAAAGCTAACCCACAGAAACACACAGAATAAACTGGCACCGTGCCTTTAAGGCAGCCATGACCCCTAGCTTCCCATCATGCCTCAGGGGTGACAGTTTGGTCAGTTGTTCTTTCTGGCTCCTTCTGTCAGGACCCTGGTAACTTCAGCTCTCAGTTTTTTCTGATTTCTGTCAGAAATTACTTCTTTTTTTTTTGTCAAAATCATTTTACTTTGACGTCTTTTTGTTGTTGAAGTACCTTTCTACTATTTTTGAGAGAGTTGAGCATTATTTTCCAGTCAAAAATGCCCTCTCTCTTTGACTCTTGCCCTTCCTGTGGCAAGAAGAAGGCTAAAACAGACTCCCATCCTGTCTGTATTCTCTGCCTGCCTTCTGATCATGCTCCCAAGACCTGCCAGCATTGCCAGTCGCTGTCCAAAAGAACTCTGAAGGACAGAGAGAGGATTCGCCTCTATGGGCTGGCTGAGAAGGGGAAAACACCTTCAAGAGGCAGGTCTCCGATGAAGAAGAGGAAAGAGAGAGCCACCACTCCATCTAGAAGTAAGGTTCCAGTCTGCTCTCCATCGGCGTCGGGCTCGGCGCCACAAATATCTTCATCGGCAGCAAAAACGTCGACGAGAAGACCATCGACGGCGGGCTCGCCGTCGAGAGAACACCGGTCGTCGACGAAGACTACAGGTACGTCGAATCCTCCGCCGTCGTCAACCCGGCGACGATCAGCGTCGAGGAGTCGCTCTCCGTTGGTGCAGGCTCGCCCAACGTTGAGAGATGGATCTCCGTTGTCGCCGTCTACTCGGAGTTCGACGTCGAGACATGCTCCACCGTCGCCGGGTCATCGGCGATCGGCGTCGAAGCAGGCGTTTACGTTACCGTCAACGAGGCGGCGGTCAACGTCGAGACGTGCCTCGTCACCAGAGGCAAGGCACCCATCGCCTCCGTTGTCGTCATCCAGGCGACGTTCAACGTCGAGGGCTCGATCTTCGCCGACAACGAGGAAAGATTCGTCGTCGAGACCTAGGGTAAAATACACTAGGCGTCGTTCGACGTCGTGACGGTGGTCTCCATCGACGGCGAGAAGTGCCCCGATCTCGACTCCGCTGGCTTCTAGTAGACGATCAGCGTCGAGAGAGAGATCTGAAAGGCATAAAGACACGACGTCGAGAAGGATTTCTCCGTTGATTCATACTTTGTTGGGGCCTCCTGCACGCTCAACGTCAAAGACGAAGTCTGTTGGCTCCAGGTGTTTGACGTCACTTCATACAACATCGAAGCACACGGAGAGGTCGACGTTGAGGAGAAGATCACGCTCTAAGGATTCACCAGTGATGGTGACGCAGAGTCGGTCGACGTCGAGACACTCCATCGACGTCGCATCGTTCATCAAGACGCCGATCACGCTCCAGAAGTCGCAGAGAGTCCTCTCATTTTATTAGGAGCTCCCCCAGACGCTCTCGACGTCACGCAGCTCTTCTGCTCATTCTCCTGAGCATCCAAGAACATCTCAAAGAGGCTCTCCAAGGAGACAGCGATCTCCTTCCATTCATCTTTCGCCCAGATGGCTTCAACCTCTCCATCACTGGCAGAAAGAACCCTCTGGTCATGCTCAGCGGCCTACGGACTATTCCAGTCCACTGCACAGATCCCCGTTACAGCGTCTAGTGCAGGAAGTGGACAGGTCCCCCACTACTCGGACCAGAGAACACAGAGGCAGATCTCCTGAGCATAGGTCAACTCATGCTCATCACAAGAGACGAAGAACACCATCTTGGTCCTCATCTTCGACACGCTCATCCAAAAGGGACTACTCGCCTACCCTTACGGATAGCCCTCCTTCTAGAGTGTCACCTATAGATGATGTTAACACCTTTCACGATGTCCTCGCTAGAGGAGCACAAAAGCTGAGCATAGCCATGTCAGCTCCTCAGACCACCACTTCCATCATTTTTTAAACTCTCCATCAGAGATCTGCGGCTAGACCATTACTTCCTCTAGTCCCTGGTATCATTGAACCGGTAATGGAAATCTTCCTCACCCCATCATCGGTTAAAGCAGCTCCGGCTCGGATCCTGAAAAAATATAAACCTGCTGCATCGGATCCCCGTTTTCTGAAATCTGATCCACCACCGGACTCTGTCATCATCGCAGCGGCAAAGAAGACACATGCGGTGGCTTCTTCCTTCTCAGCCCCTCCAGATAAAGAAAGTAGAGCCCAGGATTCTTGGGGGAGAAAGGCCTGCGGCTCTGCAGCATCTTCTCTTAAGGTATCTAGCGCTGCTGCCCTGCTGGGCCGGTATGACAAGTCCTTATGGGATTCGCTGGAGCGTTTTAAAGACAAACTCCAAAAGGAGGATCAGCAAGACTTCTCAGAGATTCTCCAAGAAGGGGCGCTGGTGGCCAACCAAGTAATCAGCACAGCAGCGGATGGGGTTTCTTTGGCTGCACACTCGTATGCACATGGTATATGGGCACGGAGGTCTTCCTGGTTGCGCCTGACAGCTTTGAAACCGGAAGCACAGCAACGTATTTTGAATCTTCAGTTTTCTGGAAACTCCCTTTTTGGGTCACACACTGATGAGGAAATGGCCAGAATGAAGGCCGAGTTGGACACATTAAAGGCTGTGGGCCTTGAGAAGAAAAAGGAGTTCAAACGACGCTACAGGCCCTACAATCGTAAAAATTACCAACAGAGGGTTCAAACCCTCAATGGTCGCAAAACAAAAACAAATCCCAATATCAAGGCCGTCGTTCCTCGAGAGGAAGAGGAGGACATCAACAGCAGTCCTCTTCCACAGCAAAAACTCAAGGAAAGCAATGATTTTATGCTTCCTCTAGCACCGTTGCACACTCCAGTGGGAGGAAGTATTTCAAATTGCATACAAGAGTGGCGCAACATCACCAAAGACCAGTGGGTGCTAAATATACTGAGCAATGGGTACGCGCTACGTTTTTGTGCGCCCCCAAGAGACATTCCTCCGGTAAGGTCACGTCCTCAACACCTGGAACTGCTGCGTCAAGAAGTGTCGACTCTTCTGAAGAAACTAGCCATAGAAGAGGTCCCTCCTGTACAGAGAGGAAAGGGAGTCTACTCCAGATACTTCCTTGTTCCGAAAAAAGACCAACCAAACAAGTTCAGACCTATTCTAGATCTACGAACTCTGAACAAGTTCATCCGAAAGGAGAAGTTTCGAATGTTGGTGCTCCATCAAATATTTCCACATCTGAGGAAAGGAGATTGGATGTGTTCGGTGGATCTCCAAGATGCGTACTTTCACATTCCAATTACCCCAAGGCATCGCAAGTTCCTGCGATTCATGGTAGGCGCGAAGCATTACCAGTTCAGAGTCTTACCATTCGGCCTCAAATCTGCTCCAAGGGTATTCACGAAATGCATGGCAGTGGTGGCGGCAGCATTACATCGCCAAGGCCTGTTTGTGTATCCATACCTGGACGACTGGCTGTTGAAGGGACCATCTCCTCACATGGTGCAGAATCACCTTCACATCTGCCTGGATCTCCTTCAACGCTTGGGCCTTCATGTGAACGTGGAAAAATCAGTTCATCAGCCCACTCAATCGCTCCACTATCTGGGCGCCACCCTGGACTCAGGCCTAGGAAAAGTGTTTCCTTCGGAGGATAGACTGTTATCAATGAGAAACAAATGCAACATCATCCTTCAAGCACATCAACCATCAGTAAGGCAAGTGGCGTCTCTACTAGGGTCGATGGCCTCTTGCATTTTTCTCATACCCAATTCCAGATTGAGAATGAGACCGTTGCAGCAGGATCTGGAGGACAAATGGACCAATCCTCGGGTCATTGGGACGGTCCGAATTCTCCTCTCTCAAGCAGCGAAGAAGTCCATTCTCTGGTGGATTCAGCCAAAGAATCTTCTAGTGGGAGTCCCATTCCATCAACCTCTGCCAAAACAATCCCTGATCACGGACGCGTCTCTTCAGGGATGGGGAGCGCATCTGGGTCAACTGCAGACTCAGGGCAGATGGACCAGCAAGGAACAGACCTATCATATCAACATGCTACAACTGCGGGCGGTTCATTTGGCCCTCAAGGCATTCCATCCGTCGATTCAGTCCGAGTCGATTCTGATACAAACGGACAATACAACCACCATGTATTACTTAAACAAACAAGGTGGAACACGCTCTCGCCCTCTGTCTCTGGAATCTCAGGCGATCTGGCACTGGCTGCTGGCCAGGAACCTCTCGATCACGGCAGTGCATCTGCCAGGAGAGCAGAACGTGCGAGCAGACGCCCTCAGTCGACACTTCGAAGAACAAGAAGACTGGGTGCTCAACGACGAAGTGGTGGTGGACATTTTTCATCAATGGGGTCATCTATTCATCGACCTCTTTGCAGACGATCGAAACAGAAAATGCCACGCCTTCGCGTCCAGATTTTACCGACCAGGAACGAGAGGGAATGCTCTTTTGATAGACTGGTCCGGGACGTTTGCATACGCTTTTCCGCCCCTTCCTCTCATTCCGAAGGTGGTGACCAAGCTCATCCGATCCAGGATGAAGATGATCCTCATAGCACCGGACTGGCCACGCCAATGGTGGTATCCGGACCTGTTGCAGCTCTCGATCTGTCCGCATCGGAGACTCCCGTGCAGGCCAGACCTTCTGACCAAAATGGGAGGGAAGATTCTGCACCCCAGCCTTCCCTCGCTGAGCTTGGCAGCATGGCTCCTGAGATCTTGCAGTACGGACATTTGAACCTCCCTCAGGACTGCATGGACATTTTGAGGGAGTCAAAGAGACCATCCACAAGAGCCTCTTACTCTTTTAAATGGAAAAGATTTTACTTGTGGTGTATGCGTAATGGTTGGAGTCCAGTTAGCGGGCAAGAAGAGGTAATCTTGCCGTATCTGCTCTACTTGGCCAAATCTGGTTTGAAATACACGTCCATAAATGTGCATTTGGCGGTCATCACAGCATATAGAAAATCACCTGACCAACCTTCTTTCTTTCAACTTCAGGTGGTCAAGGACTTCCTTCAGGGGTTGAAGAAGGTTTATCCCCCTGTCCGACCTCCTTCTCCGCCTTGGGAGTTGAATCTAGTTTTGTCAAAATTGATGGGTCCTCCTTTCGAACCCATTCATAAGGCCACATTACAACACCTTACATGGAAAGTAGCTTTTCTGGTGGCTATTACATCAGCACGCAGAGTGAGTGAAATCCAAGCACTCTGTTCTAAGGAACCGTATTCGGTTTTCCATCACAATAGGGTGGTTTTGAGAACTCACCCTTCCTTCCTTCCCAAAGTAGTGTCTGTCTTCCATGTCAATCAGACAATTTCTCCCCCCTCTTTCTTTCCAAATCCTGCTACACCAGCAGAAAGGTCTCTTCACTCATTAGACCTCAAGAGGGTTCTCAAATTCTATTTGGAGGGAACAAAATTCATTAGAAAGGCTGACCAATTGTTTGTAAACTACGGCTCTGTTAGAACAGGCTTTCCAGCCTCCAAACGATCCATTTCAAGGTGGATAGTGTCTTGTATTATATTGGCTTACCAATTAGCGAACAAGCCTTTGTTAGCCTCCCCTAAAGCTCACTCTACTAGGGGCAAGGCTGCTACAATAGCTTTCTTACACAATGTACCGATGGCCGAGATTTGCAAGGCTGCAACTTGGAAATCGGTCCATACGTTTACCAGGCATTACTCTCTGGATTCTGACTCCAGAGCGGATACCCAAGTAGGCCAGGCCTCCTTGAGGAATCTGTTCCAATGCTAGCTTGATTGGAGTCTTTGTAATGGTTTTTTCTTACAATGTATCTTTATTGTACTCTGGTCACTTGCCCACAGGATGAGGGGATGGGCTTGCTATTCTATTCATGTGCTTATGACTATTGATGAGGATCCCCTGGAAGAGAAGGATAAGTTACTTACCTGTAATCCTAGTTCTCTTCCAGGGGTATCCTCATCAAAGTCATAAGCAACCCACCCGCCTCCCCGGGCAAGTGATCAAGATACATGTCATCTCTTTGTGCCATGGCCTTCGGGTCTCCGCAAAGAACAACTGACCTAACTGTCACACCTGAGGCATGATGGGAAGCTAGGGGTCATGGCTGCCTTAAAGGCACGGTGCCAGTTTATTCTGTGTGTTTCTGTGGGTTAGCTGTTCAGCTTTCTACACTGATGTTTCTGCAATGCAGCCTATGTGCTGGCAATGTTTTTTTCATTCCCCTTTGCAGGGTTATATTTCTGCTGTGCATTAAAGCAGTTTTCAAATGTGTTTCTTTCTCCCTGCTTTATTGAAATTGTATTTATATGCAAGGGAAATTCGTACAACATTGCTCAGCGTTTTTAGGTATAAGGAAGGCTGCATTATGTGTTTATTGTTATATATATATATATATATGGATATATATATAGAGCTACATATATGGTTTCCACATATATGTTTTGTATGTTTCCGGGGTCCCGCGCATGGGCGGGAATATTCATGTGCTTATGACTTTGATGAGGATACCCCTGGAAGAGAACTAGGATTACAGGTAAGTAACTTATCCATATTAACCTTTGACTAGTGCTGTATAAATCAAAGATAGCAACTTAAAACAAAAGTTGTACTGATCCATAATTATTGAATAAAGTATAGAGCAATGAAAGAGATTAAAAAGCAGAAAAACATTTATCTTTCAAGTGCATCTAAGCATGCATTGCACTCTTCGGCTGAGCTTTAAAAGTCACACCTGTATGGGAGTTAATCCACAACAATTTGTTGCTCATTATCTCCTGCTTTCATGTTATCCTCCATTTTAACTTGATTTTTAGGTCCGGTCTAGAGAAAAATGTAGCAGTGTCGTTAATCTCATGCAATAAAAAAATTATAATTATGTAGATATTTACATACAGAGAAAGAGATTTGCGTCAGCCGTCTTCTTCCATCGATCTGTTCATCTGTCATTCACATTTATCTTTCACTCACCACAGCATACAGCATGGTCAGTGGTTCAGCCCACTTCAGCCAATGGCTCTCTTATACTAGGAGTGACAACATTTTGTTTGATAGCATGGAGGCATGCATCTAAAAAGAAGTATACTTCAGTGCAGGGCTGATGACTAATTTATTACTTTGCCCATTGCTTTTTCTATCCATTCTTTATCTGTCATGTAGTTCCTACCAGCCCGTACGATATGCGCATTTTGTTTGGACAACATAAACTAAGGGCTTGGTGTCTAGACTGATTCCGGACACCGCCGCAGGATATGTTGGCCTATAGACCAGCTAGCTCACAGTGCCACCACCACTCGCGCTCACCTGGTCTCAGAGGAATATACAGAGAATACACAGTGGGACGTTTTCAATAATATTTATTGAACCAACGTTATTCTTGCATAAAATACGTGTCCTGCAATGATTAGTAGACAGAAGCAAATAAAAGTGATTACGAGCACCAAAAGTGTAAATAGTAGATATAGTTCTACCATGGTGCTAAAGCAATGTATATATGCAGGCATATATACAAGGCAGTAATCGAGTGTACTCCTACGATGCGGACCCTATTCTATGTGTAGAGTGTGTGTGTAGGTGTAAAGGCAAGAATCCCCCCAAGGGACGATCCGACCCCATTACCTGATGGGATAGAGTGAAGGGCCCCATCTTGGTCACGATCCGGACACCCCTCACAAGATGTCAGACGGCTGTGTGGTGATTTCTCAGCATGCAAGGACCCTGGGTGTCAGCAGAAGTGCCTCCTTTGCTAATCTATCAGGATGCTCTTCTTTTATGATAGAAAGCAGCCTTGCGATGTGCATATAGATTAGCGATGTTATGGATATGTAGATAGCCCTATCGCCCCGTGGATGAAGATAGTGATGACATTTGTACATAGTGTGAAACGAGACCTTGTTCATGATGTTCAGGGCATTGTGATAATGTTGTGCGAAGCTAGATGTGAAAACAAGTTTCGTTTCAGGGAACCTAATCCAACATTGTCCTGCATGCAAAAGGTCACAGCTGAAAATGTTATTTGTGAGGACAATGTAAGAAATAAGCTGCTTCGCTACATTGACCTAACTTGGGAATATAACATATCTTTTTAATTTTTTAAAGCATGTTTTCAGGTTACTATAATTCAAATCCAATGGTACCTTTTCTTTGCACAAATAAGAATAATATTTTTTGTGATGTGCATTAAAAAGAAGTTTTCTATACCCGTTCTAAGTATTCATGCCTGTTATGAATCATCTCTACTTCTCCAGTATTGGATCTTTCATAGATCCACATGCTTGAATCATTCCCCGTTGTTGAAGTGGAAGTCCCACAGTAACATAATAATAACACAGCAGTATGTATCATTATCATAGCTATAATAGAAATGAACAATCACTTTAATAGTCTGTCTATGTTCTTTAAAAAAAAAGGAACAAACTTCAGCCAATCAGGCGATAGCACCCTCTACAGAAGACCGTAATGCTGGCCCTCATCGGCTCCAAACTGCACTACTGCAATGCCCTTTATCTTGGCACCTCGAAATACCTGTTAAAAAAATTGCAGTCCCTACAGAATGCGGTAGCTAGAACCCTTTTGAAAATCCCTAAGTTTAAACCAGTATCTCATCTGCTACACTGCCTTCATTGGCTACCGGTGGTGAAGAGAATCTCATTTAAGACTCTGTGCCTAATGCACAAGGCTCTTCACTGTACCGGCCCGCTCTATTTTCAGGAGCGATTTACCTGGTATGCGCCCAGTAGAACACTCAGATCTAGCTCGGCGCATAGGGTCCTGATTCCCAGAATTAAACGAGTAAACTGGGACGGCAGAACACTGACCTTCCGGGGGGAAAGTTATGGAACTCCGTCCCTCTTGCCCTCCGGTCCCAACCCAGCTTGCAGTTATTCAGAAAGCAGCTAAAGACCTGGCTATTTCCCCCTGTAAACAACAAAGTCACTCAGACCTAACTCGGCTTGCTGCCCTTTCCTCAGCTCTTGATTCGCATGCGCTAAGACACCTTCGGGTAATGCGCGCTCTATAAAATTACTTCATTCATTCATTCACAATACTCCAAAGAGAGGCTGAATTGCTCAGATTTTGTACTGCACGTCATGTGAAGGGAGTCTCCCTGAGCTCTGCTCAGTTTTCTTCAAACCAGTTTCTGGAAACTACTACTGCTACTTCTACCATGTCTTAGACATCTAGAAATGGGCAAGACAAGTGGAAAGAAAAGGCTTCATGTCGATGATCCCCACAAGGAATGTCTGTACTGCCTCTACCCTCAGCACAAGGTAAAAGACTGTAAAGTCTGTTGTACTTTTTTCACCAAAACCTTGAAGGACAGGGAGGGGAGGCTTCTTCTTTGGCTTTAGAAAGCCAAGACACGGAGATCTCTATCTTCTGAGGGGAATAGTGACACCTCTGCCACATCTCAGAGGAGATCTCATTAGAGGGAAAGATCCCATGACCAGGGGATGTCAGAAGAAGGCAGAAAGGTTCTTGAAAAATCCACCATGGGTCTGCCAAGGACAGCTCAAAGAAAGAGAAAACAAGACAATTCTCCCCAGAGACTGCCATATCTAAGCCCAGTACGCCATCTGCTAAAACTAGAGCTCATCCTCCAAAGCTTTCTTCAGAACCATCGATGACGAAGCATAAAACTGCTCTAAAACTCCATTAGACTGTAACCTCACAGTCAAGAGCAACATCTTTGACAACGACAGTTACCACAGTCTCGTCAACAATGGCATCAATGTCACCTTTTATCTCTGCGTCAGCGTCTATCTCGTCAATGAAGAGATCATCGATGTCGGCTCTGTCGACGGCTACACCAACGCTTCTGTCGATGACAGCGTTGATGAAGACCCCACTAACAAGTATAACACTGACGACGCTGAAAATCACTTTGCAACCCAGCTGTTACTACCCATTCCCTTGGAGACAACGTCACCTAAAAGTTAAAAAGACTTTCCTCTTACCTGAGCATACCTCACCCTGTAAGGAATCTCCTCTTCCCTTAAGCCATCTTCTGAATGTGGAGGAGTCCGAGGATGATGGCCCTTTCGGAACAGCCCATAGCCCATCTGAACTCCATTTAAAATACCAGGACGAAGAGAGTGAGGAAGGGGAACAATATTGTGGAGAGTATTACAGCCACAAGTACGATATCCTGACAAGCCTAGACATTATGGGGGGCACTACCAGAATCATCTTCTAAAGAGGGTGTGGTTCAAGTGCCTATGTCTCTGTTTCAAGACCTCCAGCCAATGCTGAAGGACTAACATAAAATATTCACTGAACCTCCACAAGAACAGTCCACTGCTCCACCTCTACTTCTGTCTCCCAGAACACCAAGGCCTATCTCGCCACCTAAAACACCCGGGATGACTCCTGCATCAAACATAGCAGCACCTTCTAGTGATGATCCGTTGTCATCAGAGAGAACATCCAGACAACCAGCCCGCCCATGATAAATGGGACAATTACCTCTGATTCCCACTCCATCACTTTCTGCACCACAGCCTGTAGACTCACCTCCAGAGGACATAGGAGGACTTTACAATTTGTTGTAGAGGACTGCGACAAGATTACAATTGCCAATATCAGTCAAGCAGTCTGACGATTTTAAAGAGCAAACAAGGATATCGGTAGGAGCCATCCCTATTATAAACTACATATGGGAAGAGGGCACATAGATTATGAGGAATCCGGCGACTGTAGCGGCGGTTTTGCCATGTATAGATAAGAAATACAACGCCCCTGAAGACTCTCCTGCTTTCCTCATAGGGCATCCCAAGCCAGACTCTGAAATTTCACAAGTGGGTCGCCACCATTCTAAGAACCTCTCCACCCCTATCTCTGCTCCACTAGACAAGGAAGGCAGGTGCTTGGACAGTATCGGTAACAGATCCTCCACCATGTCTGCCATCACAGTCCATGAGGCTAACTCACTGGCCATCTTAGGTCGCTACAACAGACAGATTTGGTCTGACATCAGCGCCCTCATGTCAGACAGGAAATCAGGAGCAAGAAAGCTATTGCAAGAAGGTGAGCGCACGTCATCAGAGATCTTAGACTGCACAATGGACATGGCCTCCACCGGCTTTTGGCAGCTAGCGTGAGCTACAGTGTTAAGACAACAAGGTTGTCTCAAAGCAACAACTTTGCGGCCAGAGGTGCAAGCCAAGATCTTAGATATGTCCTATGATGGGGAAAGCTTTTTTGGCAAACACATAGATGATGCTCTGTAAACCATCAAAACAGACAGACACAACTAGATCTCTAGGCACATTACAGTTTTAAAAGCTGCCCTTTCAAGGTGAACATGGAAGAGGATTCTCAATGTACAGAGGAGGATACCAGCACTTCCAACAGTGCCAGCCCTTCAAATCACAGTATAGGTCCTCTTACCAACAACAGCCCTATGACGAGCCACCCAGAGCGGCATACAACAAACAAGTGCCTAGAAGAAAGCAAACCCCTCATTGTCGAGACAACAGCTGCAGACTTTGACCCCAACCCTTCATAAACTCTGGGTGCAAAGATTACCAACTACCTCCAGCAATGGCGGCAAATAACATCAGACAGATGGGTATTAGATCTCATCACCTACGATCATACTCTGGAGTTCATCGAGAGGCCACCAATCACTCCAACAAACGGAGCTCATCCACCTCATCCTCACTTACTCAGGAAAGAAGCCCTCACCATGTTAGCCAAAGGAGCAATAGAAAAAGATCCACATCCCCAGAAGGGCATGGGTTTCTACTCCCGTGTTTTCCTAATCAAAAAGAAAACAGGGGAATGGTGACCTATCCTAGACCTCTGAAAATTAAACAAGTGTCTACGCAAACAATACTTTTGCATGGTCATACTCTCTGACATCCTACATCTCCTAAACCACAGAGACCACATGACAACGCTTGATTTACAGGATGCATACTTCCACATCCCCATCCATCCCAAACATCGCAAATATCTATGCTTCACTGTAGCCGGCACGCATTACCAATTCAAAGTCCTCCCATTTGGTATCAAATCAGTTATCTACATTTTTACCAACCAAATACCTAGCCCCTGTGGCAGCTTCTCTCAGGAAGGACGTTCATCAGGGATTCCCCTACTTAGACGACTGGTTAATAAAAGCACTGGCGGCTTCTCAGGCATCCAAGGCCAAAGAGGTTTGCCTTAAGTTGTTTCACAAGTTAGTTAGTTCTCACAGTACATTACCAGAAATCATCAACTACTCCATCCAAGAGGATAATGTTTCTAGACGCAGTCTAAGAGACTGTCCAGGACAAAGTCTTTCTATCCCAGAATAGGCAGCGAAGGCTCAAGGAACTGGCTCTCAAACTATCCAGAAAAACGTCAGTTTCAGTGCATCTGTTCAAGTCGCTCTGGGCATGATGTCCCTCTCACATGTCTAAAAATGAGGGTAAAAAAACAAAGGATCATACGAGGACCTTGTGAAGATCACACCAGGTATGATGGAAGCACTAGCCTGGTGGTCCCAGACCTCCCACCTGTCAGAGGGCCTCACGTTCTTGCCTCAGATGCCCGACTTTGTAATAACTATGGATGGGTCCCTAGAGGGCTGGGGTGGTCATCTACAGGACCTGCAAATTCAAGGAAAGTACTCTCCACTCCAGAAGAGCATGCATATCAATCACCTGGAGCTCAAAGCCATCTATCTCAGTGTTTGAACTGGGGGTCTCTAGTTGGCAGAGGTAGGTACCTTTGACCAAATAGGGAACCTTGCTTCTAGTCAGGGTAAGGGGGATACACACTGTTGATAACCCCTGCTCACCCCCTTGGTAGCTTGGCACGAGCAGACAGGCTTATCCTCAAGGCAATGTGTAAAGTATTTGCACCAACACTCACCGTAACATAGTGAAACACCACAAATGGACGCCACACAAGTTATTTATAAAAATATAAATCTCTTTATCTTGATTAGGCAGAATCAAAACGACATAACACCAACATACACAATAAAAGTTGTTTTAAAAGCAAAGGTTCTCTTGTAGGGTTCTTTGGAATGTTCTTGTAAAAATAAATGTACTGGTAAAAGTAGTTGTCCTTTCAGGCAACTAGAATATGCCAAACAAACAGACTTCCAATGAAGTTAGCACAAGTTAATTACCCTCAGCACCCGTTCACTGTGCTCTGATGATTGGGACACTCTCCTTCAAGAGCCTGCTAGCTCTACGATCCCTTATGGCGAAAGTATGCCCCAGATCGTCTTTGACGTGAAAACAATATTCTCCCGATTGTCTGGGTGCACCAGCCCTTTCTCTCACAGAAGGCGGGAGGCCGAGAGCGCTCTCCCGCAGACCCGCACCCCCCGTCCCCAACGGTAACACTACTACGCTCCTTTAACTGATTGGAGTGGTTACCTTTGTACGCTGTCTCTTTCCGTCCTTCGGTTCCGCAACAGCTGATCGCCGGGACACCTCGCGCTTCCTAGAACTCAGCGCGGCTCCTGCAGTTGACGAGCCCCTCGTTGCCAGGCAACGCCCCGCGCTGAGTCCAATCCCAGCGCGGCTCCTCTCTGACGTCGGCGGGGGAATCGAAACAGTGCTCCAGAGGCTCCCGGGCCGGCGCCGGTGATTTTCAAACACACAGCGCTTCTCTCCGGTCACGGCCGGCAGCCCACACAGCGCTTTTCCTTCACTCGAGAAATCAGTCTCGTTAGCTGACGACTCGGGCCAGCGGCGGTAACTGCCTCGCAGATGATTACAGTGCCCCTAACAAGGGCACACGCACACCTCGATGTAGGGGTGAGTTAAAAAGCCAAACACCCTTAGTGACACAGGTAGAGAAGCCCTTCTCAGCAACACAGGCTCCACGTCGCACACCAGCTGGACACAAGCGCCCGCACGCAGCGCCTCTGGGAATTCCTTAAAACTTTTATGACCCTGTGTTTCTCATAACAGGAGGCCAGCTCTTCTCAGGCCCTTGGAGACAGGTGCACCTCAGAGGGGGCAAAGCACACAGCACAGCTCCTCTTCAAGCAAGGGGGGACACAGCATACAGCAGACAGTCCCTTAGTCCTATTCCTCAGCAATAACAGCAACTGCAGGTCAGCTCCCAGACACACAGCAATGGCAGCACTTTTCCTCAGTCTTCCTGGCTGTTCTTCTTTGGCGGGGATTCCTTCTTGATCACAAAGTTTTTCCTAGTCTTGGAAACTTTTATATCCCTGTGTTTCCGCAACAGGAGGCCAGCTCTACTCAGGCCCTTGGAGACTTTCTTTTCAGGACAACAGCACACAGCAAAAGTCCTTCTTCAAGCAGGGGACAAAGCACACAGCACAGTCCTTTAGATCTCTCCTCAGTAGAAACAGCAACTGCAGGTCAGCCCCCAGACACACAGCAATGGCAGCACTATTCCTCAGTCTTCTTCAGCTGTTCTCTTTGGAAGGGATTCCTCTTGATTCCAAAGTAGTCTAAAGTTTAGGGGTTTCAGCTCTGATATGTATACCCCAAACGTCTTTGTTCTCCATGTGTGAGGGGTCCTGGACCCAGTCCAAACCAGTTTTGGGTGCACTCTGCCAGTGCACATCTTTTTCCTTTGTGAGTGTGGGCCAGGGCCATCAGACGCACCGCAGGAGGTGGAGCCAGCATTGTGGAAGGCAGGGACAGCCCTATTCAGACCCAGGTGCTACTCCTCCCACCACTCTACATGCAGATAGGTCTATTCAGCCTAGTGCTGACTCACCCAGCCTCCTGGAGCCACCCCAGCCCCTGTCACTCACAAACCAGACAGTCAATTCACAAACAGGCAGAGGCACACAGAAAGGTTGAACAAGAAAATAGCCACTTTCTAAAAGTGCTATTTCCAAACTTAGAATTTAAAAACCATCCTCCCTAAAAGATGTGTTATTAAATTCTGAGTTCAAGGATAACAGATTCCAACTTTCTATCTTGCTGCTATGGGAAGATATGCAGGTAAACATGTCACACAGCATTCCCCATTCTATCCTATGGGCAAGATAGCCTTTCAATAGTGAAAAACGAAATTGGCAGTATTTCACTATCAGGACATGTTACCCACACTACTACATGTCCTACCTTTCACATACACTGCACCCTGCCCAGGGGGGTACCTTGGGCCTACCATAGGAGTGTCCAATGTGTAAGAAAAGGGAAGGGTCAGGCCTGGCAAGTGTGTACACTGAAAAAATGGCGCCCTCCAAACGAGGAGTAAGCGAACTCAATGAGCACTCATAGCGGCATGATTGCCGCTTTCAAATCTTCATCCAACAAACGATAATCCATGTTATATGATTATTATATTCCTTTATTTTGTGTACACTGGCCAGGACAACATGGCAGTTAACAAACTGCGCACAGGCACTGCAGTGGCAGGCCTGAGACACCATCTTAGGGCTACTCCTGTGGGTGGCACAATCAGTGCTGCAGGCCCACTAGTAGCATTTGAATCACCAGCCCTGGCACACTCAGTGCACTTTACTAGGGACCTACTGGTAAAACAAATATGCCAATCATGGATAACCAATCACAATAACAATTTAACCAGGGAGCATATGCACTTTAGCACTGATCAGCAGTGGTAAAATGCCCAGAGTCCTATAGCCAACAACCACAGGTCAGGAAAAACAAAGGAGGAAGAAGCAAAAAGTTTGGGGATAACCCTGCAAAAAGGGCCATTTCCAACACTCAGTCTCCAAATGTTCCTACCAAGGATAGCAGGGTCTTCAGTGCTGGTTCGCACAGAAAATACCACCAGCATGCAGTACATGAACAAGCAAGGGGGTACAAGATTGTTGATGCTTTGCAAGCAAGCTCAAGAAATCTATAGCTGGCTGACAACTCACAAGATAACTCTGTGGGCCGAACACATTCCCAGAACAAACAATCTCTTAGCAGACATGCTCAGCAGAACCAAGGACAGCTGCCACGAGTGGGAGCTGGATCAGTTGGTGCTGGACAGGATCTTCTTTCTCTAGGGCAAACCAGCATTGGATCTCTCCACAACAAGCAAGAACACCAAATGCCAGTTGTATGCAAGTTGATATCCACACCCAGGGTCGCAGGACAATGCCTTTTTGATCAGATGATCCAGGATCGATGCATACACTTTTCCCCCATACGTCTCATACCAAAGGTTCTCAGCAAAATAAAAGCGGAGTGCTGTTGCTTCTTCCTGATGGCCCCAGGTGGACCAGACAGCATTAGTTAATGGAGCTTCTCCTACTAACGGAATCCAACCAATTTCACCTGCAAGCATCCCAAACACGTTTCTCGATGAGCCAAGGCCAGTTCCTTCAACCAGACCCGACTTCTCTCCACTTATGCGCATGTCTCCTGAATTCCATGAATTCAGAGATCTGAATATTCCTCAGGACTACATGGACATTCTCTCAAAAGCAAGGTAGAAGCCACGATAAAAACATAACAACTGAAATGGAAACATTTCTGCTTATGGTGCCAGAAATCAAACCTGCATCCTCTACAGGCATCACCTGAGCTACCTTATCTGCTCTTGCTAGCTCAGTCGTGGTTGGTGCATGTGTCTATTAAGATACATCTCACTGCAATATCTAGATATAGGCGCTCTTCACATTCTCTCTCTTTGTGCCCGAGCAGAATAATCAAATAGTTCATGAAAGGATTGTTCAGAGTTTTTCCTCCAGTAAGGGCTCCTCCCCTGGACTGGCACCTAAACATAGTTCTATCTCAACTCATAAAGATTCCATTCAAACCCATACACAGAGCAGACCTCAAATTTCTCACATGGATTGTCACATTGTTGCTAGCGCTCACTTCTGCAGAAGGGTAGGTGATACACAGGTTTTCACAACTCAAGAACCCTTTTTGCACTTAATGGACAATTCTGTCATTCTCAGAACCAATCCAAAATTCATTCCCAAGGTCCCTTTGGATTTTCACCTCAATTAAAGCTATAATATTACGGACTTTCTTCCCTAATCCGACTTCATCAGTGGAAAGGTCTCTCCATATGCTAGATATCAAAAGATGTCTAATATTGTACTTGCATTGCACGAAATAGCTTAGAACAACTGACCAACTGTTGGTTTCATACGGACATACTCGTGAGGGTGCTACAGTCACAAAAGCAACCATCGCTCAATGGATCTCAGCCACGATCCAGTTTTGCTACTCAAAGGCTGACAAACCGCTCACAACAAAAACCAGAGCACGCTTAACTTGGGCAGTTTCCACTTCAACTGCTTTGTTTGCGCAAGTGCCTCTGGAGAAAATATGTTGTGCTGCGACTTGGAAGAGTGTGTATTCATTCACGCAGCATTATTGCCTGGAATCGAGGCAGTGCAGTCATGCAGCGATCGGACAGGCTGCACTACGCCACTTATTTCAATAAAGTGAGCTTTTTTTGGTTACATGTGTTTGCTTCTGTATTTATGCACAATTTAGTGTGTGAGATATATATATATATATATATATATATATATATATATACACATATATATCATACACTAAAATGTGCATACATACAGATTTTATATATATATATATTCACTGAAAAAACCATAGGTTTTAGGGACAGTTATAGTTAGTTGGACATTTCACTCGTACAAAACCATAGAAATTCCCCCGTTATAGTTAGTTCAGCTAACTATAACTCGCGCCCCATAATGCACTGCTGATGACGTCACATATTACATCACTCATGACATGGTCAGTGACATCACTGATGACATCTCAAATGACATCACTGATGACATCATCCAGTGACTGTGTGTTTCTGTAAAGTTTAAATATGTTTAATATATATAGGGAAAGGCGTATTGAAGAATGAGTGGGTGTATAAGTGTCTGAATGGATGATTTAGTACGTGAGTGACTGACTCTACAAGTGAGTGATTAAATGTATCTTACTGAATGCATGGGTTAGTGACTAAACTGTGTGAATGTCTGTATCCGTCTGCCTGTTGGTTTGTAAGCAGCTGCATGGCTTTCTGAATAGCTACATGAGTGTCTACATGGGTTATTGATTGATTGTCTGAGTATCTGTATGGGTGCCTGAGTGTTTGTGTGGGTGGGGTGTGTGTGACTCTGTGCATAGATGTGTGAGTTGGTGATTCACTGGGTGCATGGTTTCAAGAGTGCATCTGTGATGGACTGTATGGGTGGGTGAGTATGTGTATGGGTGTGTTAGTGATTGAATGTATATCTCAGTGGTACATGTGTGAGTAACTACATATGTGAAAGGCAGTATATATGTGTGTTGGAGTATATAAATGGCTATAAGTAAGAGTGTGTGATTGTGAGAGTGGCTGTATGGATGAGTGTGTACTTGTATCAGTGATTGTATAAGAGTGTAAGAATGTGCTAGTATTTGTATGAGTAAGTGAGCTGGTGTGTGTATAACTGTTTAGGTGAGTAAATGGGTGTGTGATTACGTTTTTTGCATGACTGACTAGGTGTGTGAGTACCTCTATGGATGAGTGGCGGTGTGTGAGTGTTTATATAGGTGTATGAGTGCATATGATAGTCCTGTACTGAGTGACTAAGTATGAGTGACTGTACGGGTGAGTGAGTGGATGTGTGTGTAGACCTAAGAATCAGTGAGTGGGTATGTAGTTTTTGGTGTTGGAGTGTCTATGGTTTTGAGAATGGCAGTCTGTAATTTAGAGTGGGTGTATCAAAAGTTATATTAGGGTGTGAGAAGATTCATGAAATTATCACATGGATGATGTCATCAGTGATGTCATTTGAGATGTCATCAGTGATGTCACTGACCATGTCATGAGTGATGTAATATGTGACGTCATCAGCAGTGCATTGCGGGGCGCGAGTTATAGTTAGCTGAACTAACTATAACGGGGGAATTTCTATGGTTTTGTACGAGTGAAATGTCCAACTAACTATAACGTGCCTGAAACCTATGATTTTTTAAGTGAATTTCAAAGGTTTTTTTAAATGCTAGTTTCTAACTATGCCTACAGAGGTAGGACATGTGAAGAAAGAAGAAAAACGCACAGAAAGAAGCAAAAGATGTGCAGAAAGAACCAACAGAGGAGCAGAAAGAGGCCTTGTTGCAAAATCATCCTGTGCCCACAACTTTTTCAGACGGGTACTGGTGGTAACTGACTCTGACTAACCAGAGCCAGTGCTATGCTAAAAGACACTTAGAATTCAGTGAAAACACCTACATACACTAGGGAACACTATGCGTTGGGGTACCCCTGTGATTACCATGACCTCCTCTGCAAGTCCCTAGTACATAATAGGGCAGGGGGATTAAAACTACCTCTTAAAACGCGCTACAGGGCGCGTTTGCACAGTGGTGAAGGGAGGGGGGGGCCTGAGGTGACATGTGTGCAAACGCACCCCGTGGCGCGTTTTAAGTTGCGGGATTAAGTCCCCTTGAATTCTGAGGGTCCCTGGGGCCCAACTAGCCCCCCAGGTACCTACAGTTAGGACCACAGAGCTGAGTTGCAGAGAGGCGTTCCGAGGCCACGCACCTTTTTTCACCTCTCTGCAACGCAACTCTGTTGTGCTTACTGAAGGTACCTGGTGGGCTAGTTGGCCCCAGGGTCCCTCAGGATTCAAAGAGAATTAATTCCCCAACTTAAAACGCACCACAGGGCGTGTTTGCGCACATGTCACCTGAGGCCCCGCCCCCTCCCTTCACCACTGTGCAAACGCGCCCCGTGGTGCGTTTTAAGTTGGGGGATTAGGTCACCTTGAATACTGAGGGTCCCTAGGGCCCAACTAGCCCACTAGGTACTTCCAGTAAGCACCACAGGCCTGCGTTGCAACGCCTGTAACAAATTGTGCAGTTGTGTTTAGGTAGTGAAGAGGGTCGTGCTGGGGGTAGTGTTTTAGGGTTTAGGGTAGTGCAGTGGTGTTTGTGTAGTGTAGGGGGTCATGCTGGGGGTAGATTTAGGGTTTAGGGTAGTGCAGTGGTGTTTGGGTAGTGTAGGGAGTCGTGCTGGGGGAGTGTTTTAGGGTTTAGGGTAGTGTAGTGGTGTTTGGGTAGTGTAGGGGGTCGTGCTGGGGATAGTGCTTTAGGGTTTAGGGTAGTGCAGTGGTGGTTGGGTAGTGTAGGGGGTCGTGCTGGGGGTAGTGATTTAGGGTAGTGCAGTGGTGTTTGGGTAGTGTAGGGGGTACTGCTGGGGGTAGTGTTTTAGGGTTTAGGTTAGTGCAGTGGTGTTTGGGTAGTGTAGGGGTACTGCTGGGGGTAGTGTTTTAGGGTTTAGGGTAGTGCAGTGGTGTTTGTGTAGTGTAGGGGGTAGTGTTTTAGTGTTTAGGGTAGTGCAGTGTTTGTGTAGTGTAGGAGGTCGTGTTTTAGGGTTTAGGGTAGTGCAGTGGTCTTTGGGTAGTGTAGGGAGTCATGCGGGGTAGTGTTTTAGGGTTTAGGGTAGTGTAGGGGTCATGCGGGGGGTAGTGTTTTAGGGATTAGGGTAGTGCATTGGTGTTTGGGTAGTGTAGGGGGTCATGCGGGGGGTAGTGTTTTAGGGTTTAGGGCAGTGCAGTGGTGTTTGGGTAGTGTAGGGGGTCGTGCTGGGGGAGTGTTTTAGGGTTTAGGGCAGTGCAGTGGTGTTCGGGTAGTGTAGGGGGTCGTGCTGGGGGAGTGTTTTAGGGTTTAGGGCAGTGCAGTGGTGTTCGGGTAGTGTAGGGGGTCGTGCTGGGGGGAGTGTTTGAGGGTTTAGGGCAGTGCAATCGTGTTCGGGTAGTGTAAGGGGTTGTGCTGGGGGTGGTGTTTTAGGGTTTAGGGCAGTGCAGTGGTGTTCGGGCAGTGTAGGGGGTCGTGCTGGGGGTGGTGTTTCAGGGTTTAGGGCAGTGCAGTGGTGTTCGGGCAGTGTAGGGGGTGGTGTTTCAGGGTTTAGGGCAGTGCAGTGGTGTTCGGGCAGTGTAGGGGGTCGTGCAGGGGGTGGTGTTTCAGGGTTTAGGGCAGTGGTGTTCGGGCAGTGTAGGGGATGCTGCAGGGGGTGGTGTTTCAGGGTTTAGGGCAGTGCAGTGGTGTTTGGGCAGTGTAGGGGGTCGTGCAGGGGGTGGTGTTTCAGGGTTTAGGGCAGTGCAGTGGTGTTCGGGCAGTGTAGGGGGTCGTGCTGGGGCTGGTGTTTCAGGGTTTAGGGCAGTACAGTGGTGTTCGGGCAGTGTAGGGGGTCGTGCTGGGGCTGGTGTTTCAGGGTTTAGGGCAGTGCAGTGGTGTTCGGGCAGTGTAGGGGGTCGTGCTGTGGCTGGTGTTTCAGGTTTTAGGGCAGTGCAGTGGTGTTCGGGCAGTGTAGGTGGTCGTGCTGGGGCTGGTGTTTCAGGGTTTAGGGCAGTGCAGTGGTGTTCGGACAGTGTAGGGGCTCATGCTGGGGCTGGTGTTTCAGGGTTTAGGGGCAGTGCAGTGGTGTTCGGGCAGTGTAGGGGGTCTTGCTGGGGCTGGTGTTTCAGAGTCTAGGGCAGTGCAGTGGTGTTCGGGCAGTGTAGGGGGTCTTGCTGGGGCTGGTGTTTCAGGGTTTAGGGCAGTGCAGTGGTGTTCGGGCAGTGTAGGGGGTCGTGCTGGGGGTGGTGTTTCAGGGTTTAGGGCAGTGCAGTGGTGTTTGGGCAGTGTAGGGGGTCATGCTGGGGCTAGTGTTTCAGGATTTAGGGCAGAGCAATGGTGTTCAGGCAGTGTAGGGGTTTTGCTGGAGGTGGTGTTTCAGGGTTTAGGGCAGTACAGTGGTGTTCGTGCAGTGTAGGGGGTGGTGTTTCAGGGTTTAGGGCAGTGGTGTTCAGGCAGTGTAGGGGGTCTTGCTGGGGTTGATGTTTCAGGGTTTAGGGCAGTGCAGTGGTGTTCGGGCAGTGTAGGGGGTCGTGCTGGGGGTGGTGTTTCAGGGTTTAGGGCAGTGCAGTGGTGTTCCGGCAGTGTAGGAGGTCGTGCAGGGAGTGGTGTTTCAGGGTTTAGGGCAGTGCAGTGGTGTTTGGGCAGTGTAGGGGGTCGTGCAGGGGGTGGTGTTTCAGGGTTTAGGGCAGTGCAGTGGTGTTCGGCCAGTGTAGGTGGTCTTGCTGGGGGTGGTGTTTCAGGCTTTAGTGCAGTGGTGTTCGGGCAGTGTAGGGGGTCTTGCTGGGGGTGGTGTTTCAGGGTTTAGGGCAGTGCAGTGGTGTTCGGGCAGTGTAGGGGGTCTTGCTGGGGGTGGTGTTTCAGGGTTTAGGGCAGTGCAGTGGTGTTCGGGCAGTGTAGGGGGTCTTGCTGGGGCTGGTGTTTCAGGGTTTAGGGCAGTGCAGTGGTTTTCGGGCAGTGTAGGCGGTCGTGCTGGGGCTGGTGTTTCAGGGTTTAGGGCAGTGCAGTGGTGTTCGGGCAGTGTACGGGGTTGTGCTGAGGCTGGTGTTTCAGGGTTTAGGGCAGTGCAGTGGTGTACGGGCAGTGTAGGGGGTCTTGCTGGGGGTGGTGTTTCAGGGTTTAGGGCAGTGGTGTTCGGGCAGTGTAGGGGTCTTGCTGGGGGTAGTGTTTCGGGGTTTAGGGCAGTGCAGTGGTGTTCGTGCAGTGTAGGGGGTCGTGCTGGGGGTGGTGTTTCAGGGTTTAGGGCAGTGCAGTAGTGTTCGGGCAGTGTAGGGGATCGTGCAGGGGGTGGTGTTTCAGGGTTTAGGGCAGTGCAGTGGTGTTCAGGCAGTGTTGGGGGTCGTGCTGGGGGTGGTGTTTCAGGGTTTAGGGCAGTGCAGTGGTGTTCGGGCAGTGTAGGGGGTCTTGCTGGGGCTGGTGTTTCAGGGTTTAGGGCAGTGCAGTGGTTTTCGGGCAGTGTAGGCGGTCGTGCTGGGGCTGGTGTTTCAGGGTTTAGGGCAGTGCAGTGGTGTTCGGGCAGTGTACGGGGTTGTGCTGAGGCTGGTGTTTCAGGGTTTAGGGCAGTGCAGTGGTGTACGGGCAGTGTAGGGGGTCTTGCTGGGGGTGGTGTTTCAGGGTTTAGGGCAGTGGTGTTCGGGCAGTGTAGGGGGTCTTGCTGGGGGTAGTGTTTCGGGGTTTAGGGCAGTGCAGTGGTGTTCGTGCAGTGTAGGGGGTCGTGCTGGGGGTGGTGTTTCAGGGTTTAGGGCAGTGCAGTAGTGTTCGGGCAGTGTAGGGGATCGTGCAGGGGTGGTGTTTCAGGGTTTAGGGCAGTGCAGTGGTGTTCAGGCAGTGTAGGGGGTCGTGCTGGGGGTGGTGTTTCAGGGTTTAGGGCAGTGCAGTGGTGTTCGGGCAGTGTAGGGGGTCGTGCAGGGGGTGGTGTTTCAGGGTTTAGGGCAGTGCATTGGTGTTCGGGCAGTGTAGGGGTCGTGCTGGGGCTGGTGTTTCAGGGTTTAGGGCAGTGCAGTGGTGTTCGGGCAGTGTAGGGGTCTTGCTTGGGGTGGTGTTTCAGGGTTTAGGGCAGTGGTGTTCGGGCAGTGTAGGGGGTCTTGCTGGGGGTGGTGTTTCAGGGTTTAGGGCAGTGCAGTGGTGTTCGGGCAGTGTAGGGGGTCTTGCTGGGGGTAGTGTTTCAGGGTTTAGGGCAGTGCAGTGGTGTTCTGTGCAGTGTAGGGGGTCGTGCTGGGGATGGTGTTTCAGGGTTTAGGGCAGGCAGTAGTGTTCGGGCAGTGTAGGGGGTCGTGCAGGTGGTGGTGTTTCAGGGTTTAGGGCAGTGCAGTGGTGTTCGGGCAGTGTAGGGGGTCGTGCTGGGGGTGGTGTTTCAGGGTTTAGGGCAGTGCAGTGGTGTTTGGGCAGTGTAGGGGTCGTGCTGGGGGTGGTGTTTCAGGGTTTAGGGCAGTGGTGTTCCGGCAGTGTAGGGGGTCTTGCTGGGGGTGATGTTTCAGGGTTTAGGGCAGTGCAGTGGTGTTCGGGCAGTGTAGGAGGTCTTGCTGGGGGTAGTGTTTCAGGGTTTAGGGCAGTGCAGTGGTGTTCGGGCAGTGTAGGAGGTCTTGCTGGGGGTAGTGTTTCAGGGTTTAGGGCAGTGCAGTGGTGTTCGGGCAGTGTAGGGGGTCGTGCTAGGGTATGTGTTTCAGGGTTTAGGGCAGTGCAGTGGTGTTCGGGCAGTGTAGGGGGTCGTGCTGGGGGTAGTGTTTTAGGGTTTAAGGTAGTGCAGTGGTGTTTGTGTAGTGTAGGGGGTCGTGCTGGGGGCAGTGTTTTAGGGTTTAGGGTAGTGCAGTGGTGCTTGTGTAGGGTAGGGGGTCGTGCTGGGGGTAGTGTTTTAGGGTTTAGGGTAGTGCAGTGGTGTTTGTGTAGTGTAGGGGGTCATGTTTTAGGGTAGTGCAGTGGTGTTTGGGTAGTGTAGGGGGTCGTGCTGGGGGTAGTGTTTTAGGATTTAGGTTAGTGCAGTGGTGTTGGGGTAGTGTTTTAGGGTTTAGGGTAGTGCAGTGGTGTTTGTGTAGTGTAGGGGTTCATGCTGGGGGTAGTGTTTTAGGGTTTAGGATAGTGCAGTGGTGCTTGTGTAGTGTAGGGGTCGTGCTGGGGTAGTGTTTTAGGGTTTAGGGTAGTGCAGTGGTGTTTTTGTAGTGTAGGGGGTCATGTTTTAAGATGCAACGCTCCAATACCTGACCAGTCTGCACTACATAAAACTGCAAAAAACTAAAAATAAAAAGTGTTTTGCACACTTTTGTCATTGGGCTATATGTGGGCTACATCTGGGTAATATTTGTGCTACATTTGGGCTCTTTTTTCACTGGTGGCCATCTTGGAAGACTTCTTTGTTATGAAGTTTCCTAATTTCCTCATTTACTGCAGTCTCCTCAGTAGGAAATGCTTTCAGTTTTTTACTTTGATTCCATCAAGAAGGCATTCAGATGTGTCACACATTTGCCATAAATTCAGAATGTTATTACTCTAGTTGTTCATTAGATCACTGTAGTAAAGCTACTGCTCACCAAGGAGTTAACTGGAAGTCTACTGCTGGTATTGAAAGTGATTGTTTCAGTCTGCATGTCAGAATTTTCTAATGAAATAGAAGAGGATTTGAGATCTCACTTAAAACATGCACTAAATTTTCTTTTGCAGCACTAACCATAATTTCTATGGCAAAATGAACCCCTCATTTTGTTCCTTTTTAAATTAAATGTTTTAAGTGTTACCAGTTTATTCCAATCAAGATGGCTTCAGGTGTGCCATACTTTTGTCATAAGTAAGGCTGTTAGCACTCTAGTTGTTCTTTAGAACACTCTGGGAAGCTGCAGTAGAACACAAAGGCATCAACTGACAGGCTGCTCCTGTTGAAATATAACAGGAAGATATTTGAGATCTCACTTAAAACATGTCCTAATTTTTCTTTCTACAGCACTAACCATAATTTCTATGGCAAAATGAACCCCCTCATTTTGTTCCTTTTTAAATTAAATGTTTTAAGTGTTACCAGTTTATTCCAATCAAGATGGCTTCAGGTGTGCCATACTTTTGTCATAAGTAAGACTGTTAGCGCTCTAGTTGTTCTTTAGGACACTCTGGGAAGCTGCAGTAGAACACAAAGGCATCAACTGACAGGCTGCTCCTGTTGAAATATAACAGGAAGATATTTGAGATCACACTTGAAACATGTCCTAATTTTTCTTTCTACAGCACTAACCATAATTTCTATGACAAGATGAACCCCATCATTTTGTTCCTTTTTAAATTAAATGTTTTAAGTGTTACCAGTTTATTCCAATCAAGATGGCTTCAGGTGTGCCATACTTTTGTCATAAGTAAGGCTGTTAGCACTCTAGTTGTTCTTTAGAACACTCTGGGAAGCTGCAGTAGAACACAAAGGAATCAACTGACAGTCTCTGCCCTTGTTGGATGTACATGTTTTACTGAGAATGTCAGACTTCATTCTCACATGACTGAGAAAGATAATGTGAATTTACAGAAAATATGCTCTCATTTTAGCTTCTGGGGCACCTTCCAAAACTGTATGGGACAAGCATGTGAAAATAGTTTTCTCTCAAACATGATTCATGATATCCCAGCAGAAGGTTTTTCACAGGGTAAAATCACCTTAGAACACACCACAATTCCTGAAATTAGTATGGTACCATCAACAAATGAATTCTAATGTAACTAAAGTCTGTTACCACCCTTTATAGTTCTCCTTTTGGTAACCCTCAAAATCTTCGATTCACTACAATGCATTTCAATGGGGTACTATCATTTATATTGGTCCCAAGATGGCTGCCAGCAATTCCAGGATGAAGTGCTGACAGCCAATCAGATCTCACGATGATATGTGTGGTTAGGCTCCGCCCAGATATATATGTGTTTTTACTTTTGATTTTCTCAGCAACTACTGAACGGATTTACACCATTTAACAAAAGGGTTCTTTTTGAACCAAGAACTACCTCTTTGCCAAATTTGGTGTAATTCCGTTCAGCAGTTCGGGCTGTAGCCTTGCATAAAGTTTCCTATGGGAAATTGATTTTTTGACTCTTGATTTTTTAATTTCTCCGCAACTAATGAACGGATTTACACCATTTAACAAAAAGGGTTCTTTCTGAACCAAGAACTACCTCTTTGCCAAATTTGGTGTAATTCCGTTCAGCAGTTCGGGCTGTAGCCGTGTCTAAAGTTTCCTATGGGAAAATGAATGGGGAAAACACGTTTTGGGACCCCCCTTTTTTCTCGGCCCCCGCTTGACGAATCACCCTGAGACTTTCAGGGTAGGAGCGGACCGGAGCGGGCCATAAAGTATGAAAATTTCGCGAAGATTCGTCAACCGACGCAAGAGTTATTTCAAATAGAATGTCGCGGATTTCCTATGGAACATAGGTCCTAACTATAACTATCTACTGGCGACCGCCAGTAGATAATATATATATATATATTGAATTGCATATGTATATGTTATGTATATATTTCTACCCACCATTCGCTATTTGTGCCAATGCTGTTAAGTATACAAATACAGTATCTGCTTGCTATTGTGATTCAAGCATGTGAATCTATGAAAGATCCAATACTAGAGAAGAAATAGAGTTACTTACCTGTAACTGTAGTTTTCTAGTATTGGTATCTTTCATAGATTCACTTGCGACCCACCCTCCTCCCGAGAGGCTCCCCTTATAGCTAGTTATTATTTTTCCCACTTGTGCTTTGAAAATCTGAGGGATTGAGCCTCTTTTGGGAGTACTCTAGTGGGTGCTATCGCCTGATTGAGTGGAGTTTGGTCCTTTTTTTAAAAGGACATAGATAGGTTACTAAAGTGATTGTTCATTGCCCTTATAGCCTATGATAATGAAACATACTGTTTTGTTATGGTACTGTGGGACTCCCGATTGGGAAAGATTCAAGCATGTGAACCTATGAAAGATATCAGTACTGGAGCAATACAACTACAGGTAAGCAACTCATTTTCTTACTTATCAAAATTATATGTGATGGTTATTTATTTTTCTATTAATTTGCATTTTTTGTTGCCAGTATATGGCTGCCATGTTTAGGCAGTGGCATGTTTTCTTTTTTTCCTAAATTTTTGTGGCATATTCTTGAAAAATACATTTTTTTTAACAACAGCCATTGTCAAAGCCAATAGGTTTTGACTCTAAAAGGTAGAGCTATTGGCTTTGCCAATGCTTTTTGGCTATTGCATATAAACACATGCACCAGAATGCATGTGCAGGTGTGCCTGGCTATGTTGAAGTCGTTTCTATTAAATAAAATGCATTCTAAGATGACTGTGGATGCCCAACCATGACGCATTGACATGCATGCTTCATGACCTTTGGTGCCCATTTTTCATTTACTATTCTAACATGTTAGAAAGGTGTATTAATTTACCTTTTGTTTAAGAAAATGAAAAACAAATGCGCACTACCTTGAAAATGCAAACAGATGACCAGGTTGCGCTTAGCTGCTGCTCTGATATATTTTAAGCGGGGAGCATAGCGATCCACAGAAATAATGAGCTTGCCTATACATGTTTTAACATGGCCTTTATTTAAATATTGACAGTATTTAGTGCAAATTCTAAGAACGCACCGTAAAATGCGATATAAAATATTGTTTTTCCTTTGCCTGTCACCGACAATGATTGAAAAAAATCTTGCAATAGCTCTCGATTAAGAAATGGGTCAGTTTGCAAGGTTTCTTTGTTTAAGATGTGAATACGTTTTCAAGAAATCTCTTGTTTCTGTATTTGAAGGAGGATTGCTTGTCCCAGTGTCCCATCAAATCTTGTTGCCCCTGTAAACTGTTTTGTGAACTATTACTGCCTGTTATTGGAGATGAGTTTGTGCGCTCCGAGGCTGTAAATTTATAGGTGCCTTGTAAAAAAAAAATTCAATAGGATTCTCATAAATTACACAGGTAGTGCTATTTTACCCCGATGTGGTATTTAGCAGCATATTACATATTGTAAGGGTTATTTTGCTGCTTTTTTTATTGAAGAGGTCAGTGAAGGTTGAGGCAGTAAAATTGATGCTCCTAATTTGTCACTATAAAAAATGAATATTCTTTTTGCTACGCAGATGAAGAAGTGTAGCATAATCACACCATTTAAATGTGTGATATGCTGGTAAGCAGTCACTAACTAGCAAGGCTGATGTTGAACCCGGGCTTCAAAGGTGCTATTCTGTTGTTCCTTGATTTTGTGAGCCACAGAGTAGACGAGCATTTAATTAAAATCCTTCTGCTTTTTCGATTCTCAACAGAACCCAGATCAACTTCACAGTAGCCATTGATTTCACAGCTTCAAACGGTAAGTACGAGGATCTGACAATATAAACGTTTGGAGTGTAGATTTGCAAACAAATAATTATGTTGCTCATTGCTGTTTCACTGTTCTCTCTGGATGTTTTAAATGTTTCTGTTTCTGCAATGCAATGTGATTTTTGTATTAACATATGAATAACAAACATTAGTGTTGGTTGTGTGGCTTTCATAGCTCAGTGACAAGTCGATACTGTTACAAGTGGCTAACCTTTTTAGTGAACGTTGGCAACCTTCTTTTGTATTCTTCCATGAGTTTCTGGCTTTTTGTTTTGTTTTTCAGTAACCCGCATCATTTTTGCAAGTTATTGATTCTGCCTATGGTAGTTGTCATTAAGATTCAAGCTTTAGATCGTTTTATCTCCAAGGCTTCCCCTCAACCTCACTTGGGACAATGAGCTTCAAATGAAGCTTCATTGTGTGAGCTTCATGGTTCCAGTTCCAGGACTGAGATCTAGCTCAGCCAAAGACCACATCTAACCCACATATAAACAACCAGTAAACTAAGTAAAGTCCTCAAAGCTATCCACAGCACAAGACAGCCCTATGGTATGGCAGGCAAACTTTAAGATAAGACCTGTACGTCTCTAAAGCGTGATCTATGTATAACATAGCTCCCAGGTACTGTGAGACAAAAATATCATATCCCATGCCAGTAAAAGCCCACGCCCAAGAGATATGGAACTTAAAAACATTTTCACGGTTGTTTGGGAAGCATCAACCATAGCTGCCGCTTTCACATTCCTCACGTTTGGCAGCAGAGAATGTAAGTCACTTGATCATGTTCACTTCTTCAGTGTCCAGATTATCAGGATTGTTTCGCAATGGGCAAATGCATCCCAACCAGGTTGGACAATCTCTTTAGGTACCCTTTTTGAAAAATACAAAACAGATATAACACAGGGAAATCTATGAAATTGCAAATGCCTTAGTTATCCAAAATGCAGATGTATCTATTGAACTTATTCTGATTCCTATAGCCTGGGCTGCAAACCACATGACCAACCTGCGTACAAGAACCCTTATAATAAAAATAAGGTCTGTCCAGACTCAGCCTGTGCGTTTCCTCAAGATGATAGATATCCATGAGCACTCATAGAGGTGTCAAATAAACCCAGTACAGATAACTACAGCTCGAGTAACCATGGAAAGAATTACCAGCAGATGTGTAACCCATACCCATCTTCGCATCCATAGTGCCAGTGTAGTACACCTCTAAATCCCATTTCCACTAATTTATACAGGCTTATTTTACAGGCAAGAGGCTGAGTCACAAAGGGATATAATAGACTTGCTTTGGAGCAAATGTTATGTAGCTGTCCATATCAGCCTTGTCACATTTTTAATGTAGGGCCAAAGTAGCAGCATAAATATTTCTTTCCCATCAAAATGGTAAGTCAAGCCTGAAGACTACAAACCAATGCATCACCCTACAACTAGCTCATCTCTGTAAAAGCAATTGACTAAGAAGGAACTGTTATTCTGCCTCTCTTCCATCCACCTCTTAAGTGAGAGGTTTGTTGAGAAAGGAAAGGATGCAGTCCTACACAGAAGCGTCATCAGTATAACGCCCTTGCATCTCAAATCTGTTTTCATGTAGCAGGGTGCTAGTCAAGCCACCTGCTCCTTAAGTAAATTTTAAATGCTGCTGAAATCTATTTGACATAGAAAGGCCTGAGACCTTTGTATGATGATATAAGCTATCTCTGTGCCCTTTCAGAAGCCAACACATTTGTGTTTAGGCGCAATACATTGCGCAGTTCCTTTGCCTTGGCTAGTTGTAAATTATAAGGGGCCTGCTAGATGCATTGAAATGAACTGTAAAGCGTCTAGATGCAGTGAAGTTATGCTGGATACCAGACTTATTTGCTGTAAGTAGATGCTGTCCCAGAGAATGTGCAAAAGGCCATGTTTCATCTGCTATTTTGAACATAGGGTATCATGGTAATGTCCCACCCTATAAAATTTAGACAGTAGTATAATACTCAGATACCTTTCAGGTGCGCCCTGTGCAGGTAAGAGTGGGGGGGTGGGGGGAATCGACATACGACGACGAGGGAAACTTAAATAAATGAAATAGAAAACCATGTTTTTCTTTTTTTAATTTGTTTCCTTTATTGTCGTATGTCAAGTCCCCCCCTCCCCGCCCCACCACTCTTACCTGCACGGGATATGCCTGATACCTTTGCTCGTCAACTAAAAAAGTGACAGTTGTCTCGCCACAGAGGTGACATCATGATTGACAGGGACTTCCAGTCCCCTGAGATTCCCTCCCCAGAACTGACGTCGGTGTACATGTTGTCTCATGTGCCCTGGGGTTGGGATCAGGTGTGTTGTGACATCACCTGGTCACGAGTTAGTCACGTGACTGGGGCATGTGTCATGGGGTTGGGGCTATGCGGGAGCCCTCAGTGAACCAGAACCCTTGGAGATCAGGTGGCCTTCTGTGATGTAGAGGTGTATGTCTCTTTTTGGGGTGATTGGAATACATATAAGGAGCTCCTAGGCGGTCTATGCAACAATCAAGAGTCAGCCTACAGAAGGAGATCACTCTGCCAACATGAAGAGATACAGCCCCCCATCAAAGGGACACCCTTGCTGGCAGCCAGGGCACTATCGATAGATATTATCTTAGCCTGACACCGTCGGTATTGGATGAGAACGCTCAGCTGAGTGCCCCTAAAGAGGGTGGTCACGAAGTCACAGGCTTTCATGAGGATCTCTGCTGTTGGATGGAAGTGCTCAGCCTCGAGGAGCTACCTCAGCTGATATCTCCTATTAACCCTTTCGGTGCCATGGGCGTAACGGTTATGTCCATGGCTGCAGCGCTGGTGTGCCATGGACGTAACAGTTACGTCCAAGGGACACCAACGCATAATCCCTCTGCTGAAAACAGCATTGGGATTTCCTTTTTTTTTTTTTGCCTCGGGAGGTGGAGAAGAGCTTCCCCAACCTCCCAAGGCATTTGTTTTTAGGTCTCGCCTAGCGTTGCAGCGCATGCGCTGCTCGCTCGGCGAGAGATATCGTGGATAAGGGGTTTTCAGAAGGGGACTCGAAGCCCCGCCCCTCATTTTCATTGGCTTGCGTCACCGTTTATGCTAAACGGTGGCCTGCCATTGGAAATGGGGTATTTTAGTTGCCGCCTTTTCGGCCGGCCCATCCGGTCTGGCTCGTCTGCTTTGCGGCTGTCGCAAAGCAATTTCTTATCTTTAGTAGGGGGCCATCTGTTTTCACTCAGCCGCTTGTTTATATTTGCATCGCGCTTTCACTTAAAGTGAAAGTGAAAGCGTGATGCAAATATAAACAAGCGCTGAGTGAAAACAGATGGCGAGCGCTTGTTATATTCAGTGTACTGTAGATATAAATGCTGCGGGCTGACTGTCACAAGGTTGTTGTTATTGTGGTGTCTGCTCTCTGAATCCTTTTCACAGAAGTTGATTGACAGTACGTAAGCAGCGTGTGTTTTAGATTGCTGATGTACTATTTAAGTGCGACTGGTAAAACGTGCCTTATTCGGTGGTGCGCCTCTTCTTTCTGAAGGTGTTTGTGTGTTTAGAGACCCGGGCGCACATGTGCAATCCTGAACACACTGCCTGGTGTGGAGACTGCACTCGCCTAGTGCCCTTCTCTCCCAGCAGAGTCAAGGCACGGAAACAGGCCTGGAATAGACCCCGAGGAGTCACCAGTGCTTCAGTCAGTCACACGTGTCCACCCTTCACTTCACTTCACAGCGGTCTCCAAAACTCACACTTCCTGCCTACAATTCACCCCATTCCCTTCAAATTATGGTAACGCCCTATATTTAGGTGCGCCAAGTTCTGTAACTGCAAAGCTTCAGATTGTGCAGAACTGTGCTACAAGAACGCTCATGGGGATCCCGTCCCGTCAGTCGGCAAGGCCCGCTTTGCGGTCCCTTCATTGGCTTCCCATTCAGGAGAGAATCCGCTTCAAGGCCCTGTGTATTGCTCACAGGTCGCTTGGAGGGAATGGTCCTCCAATCAATCTTTCTTTGATTCAGCCCTATCGAGCTAATAGGCATCTGCGTTCAGATGATCTTTCCTTAGCAGTTGTTCCCAGAATCAAAAAGGCCAGAAGTGGCGGACGGTTATTTTCCTTTAATGCCGCCAGGCTCTGGAATACACTCCCTCTGTCCCTGCGGAAGGAACCTAATCATCTGGCCTTCCGCAAACTCCTAAAGACGTGGCTTTTCCCCTAGGTGTCCCTTTCACCTCTATGAATCGTTCAGCGCTGGGATGCCTTCGGGTAGCTACGCGCTTTATAAGTGTCATTTCATTCATTCATTCAAATTCTGCCTTGTAATTCCCAAGTAAAGGGCGGGGCAGTGAGAAGCTTCTCGATATTGTGTGGCACGATGGGTGTCCGGAATACGTCCTAGGTCGCCCTCCACATCCCACCATCCTGCCAGGGAAGTTCGATATGCTTCTATATGTGCAGCGTTTAAAGTCGGATGTATGCTGCTTCTCAGTGCTTTTTATGCTGGGCAGATAAAGATAGGGAGCTCCAGGAAATGAGGAAGTTATGCTCTGGGGCAGAGTATACTCAAAAGGGATTGGAGGGCTTAAATTTGGGGTGAGCTGGACTCAACATACAGTGTTCCAGTTCTTAGTCAGTGGCGGTGAACAAGGTTGCCCCCCACATAAGGGGGTCTGGGGCCCTTGAGATTGCAATATGAATAGGCCCTAGGCAGGGCCACTGGAATTATGTGGTAGAGGGAGACCAAATTATGAGGCAGTGTTGAGTAAATTACATGGCAAGCAAGGCAAATTGTAAGGCGTAATGCCGCATGTTTTGTGATAGTATCACTTCATTATTTTGTAATTTTTAAACTTGCTAAAACGCCAGGCCATTGGTTTCACATCATCAGTAATGGTGTAATTTCCAAATATAGCAATAAGCGACATAAAGGTGACCAGTTCCTGTTTGCAACGGGCTTTCCGCTGCACAGCAACACGTAACACTGCATTTTTGTAATATTTGATCCGTTTGAGCAGAAGCAAAAATTGTTTTTGTTCAAATCTGCAGGTTATGCAGCAAATGGTGAATTATGTGGCAAATGCAGCAAAACAATAACCATGCAGAAAGGCAGCAGCCTTGGGCTGAAAATGGAATCCCCGGAAGGGGAAGGGTTGAACCACAGGGACATGACTCGCCCCCTGTCCTCAGTATGGTTCTGATTGGCAAACCCCCAGGTTACTGGTTGGAAGGTTACCCTCATTGACCGACTGCTACCTTTGGAGCAAATGTCTGACTCTACAAAGATCACCGAAGAATTCCAGCAGCACTCCAGAAAATCTGCAAACACGTGATATTTACGCATGCAGAGAATCCAACACTGTGTAGCATTTTCCATGTGTAAATACGCCGCAAATAGACGTGTGCCTTTATTTCCATGGGTGGGGGGTTGAGGGTGGCGGATATTTACTTGTTCCTCACCCACACCCCGTTAAACCAGGGGATACCACATTCCTGCACTAGGCACGCCTTTAACAGGAGTACATCGGTGAACTATCCCAAGGTGAGAAAGAACGTGCAAGGGGATCAGTGGGGTTTCAAAGATTAGGATTCTTTTGTGTTTACCTGCTTTTTCTCGTTTTGCGATCCATAAATATCCCTAGCCCCTTCCACCCTAGATTTACAAAACCATTCATTGTGATACGACTGCAGAACTTCAGGCCTCATACCTGAACCATACAAATGTAAAATCCCACCTCTCGTGATGACATTACCTTACCCTGAGGCCTGTTTTCTGAGTATGGACCAAAGAAAGCAGCGCATTCTAAGATCGGAGTTATTCTCAACTGTGCTTTTAAATCTGATTTATTTAACACCGCCACCTTCAAGACCCAGTACAGTAAAGTGGGCTTGTACGTTACCTTTACTGAACAGCCCTTTACGTGTGCCCGGCGCTCTGCACTCAACCTCGAAACCTGATAACTACTCGCTCTATTTTACAGACCAACTTTGCCTTGGTTCCCAGTAGGGACAGAAGCCACACACACGTGTATTACATTGTTTTTGTTGAGAGACGTGCTCGGGGCTACACACCCTGTCCACTTAGAAATACATTGTAGAAAAAAGTGACAGGCTAAATGTAATACGAAGTATGTGCTGATTATAACATGTAATCATGAAATACAGACTTATTTGGGGTAGGCTTTCACGAATCTGTAGCAAGGTGCTCGGCGCTGTGCAGTCAAGTTCAAGTTTCGTACAACAAAACACATTATCATGCCCAGGCTGGCGAAGAAGTGTAAAGCAAGGAGCACGATATCACACTACCAATCAAACTTCCTTTGTTTATTATCATTAATTTATTGCACTTTTTTTTTGTGCGAACACGACCCGAAGGTATTGGAGCGCTTCACATGAGCACCAGTTACGTTACACAAGTATACCATTCATTTTCTGGTAGGCACACAGGGTTATGTGATTTGCCCCGAATCACAGGATGTTGAACCGACGCCGAGACTCGAAGATGGCTCCTCAGTTCTAAAGTCTGCAGCGCTTACCTTTGCGCCACGTGTCAGGTTTGAAGAGATTATACAAACATTTTCAACCATCTCACGTATACCTTGTGCTTCCTGCGTGCTAGGCGCTGTGCCGCCATCTCCGAAAACGAGCACCGTGACAACAGAGAGCCTCCCACAGGACACGAGATGGTTGTTTGGACATCCTGCTCGTACGTGCAGGTTTACCACCGTCCATATATGTAACAATGCAGCTCTCCAGGCGTGCTCGGTGCTGCACAGTCAGAGCAACGTAGCCTTTATCACGACGACAAAATCACTTTGAACTCGGTGCCAACTGCTTACTAATGCCACAAGTTGGTCGTGAAGCGCTGGAAATGGAACACCAAAGAAGTGCTCAGCGCTGCGCAGGGAGCCCCACAGTGAATGCCGGCTGAACACAAGCATACAATTCACAACACAGTGCTAGCTGTTGTTAAGAGAGCCGCGTGTTTTTAAATCGCCGTGCACATGGAGCATTTGTTTCGAACATAAGTCATACTATTAAAGTTCGTCAAGCCATGCTGCTACTGTGTATACTTCCTGCTTTGAAGAACAAATAACACATTCCTGCGAAGCGCGCCTTGAAGTCATAGTGCTCTGCACTGCGCATAGAAGACCTGGCAAACACCGTATCCCGGAAACAGCAAAACATTGTTTATTATTGAAACGTTGCAGAAAAATAAACATTCTCTATAATGCTAACCTTTTCTACAGCACTTTAAAAGTGCCCAAAGTATAATGTAATATGTGCTTGGGGCGTAAGGCAGGCCCTGGCAGCCCGCGGGGTTCAGGGGCGGGTTATGCTAACCCGCACAGGGGTCCCAATTCAAACGTAGACCATTGATTTCTGTGAGCTTTGGGAAGCTCGGGCCCTCATTTTCCGTTACGCCACACTTAGTAACGACATTAGGGAGTAGCAGTGCAGCACTGTAAACAAAGGTCGCCTCGCCACAGAAACTATGCACACTTAGCTAAATAACCCCTGTTCTGCGTCTGCTTACGACAGCTCAACTAACGGCAGACTCGGAAACCTCACGTTTGAGAGTGCGACTGAGACATCATCGCAGATGTTTGTAAACAAAGCGCTCAAAGGACACGTGGAAACAACTGGGGCGCTAATAGAATAGGCTGACGTCATCGAGCTTCTGTGGAGGTTGCAGTTCTCTCGCAGACGGACAGGGTAAAGCGCGTCTGTGATTGATAAACATTTTGGAGGGAGATCCGCGGTTGCTTGATAAAGTCGCGTTTATAGTGGTACCACCTGAGCAGCTATTGCGCGATTCTGCAGTTTCATTGCGATCATTGAGGTTACAGGAGGCTCACTAGATACAGACTCCCAGCACAGAGCTCACCTGGCGCAGTTCAGCCCATGTGTTAATAATGTCCCGTTGAGGAGGTGTCCCCCTTTAAATTCGTTTTTACAGACGCCCCATTTTCAAAATTGATATAAAGACTCGGTGGATTTTATTTTTGCATTGTTCTCCATTTTATTCAAGTTAGGCACTCTTAGAAACATTAGTACTATTATTATTGTTGTTTTCCTTATCTCATTTTCATCCCCATGATTTTTGCAACTGTTTATATTCATTTGAGGCGCCCCTTTCTTCCTCTTTTTCTTTTTTATTCTAAATATAATATTATTAATCATTATAATTATTATTGTTATTATTATTAACGTTGCCACTAGCAAATAATAACATTAGTACGACTTCTACTAGAAACAATAAGACAATTCTGCCTCCAGGTGTAACTGCTACCCGGCTATAGGTATATTGGTATATTTGCTGATGTGTTGTAAAAGAATATGGAGTTTCGAGAGAGATTGTACTATAGTACAAATGCAATGCAATAGATTTCGCAATTACAACAAAGTGAGCTATTGCCATTTTCAATTACACCATTTAATTAATGCTTCACGAAGGAAAAAAAAACATTTTCAATGCCAATAGCTCAAAACAATGTAATTGCGAGACCTATTGCATTGTAAATGCTTGTTTTCAATGTATTGACGATCGCGCGCTGACGTCATTACATTGAAACTGAAATGAGCTGATCGGCTCATTTCAGTTTCTGTGCTTCGGTGCTCGTGAGGCTATCTCAGCCCGAGCACCGAATCACATGGGAGAGGTATCGTTGGAAAGGGGAGAATCTCCCCTTTCAAATGGTACCCCTCCCTAGTGGATCCCTGCTTGGGGATCGCAGCAGGAGGGCAATCCCCAAGGAGGGATCCACCCACTAGACACCAGGGAGAGGGGAGCAGCCCCTTAAAGAAGAGCTTTTGCTCCCACGTGATAATTTGGGCATAGCCAGTCTTTCTGACCCCCCCTGGGAGGCAGATGGGGGCAGTAGCCCCCAATCTGCCCCCCAGGGGGCATAAAGCACACTAGACACCAGGGATTCTTTTTTATTAATACTTAGGGGTGGGGGCTGCCCTAAATGGGCACTATAATACCCCCACCCCTCCCAAAAATGTCCCACAGTCTTTCTGCCCCCCCAGGCGTGCAGATTGTGGCAATAGCCCCTGCCCTGCCCCCCAGGGGGAGCAGAAAGCCCACTAGGCACCAGGGATGATAGTTTTTTTTTTTAAAAGAGGGGTGGGGGCTGCCAACAATGGACATGCCAATGCCCCCACCCCCAAAACAAAAGGGACAGTCTTTCTGCCCCCATGGGGCAGATGGGTGCTATCACAACCGATCTGGCTCCCTGGGGGGCAGAAAGCCCACTAGAGACCAGGGATTTATTTCTACCTAAAATAGGGGTGGGGGCTGCCCATAATGGGTGATGCCAATGCCCCCACCCCCAAACAAAAATAGCTGCAGTCTTTCTGCCCCCTGGGGGGGCAGAAAGCCCACTAGGCACCCGAGATATGTGAGCATGTCAGGGAACGGCCCCATAGGCAAGGATTTCTCCCCTTTTTTTGTGAACACATTTTGGCTGCTTCCACCCCCTTGGGGGCAGATCAGCGATATTTTTAGGCACATCTGCTCCCAAGGGGGGCAGAAAACCACTAGACACTAGCGAAGGTTTCTGTGTGTGTGTGAACTGGAGTTCTGCTGACGGTCTGTGTTTACTGGTGTTTGGCTGGCTGTATGTGAACCTGCATTTTGCTGGCAGTGTGTGTGGACTTGTGCTTAATTGGCAGTGTGTGTGGACCAGCGCTTGGCTGGCAGTATGTGTGGACTGTCGCTTGGCTAGCGATCTGCATTGATGGCACATGTCTGGCGGTGTGAGTGGACTATCACTTGGCTGACGGTGTGCATGGATGGCGCTTGGCTTGCGGTGTGGCTTGCATGAATCCTCCAGTGTTTTATTACCCATAATCCCCTGCAAACCTCAAATTTAGCTAACAATTCACAGTTTCCTCACATTTTTGTGTGGAAAATTTGTCGGATCACTGCGCTGGCACAAATTTCCCCCACCCAGCGTTTTCCCTCAGTCTGCTGAAAAACTGACACCTCACTTGTGTGGGTGCTCAAAGCAGAGAACCTAAAAAAATTCAAATGAAAAACTGAGGGGGAACCAAAGTGGGTCCAAAAGAATAGTTTCTTTCATATGTTTTTAGGCTGACACTGCTGTGGGCACCCACACAAATGAGGTATCATTTTTATTGGGAGGCTAAGGGGAATGCTGGGAGGTGGGAAATTTGTGCCGGCGTGGTGATCTCACAACCTTGCCACACAGAAATGTGAGGAAAATGTGACTCTTTAGCTAAATTTGAGGTTTGCCGGGGATTCTGGGTAAGAAAACACTGGGAGATCCACACAAGCCACACATCCTTGGACTCCCCTGGGTGTCTAATTTGCAGAAATGTCTGAGTTTGGTGGGTTTCCCTAGATGGCCGCTGAGCCCCGGACCAAAAACCCAGGTGCCCGCTATTTATGAAAAAACAACCTGTTTTTGCAAGAGAGGCACTTGCATTTTTGGTCCGCGGGCTCGGCAGCCATTTAGGGGAACCTATCAAACCCATACATTTCTGAAAACTAGGCATCCAGGGAGTTCAGGGAGGTATAGTTTGCGTGGATCCCCCAACGTTTTCTTACCCAGAATCACCTGCAAACCTCAAATTTAGGTAAAGAAATCAATTTTCCCCATGTTTCTGTGTGGGGAATTTGTGGGAGCAATGGGGTGACACATATTTCCTACCACCCAGAGTTCCCCAGAGTTCCCCAGGTCTCCTGATAAAAATGGTACCTTACTTGTGTGGGTGGGCCAAGTCTCCGCGACAGGGAATGGCCCAAAATGTATTGTGGAGGCATCCAAATAATCAATCATAAAACGACCTGGTTTTGCAAGGGGGTGACCTGCGTTTGTGGTCCCAGGCTCGGCAACCATTTATGGAAACCTACCAAACCCAGACATTTCTGAAAATAAGACACTCAGGGGAGTTCAGGGAGGTATGGTTTGCGTGGATTCCCCAATGTTCTCTTACCCAGAATCACCTGCAAACCTCAAATTTAGCTAAAGCAATCACATTTTCATCAAGTTTCTGTGTGGGAAAGTTGTGGGAGCATGGGGCGACACATATTTCCTACCACCCAGAGTTCCCCCAGGTCTCCCGATAAAAATGGTACCTAACTTGTGTGGGTGGGCCAAGTGCCCGCGACCTGGTAGGGTCCAAAATGTATTGTGGAGGCATCCAAATTATCTATCACAAAACAATGTGGTTTTGGAAGGGGGGGGGCACCTGCGTTTTTGGTCTCGTGCTAGGCGGCCATCTAGGAGAACCTACAAAACCCAGACATTTCTGAAAACTAGACATCCAGTGGAGTTCAGGAAGGTGTGGCTTGCGTGGATCCCCCAACGTTTTCTTACCCAGAATTCCCTGCAAACCTCAAATTTAGCTAAAAAAAATCAAATTTTCCTCACATTTCTGTCTTTGATCACCACGCCAGCCTAAATTTGATACCACCCAGCGTTTCCCTGGGTCTCCCGAGTAAAATGATACCTCACTTGTGTGGGTGGGCCAAGGGCCTGCGACTGGGAAGGGCCATAAACATAGAGATGGAGGGGATAGCACAGTGATCTCTAAGCGCTATATTCTTTTTATTATATACTTTTCTAGGCGATTCTGCATTGGACACCCTAACAAGTAAGGTATAATTTTTATCGGGAGACCAGGGGGAACACTGGGTGGTAGGAAATTTGTGCTGGCGCGGTGATCCCAGACAGACATGGAAGGAAAATGTATTTTGTTTGTGCTAAATTTGAGGTTTGCAGAGGATTCTGGGTAGGAAAATGTAGGGGGATCCATGCAAGTCACACCTTCTTGGACTCCCTGGGTGTCTAGTTTTGAGAAATGTCTGGTTTTGGTAGGTTTCCCTAGATGGCTGCCTAGCCGGGGACCAAAAACGCAGTTGCCCCCCTTGAAAAACCAGGTCATTTTGTGATACAAATTTTTGATGTCTCCACAATACATTTTGGGCCCTTCCCTGTCACAGGTACTTGGCCCACCCACACTAGTGGCTGTCGAGCCCAGGACTAAAAGCACAGTTGACTCCCTTGCAAACCAGGTTGTTTTGTGAAAAATCATTTTGATGGCTCCACAATTAGTTTTGGACCATTTCCTGTTGCAGGCACTAGGCCTACCCACAGAAGTGAGGTACCATTTTTATCAGCATCCTTGGGGGAGTGCTGGGTGGGTGGAAGTTTGTGGCTCCCCACAGATTCCAGAACTTTCCATCACAGAAATGTGAGGAAAATGTGTTTTTTTGACAAAGTTTGAGTTTTGCAAGGGATTCTGGGTAGCAGAACCTGGTGAGAGCCACACAAGTCACCCCATCCTAGATTCCAATGGGTGTCTAGATTTCAAAAAATTTCAAGTTTACTAGTTTTCCTTATGTGCCGGCTGAGCTAGGGCCCAAAATTCACAGCTAGGCACTTTGCTAAAAAAGGTTCAATTTTCTGTGGAAAAATGTGATGGGTCCATGTTGCCTATTTGGCCGTTTCCTGTCGCAGGCACTAGGCCTACCCGCACAAGTGGGGTACCATTTTTATCGGGAGACCAAGGGGAACACAGAATAGTAGAACAAGTGCTATTACCAGTTGTCTTTCTTTGCATTTCTACCTTCCAAATGTAAGACAGTGGGTTTGAAAACTGCCCTCTAATTCACATGCTAGTATGGTTACCCAAAAATTCAGAGATGTGCAAATAACCACTACTTCTAAACTCAATATCTTTTTCCCATTTCTGAAATACATAAGTTTTCTTGGTGCCTGTTTTTTACTCTTTATATTTTACCAAATAAATTGCTGTATACCGGGTACACAATGAAAAACCGTTGCAAGGGGCAGCTCAGTTATTGGCTCTGGGTACCTCAGGTTCTTGGGGAACCTGCAAGTCCTATATAACCCCGTAACCAGAAGGGACTCATGGACGTAACAATATATTGCTTTAAAAAATCTGCCATAGTTAGGAGAAGTTACAGGTGAAAATGTAGTCACAAATCTCTGTTTTTTTCAACTCAATTTCAATATTTCTTTTATTTTAACTGTTAGTTTCTATAGGGAAATTTTGTAGGATCTACACAAATGACCCCTTGCTGAATTCAGAATTGTATCTACTGTTCAGAAATGTATGGCTTTCCTATATCCATTATTGGTTTCACACCCATTTCTACCACTAAAAGGAAAGAGGTTGAAAGCACAAGAAATTGGAAAAATAGGCTATGTCCCAGTAAAATGCCAAAACTGTGTAGAAAATTTTGGTTTTCTGAAACAAATCTGCCTATTGCCGAAAGCTGGGAAAATGGTAATTTTAACACCACAAACCCGTCATTGATACCATTTGCAGGAAAAAAACAAGACGCTTTCTTCTGCAGCACTTGTTTTTCATTTTCCCCGCCAAAAAAACAAATTTAGCTGTATTTTGCCTAATTTCTCGGTCCCCTCCAGGGGAATCCACAAACCCCTGGTGCCTTTAGAATCCTCAGGATGTTGGAAGAAAAGGACACAAATTTGGCATGGGTACCTTATGTGGACAAAAAAGTTATGGGGGCCTAAGCGCGAACTATCCCAAATAGTCAAAAAAGTGTGTGGCACAGGGGTGGGGGAAAGGCCTGGCAGCGAAGGGTGCCACCAGCGGTAGCAAAGCTTCCATTAACTAGGTAAATGTTGGAAATAATTTCATCGACATGGAAGATGGTGAAGAATCTATAGCTACCCCTAACTCACCTGTCTATGAAGATATGGGGTTTCTGGAGGAAGCCGGTCTGGAGACTGTCGTCATGCAACGGCCACGTGCAAGCTGCAATGACGGTTATGGGTTGATGGACCTTTGCAACTCTCAAAATTTCAGAGCAGGCGCTGAGTCCCACGCAACTACAGAGGTTAGTAATATTGTTATATAGACACTTAACATCTTATCCAGTATACACCTATACTTTATTTTTTAACAAATTGTGTGTATTCCTTTCTTTTTTAAACTGTAGAAAGCATCAGCAAAAAGAGCCGTGGTAGAGGGGCAGCCTTCAAAAGTTAAGGATGTCAATTTCTACTGTTTATGCTGTTCAAAACAGACTGAAAGTTCCACAAAGCAAAGAGCCTCGTAAGAATTGTGTTTGTACCTACAATAGCGCAGATTTTGAAAAGGAAACCTCTGGCGTCCCCTACAATGCTATATGGCCTGTTAAAGGTTTTGTTGGGACTGTTGTCAACACCTGTGTCAAATGTGACTATTATAACCTTTGTTATGGTCATAAAATTAATGTTCTGCAGCAGGAGGCTCGTGAGTGTCTATACGACTCATACACATTAAGAACAATCCGTAATATATGTAGTTTGTTAGACCCTAGCAAGGTATATAAACTGTTGCGGTTGGTGTATGGTTGTCTGAGGAAAAGAAATATGTCCACCCTGATATGATGAAGGTCTTGTCAGCAACGTTCAAAGAGATCTGATACTCCAGCCAGCCAAGCTCTAAACTTGGGTATATGCAATGGTTTTGTATGCATTTTGATAGAAGGATGATAGAAAGGTTCGTGTAAAGACGATTGTGTGATATGTATTTTAAAAATAGAAGAATGGGCTCTTTAGCCCAGCGAAGACTGTTTTAAAAATGCTGAGTCCTTATGTAGCGGTGCATCAATGCGTTATTTAACGTTACATACTTACTCACTTTTAGGACGAGCGTATGAATGTTGCGACGCAAGATGTCTTTTAGTTACACCCAGGGTACATATGTATTGCCGGATTGGTATATGTGTTGCTTAAAGAAAGAATAGTTGAAATACACCCTGTAACTCTGTGTTGTCTAAAGATTTGTGAGCCGACCACAGCGATGCAGTGCGACAGTCCTGAGTGTATAGCCAGAGGGTGTATCAGCGCTTGGTTACCGTAAACCGATCAATACTGGAACGTGTGCAAATGCCTTAATCGTAATTTAAGACTATTGCCGATGACCAGCTTACACAGCGCCTTGGAGCTTCTGATCAAAGATTATTTCAGAAATAAAGGTTTTGTATTGTCCGGCCTACAACTGTATGAACTTTTGAATGCCGTCAGTATCCTGTACAAAGTTATAGCACGGGTGAGTGGGAAGTCCGGTTTAGAGCCATTGGGTGTATATCTGTAAAAATACCAAAACTTGTGACGTTGAACCAGAATAGCTACCCTATCACTAGTAATGTATGTAGCATGTGTTGTGTTATGTATACATAATGAAAAGACAGCAAACTGCTCAACAATGACAAGACACTGACCATGAAATTGTAAAGGGTTCTGTGTTTGTGTTTTGCTAACATTTTTAATTTTTTATAAAATGTCCTTACACAAAACAAGCGTCTTTCATTTCACTGGCTACATGGGATAATAACATGTCGGGGGATGTGTTAAGGAAGCTTTATTACGATACTAGAGGGGTCGGAAGTTTTGGAAGCGCCGAAGCTCTGATTAGAAGGGCTGTAGTTGAAAAGGAACCAATAAACAGAGCCAGGGTGAAGACCTGGTTATCTGGGGAAGAGGCGTATTCACTTCACAAGCCAACAAGACGGTGTTTTAAGAGGAGACCCACCCTTGTTAATGCGCAAATGAATTATCAATGGCAAGCGGACATAAACAGTCTTAAAAATCTAGCCAATCATAATAAAGGAGCTCAATATATATTAACGGTCATAGTTGTATTGTCCAAGTATGCCCTTGCAGAAGCACTAAGCACTAAAAGTGGGACTAGCGTCACCAATGCATTTAAAAACATCTTCAGAAAAGGGTGAACCCCTCAAAAACTACAAACAGACACCGGAAAATTATTTTTAAGCAAAACCTTTCATAAATTATTAAAGCGGCACACTGTTCATCATTTTGTAACGCACACAGAGTTAAAAGCAGCTATTATAGAGCATTTTAACAGAACATTAAAGTCTAAGATGTGGAGACATTTCATGGCCTACAACTCCTACCGATACATAGATGTTCTACAGGGTTTTATAGATTTTTTTTTTTTTAAGTCTTTTTATTACAACAACACAGAACAGCAGTACATCAGTGATACAAGTTATACAGGTATAGATGTTTAAAGTACCAGTTACCACAGAACCATCAAAACGTCTCTCATAGCAGTAACACACGAGAATTCATTAATGGTGTGGAGAACGGTGTACGGGAGCCACTTCGCTGCAAGGGTAAAGAAACCCCTTTTAAAAGAAGGTGACCATGTTAGGGTATCAAAGTTGAAAGAAGTCTTTACAAAGGGTTACCAGCAGACCTTTAGCGATGAGATATTTTTTGTGGAAAGTGTTGAGCTTAAAGAGGGTGTATATATTTACAGGCTTAAGGACTAGGACGGGGAAATGGTGTCGGGCGTCTTTTACAAGGAGGAGTTAAAAAGGTACCTTACGATCCACACTGGGTGTACAGGGTTGAAAAGATTCTGAAAAGGAAAGGCAGGGATGGCTGGAGATATTTAACAGTTGGGTGCTGGTCAGCTCCCTGCAGGGTGTGTGAGGAAGGGGAGGTCTCAGTGTCGGCGTCAAGATGGATACATCGTCATTTTATATTACCCTACCGTCCAATTCCTCTAAGGACATATTCCCCAACAATCAAATTTCTAATTATACCATGAAATTGGCTAAACCTGTGGACCTGAAAGGGAACTGGGAGGTCGCACTAACCAAAATCCAATACCCAAGAGCATGGAATACATTTACAGTGCTCGAGGCCGAATTTAACATAAAGCGCGAACAGGACCCCTTGAGCATCCACGTCGGATTTCCGCAAGGCTATTACCCATCCGTAGTAGTGTTGGTCGAGGCCATCAACAAATCCATAGCCAGTATTAAAACGTATACGAATATTCAGTTAGTATTAGATAACGTTAGAAGGAGGGTGTTTCTTAAAGCTCCAAATTGTGTTACAACCTTTAATTGCACTGCTAAATTAAGAAGGGTTTTAGGCACCATGCAACATATAAAAAGCCAGGTTCGAGCAGGATCCTACATGCCCCGATATTAACGGAGGATTATATACACTCGACATGTGTAGCGACATTGTACTGGCTCAGAGGATCGGTGATAGTTATTCACCATTGCTAAGATGGGCACAGGTGAAGGGTGAAAATAACATGAAGACTAATATTCAGTATATCAAACCCGACTACGTAGCAATTTCTAAAAACCACTTTGACACTATTTCCATCATGATCTTTGACGATCAGCCGGTGTCCTTTAAATACAGGGAATTTATTGTTAAGCTTTATTTAAGGCCGCACCAGCGACTATTAAGAAGGCAATTTGGTGATCATAACACATACCACAACCCCTCTATGTACAGGGATTATTACAGAAATCAGGCTGGATATGGAGGGCCCCCATACTTTCAAGGGGCACCTGTTATGTATGGGCCGGTTTGGAGGGATTCTTCAGGAGTTTGTTTAGAAGAGTTGTGTCTTTTTTGAGAAGAGGCTACGAAATTGCAAAACCTCATTTTAAAGCAGCGGCTGCAAACGTTGCCCATGATTTGGTGGGGTCTGTGACGTCAGATATGGCGGAGCGAACAAGCAACCCCAAGAAGTAGCGGGGTTTGTGTACAAGCCGCGCACAAGTGTTAAAAGGAAGCAGCGGTCTTCAAAGTGTAGGGGTCTGCTGGCTCCCTATAAAAAAAAGAAGAGATCTTCAAAAAGCGCTCACAAAAGAAGAACCCCAAGACAGAAGAGAGCTTCCAAGAAGAAGAGAATATCCTCTAAGGCAAATATTTTTTAAAGCGGTACAATATTTTTTAAAGCGGTACAACCTGAAACATGGCCTTCATACATTGTGCATCGAGCGAATGCGCCAAATCAGAGTTACATTTGTTTTCTCTAAAACCCATGCAGACTAGCATTGAAAGCAGTTTTTTCATGGAGGTGTCGCCTCTAACCGCTTCGACGCTGTTGGTGCTGATAGAGTTCTTTATGTCTGGGTCCACGGAGTATCTGGATCTCAACAACACCCTGCTGCATCTTGTATGTAAAATCGTAAAAGCGGATGGTTCCAACATAGCCGCAGCCGCTCAAGTGGCGATGATCACTTACCCCATCGCAACCATGTTTAATCAAGTGGACATCACCCTCGGCGATCGACTCATCATGCAGAGTAATAACATGTATGCCTACAGAGCCTACATCAAGAGTATTTTAAATTACAGTAGTGATGCCCTTGACCCGCAGCTTTCAGTGGGGCTCTTCTACAAGGATACATACGTACAGTTTGAAAACAAGGAGCTGGACGGTGACGAAGGTTTTATAAAAAGAGCAAGGTTCGCCGCAGGCAGTAGACATTTTGACCTCCTATGGCATATACATTCAGACCTCTTCTTCCAAGATAAACTGCTCGTCAATGGTATTGATCTTAAGATCAAACTTAACCGCAACAAGGACTCATTCTGTCTCATCAGCTGGGATGTGGAACAGTATAACTGGGCATACTTTCTGCGAGCTTGTTTGTAAAGAGAGTGAAACTGTCACCAAGCATCAGACTAGCTCACCCTGACGCTTTAAACTATCGAACACCAAGTACACAGTTAAAAGAGTAGCTCTGAAGGTATTCAGCATTCCCACTGGTACCAGATTAACCCAACAGCAAAATGTATTTTTGGCGCAACTACCCAAACTTATTATGATCGGTTTTGTGGACAATACCACTTTTAGCAGCCTCCATGTCCCAAACCCCTTCAATTTTAAACACTACGACATCAACTACGTGGTGTTGGACAACGAGGGATCTGTGATTCCTGCAAAACCATACACAGCCAGTTTTGATACCTCTAACTTTATCAGGGAATATCTCAACCTGGTTTCGATAACTGGGAAACACCTGCGGGACTGCAAGGTAGTCGTGTCAAGAGAAGGATATGGGTCCAGATACACACTGTTCGCATTCGATCTGACTCCTGACATGGAAGACGGGGATCATTATAACTTGGTCAAAAATGGAAGCTAAAAGCTGAAATACGGTTTAGTCAACCCTTGCCTGTGAATGTGAACATGGTCGGATTCTCTGTATTTGACAGCGTCATTCAGGTCAACCACGCCCGGCAGATTTTGTTTGACCATCTTTAGGATATTGTGAAATGGACAAGGTTCAGATACATAAGTTCTTAAGCTATCATAAATACGCTAAGAAATACTTTTTAGGTGTTTTTCCAAGTGACGGGCTACCTGGGGAAATAGGCATAGAAAGACCCTGCACGCTCATCTTTAACACAGATTCTCATTACAAGGGTGGAACACACTGGGCGGCCCTGTTTATGGATATTGAGAAGGTTACAGTGTTTGACAGTTCAGCAGAGTTCCCCGAACATAGCATCTATACAAAACCTATATTCAAGCATGTAAAAAAAGCTGCTGCGCGGTTGGAGTATAACAAGATGCGGGTACAGGATTCGGTAGCCATCACATGCGGTGAACATTGCATATATTTTATTATTAAAATGTCAGAAGGTATGACGTTTAGAAATTTCTTACGTCTATATTCGAATGATCATGTTAACAATGACAGTATAGGTGTGAAAATGTAAAAGAAAACTCTAGGGCTGCAGTGCGCTCTGTTAAAACAGAATACACCGTTTGTCAAAATTGTAAGGCAGTGTAACACGTGTGTAATGGCTGCTGTCTAAAATAAAAGAATTTAAAACATAAATTCAGACTCCACATTTTTTTTTTATTCTCACACCAACACCATAATTAAAATGCTTTAAAAGATGACAGAATCTGGTTGAAAAATTAAAAGTGTTTATAACAATCAGTTTTCTGTACCTCTATTATGATGATAGACTTACTATAGAAATATTTGAAGAAAAATCAGGCACATACATTGCAAAACTAAATACGCAAAATTGTAATGCCTATACAAATGATCAAAAAGTCTGCACAAACATCAGGCGGTAATCCAAGTGTGCGGCTTGGTCAATGTCTTTTTGCTAGGTTCTGCAGACTAAGCTGGGGTGCTCCAAGAGGGGGATAGCCGTGGAACGCTAGAGGCTGCTGGCGATGGAGGGAAGGGGGACTTCAAACTTTAAAGCAGGCGTCTGTGGGCGCCATTACCCACGAGCATCGAAGGGATGTTGCGTTCCGCAGAGGAATGCAGAAACTGATCCCAGCCTCTAGGAGCATTCTGGTTGGACAGGGGTTTGGTGTGCGTGAGATCTTTGACTAGGTCGTACATGTGGGGCCCAACAGTCGGCTGCCCTTTGTAGAGGAATTTGCCCCACTCATGCCACAAGGTCAGGTCTTTAGAAGCTGCCATTTTACTCAACAGCATTTGCGCTGCCCCTCTGTACCTTTGACTAATATTTTGTAAAAGTTCTTCAACAAAAATGTCTGAGGTTGGGGACTGTTCTTGAGGTGCTGCTGGTGTGGGTGGAGGCTGTTCAGAGTCAGGGGTATATCGAGTCAGCTTGTTTTTTCATTATTCCACTGCTTATAATAGTGTAAAACGTACTGAAGGGTGCTGGAGTTAAGACCAGATTTGTCATGAGGTTTTAAATCAGTACGGTTCAAAAGGTCCTTAATCTCAGCATCCAGGCGTAGAATCTCCTTTTTCCTTATATCCCAGGCGTCGCCCGTAGAGGAACCAAGTACACATTTTGGGCATGATCCATCACTGGTAATTAAAGGTATATTTATGCCCAACAAAGAACCTATATAGCCACCGGCTGCTTTACCAGTTTCTTCTTGGAAATGAGGGACGCCCTTTTATTACTGAGCTTGTTGATAAGGTGGCGCTTCTTCTTTAACACTCTGGATTGACACTCTGATATAGGGACATTCGCTTTTAGGGTGTTTAGGTCGATTTCTGAAATAGCTGCCACTAAATTGTCCGAAGCCACACACAGAATGGTCTTTCTTTGCTGGGGGCAAGCTTTGACTAGCATTTTGAGGAATGCTAGATTATGCTTTAGGCGCACAGACATGGTCAGCACAATATATTATAACGTTTAGAGTGTAAATGTTAAGTTAGTCATTTTAACGATTCTTTTTGTAGGCTTTGGGTCTGGTTTTAGGTGTGTAAGCGACAGGGAGGTCTGGGGAAAAATACCAGCACGCAATCTGTTGTCTTCCAGAGTATTGGGTTTTAAGTCTACCAGTAAGTAGCCGTGTGGTTGCGATGTAGCATCGTGAAAGGCTTCCAAGAAAAACTGTGTGTTCCCCGGGTATATCTGTTTAGCTATGATAGATATCTGCTGTTTGTCACTGGGATTTTTAAATAAAACAAGGTATGAGGCGTTGAGAGCTATAGATCCACTACTTTTACCCCTGTAGAACAAGTTCTGCTTGATGTAGCATATGCTTAGATTGTGGTGTGAATATTGAGTAGAAGCATTCTCTATCTCAGGGTGATCCCCACCTTCACGCATAAGGTTGTCTACAATCACCATGTTTACAAGGTCCTTAGATAATAATGAATCATCGTTGAGATTACTAGGTATGCCTTCTATTAATTTGATGTGTGGGATCCTTAGGGATTGTTCAGTATAAATATCTTGCCAGCATGAATAAAGCCATACAATATTGTTAGGGGTTTGGGATTGAAACCCTGGAGCATTTTCTAATAGCTTTTTTATAAAATAACTTTTACCGCAATTTGATGGGCCTGCTAAAACACAGAAGAAGGGACGTTGCAATCTGGTGTCCATAGTGGTGGGGATTCGGTGTTCTAATGCATCATTAATAACCGTACAGTAGGGTTTTGTAGTCCTCAGTCAGGACCCTTTTATCAAACACTACGCAAAAGGTTTTATGTAAGGACTGGGTTGTAATTTCCCACCTTTTTTTGGACCGGACTAAGCTAGGCTGATAAACAACTATTGTTCTATCATTTTCACTGTTACTCGATGCAGAGTATTTGTTCACCAGAACCTTCAGACTGTCAAAATTGATTTTGAGGGTGTTGTTAACCCCTTGAGTGCTTATGACAGCACCACGCCATCATGAGTCACGGGCGGCGTGTGCTCATGACGGCGTGGTTCCGTCATGCCGCGGCCGCTCCGCCCACGCGGCATTAATTCCCCGCCTGTGCGGGCGAATTAATGAGCGGGCGTGGTCATGACGGAACCACGCCGTCATGAGCACATGCCGCCCGTGACTCATGACGGCGTGGTGCCGTCATGAGCACCGAAGCGCCGTGCTCACCACCTAGCCCCCCTGCGCCGCGGCGGAATTCGCGCCGCGGCGAAGGGGTTAACATTGAAAGTGATGCCTTTGACTTTCATACATACTTTGTTGTTATTGGTTTTGTACGGATAGGTTTTGGGACCTGATGAGGTAAATTCAATGATATACTCGTCCTTTTTGAGTTCGCTGGTCAGATCGCTTAGATAATCATCTAGTGGAGGTTCTTCATTCCCTAGTTTACTCACAAAAATAACTGAGTCCGTATTGTGATACAAACACCTGTCCTGAAGTTTATCCTATACATTGTAAAGCTCTAAACGAGCGTAAGCAGTTGTGAAACAAGCCTTGAAGATGTTTATATTGTGGGGTACTCTTTTTTGTATTTCCAACACAGAGCTGCGGTCTCATCATCGATAAACTCGCAGATGGACACACCGTAACAGGGTTCAAAAAGGTACTTGAACAGTTCGTCAGGATCTGTGATGATGGTTGTGTTTGATAAGTTTGTACGCTAGGCGAATTTACCCCATAAGGAATTGAGACAGAGCTTGGCTAGCTGACTTCTGGTGGGGTTGACCTCTATGAACTCGGGTCTCAAGTTTATACCCTCGTGAGAGTGGTAATCATCGATGTACTTTTGCTTAGAGGGCTCATTAATGCACCATTCTGGATACCCAGATGCCTCCTGCTTGTCTCTGAGAAATTAGTGAATATATTCAGAAAAGAGCTGGGTTGTAGTCCTTTCAAAGTGCCAAATTTCCAGTATTTTACAAAGTCAGTACCCTTTATCCAGCACGTTTTGTACCTCTATGCTACACCATGTCCCCACCAGCACCCTTTGCGCATCAGTGTGTGCGCACTCGTTAGTCTCTTTACTTTCAGCCCATGTTCGACATAGTAGGAACATTAGCTTACCATCGGGTCTGTAGGGTAGCAAAGGAAAGTAAAGCCCACGGGGTGGATAGATTAGACATTTAATGAGCCATGGGTTTAAAGTCCCTATATATGATGGTGGGGTGTCCTAAGAGGTATAACTTCAGCTTGTTCACAAACGGGTACAGACGGGTGAAATCATAATAATGTATTTTCTCACCCTCGCCCACGGTCCTGTACAGTTGTATAGCATTTGTACGCCCACCAAATAAGGCGTTGCGGGGCTCCAAAGGTTCGGGTAACTCGCAACTCTTAATGAAAGAGCTAGTTCTGCATCTGATGTTAACATTTCGATCCAATCATGCTCCCATAGGGATCTCATTACAAAGCTGCAGTTTTCAACATATTTAGCCTTCACCAGAGTAAGCTTGTGTAAGTGTTCAAACTTGGTACCCAACAGTCTGATAAACATATGGGGTTTGTAACAAAGCTGACAACCGTGGTAAAATCACCAGTTGTATTCAAAGGCCGTTGGCTCGCCGTTAATTACGACGTACCCATCTAGGTAATAAGGATCCAAACTGTATTCACCACCCTGTAAGGTGTGATGAATGAAGATATTTTCCTTGTCGTACATGAGCCATTGGATAGATGTTGTTGAATAACGTTTCTGTTTACTGTTATAGAGGTCGGGTGGTACTATAGCTATACTTTCAGGTTTTAAAAACATGTGCTTGTAGATGGACATACACATGGAAGCCAAAGTAATGTTTTGAAAAGGGTCTATTATGTACTCTATGGATTTTGTCATCTCTGGTGTGTTGGGTCCCAAACCTTTTTCCTGTTTAGTCATCTCCACCACAACGTCTCTGAAAAGATTGCAGGCTTTTCACAAGATCATTACATCTGCCTGACAGTAAGCTTTCAACTCTGATTGAAAGTTAAACTTATTTTCACGGTTTGCACCATACCATTGTAGGAAACTCTTTCTCTTCCGGCATCATATACTCAACAACGTAACTGTCGGGCGGCAGCTGTGGCATGGGGCCCTCATAATTCTGATTCACCCACGTGTAAAAAAGGGGGGGAAATAACCTTTACACCCCGGAAAACCAAAGGTTTTTTTTCAGCTTGCTCAATTTCATGGGCAGAAAATCCAGGGTATCTATGAACCTTATTTGTAAAGGTTCAGCAGTTAACAGCATCAGTTTGGAACCATGGGTGATAAGTTCTATGGGCATTGTTGGACTTGGCACTTTTTGGCAGTTTCATCCCTAAACGTTTTGCCTTTTCTCTGACATGGTGTTGGTGGTTTTAGGCCTCTGGGCACTATAGCACTGTGGTCCAGTGTAAAGTGCGTGCACTCTCTGTGTACATTTGGTAAGGTTGGCCTGCCCTCCCATAGGAATGCATTGGGGATTCCCTGATAAAGTGTGTCAGTGGTAATTCCTGGGATGGGAGGAGCAGCGTGGGCGAGTTTAGAATGTAGGAAATTGTAAGAATGAATGCTGCGCGATGGTGTGCGTAGATTTATTATGACTATTTGAGAAATGCCACTTTTAGAAGTTGGCATTTCTGTGTGCTATGTGTCTGCCTGCCTGATGTGAATTGCATGTCTGGCTTTTGAGTGACAGGGGCTGAGAGGTGTGTGTAGCTCCAGGAGGGGCAGGGTGAGTCAGCGCTAGGCTGAATAGGACAACTACATTGGGAGTAGTGGGAGGAGTAATCCCCTGACCCTGAATAGGTCTGTGCCTAGCCTGTACAATGCTGGCTCCGCCCCCTGTGGTGTGTCTGATCACCTAGCCCCCACCTGACAAAGGGGAAGAGGAGCTTGGAAAACAAAGTGCTCCAATTCCCCCCTGAACCAGTTGCATCTGGTTCCCCCAAGCCGTGCACTGCAGACAAAGAGATTGTGTGGTATAAATATAGGGGCTGTGACCCCATGAAGGTGTTCTGTTCTATGCTGGTGTGCTGTTCCTGACGTGCTGGGGGGCTTGCTGCTGCTGGGGCCCAGGAGGAACCGCCATGAGGGCTTACCTCCCTGGGCCCAGCATTGCCCCCTTGATCCCTAAAGGAACTTTTGCTTGGACTCATGCTTCTTAGATGCAGGACTTTGGGGACTTCTAGCGCCTCGTGAGCGCTCTGCTTTATTTCTTCAATTTCCCCAAGAAAAGGAGCGTGGGCTGCGCAGCGCTGAGCTGCAGCCCTTTGAGAGGGAATCCCCCCGTGATGCCGAGGAGCGAATGCCCACCCCGCGTTGGGAATTGTTGGCGGGTGCCCACCCCTCGTTTTCCTGTATTTTCGCGGGTGCCCACCTCGCTTATGCTTTATTTTTATTGCGGGTACCCACCCCGCGTTTGCCGAGGAAATCACTGCCGCGGCCCAAGCCGTAAAAAGGAAGACAGGCGCGTCCGCCTGACTGTGGGCGGGGCCTCGTGGGTGTCCCTTCCGCCTTCCCCCGTCCAGGAGAAGGCGACCCGGAAGACAGAAAATGCTTAGCGGGGCTCCCGTGAGCGGAGGGAAGCCCTGCATATGCTGAGAGAAGAGCCGGCGAGAGAGGGGAGACGGAGCCTGATCCAAGCCCCGGTGAGTGGGGCCGAGGCCGTTCTCTTTTCCTTTGTGTTATTGGTGCTCGAGGCACCCGGGCAGTCATGTTGGGATTCCGAGCGGCCCCGCCTGAGAGCGGGCCGCTCCAACGATGGGCACAAGAGTTTCAGGGCCCCAGTGGGGGTCCCGAGGGCCAGTGGTGCCCGTGCCTTCCTCCGGATGGAAGGTCTACAGTTGCCCCGCTTGACAGTGGGCAACTACACTGATGGGGGCAATTTGATTTCGAGAGGCCCAGTGGGGCTAAAGAGGCACAGACGTGCCAGGGCCCATTTTACCTTGTTCTCAGCTGCGCCGCACCAGCGCAGGCAGCTGCAAAGTTTTTACATATTTAGTCAGAGGGCACAGTGAGTGCCAGGCCTTCTTTGCATCACAGCTGCACGGCAATTAGCGGCAGCTGCAACGTTTAGGCTGACATTTCTTTGGGGGCATTTTTAGTGAGACAGGAGAGAGGTACACTCCTGTGCCCCAGCGCAATTGCGCACTTGTGGATTCTGCTGCATTGGCAGCCGCCCTGGCATTTGGGACATAGGGCATTTGAGCCCTCTGAGAAGGCCAGTTTGCCAGGGGGACTGTTAGGTTGATAGGGCGCCAGGCCCTAATGTGATTTATGTGGTGCGCAGGAAATGTGATTCATGTACTTTTATTCATGCACCTGATTTATGCCTCTACTGTGGTTTATGTTATGAGGTTTTGCATACTGTGGTTTATGCTTGGGATGTTATTCTCCAATGTGATTTATGCCTAATGTGAGTTATGATTAGGAGGTTATGGTCTAATATGTTTAGGCTTATGAGGTTGGCGTATAATGTATTTTGCGCCTGATGTGATACTGTGCATAATATGGTTTATGTTGCAGGATAATGCTGAGTAAAGTGTTTGCCAGTAATTACTGGTTGGGTTCTACGTTTGTTATATGTTCTACATTTACTATCTTTACTAAGTGATGGTTCTGACAGTGGCCCAATTGGCCCTGTGAGGTGTATATAATCCCCTGTAAATATTGCCTAGTGCCAGTTGGCACAGTGTATATTGTGTGATTACTATTCTAATGTGTTTATGACAATACAAAGGCTATTTTTATATATAACCTTGTGTGGAGTTCCTTTTGTGGTGTGCCTAGTATGTTGTTGCTGTGTGTGTGTTGCGCAAACGCTTTACACATTGCCTCCGGGATAGGCCTGACTGCTCGTGCCAAGTTCCAAGGGGGTGAGCAGGGGTTATCTTCGGCGTGTAACTCCCTTGCCCTGACTAGAGTGGTGGTCTCTGCCTGGCTTAGGCGCAAGCCCTAGCCAACCAGAAATCCCATTTCTAACAGGCATCTTCTCTAGATTCACGTTTGCAAAATAAAGAATGAGTCATAAGCTTTTGAGTTATGAGCCATCAGGGTATACCCTTTGAATTTTGGCTGTATGAAAGTGCTGAGAAAATAATTCATGCATGAGTGGCCTTCAGACTCCCAGTTGTCATCGGAAGTTAGATGATGAGCGTAAATATAGTTAGGTTGGTGTACACATGTCTCTTGTGTATACTCTATATGAAACACTTATAAATAAATGTGAAACTGTCACTTTTTAGGGATCTACGTAGGATTAGTCATGTTGGTATAGCCCCTATGTCTGCAGCGGCTGATTCACAAGCTTGTAATACCTCTCTTCTACATCTTTCCAACCTCTGAATTATCTCCCTCTGGGTATCCTTCAAAGATCTGCTCCGGCTCCCGCCTTCCCCAGTTTTAAGGTTTTATAGTTCATCTTGGATTTTAGCTTTCTGACAGCCTGTTGTATGTCTTTGATATATGTCCCTAGTACAGTTTTATGGTCCAAAACATCATTGGGGTGGGGTGTATATTACTACTAAATGCACCTAGTTATGTTCTCTGGTTACACCCGCTAACACCTTTCTGAAGGTCAGGACTTCAAGGGATCAAGAAAAACAGGGTCTCAATGCGAGCACCCTGGTGCTCCAGAGGACGGTTCCCCACTAGACGTTGATTCAGAACTCTGATTTTGACACCCACTCCATCCTGTACTACAGTCTGGGTATGTTGAGGCGGGTGATGACATATTCACACTTGACAGGGGCTGGTGGGATCGTAAGCTCCAGGAGGTGTAACAGGGGACATAGGGTATGGGGAGCTTAAATGCTGGTCGTAATAGGTCAGGGCAGCAGATGTGTAGGAACCTCCAGGGCTGGGAACAGATGATAGTGAACAGAGGATTGCACCCCCTTGAGGTCTACACTAGAAGGACCACTGTGCGTGACTTCGGTTGCCGTTTCAGAACTCTCCACCAACACGGTCAGTGCCTTGAAGAGCCCTATACACACAGAATAAGGGTCCTCTATGGAGTGAACATTTTCAAGCCTTTAGTCCTAGAAACTACGCGGAATAGTTATAGAAAGTTTTGAGGCCTGACCTCTGGGAGCACATCTACATTCAACAACTCAGACCTTGAACATTTAGAGGCCTGCGGATTATGGTGACATGCCTGAGATGTAATGGTATTTTTTAAGGGTAGCTCTAAAGGATCTGATTGTACTTCAGGGGCCGTCGGCTTCTTCTTCAGATTCTTTCATGAAAGGCGATTCACTTTTGGTTTTTTGCATAGCTCGAGATCCCCCCCATTGGTTTTACACACCCCCTGCTGCTGGGTGTTGGCTGCGACTGGTATTACGCCCCCTTTGGGGCCTCCAACCATAGGCAGAAATGGAGTTCCTACAGGAGTGATCAATGCCCTGGATGCAGGTTTTACTTGTATCTCAAAGGACGGCCTGTTAGTCTGAGGCATAAGGGTATTTTTTTAAGGATAGGTCTAAAGGAACTGATTGTACCTCAGAGTCCGACGGCTTCTTCAGTTTTTTTAAGGAAAGGCGATTCACTTTTGGTTTTTTTTGCATAGTTTGAGATCCCCTTCAATGGTTTTACACAACCCCTGTGGCTGTGTGTCGTGGGAGTGGACATCCTTTGGGGTCTCCAACCCTGGGCAAATGTAGAGTTCCTGTAACAGTGATCATTGTACTGGTTGTAGGTTTTACTACTAAAACACTGTGTGGGTTAAAGTCAGTTCCTGTTCTAGGATAGTTATTTGCAGAGCCAACAATGGGTTTGTCCTGACGCACAGTGTCGCTCTCATAGGATGTTGACGTTTGGCAGTTTTGAAGTGTCTTGGTTATGTCCTTTAATACCGTCCATGTCCTCTTAACCATACATGGATCTTCTCCAGAGATCTTTTGTGACGGCTCTACGATGTAAACATAAAAATATATATTAGAAAAAATAAAATAAAAGAGTGGGTACAACTGATTATAGTCCCCCAAGCACCCCACTCCTGTCTAACTTCTACAGCACATTTTATACCCTTACTATATGTTGGCGGACCAAGATGCTTGAGACAAAAAAGACATTAGGGTTCTTTTGACTCTGTATTTTGTAAAACACACCTGCTTTGCACCTTTGCGGCATCCCTTTCTTCGTGGCAGGTCCTTCTTTAGACGCTGAAGACTTCCTTTTTTGGATTGTCTTTTTTACTCGTGATTCTACCTTTTGCAACGGTACGCTGCCCTTGTACACCTCCATGGGAACTGTAAAGAAAAATAAATAAATGTCATTTTACAGTATAGTGCAAGAACTTGGACAGCTCTCTGAGGGCACCCCTCTATAGGCTCTCTATGCGTTTTTGGACTGGCAGGGCCTAATGATTACACTACGTTTACATCAGGGTCCTTCATATTTACCTGTAAGTGTAGGATTAGGTTGTACACTGATCATGATGCCTTGAGGCTCTAGGATTTGCTGTTGCGCTTCAACCACCATTTGAACCTGTACGTCATAACCCGCAACAAACGCACATACAGAAGAAAACCATTAGAAAAACTGAGGTGGTGAGGCACAGCTGTCAGCAAAGGGGTTCTGAACTTTAGAAGTCTAAACAATTATACCTTGCTGTAAGGCAATTGTTTCCTCTCGAGTCAAAGTTATTTCAGGGAGGTTCTGTGGGGTAGAACAGACAGGTTTTCTTGAAAAATAACTCAAATAATCAAAGCACAACCAATTGTTACAATTACCTCTGAAAATGCTATTGCACATTTAACATAGCGCAGCGTCTACAAACACATTCACAGTTTGCAAATAATTGTGCCAGGGTAATACATAAGAGACACGGTTACAGTCAACCCTGGTATCAAGATAATACAAATGCTCCAAATAAAACCTGGCTAAATAAAAAAGCTTTATACAAAATTCCACTATACAATACTCTGATCTTTCTGCAAAGATTCCATTAACTAGCGGAGTTATCTTTGCATTTTTTGAAAAACACAGTCACCCCTTATTTCTGAAGTAGAAGCATTTTGAAAGCGCTTTGAGGTGACAGTGCTGCGCAGGGCTGGCTTTAGTGCTGATGGAGCCTGGGGTGACAATGCTTGCTGACGTCTCCAAACACCTGCAGGGGAAAGTGGTGACCACCTCCAGGATTCCCTCACCATCACCTTTTAACAGGGTCCACTTCAAGTCTCCACACCCCTCTCTTTCAGAGGCCTTTCATTAGTTATATATCACCACACATACCAGTGCAGGGTGTCAGAACACTTTGTATTATCCACATTATGTAGAGACAAACAAGCATAGGTGTTTAAATCAGCGTATAGAAAATGTTACATATGCCAGAGGACAACAAGTTGTAGGAGTCACCTGGCATCCCTAGTGGTAGACAGCATAGTTTAAAAAGAGTGCATGGTCTGGAGGGGCACAAACTCAGATTTTAAACCGCAACACCCTAGTTGGTTGGTTCTCTTAATAATAAGAATGGATTTCTATCCAAATGAACCCATTTTTCAACAAGTATCTATGCTCATATCTATACTTTGCAGTGTACATGTTGTTCTTTGATGGCAGTTAATATTTAAACCTTCTAAGTTAGAATGTTAACTTATAAACTGCAAGTAACCAAAGCCTGTCTCTTAGGGGGAAAAAAACAGTAACCCTCTGACCTATTTACATTATATGCACTTTGTGGCCTGCATGGTACACATTCTTTGTGGCAGACATTTTGATTTACAGCTCTGGGCAGCGTTAGCAACCCCTGGGGCTCTGCTAACGCGACCCGGTGCTGTAAATCAAATGTCTGCTGCAAAGATTGTGTACCACGCAGATATTCGATTCATACCATTGGGCTGCTTTAGCAGAGTCCCGGGTTGCTAACGTGGCCCGAGTCAGGAAATAGGGCATCACCACAGACAATTAGGACTCCCTGCAGCCACAGAGCGTTGGAAACGCGCCCTGGGGCTGTAAATCCGGCATCGCCCAAAAACGAAGAGGAACCCCCTGCTGGGAGTTCCCCTGCGCTGCCTGCCATAGCCAACGCCAGGGTGAGTGGGGTGCGGCCTTCCACGTCATCGGCGAAGGCCGGCCCTACCCCCCAGTGATGTTGGTGTCCCACAACACCGAGGTCACTTGTGGGGCGGGGTGGGCCTTCGCAGATAACGAGGAAGGCCGGCCCCAAAGCCATTTGCCCTCCAGCATGGCAACGCGGGTCATGCGGCTACACCAGCACCCTATCATAGCCCCAGAGCACCGCAAGGATGGAGTGGGCTCTGAGGGGAAAGAAATACGCTGTTGGGGACATAGGTCCTCCAAGGAGGACCATCCATAATGCTACCCCGAGCCCCCAGAGCACCGCAAGAATGGAGCGGTCTCTGGAGGTCGGATTAGGACGACGGGGCCATCGGACCCCCCACACAGGACCATACAGTATGATCCCCAGCCATCCCAGAGCACTGCATTGGTGAAGCGGGCCTTGTGGGGTAAAAATATAACAGATGGGGGCCCCAGCGAGGACCCACCAGCATGAGATCTCTAGCCACCCCAGAGCCCCGCACGGCTAAGATGGCTCTGGGGTCGGAATAACAAGATGGGGCCAAAAGGCCCCCATCAGAGGACCTACAATCACGCTCCCCCAATGGCACCCAGAGCACCACATGGCTATCGCGTGGTCTGGCCTGGAATAGTCATGCTAGGGACAGCCGTTCCCACCAGAGGATCTGTCAGCCCACAAGCCTCAGCACCCCAGAGCACCTCTTTAGCCATGCGGTGCTCTGGGGTGCTGAGGCTCAAACAGAGGACAGCACTCAACACCCAGAACAAGGCAGCACCAGGCCCCAGTCCAGAAAACCACATGGGTGATTAGGGCTCTGGGGTTGAATAGGATGTCAGGGGACATGGGGACCCCACAGATGACCTACCATTACGCTCCCCTCAATACCCCAGAGCACCATATATATGAAGTGGCCTAAACAGAGGACAAGACAGCACCAGACCACTGCATGGCCCAGACCACCTAATGACCCATGATCCAGAGCATAAAACCACAGAGACCACACACATAGGATGCAATTTACGTGAGTACCTAAAAACAATTTTTTTTAACATTTGTAAACTGTTTAGTATATTTGTATGCTAAGGCCCCCTTACAAAGCTACAGACCCCACCCTGGAAATTATTTTTAGGAGGTGTAAAGGCTTTAAGATTACTACCAAGTTTGCTACCCTGAACCTCCAGCATCATGGTGCAGGATTAGACACATTAAATACAAACACAGTCTGCTTTAAATACCTATCAAAAATACATGGTAAATATAAAACATGCCCTCCAGTTATTTACCTGACGCAGTTGAGCTACAGCATCAGTTTGCGCACTGCCATTCTGATCCACGCTTTTCTCCATTTTGGATGATGGTGTCCCAAAGGTCCTCAAACATAAAAATAGATGGTTTGTGGCTGTTTCTGCGACTGCTTGTGAGTAGAGGGGACTTGGAGCTGCATTTTATACATGGGATGACGGGCGTTTGCTAATTATGCATAGGCCACAATTTGGTGAGAGGTGGACACAGAAATAGGTGTTGTGGGTTTGGGTTTCACTTAGCATCACCTGTTTGCTACTGTGAAAGCACAAACAACAAAAAAAAGAAAAGAGGTTGAAAGGTCATTATTTGAAGTATGCATTAACAAGCAGGACTGCAAAGATAATAGGGATGGTGGTAGCAACTCCTATAGAAAAGGCGTGTCTGCATGAAACACCCTTGGGTGTGCTGGCCATACTTATCTACCCTTTACACAGATTTCCTGTGTCAAGGCAGCTCTGACTTACAGTTTTTAGATGCCTTGGTCTAAGTTGGGATACACCCTCCCTGCTTCAGTCTTGTCATGTGCTGCATGAAATCCCCTTGGGCATGCTGGACACATTTATCTGACCTTTACACAGTTTTCCCGCACCAAGGCAGCTCTGACTTACAGTTTTTTGATGCCTTGCTTTAAGTTGGAATACAACCTCCTTGCTCCAGTCTAGTCATGTGCTGCTAAAACTCCCCTTGTGCGTGCTGGACACACTTATCTGACCTATACACAGGTTTCCCTCATCAAGAGCTCTATGAACTGCAGTTTTTAGATACCTTAGTCTAAGACAGGGTACACCATCGCGGCTCCAGGCTGTACATGGGCTGCATGACGATTTTTTAAAAACAGCAATTGACCAACCCTTTGGGTCAGGAAGTCGTGGGGCTGGTTATGTAATTCCACTGCCCCACCCTGTGGTGATACTGACACGGGGCCCTGGCACATGTCTGAACATGCCCTGGCATGCCCTCTTAGACTCAGAAGCTCTGCGCACACAGGTAGGGATACAATTGTACACACCCCATAGCCTTAGACACTATGACAGGGACCCTGGCACGTGATTAACATGTGACCAACATGTGACCAGGTGATGTCACAACCCACGTGACTCACCTACACCTACGTCAGTTCCGGGGAGGGCTCTCACACACCTACCTACATCATTTATGTGGCAGGGCACCTGTCACTTTTTACTTGACGAGCAAAGGTATCCCAGTATTCTACTACAGACATTGTCCAGTTCCATTTTGGAACCTTTCTAAATACCTGAATTTATGTCTGTCTTTTCTTGTGGTTCTATGGAGATTTTGTAGGAGCAAGTGCCAGCCTTCCTCAGAATATCCATGTGATAGCTGGTATTGTTAGAATGAAAGTATATCCAGTTCCATTGGTGTTGAGAAGAGGGTAGAGATCATGGTTTAATTTAAACTATTAAGGCAGAGGTGACTCCTTTTGCTTGACAAAGCTTTACAATGTATTCAAGTATTGGAGTTTGTAATTTTGATGACCCTCTCGATGATCGGTGAAGATACTAATATGTTTGGAGTCCTAATCTAGTGTTTGGGTTGGTTTTAATTGACCATTTGGCACATTTGTCTAAATGTCCTATAGTTGTGCTTACGTACCCAAGGCAATAATAGCGAAGGCAATGCAGTAAAGTAAGCTCACTTTCAGCCACCTTCATTGTGTGGTGGATGCTAAGTTAGAAATGGAACACAACATATTTATGTTTTCCAGTTACTGATCCTGCAAAAAATAAGATGGGCAGGATTTGCTGAGCGCTTCCTTAAATTTGCAGCTTGGCTGTTTCATAAACTGACAGCGTGCCCACTACTAGAATGAAAATGAGTATGGAAATGCAGAGATAAAACTGCTACTGGCGATATTAACATTCCTCTATCAAAAATTAAAAAATAAGTATAAATATGTATTTTCCCATCATCATTTTCTCTGTCACATCAATCCGCCATACGCTGTGTAATCTGTGTGTTCAACTTGCCAAGTCCTCTGACTTTGACTCTCACCTGAGAGCTATTGACAGGCTCGACCTGTTCAAGATTGCCATCAAAGAACATGTCCTCCAGCTTGGATCTCAAAACAATGCATGAGTTTACCATCTCACCACCCTCAATGTCCCTGAAATTAAACGCTTACTTCTATAAACCTGACGAAAGCATGCTTTGTAATTTAAGTAGGATATTAAGTTACATACTGCCTCATTATACATCGAAACACCCATCAATCTGTCGCCTACTGTAATTTATCTCAACTCAAACTGATCATATGCTTATATTATATGCCTACTCCCCATTGTTACCTGTCAAACATTGTGCAATGGTGTTGAGCTTGCATCACCTTACGAGCGCAGTAACACAAGTATTTTGTACTGCGAAGTCAAGCATGGGACGCAGTGTTGGCCTGCACTTTTCAGTCTGAGGGTATTGTGATTATTTGTAGCTTTCAATAAAGCCCAGCTGCTCCATTCTCTTCTTACTTTGTAGCATTCGTGTCCCATTCCATCATGGTACAAGAGGATGATGAACAGACTGGAGCTCCCAAGTTGGTGAATGAAGGGCTGCTACACAGAAAGATCCAGAAGAATCTAAGTTCCTCAAAATTTGTTGCATCGCCCTACCATTCAGTCGTGCAAAGAAGGCACTGAAGAAGCATATGCATTTTAAAATACTGATATACTGAGATTTTCTCTATAACCCCTTGCCTTGTTCAATCCTACTATTTTCTGAGACCTATTTCTCCTCTGCTTCCACAATCTTGAGGTAGTTTCTAGCTCAACCGAGTCTGCATGTTATTGTTAGATATTGAAGGAGAATCTTTCAAAGATAAAGAATGTACTGAGTGAATAGAATCCTTTAGAAGAAGTTGGGTCTCATCTGTACTTTTTCCTATCTGCAGATTATTTGTTGACCGCCCAGTTCCCCTTTTAGAACTTGGAACGTCAGCGTCCCTCTATGACTACACACTTTTGGCAAAAAGAGTGGTCATTTGTGGATGCCACCACTTATGCACATGGGGCATCATGTCTGCTCCGGCTCAGTAATAGCATGAGAATAGTTTTGGGGTGTACACAATTTGAATACTACTCTGTAAATAAACATACATTATATAATCGAATTACAATATTTGTCTTTGATAATTATAAAGTTTACATTACGAGAAACACTCGTAATGAAGTTCGAATTGTACACATAAAGCACGTTGAACCATTGTTAAGGAATTGGGTGATGTTAATTAATTTCTTTTATTATAAAAGTCAAACAATACGGAATCGAAGCTTTAATGAATTAGTGCAGCTGTTCTTAACTTTCTGACATTATGTGGACCCCCACTGAATCATTAGTGGAATTCAGGGACCCCCACTGAGTCATTATTGGAAGCTGGCCCCCGGCCTGTGCAGTTTCTATGATGGGAATTTCATAACAATACACAAAGATACCAAAAACAAGTATACACCAAACAAATGCTCAAATATTTTGTTTCATTCACAATCAAATAATGTTCAAGTTTTCTTCTTTATTCTTTTTTTTCCTGTTCCTAAAACTCATTGCCAAGGTAACATTATCTGGAATATTCCTGCTTAATATACCAAACAAAGTATTATTATGTAATTTAAAAAAGTCTTGCTCTACTACCGACTGTTTATTTTCTGTTAAGGTGATGTTTGTTCAATGGTGTGTTCAATGTTTAAATCCCAGTACTTTGGCCTAATCTGCACCTAATGAATAACAGTTGCTGTCATAGTTGACAGTCCTAAAAATTGTAGCACAGAAGAAGAAAAGCAGAACAGCTCTGAAAGGAGCACATACAAGTATGTAATGTACTACTTTCACCCTAAACCCTGTAGTACTGCTTTACACTCTGGCAGGCCTTGCCTTTATAAAGGTTAAAAGAGAGTTTCCTGGAGAAGGTGTCTTGTTTTGCTCTGCCATCGCCACCTAAGGTTAGAAAAAATGTAGACCCAGAACAAAAGAGCTGCTACTGTTCCAAACACACTACCATAATCATACCTGCACTCTTCAATATTTTTTTGGTATTATAGCATATTTATATTTTCTATAATGGGATCTTTCTAAAAAAAAATGGTATACAGATGAAGGTAATATAATCATAAAATTAACATTATTAGTATGTGTATTAATAAAATTTACTGTATTAATCCCACAGATTACAATAAAACTGATATTTTACGGTCATCATTAATATATAGTTGAAAAATGGTTAAAATGTATTAAACGTATATATGTAATAATTATATAGTCTAAAATTGCTAAACACAGGAACCTAACACTTTATTGTCTAAAAATGTCTTTGATTTTATTATAGAAACTATTATCTTTGATTGTAAAACAGTATATAACAGCCTCTAAGGTGAATCTTATTTTTGCATCAGTAAAAATCGGTCGCAAGTAGAATTTTCTTAAGTACAAGAGTTTAGGGCAGATACATAAAATATGCATAAGGGTTTTAGATGTATGTCCACAGAGTCGACAGTCAGACTTTCCTTTGAGAGATTGATTCCACGTCCCCTCAAATTCATAAATAGGGCATCATTCTGGAATCATGCCTTACTTTTAACACATGCTGTACCTTTCATTTACACAGTTAAACATCAAAATGCAATACGCAATTTATGTACGTTTGCATCCCAACAGGAAACCCTGCACAACCTACCTCCCTCCACTACATGAATCCATACCAGCTGAATGCATACGGCATGGCACTGAAGGCAGTAGGAGAAATTATTCAGGATTATGATACTGACAAAATGTTTCCAGCCTTAGGTTTCGGAGCTAAGCTTCCTCCGGATGGACGAGTGTGTCATGAATTTGCATTGGTAAGTAAACTGCATCTTAGGTGATTGTTTCTTTAATATGCTTTCTGCCTAACATCTCCGCATTCCCAGATATCACTTTTGAGGCCAGTAATATTTTGATTTAGGTTTTTTGCCTCATAATGCATTGTAAAATATTTTTATTAAGCCTAACCATGCCCTTTTCTGCGCCCCTTCATGTATTACTCTTTTTATTTTATTACCAATCCTCTAAGTTTACAGTATAAGTTATATCAATTTGAATGATTTTGATTAGCTGTGGTAAGTGGTTGTTTTAAAAATTTGGGTAATTGGTGCCTAATAAACCCATGCCCAGTTCTCCCTCTTTGTTCTACACTTGTATGAACTCATGGGATTGGCATTAGTACCAGCTACAATTACTAGTCACGCAATTGCCACACAATTCTCTTTCTTTGTCCTCATGTGGACCCATAAGTAAATACAATGGTGCTAACTTTAAGCCATGGTTATGCCAGTGCCAGAGTAGTGTCTTACCAGAAGGAGAAGTTCCTTGACCTACAGCCTGTGAAACCACACAGATCCCGTAGTGTATAAATGGTTGATTACAGGTACCTTAACTCCTCTGTCCCTTAAGGAAAACAATGCCGTACCTATTTACCTATGGAAAAGGACCGCACATGCAGGCTTAAATAGGCAGGTATAGTGACTTCTCCTCTGGTGTTTATTGTGCATGTTCTTCGGCTTCATTGTTAGATTGTTTTATTCTGCCATCAGGTTCGGACGTCGTTATAGCAGCTCCAGGACTGAAGCTTCAATCTCCACCAAGGCCTTATAGGCTCTCAGTCTTTTCTCCAGACCGACAAATCTCAGATCCGGAAGACAGTAACTGGTGATATCAATCGGTTCATGGCCCCCACCTGGGCTCGGGCCCGATGTTCTTCAACTTCTTCCTCTCCATTCTATAGGGCTACATCCATGAGGGATGGAAAACACACACTTCAGCTTTTGTCGTAATTGCCACGCAAAATATTTTAGACAAGACCTTCATAAAGTCTGCAACCTATGCTTGTCTCCGGAGCATGAAGAAACCTCCTGTGAGACGTGTTTGATGTTCCAGTCAAAAAAGACACTTTGGCAACAAAGAGAGTGTCGTTGGGCCCACAAAACATGCACTGATGCGCGGAAGACGCTCTGGATACCTTCGGGGACCAGTCACTAGAACTCAGTCAAGAACCGGAAGACTCAGAGACACAGATTGCTCCAACAGATGTACATGTGTTGCTGGCTAGCAGTGGGGGACAGTTTGGACTCTAAGCCCCACTCCATGCTTGTGGGATGAGTACCTTGGCGAAAGCCACCCAAAACCCTACCAAACCACCCACACTGGCTTTTAGAGCCCCACTGCCTTCGGGCCATGGAGGTCTCCATCAACAGGAACACAAGCAAAAGTCCACTATGCCTGGAAAGCTGTCAACTAGCATTGAAAAATGTAAAGCATTAAAATTTGTTTCGCCACCTACACCGAAGCAAGCCTTATCAGCGCAACCAAAGTCAAAGAAGGACTCGGAGCCAAAAAAACATACCTTGGATCCGAAAAAAATCTCGGAGTCAAAACAGGGTCCGGCCGCAAAATTTTGAGGTCGAAACCTACACATAAGCTGTCAAAACACCAGAAGCAAAAACGCAAAAGACGGTAACAATTAAAACAGGCTCTTCGACGCCCTCCACATCCTTGGCATTGAAATCAACAAAAAATACTACAGAGCCACAGAAAAAACAAATAGAGCCCATTCTTGAACGCTTGCAAGACAAGCTGGATAAAGGGCAAAAGACTTTGTCAACCCCCATACTGGGAAGTTAGGAACAAAACCACCACCACCTGCTTCCCTCACACTTCAGAAGAGGAAAAAGTATTTTCAAGAGGACATTATTGGGCCTCAACAAACCCTTCAACAAAAGAAGAAAAAAAACAGGAAAGAGGCACACGCCCTATTTCTTTTCCTCCTTTTCCTTCTCCTCCTCCTCCACCTCCTTCTCTTCCTATTCCATCATCTCCTGTTCCATTTTCACCTGTTACATCTTCAAGAACAGAACAGTCACACTCGCCAGAAGACTTACCTTCTGAGCAACCATTGCATTCACCAAATCAATCACCTCAAAGTGACCATCAGCATCAAGGGCATAATATCCCTTACTTCATAGATCCACAGGGAGATCCCAATATGTCCCCTGATCCATGGGATATTTATGATGCTGATCCATTAGATGATACCGATCCAAGTATCTATCCATCCAAACCCTAACTACTAGATGATACATCAGCTTATCATGACATCATCAGTATGGCTACTACATACCACAAATTTTCCACAGGAAGATGATTTCCTGGTAGAAACACAGGAAGCCGATTTCCTGGTAGAGACACTTAATTGATCACAAAGGGCAATGCAAACACTACCTATGCTTAAAGGTATATTAGCATCCACACAGGACATATTTAAACAACCTGTTAAATCTAGAGTAATCACCCTGCATGTTGAGAAAAATGATAAACCATGTTCACTGAACCCTGAGTATATTAAGGGCCAGGTTACACCAGACTCACTAGTAGTGCACACTGCCAGAAAAAGAGCAAATTCCCAATTCACAGGGGATGCACCTCCTACAGATAAGGAGAGTAAAAAGTATGATGCAGCAAGAGAACGAGTAGCAGCACAGGCAGCCAACTACATGCGTATCGTAAATTCTGTGGGATTACTATACTGAAATAATCGGGCCACATGGGATGAAATGCAGGACCTACTGCAATACCTCCCTAACCAATACCAAGAATGTGTAATACAATTAGTGGAAGAGGGCAAACCAATATCTAATGCCACTATACAATGTGCCTTAGACTCTGCAGACACCAGCGCACTCGAGGTTAATACTAGTATCCTCATTAGACGCTGTGCATGGCTCAGAGTATCTGGATTCAAGCCAGACATACAGCAGCATCTGCTTAATTTATCTTTTGATGGCCAAAATTTATTTGGCCCACATGTAGATGAAATGCCAGAAAAGCTCAAAAAAGGCACAGAAACAGCTAAAGCAATGGGGGCCCTACAAACATATGAACACTGTGGTTCCTTTCGTGTGGGTCAATACAGAAGTACAAACAGAGGAAGTTCCTCCTGACTCAAACAATGGCAATAAACAGCAGGGTTCCTATCAAAGCCAATTTAATAGGGGATCTTTCTGTAAAACAAATTCTAGAAACAGAGGTAGGGGCCATGAAACCACTACCAAAACCCCTACCCCTCCAAAACAGTGACAACCTACACCTCCCCACACCACATATAACACCAGTGGGGGCAAGGTTACAAAACTTTTATCAACAATGGCAAAACATCACCACAGACCAATGGATGTTATCCATAATCAAAGATGGGCATTGTTTAGAACTCAAACAAACACCACCCACAATTCCACCCAAACCACAAAAAATGCCAAAAGACAATCTTGCACTTTTACAGGAAGAGGTTCTTTCTCTCCTTCAAAAAGGGGAATAGAAATAGTACCAATACAACATCAAAGACACAAAGTGTACTCCCTTTATTTTCTAATTCCCAAAAAGAACAAAACATTAAGGTCTATTCTAGATCTCAGGCCACTAAACAGGTACTTCTCCTCGGAACACTTTCACACGGTCCCACTTCAAGAAGTAATACCACTGTTGCAGCAAGGAGATTTCATGACAGCATTAGACCTCAAAGATGCATACTTCCATATCCCAATCATCCAGCACACTGCTGTTACCTATGCCTTCAGTTAAACGGACAACACTATGAATCCAAAGTGCTACCATTCGGGGTCACAACAGCTCCAAGGGTTTTCACAAAATGTCTTACAGTAGTGGCGGCTCATCTCAGAAGGGATGGAATTCATGTTTTCCCATATCTAGAAGATTTGCTTATCAAAAGTCCAACCTACTATCAGTGCCTTCAACACACTCAGCAAGTAATCAACCTTCTACATGAACTGAGGTTTACACTAAACATACAAAAGTCTCACTTGCAGCCCTTGCAAATTCATCCTTTCCCAGGCGCAACACTCAAATTTATTTACAGCCAAAGCATATCCCAGTGCAGAAAGAGTCACAAAGTTTATGCAAACATTGCCTCTTTTTCAACCACAAGCTCACCTCACAGTAAAAAAGTGATGGGTCTCTTAAGCATGATGGATTCCTGCATAGCCATAGTACCACCTGCTCGTCTACATATGCATACCCTTCAACGCACTCTACAATCTCAATAGTCTCAAGCGGAGGGGCATCTAAAAGATCTAATGTTGGTAGGGATAGCAACTTATCGCTCTCTGCAGTGGTGAAACAGCAACAACTTGTTGCAGGACAGGCCTTTCAAAACCCCAATTCCGCAAGTCACCATTACTACAGATGCATCCCTTCAGGGATGGGGGGGCACATATTCAAGATCTCACCATTTGTGGAGCTGCTAGCAATTCAACTAGCCCTCAAAGCCTTTCACAATCACTCGTACCACAAAATAGTGCTAATACTAACAGACAATTTGACTGCAATACATTATATAAAAAAACAGGGGGGACACACTCCTCACAGCTATCTCTCCTCTCAGAGAGAATCTGGCACTGGGCAATCTACCTCAAACTCCACCTCCTAGCAGAATACCTACCTGGGGTGGACAACAACTTTGCAGATGTGCACAGCAGAACACATCATCAGGTGCACGAGTGGGAGATCAATCAACCACTACTCCACTCTTACTTCAAGAGATGGTTGACACCATAATTAGACTTCTTTGCCACTCACCTCAACCCCAAATACCAAAACTTGCATCCAGGTTCCCCCAACCGCTATCCAAGGGCAATGCCCAATGGCTAAATCGGTCAGGAGTATTTGCTTACGCTTTTCCTCCTCTCCAACTCATTCCACATGTATTTCAGAAGTTAGCACAAACCTCTCTAACACTAATCATAATAGCCCAACACAGGCACAGCAGCCATGGTTCACAAGATTATTGCAACTATCTCTAGTGCCACATGAGAAACTACCTCTTTGGCCTCACCTACTAACTCAAGATCAAGGGAAAGTCATACACCCCAATCCCAAAACAGCTCAATCTAGCCATCTGGCTCCTGAAATCTTAGAATTCAGGCATTTAAAGTTACCACAAGAATGTATGGATAGTCTTAAACAAGCTTGTAGGCCTACAACTAGCACGTTATGCAGCTAGATGGAAACTATTTGTACATTACTGTATCTTTTCCATCTGCAGCAAACAGGGCCTGCTTACACATCCATTAGGCTACACTTAGCAGCACTAGCGGCCTACATGCAAAACAAACAACATATGTCTATATTCAAAGTACAAGTCATTAGAGCATTCATGGAAGGGCTAAAAAGAGTTATACCAACTTCCACGCCAACAGCCCCAACCCAAAACTTAAATATTGTCCTTAGCAGGCTTATGGGACCGCCATTTGAACCACCTCATTCATGTCAACTCCAATTCTTAACTTGGAAAGTTTAATTTCTAGTAACAATCACATCTCTCAGAAGAATAAGTGAACTGTAAGCACTCTCTTTGCAAGAACCGTTCCTTAAAGTTTATGCAAACAAAATAGTTCTAAGAACATAACTCAAAATTTCTACCCAAAGTGGTGTCAACTTTTCATACAAGTCAAACCATAGAGTTACCAGTGTTCTTTCCTAACCAAGACACAGCAGCAGAATGGGCTCTTCATACATTGGATGTTAAAAGAGCCATCATGTTCTATATTGATAGAACAAAATCATGTAGAAAAACACAACAGCTCTTTGTTGCTTTTAGCAAACCACATCAAGGCGCACCAATATCCAAAGTAGGGATTGCTAGACGGATTGCCAGATGCAGTCAGGCATGCTATCAAAAAGCCAAAAGGGTACTTACAGTACCAACACAGGCTCATTCCACACCTAACAAAGGAGCCGGTATGGATTTTCTAGGAAATATTCCTATAGAAGATATTTGTAAAGCAGTTATTTGGAATAACCCACATACATTTATTAAACACTATTGTGTTGATGTACTCACCAATCAGCAAACAAGAGTGGGTCAAGCTGTACTTAAAACATTATTGCAAACAAGTAATTCAACTAGTCGCTAGCCACAGCAAGGGGAGCACTCCATTACATTCGATGCTAAGCATATGTATCTACGGCCAACACATGCTATGAATGGAATATGTTACTTATGCTGTAAGCACCCATTCGTAGCGTGTAGTGCCGTAGATTCATATGCACCCGCCCACTTTCCCGAAAGCTTTTCGTTGTATTACTTCAAACTATTTATAACATATTTCACAATGAAAAATGTATACACACTTTATTCTGTCACTTTATTGCTCCTTTCTTTCGAATGCTCACCTGATGAGCCAAAACAATCTAACAAAGGAGCCGAAGAGCATGCGCAATACACACAGGAGGAGGAGTCACTATACCTCGTGACTATAAGACTTCTTCGAAGAAAAACAACTTGTAATCGTCTGAGCTCAATACTAGGTGTCAGAATAATGCTAAGCATATGAATCTACGGTACTACACGCTACGAATAGATGCTTAAAGGGTAAGTAACATATTCCTTATCTGTTGTGCTCCTCTAATAGAGAGTTCTCCCAATATACAATGGTTACAAAACCTTGACTGCCTGTCTCAAGTGAAACATCTCACAATGTTAGGTAGGACACTGGGGTCAGCTTTTAAAGATTTTATGGACATCTAAATGGAATTGTTATACAACAAGTTTCCTGAACAGAAACTTATGTCCATCACCACAAACAAAATAATTTGTTCCACCATGCAGCTACTGTGAAAGGAAAACACATCACTAGCGGAAGTTACTTATATGGTGCAATTATCCAAACTATTATTTGTTTCACGGGGTAGAGGCGGTCACAGTCACTATATTGCCCTTTTAACACATGGTGGAAATAAGCGATTTCATAGCTTGCCAACGTACAAATTTGAGTCCGTTTAAGACGACTCAATTCTTTCTTATCTGATTTTGAAACTAAGGAAAGAAGTCGCTCTCTACAAAATTTTGAGACTCGAAATAGAACAGGTGGAATTATAGCGCATAATTTGTTTTCCATTGAGAGGCCAGAGCGCGGTTTCCGTTCATGATGCCACAAAATTTGCAAATTAGAACACCAGAACTATATATACTATTTAGTTACGCTCACAGTGCATGAACTGATACTACTTAGAACCCCACATTGTTCAGGTAAGATAATTGCTGTGATTTGAGTTGGTGGCAAGCGTTCTACTGTTTCATATTTCTTGTATTAGATTTATTTAAATACAAGTTCAATACAAATTGTTAATTTTGTGTTAGTGGCGTTTGTACCTTTTTTGCTCAAATATGAGTTTGTATTTAATCATTGCCCACCTTTTAATGTTGCAGAATGGGAATCCTCAAAATCCATATTGTCATGGAATTGAAGGTGTGATGGAGGCTTATTATAAGAGCCTTAAAAATGTACAACTGTATGGTCCAACCAACTTTGCTCCTGTAATTAACCATGTTGCAAGGTATGTTTACCTGTATCGCATGATCTACAGATTTAGCACAGGGCTTTTTGTATCTTAGTAGCAACATAGTCACAATGTTCCATGTAAATATAGAACAGTGCAATCACAGTTAAGAATTCAGGATTTAATGGGAATAAAACGGAAACAATATTTGTGTAACTTTGGTATGTTTCAGTTGCAGCGTGACTAAAGTGTTTTAGCTAAAACAGTGTGCTTTATGCTGCAAATAAATTGCAAGGAATGCATACATGAAATGTGGTAAATGTAGACAAAGCTTCTACAGGTAAAAAGTTGAGTTATAGATGTAATGCACGATCTTGTATTGTTTTCAGGCAGAGTCTTGAATGGTGGTTCTTTGGGCCTGTATGCTATCATATTGACCCAGGAGAATCCTGCACTTCCAATTGGTTTCTGTTTTTCCTGGTCATTTCCCATTTGTTACCAAATTATTGGCCAATACAATTTCAGGAGGTTCACCTCTCCAACAATAAAGAATTTGTTTTTTATTAAATGCTTACATTTTAGAATCCTTTTAAATCATTTTCAGTGATTGTAATGACAAAAACAATCTGCCTTATTTATTTATTTCAAAGTTCTATATAGTGCTGCTTGTCTCTTTTTGCTTAGTTCAGAGTGCTGAAGGTGAGGGAAAAATTCCTATTTTGTAAGGTTGTTAAAGTCTAGTAGCAAAGGGGTTTGTTTCTGTTGGGCGTGTGATGCTGTTCCATTGACTGCTGAAAAATGCTCAAAGAATGCCAGTTAATCTTCTCTCTTTCTGAAAGACATGTTTCTGTGGAAGGTTTAAATTGACAGAAAAGGGAGTATGGTGATGGTGGTGACAGAATGTATGCTTCTGTCTCACAAGAGATTTGTGTTAGTATGCGTAACAATATAGGACCTTTGTGACTTAGGGAGATGGTGGTGCTCTGGGTTGCTCAACGTTGACAGGTTAAGTCATTTTTTCAGTGTAGGGTACCCAAACCTTGAATTTGCAATGTCATAGATCAGCAACCTATTAGGACTCACTTAGAGCCAAACTAGGCCATTTTTAAGACATGCGGGAAGGAATCAAAATGAGAACTTATCCTCAATAGTAAGCTTCAAAGTTTGCCTTTGAAGAGATGGAGAATCTAGGTATTATTTTTGAAAATCTTTTGTATGTGCCAGCTGTGCTCATGAAAGTAAATGATTTTCAGAATGCCAATCAATCAATAAGGATGTTAGGAAAGTGTAAATCCAGAAAGTAAATAGTCTCCAGGCTCTGGATTGATCGCTCCAGTCAGCCGTTTTGCTTTCACTTTGTGTGTCCCTTTGCTTATACCTAACTGGTTGAAAAACCTTTATTTTTGCACTATTTCCAACAGTTCATTGGCTGTCATTTATGGTTTCTCAGTTTCTTCAGTCCTACACTCATGCCATAGCAAACTGCAATGTCCCGGGGTTGGCACCCTGGGACATTGGTGGAGCCGGCCCTGGGGAGTGGTGGTCCCCAGGGCCATTTAGGGCTTCTGGAGGGGGGCCACACGGCCCACCCTTTGTTCTAATTTGCACAGGAGAGGTGGTTGTCCCCGGCGCTGGGGGTCTGCAACAGACCCCCTTAGTTATTGCATTTGTACCCTGGGGATGTGGTGGTCCCCCGGGGCTGCGGGGGCATCCGTTGGGCCTTTCCTGCTTTTTTTAACTTAAAGTATGTGCCCTGTGGAGGTGGCAGTCCCCGGGTCAGCGGGGGAGGCCCTGCGGCCTCCCTTGCATTACTTTTTTTAAAAACTGTATGCCCCGGGGAGGTGGTGGTCCTCGGAGCAGGGGGGTCCGAGAGGCACCCAGTTATTATTGAAATTAGCCCCGGGGAGGTGGCGGTCCCCGAGGCAGGAGGTGTCCGCGAGGCCCTCATTATTATTGAAACTAGCCCGGGGAGGTGGCGGTCCCTGGGGCAGTGGGGGTCCACAAGGGTCCCCCACATAATTGTAAATAGCCATGGGGAGGTGGCAGTCCCCGGACGGGTCTAGTGGGCCCACCCGCATTCATAATGAAAAGTGCCCCGGGGAGGTGATGGTCCCCGGGGCTTTGATAAGCCCTAGGAGGGGGGCCCCATGCGCCCCCTCCTGAATTTACCATATGCCCCCGGGACCTGGCCAGCCTGGAGGTTATTTTAAAGCAAGCGCTGGAGCCCGAGCTTGCTTTTTTTTAAAAAAAATATTTAAAAATGCTTTTTACCTCAGGTGGGGTCCCTCAGTGACCCCCCACCATATCTAAGGAGCCAGGGTGTTCCTACCCTGCCCCCTTTTCTTTTTATCTTACTTTTTATTTGGGACTCTGCTTCAAGCTGAGTCCCAAGATGGCTTCCAACAATTCCTGGTTGCAGTGTTGCCAGCCAATCAAATTTTTGTAGGATTTGCCAGTCCACCGCAAGGACTCGCGTCCCCAGATATCTATATTTTTTAAGTATAGATATCTCAAAAACTACTGAATGGATTACACCAACATCTAGCTTTCTGCCAAATTTGGTGTAATTCCATTCAGCCGTTCGGGCTGTAGTTGTTTTTAAAATATGAAAAATCCCCATAGACTTAACATGGGGAAATTGTGTTTTGCGACCCCCCTATTTTCTCAGCCCCCGCTTGACAGATCACCCTGAAACTTTGAACACAGAGCTGAACCAAAAAGAGGAAGTTTTGTGAACATTTCGTGGAGATTCGTCAACCGGCGCCAAAGTTATTGGCAAAACAAAAAACGTTTTTCCTATGTAAACTTTGGTCCTAACTATATATATGTATTTATATGTATAAATATATATATATATATTAATCACCTCGCATTTTCACCTTCCAGAATAACGAGCGTGAACCCAAATTCGTGCTGCAGTGTATTTTATTTTCAGCAAACACAGATGTCAGCCATGACGCGTATCTGCCGTCCAAGCGGCCTTGATCACATGACACTGCTTAACTGAAGCCTCCATTTTTAAAGTGCTAGTGCTCAAACATTTTCATAGACATAAACAAAATACTTCATATATATGCATAAATGCCTCAATTCAATTAACTGGAACATTGTGATGATATATGTTCATCCCTGGGCCATCGAATTTCCGATAGTTCCCTTTCAGAATATAAAAAATAATTTTTATGTATATATTCTGTACATTCATTTCAAGTATCCAATATTTAATTTCCGCATAAATGCTTAAAAATAATTTTAGCTGTGTCATGTCCTGAAAATTAATTAAAAATGCCTTAAAATCCAAAAAGTGCCCCTATACAACGTGGAAAAGTGCTAACAAAATTATTTTTATATACATCAAAAACAATTTGACATGCATATGTAGTTCCTTTACATTTCATAATGGTAGGTATTAATGTTGAACTTGTCTGAATCACAGTTTTTTTTATTATTTTAGTCCAAATCACAGTTTTTTTATTTATTATTATTGCTCTCCTATGAAAAAAATCCTCTAAACTACACATGACTCTAAACGTCAATGCTATATGATTCTGTTCTGAGAACAATTGCGACCTACTTCAATCTATATAATTAATAAAGTGACTACGTGCTACAGTACATGTCAAAACTAACATTTTTTTGACCAATATTAAAGTGCTGAGTGCTTATTGATAGGCAAAATCTTCGGACAAACTTCACATATACGGTAAGAAGAGACTCCATTCAACTAAAGGAGATATAATATAGTTGAGGCATTCTACTCTCTTGATCTCTTTTCTTCATGAGTTAAAAGGTCATACAGTATCCTACTCATATGGACATATCCTATAAGAACTATATCTAGAATAGTTAAAAGAAATTTCATGTATCTTCCCAAGTAAAAAAAACTATACCGATAACCATTCAAATAATATCTAATTATATAAATATGTATGAATAAGACCATAAATATCTATAAAACCTAAAAACTTCATAAGACATGTTCTTAAAAACAGCTAGATATTATGATTCGACATGAGTGCAACTATGTGATATCCCAGTTAAAGGAAAGTGTAAAGATCTTCAGTGGCATTGAGACCGCCCGGATACATAGAATCAAATTCTAGAATATAACTAGTCTCCAGGCGTCTCAATCTAGCCTCCCTATCCCCACCCCTTTTGGATATAGTGACAGCATCAATGGCAAAATATTTTAAACATTTCGGGTCACTGTTATGAAAAACCTCGAAATGTCTTGCCACTGGATAATTTTGATCCTTATTTACGATTGCTCTAACATGCTGCAGGATTCTCTTAAGCACCGCCAATTTGGTGCTACCTACATATTTAAGTCTGCAACTGCATTCGAGTACATATACAGCGAATTCGCTTTTACATGTCAAATGCTGTTTAATCTCTCGAGGTTTATTAGAGAATGCCGTTGTATAGGAGTTAGTATTTGCACCAAATTGGCAGGCTTTACACACTGAACATTTAAAAAAGCCCGTCCTGGCCATTAGCCATGTGTCCTGCACTTTTTTCTCCTGACTATTACTCACTAGCATGTTTCCCATACTCATACCTCTCCTAAAGGTGATGGATGGGTTAGACAAAACTGAATTCCCAATTACCGGGTCATCACGAATAAAATGCCAGTGACGCCTCATGATAGCTCTTATTTGCTTTTCTTGCCTGGAGTAAGAAAGGATCAATCTGGTAGGTTGCGGGGTTTCTGTTTTATCACTTGTTTCTGTCCTCTTGGCTCTATATTTTAAAAGATCCTCCCTAGCTTGAACTCTGGATCTTTTTATAGCTGCCTCAATAATTTCAGGACTATACCCCCTGACTAGAAACCTAACACGACTTTCCTCCTGCTTTTCCTCTGCATCCACATTGCTGCTGCATATTCGTCGAATGCGCAACATCTCCCCATAAGGAATACTTTTAATAAGATGGGGAGGATGGGCACTCGACGCATGAAGCAATGTGTTGCCTGCCGTGGGTTTTCTAAAAAGGGTTGTGTTTAAGACATTGTCAACGACATGAACCTGCACGTCTAAAAATGTTATAGTGCTATTGCTTATAGTTGATGTAAATCGCAAATTAATATCATTTTTATTAATTTGTTCTATAAATTCAATTGCACTCTCCTTATTGCCTCTCCATACTATGAACAAATCGTCAATGAACCGCACCAGGAAATGACATTAGTTTTATAAATATTCTCATATTGTCTCATGAGGACCAGCTCCTCCCACCAGCCCATAAATAAACAAGCATAACTGGGGGAGAAGCTGGCCCCCATAGCCACTCCCTGGATCTGTTGAAACAATTGTCCATTGAAAAGAAACACATTATTCTCCAAACAGAATAGCAACATATCCAACAACATTTTGGTGTGCTGTACAAATGCTATGGGTCTTGAATTAAGAAAATGCTCTACAGCTCTCATCCCATCCTCATTCCGAATGCATGTATACAAGGATGAAACATCCAAAGCTATGAGCAAATAATCAGGATTCCAAACAATATTCTCTATTTTTCTTAAAAAGTCACATGTGTCTTGCACATACAAAGTCAAATTCTTCATAAATCCTTGAAAAAAATAGTCAATATATCTGGAAACATTTTCTAACGGCCCATCACAAGCTGCAATTATCGGTCTCCCAGGTGGTTTCTCAATGCTCTTGTGAATCTTGGGTATGAAATAAATCACCGGAACCAATGGACAATCTTTTTTGAGGTATTTGTATTCCTCCCAACTGAGAAGACCTACACTTTTCCATGCCAGGAGATGTTTAAATAAAGAATCCTGTATATTTTTAAATTTCAATGGATTACTTCTCCTGTAACATTGCTGGTCATTCAGTTGGCCATATGCCTCCTCCATGTATTCCTTTTCTGGCCATAGGACAATGTTACCGCCCTTGTCAGATGTTCTTATTATCACCTTTTCTTTCTGCAGCTTGGTAATTAGTTGGTTATATTGCCTCTCCTTATTAGTGTATTTCCTTCTTGCTGGTCCATTGATTTCTAAATTCAATTTTTTGATTTGGGCCACTACCTGCTCGCTGAACATGTCCAAGCCATCTCGGGCCATATTTGGAACAAATTTAGACTTGGGTTTAAATGGTGTTGTCAGTCTCAGATTAAGTTACCAGGGGGGACAACAATTGCACATTCTCTGTATTGTGGACAGTTTCTACACCACTGTCTAGTTCACATAAGTCCTGATATAAGCCTATATCAGAGACCATCAATCCTACGGGGGACAACTCACTAGATACTTGGTATTTCTCTCCTAGTATATATATATATATATACACACGTATTCACTGAAAAAACCATAGGTTTCAGGGACGTTATAGTTAGAAATTAGCATTTAAAAAACCATAGAAATTCACTGAAAAAACCATAGGTTTCAGGGACATTATAGTTAGTTGGACATTTCACTCGTACAAAACCTGAGAAATTCAGCCATTATAGTTAGTTGAGCTAACTATAACTTGCGCCCCCGCAATGCACTGCTGATGACGTCACATATTACATCATTCATGACATGGTCATGTGACATCACTGATGACACACTGATGACATCTCAAATGACATCACTGATGACATCACTGATGACATCATCCAGTGACTGTGTGTTTCTGTAAAGTTTAAATATGTTTTATATATATATAGGCCAAGGTGTATTGAAGAATGAGTGGGTGTATGACTGTCTGAATGGATGATTTAGTAGGTGTGTGACTGACTGTATAAGTGAGTGATTAAACGTGTCTTACTGGATGCATGGGTTAGTGACTAAACTGTGTGAATATCTGTATCAGTCTGTCTGTTGGTGTGTAAGCGGTTGCATGGGTTGGTAAGTAGCTACATGAGTGTCTATATGGGTTATTGATTGCTTGTCTGAGTATCTGTATGGGTGCCTGAGTGTCTGTGTGGGTGGGTGGGGTGTGTGTGACTCACTGCATGGATGTGTGAGTGGTAATTCACTGGGTGTATGGTTTCAAGAGTGCATCTGTGAGGAGCTGTATGGGTGGGTGGGTGAGTGTGCGTAGTGGTGTGTTGGTGAGTGAATGGATATCTCAGTGGTACATGTGTGAATAACTACATATGAGAAAGGCAGTATATGTGAGTGTTGGAGTATATTAATGACTATATGTGAGAGTGAGTGATTGTGAGAGTGGCTGTATGGACGAGTGTGTGCTTGTATCAGTGATTGTAAAAGAGAGTAAGTATGTGTTAGTATCTGTATGAATAAGTGAGGTGGTGTGTGTATAACTGTATAGGTGAGCAAATGGGAGTGTGAATGATTCTTTGCATGATTGACTAGGTGTGTGAGTAACTCTATGGATGAATGGCGATGTGTAAGTGTCTGTATAGGTGTATGAGTGCAAATGATAGTGCTGTATTGATAAGTGACTGCATGTATGAATGACTGTATGGGTGAATGAGTGGACGTGTGTGTAGCCTAGGAATCAGTGAGTGGGTATGTAGTAACTGGTATTGGTGTGTCTATGGTTTCGAAAATGGTAGTCTGTATTTTAGAGTGGGTGTATCAAAGGTTATATTAGGGCGTGAGGAGGTGCATCAGATTATCACGTGGATGATGTCATCAGTGATGTCATTTGAGATGTCATCAGTGATGTCACTGACCATGTCATGAATGATGTAATATGTGATGTCATCAGCAGTGCATTGCGGGGGCGCGAGTTATAGTAAGCTCAACTAACTATAACGCCCGAATTTCTCAGGTTTTGTACGAGTGAAATGTCCAACTAACTATAACGTCCCTGAAACCTATGGTTTTTTCATTGAATTTCTATGGTTTTTTAAATGCTAATTTCTAACTATAACGTCCCTGAAACCTATGTTTTTTTCAGTGAATTTCAAAGGTTTTTTAAATGCTAATTTCTAACTATAACGTCCCTGAAACCTATGGTTTTTTCAGTGAAGTTCTAAGGTTTTTTAAATGATAATTTCTAACTATGCCTACAGAGGTAGGACATGTGAAGAAAGAGCAAGAAAGGCACAGAAAGAAGCAAGAGAAATGCAGAAAGAGGCAACAGAAGTCCAGAAAGACGAAGAAAAGTGCAGGAAGAAGCAAGAGATATGCAGAAAGAACCAACAGAGGTGCAGAAAAAGACCTTGTTGCAAAGTCATCCTGTGCCCCCAACTTTTTACTGACTGCTACTGGTGGTAACTGACTCTGACTAACCAGGCCCGGAGCCAGTGCTATGCTGAAAGACACTTAGAATACAGTGAAAACACCTACATACACTAGGGTACACTATGGGTTGGGGTACCCCTGTGATTGGCATGACCTCACCTTTAAGGCCCTAGTACATAATAGGGCAGGAGGATTAAAACTACCTCTAACTCAGAGGTGCAGAAAGAGGCAAGAGAAGTGCATAAACAGGCAGGAAAGGTGCAGAAACAGGGAACAGGGGTGCAGAAAGAGGCAAGTGAGGTGATGAAAGAAGTAAGAGCAGTGCAGAAAGAACCAACAGGGGTGCAAAAAGAGGCACGAGGGGTGCAGAAAAAGGTAGGAGGGGTGCACAAAGAGGCAAGAGAGGTACAGAAGGAAGCAGGAGGGGTGCAGAAAAAGGAAGAGAAGTGCAGAAAGAGGCAAGAGAAATGCTGAAACAAGCAACAGAGGTTTAAAAAGAAGCAAGATAAGTGCAGAAAGAGGCAAGTGAGGTGCAGAAAGAAGCAAGAGCAGTGCAGAAAGAACCAACAGAGGTGCAAAAAGAGTCAAGAGGGGTAAAGAAAGAGGTAGGAGAGGTGCACAAAGAGGCAAAAGAGGTACAGAAAGAGGCATGAGGGGTGCAAAAAGAAGGAAGAAAAGTGCAGAAAGAGGCAAGAGAATTGCTGAAAGAAGCAACAGATGTGTAGAAAGAAGCAAGAGAAGTGCAGAAAGAGGCAAGTGAGGTGCAGAAAGAAGCAAGAGCAGTTCAGAAAGAACCAACAGATGTGCTGAAAGAGGCAACAGAGGTGCAGAAGGAGGCAAGAGGGGTGCAGAAAGAAGGAAGAGGAGTGCAGAAAGAAGCAACAGAGGTGCTGAAAGAGGCACGAGGGGTGCAGAAAGAGGCAAGAAAAGTGCAGAAAGAAGCAACAGAGGTACAGAAAGAGGCAAGAGTGGTGTAGAAAGAGGGAAGAGAGGTATAGAAAGAGGCATAAGAGTTGCACAAATAGGGAAGAGGGGTGGAGAAAGAGGCAGGAGGGGTGCAGAAAGAAGCAACAGAGGTGCAGAAACAAGCAAGAGAAGTGCATAAAGAGGCAAGAGAATTGCTGAAAGAAGCAACAGGTTTAGAAAGAAGCAAGGGAAGTGCAGAAAGAGGCAAGTGATGTGCAGAAAGAAGCAAGAGCAGTGCAGAAAGAACCAACAGATGTGCTGAAAGAGGCAACAGAGGTGCAGTAGGAGGCAAGAGGGGTGCAGAAAGAAGGAAGAGGAGGGCAGAAAGAAGCAACAGAGGTGCAGAAGGAGGCAAGAGGGGTGCAGAAAGAAGGAAGAGGAGTGCAGGAAGAAGCAACAGGTGCTGAAAGAGGCACGAGTGGTGCAGAAAGAGGCAAGAGAAGTGCAGAAAGAAGCAACAGAGGTACAGAAAGAGGCAAGAGTGGTGTAGAAAGAGGGAAGAGAGGTATAGAAAGAGGCATAAGAGTTGCACAAATAGGGAAGAGGGGTGGAGAAAGAGGCAGGAGGGGTGCAGAAAGAAGCAACAGAGGTGCAGAAACAAGCAAGAGAAGTGCATAAAGAGGCAAGAGAATTGCTGAAAAAAGCAACAGAGGTTTAGAAAGAAGCAAGGGAAGTGCAGAAAGAGGCAAGTGATGTGCAGAAAGAAGCAAGAGCAGTGCAGAAAGAACCAACAGAGGTGCAGAAGGAGTCACGAGGGGTGCAGAAAGAAGCAACAGAGGTGCTGAAAGAGGCACAAGGGGTGCAGAAAGAAGGAAGAGAAGTGCAGAAAGAAGTAACAGAGGTGCTGAAAGAGGCGCAAAGGGTGCAGAAAGAGCAAGAGAAGTGCAGAAAGAGGCAACAGAGGTACAGAAAGAGTCAAGAGAGGTGCAGAAAGAGGGAACAGGGATGCAGAAAGAGGCAAGAGAGGTGCAGAAAGAGAAAAGAGGGGTGCAGAAAGAGGCAAGAGATCTGCAGAAAAAAGCAACAGAGGTGCTGAAACAGGCAAGTGAGGCGCAGAAAGAGGCAAGAGATCTGCAGAGCAGAAAAAAGCAACAGAGGGGCTGAAAGAGGCAAGTCAGCTGCAGAAAGAAGCAAGGCAGGTGCAGAAAGAGGCAATAGAAGTGCACAAGAAGCATCAGAGGTGCACAAAGAGGCAAGAGGGGTGCAGAAAAAGGAGAGAGAAGTGCAGAAAGGAGCAAAAGTGGTGCTCTAAGAGGCAAGAGGAATACAGAAAGAGGCAACAGCAGTGCAGAAAGAACCAAGAGAAGTGCAGAAAGAAGCAACAGAGGTGCAGAAGGAGGCACGAGGAGTGCAGAAAGAAGGAAGGGAAGTGCAGAAAGAAGCAACAGAGGTGCTGAAAGAGGCACGAAGGGTGCAGAAAGAGGCAAGAGAAGTGCAGAAAGAAGCAACAGAGGTACAAAAATAGGCAAGAGTGGTGCAGAAAGAGGGACGAGCAGTGTAGAAAGAGGCTAGAGAGTTGTACAAAGAGGGAAGACGGGTGCAGAAAGAGGCAAGAGGGGTGCAGAAACAGGTAAGAGAACTTCAGAAAGAGGCAAGAGAATTGCTGAAAGAAGCAACAGAGGTGTAGAAAGAAGCAAGAAAAGTGCAGAAAGAGGCAACTGAGATGCAGAAACAGGCAAGAAAGGTACAGAAAGAGGGAAGACGAGTGCAGAAAGAGACAACGGGGTGCAGAAAGAAGCATGGAAAGTGCAGAATGAAGCAACAGGGGTGCAGAAAGAGGCAAGAGAAGTGCAGAAAGAAGCAACAGAGGTGCAGAAGGAGGCAAGAGAACTCCAGAAAGAGGCAAGAGAGTTGCAGAAACAGGCAAAAGAGGTACAGAAAGAGGGAACAGAGGTGCAGACAGAGGCAAGAGAGGTGCAGAAACAGGTAAAAGGAGTGCAGAACGAGGCAAGAGGGGTGCAGAAATTTGCAAGAGAGGTGCAGAAAGAACAAGAGCAGTGCAAAAGAACCAACAGAGGTGCAGAAAGAGGCAAGTGAGGTACAGAAGGAGGCAAGATTTCTGGAGAAAGAGGCAAGAGAGTTGCAGAAACAGGCAAAAGAGGTACAGAAAAAGGGAACAGGTAGGCAGACTGAGGCAAGAGAGGTGCAGAAAGAGGGAAGAGGGGTGCAGAAAAAGGCAAGAGGGATGAAGAAATTTGGAACAGAGGTGCAGGAAGAAGCCAGAGCAGTGCAGAAAGAACCAACAGAGGTGCAGAAAGAGGCAAGAAGGGTACAGAAAGAGGCAAGTGAAGTGTAGAACAAAGCAAAAGAGGTGCAGAAAGAACCAACAGAGGTGGAAAAAGAGGCAAGAGGGGTGCAGAAAGGGGTAGGAGAGGTGCACAAAGAGGCAAGAGGGGTGAAGAAAGAGACCGGAGGGGTGCAGAAAGAGGAAAAGAACTGCAGAAAGAAGCAACAGAGGTGCTGAAATAGGCACGAAGGGTGCAGAAAGAGACAAGACAGGTGAAGAAAGAAGGAACAGAGGTACAGAAAGAGGCAAGAGTGGTGCAGAAAGAGGGAAGAGCGATGTAGAAAGAGGCAAGAGAGTTGCACAAAGAGGGAAGAGGGGTGCAGAAACAGGCAAAAGGGGTGCAGAAAGAAGCAAGTGAGGTGCAGAAAGAGGCAAGAGATTTACAGAAAGAAGCAAGTGAAGTGCAGAAGGAGGGAAGAAAACTGCAGAAAGAGGCAATAGAGGTGCAGAAAGAGGCAAGTGAGGTGCAGAAAGAAGCAAGATAAGTGCAGAAAGAAGCAACAGCAGTGCAGAAAGAGGAAAGAGGGGTGGAGAGAGAGGCAAGAGGGGTGTAGAAAGAAGGAAGACAGGTGCAGAAAGAAACAAAAGAAGTGCAGAAAGAAGGAATAGAGGTGCAGAAAGAGGCAAAAAGGGTGCAGAAAGATGTAAGAGGGGTACAGAAAGAAGCAAATGAGGTGCAAAAAGAGGGAAGAGAGGTGCAGAAAGTACAAGAGATTTGCAGAATGAGGTCAAGAGAAGTGCAGAAAAAGAAAAACGTGCAGAAAGAAGCAACAGTAATGCAGAAAGAGGCAAGAGAGGCGCAGAGGGAAGCAAGAGTGGCTTGCACACCATTAGTACTAATTTAACACCCACATTTAGCAATAAGTAACAGGTGACCATTCTAGGTTTGCAAAGGGCCTTCCACCATGCTGTAACACTTGTCGCTGCATTTTTGGTAACGTTTGAGCCATTTGAGCTAGAAACAAGACTTTTTTTGTTCAAATCTGAAGATTAGGGTGCAGATGATAAACTATGTGGCTAATGCAGAAAATGTATAATTGTGCGAAAGTCGGTGCAGCCAAACAGTCACATAATTCCAGTGGCCCTGCTCATACCTCTGACTAGGTCCACAAGTGCTCCTCAGTGATTCCATCTTTTTTTGTCTCACTGAGTTCATAGTTGAGCTTCTATGGAAACGAGGAAGACTAAACCTGAGGTTACCACTCCTCAACACAGACTTCCATACCACATAATTACTCTCCATAACACATAATCCCACTCTACATAATTCCTATACACTAAATACCACATACGTTCTATCCACATAATTTCACTGCACAACATACTACATAATTCCACTACACACAACGTACCTCCACTCCACTCCAAAAAACATTAGTGAAAAACTTTTGCATTTACAACGCCAATAGCTCTAATTCTCGCAAATGCGAAAACTATTACATTGCAAACACTTCTTTACCTAGTAGTCGCGTTTGCATAGTGGTGGAGAAAGGGTGCTGGGCCTCCGACCAGCGCTCAGGAATTCCGCTGCGTAGGGCTTACAGGAGGTACCAGTAGGGCTTCTTGGCCCCCAAAGTCCCTCAGGAGTAAATTGGATTTCATCCCCCATCCCGTAGTCTGCCAGGAGGCACGTTTGCAGAGTGGTGGAGAAAGGGGGGCATGGCCTCCGAAGACGTCTTAGCAATCCCACTGTGTGGGACTTACTGGAGGTAACAAGAGGGGTAGTTGGCCCCGAAGGACATCCTTGGGGGCCAACTACCCCTCCTATTACCGCCAGTAAGTCCCACACTGCAGGATTGCTAAGTTCTCAGAGCAGGCCACGCCCCCTTTGCCCACCACTCTACAAACGCGCTCCCTGGTGCGCTCTTGGATGGGGATTGAAGTCCCCTTTGCTGCTGGGGGTCCTTTAGGGGCCAACTAGCCTACCTCTTACCTTCAGTAAGCCCCACACAGTGGGATTGCTGAGAGGTGGACAAAGGCCATACCCCCTTTCTTCACCACTCTGCGAATGTGCCTCCTGGCATGCTCTTGGTTGGGGGATGAAGTCCCCTTTCCTCCTGAGGGTCCCTGGGGGCCAACTAGCCCTCCTGTTACCTCCAGTAAGCCCCATACAGCTGGTTTGCTGAGAGTGCTCAAAGGCCACGCCCCCCTTTTTACACCACTCTGCAAACGCGGCTCCTGGCACACTGCTGCTCGGGGGATGAAGTCCACTTGTGTCCTGAGGTCCTCAGGACACAAGAGGACCTCATCGCCCCACCAGCAGTGCGCCAAGAGGCGCATTTGCAGAGTGGTGTAAAAAGGGGCGTGGCCTCGGACCACAATGCAGCTGTGTGGCACTTACTGGAGGTACCTGGTGGGCTAGTTGGCCCCCAGGGACCCTCAGTATTCAAGGGGAATTAATTCCCCAACTAACAACGCACCAGGGGGGCGCGTTTGCAGAGTGGTGGAGAACGGGGGCGTGGCCTCCGGCTAGATGCCGGCTTTTTTAAAAATATGGTTTTTTTACAAGTGGGGCTGTGTGGCCCCCCTTCTTTTACATTTTTGGGGCCCTGGGGACCCCATCCCCCAGGGCCTGACCCCTTTTTATAAAAAAAATAATTTTTAAATCAGGAAGGGGGCCGCGTGGCCCCCTCCCGAGGCCAATTTTGGCCCCGGGGACCCCATCCCCCGGGGCATAGCCAGACTTTTTAAAAATGTATTTATTTATTTGGAGGGGGGGCCGCGTGGCCCCTCTCCTCAGGCCAATTATGGCCCCAGGGACCCCATCCCCCGGGGCCGGCCTTTCCGTTTTTTTTTTTTTTTTTTTTTTTTTAATTAGAGGGGAGGAGGGCCGAGTGGCCCCCTTCCCGGGCCACTTCTGGCCCCGGGAACCCCATTCACCGGGGCCTGGCCTCACTGTTGGGGACCGTGGGGGGAGCCCCAATGCCCCCACAGTCCCGCCGGCTCCCCGCCTCCTGCGGGAGCCGGCATTGCTTTGCACAAGGGAGCTGCTGACATGCAGCTCCCCTTGTGCAAAGCTAACTCTGCTTTGGTTTTGGAAGCGAGAGCAGGTTTCTGCTCTCGCTTCCAAAAACCAAAGCAGTGTTTGCTATGGCAGGGCGGGAGCCGTGCTCCCGCCCTGCCATAGCAAACAGCAATGTCCTGGGGGTGGGCCGCCCGGGACATTGCAGGAGCCGGCCCTGGGGGGTGGCGGTCCCCAAGGCCATCAAGTGCTCCAGGAGGGGAGCCGCGTGGCCCCCCTCCCTTCATTTACATGAAGCCCCCCACACTAATTATTTTCAAAGCCTGGAGAGGTGGCGGTCCCCAGGGCTTGGGGGGGGGCCTGTAAGGCCCCCACCCTAATTTTAAGAAAGCCCCAGGGAGGTGGCAGTCCCCAGGGCTTGGGGGGGCGCGAGGCCCCCCACCCTTATTTCATTATGCCCCGGGAAGGTGGCGGTCCCCGTGGCTGCGGGGGGCGAGTGCCCCCCCGCACATCATAAATGAAGCCCCGGGGAGGTGGCGGTCCCCGGGGCTGCGGGGGCCCCCGCGGGCCCCCACAACATAATTTGCCATGCCCCCGGGACCTGGCCCACCCGGGGGATTAAATACAACGAAGCGCGGGGGTCCGCCCTCCACGTTCTCCTTCCTTTGTCTTGTTAGGACATTTTCCATTTCTTTTTATTTTCGTTTTTGCAAAAGTTGTATACAAAGTACAGAAATATCAATTTGTTAATATATATTACAATAGCACCAAAAATACCATATTCTAATACATATTATTTAATAGTTGATCATTATTAACAAAACTTAAAAATAAATATTTTAATCGAAAAACTGAATAAAATCATATTGAAAGTGCATGTATATGAGAAATTAATGCGTCCCAGATGACCCTTAAAGGATAGTATTGATAACTGCTTTGCATAATTGACTTTGCGCATAGTCCAAGTCCGTATAAGTCTATCAGTTGTTAGCATCATTCTTTCATTGGTGTTAGATTTCTATCTAGCTATGGTTTAGTAATCTGTACAGAAAAATGGATCCCTCTAACAGCTGTCCTAAAGTTTCCAATTTTGCATATGACTAAGCTTGTGCCAAAGAATCATGAGAAAAACTTGACAATGATGATTATACGAAAGAGGGGTATAGCAATTATATTTAGGAATCTGTAACATGCATTCAACCGAATAACATATTTGTGAATAGAATGCAGGCGTCGTAATCTAGTTTTCTTAAATTATGGAGGGTCGAGAAATTCAAAAGCAGGGGATAAATCTTTAGATAAATCCTGCAGAGGCCAGGTAGTGGTGGAAACTCTTGCTACTTCTGAAAGTCTCACTGAAAAATGTGACCGGTAATAGAATTCTAGACAAAGCAACAGCCACCCGCACTTAAATAGAGAATGTTGCAGTTGGGTAATTGCCATGTGACGTTTCTTAAACTGCCAAATAAAACAAGACCTAGCCACTTCCACCTCATTAAAGAAAGAACTAGAAAATGGAAGAGGCAAGGCTCAAAAAAAGAACAGAAGTTTTGTCAGTATAACCATTTTGACAACATTTCTTCTTCTCTGGATCCATAGGGGAGTCTATTCTATTTTTATAGGGTAGCAATCATGGTGGCCAGCAGTGCTACATAACTGAGCTGGAAACTTTTCTTAGGACTGATGGAGATTTTTGCCCCTTGTTATGAGGCTGATTATACATAGCGAGCATCAAAGTTTGGTATTTCCCAATTATACAAGATTTGAGTTTTGTTTGTTCAGGAGATAGCCTGAAGCAACACCAAAACTCTTGGCTTCAATTTCTAAAGATGGAAGGGCAATGATAGGACTGGAGGGAATCACCAGTATGTCGCCTGCGTAGAGTGCAATTTTGCCGGCAACTCTATTTAAAAGCAGTTAGAGTATAGCAATAGAGCTACTGAGATGTTTTATATATATATGGTTCTAAAAGGGCAACCCTAGAGAGTGCCTCTTGTGATGAGAGAAATTAGTGATAGGTACCCATGCTGACCATTTGTGCAGTTAGATCTGCTTATAGAGCTTTTACCAGATTATATTTCATAGGATCAATACCACATTGCGCAGGACTTCACAAATAAATGGCCAGGATATCCCTGTTGGATGTCTTCTTTTCAGCATCCAGCAGGATCATCCCGACTTGGCAGCCCTGGCTTGATTGTAAATCAAATACAGAAGCCGCCAGTTTGGTATAAGGTGAAGTGTCCCATTATTGTTTGAATCCAAATATATTAAAGAACTGGGATGGCATGATCCACAGTTTAATGAAACTTTATCTGTTTTAAGAAATACAGCTATGGTGGAAGAGATTTTATAGTTGTTACTATAAAAAGATTTCAAAAGATATAAAACAAGAGGAGACAAAATAGTAATAAAATACTTTATTCATTTCTATAGGAATACAATTCAGGCCAAAGCTTTTCCAGAAAGGAGTCCCATAATTTCTCTACCTAATTCTTGATTAGTTATGGGTGTTTCCATATTTGGCACTGTATATATTTACTATTATGAATATTATATTCTTTAATATATAAATAGTTTGTGACTATGTGGTTACCTGTACCCCTTGATACAAATGCAGATAGTGTTCATGGAATGAGGAAATTGTGATTTCTTCTGAGCAGTAGTACCCTGGGCATGACATATAACTGTTATGTGATTAACCACTTGCTCTTTTAATTTTGAGGATAGGATGCTTCCCATATTTTCACTATTCTCAAAATGCTTTAACTGATTTTGCCAAATTTGGCACTCTGCCTTATCCCATAATTGTTTTCATCATGTTTTTAGTTGTAGTGGGGCAATTCAATAGTGTTTCCAATGTATGTAGATTACATTTGTTAGCCAGGGAGAATGCATACTATGTTTCTAATTTTTTTAACAAGGTTTTCAGGCACTAGATCTGTCATTTCAGTCTCTTGAGATAGTATGCGTCACAGTTCAACTTCGTATGCGACCCTTCATTCAGTTCAATATTAGTTGTGAGCGGAAAAGGTCTCATTATTAGCAGTCTATTGTGCTATATCTTTGGGCATGTATGCCTGATAATTTGAATTGGTGAAGAGACTTTTATTAAATGTTCAGCCTAGATGACTCAGGCTAAATTAAAGCACCTCCTTGACATATTTAGTGTTAGTGGGTTATGATCAGATACCCCCCCCCCCCCTCTTAGTGCAGCATTGGTAACTGTTAGCCAGGGTCCCTGAAAAAGAGTGTACAGTGCGATAGAGAAAAAAGGAAAGGAGAAAGGCCACAGATACTATTAAGACACATTTGTCTTTAAGCTTCTTCAACTTAAACGATAAGCGATGATATGCTAAAGCAATATATATCCTGGTTTCTTCAAAATAGACTTTAATCAGGGTCACTGAAATTATGCAGCTGGAGAGGACTACATTTTGTGGCAGGGTTGACTAAATTATGCAGGAAGAAAATGCAAATTATGTGGCCTTATGCAACATATCTTGTGATAATAGTACTTCATTATTTTGACATTTGAATACCTGGTAACACTGTCTGGGGAAATATTTCACCCTATTAGTACCAGTATAATACACAACTACAGCAATAAGCAGCTAAAAGATGACCAGTCAACCTTTCAGAAGGACCTTCCACTGCACAGGAACACATGTCGATATGTTTTAGTAACTTTTGATCCTTTTGAGATAGAAACAATTTTTGGGGGGCAAAATCTGATTAGGTAGCAGATGGTGGATTATGTGGCAAGTGCAGCAAATCCATAATTATATGAAAATCACTCTGGGCCTCATTCACAAAGGTAAAGGTACACTTTTGTGTAAGTTACGATTTTTTGCAATTCACAAAGTGATTTTGCGAGTAATTTCTTTACGCCTGCCCATCATTTTATGTGCGGAGTCTCCGCCCGAGTGTGGAGACTCCGCAGTCGTAAAGATACAACTCGTAAAATTGCTTTGTGAATTGCAAAAAATCGTAACTTACACAAAAGTGTATGTTTACCTTTGTGAATCAGGCCCTGTGACTGCAGAATTGGATAATTCCAGTGGCCCTGCCCTTACAGAATACATTATCATGAACTAGTTATTGATGATTATCCAAGATACCCCCTTGGACCACAGCTAGAGCAGGGCATTAGCACATTCTTCAGATGTACACTTTAAGTATTATGTGATGCACAAATAATTTTTAGTTGAGCTGATTTTTGAAGGACTTGCGGTCCAAGAGATTGAAATCTGGGAATCATCTGGTGTAGGTGCCACTGAAGCTCCACTATTCGATGGCTGAAATCAGAGCTTATGAAAAAATTTGAGCAACATCCTAAGCAGGAGCCTTTGGACATGCAGTCTGATATAGAAGCTGGCAAAAAGTGAAGTTGCCCATTTAAACAAGAATTGCCCTGAGATGTGAATCCCTTTGATTACCCATGGATGTACTGAAGGGGAAGCAATGTTCATGTTATACTTGGGAGTCAGTTTCCCACTCTAGTAAATCAAGAAAGGCTTTCTGAAACAGTTGAATAATAAACCCATGTAGGTAATTCCCTCTAGCACCCTCCTTGATGCTCAGTACTTATAGGTTGTTGCATTGCATCCTGTTCTCCATGTCCTCTAACTTATCCATCATACCCTGGGATTTATCTCCGCGGAACATCAACTTACTCTCGTATAGCTGTAGTGACATTTTCTTACTTATTTGTGCCCTCTCCTACCTCAGCTATTTGTGTGCCAATAAGAGTCATTTGTTTCAGTATCTTGCGCACAGCGGCCTGGGTTTTCAGATTAGCCAAGTGTAGAGCAGCTGTATTCCAAACAATAGGTGCATAATAGGTCATATATTACAGCTGATGTGGGCTCCACTGATTGACTACCTGGAGAAGCAGGCAGATTTATTGTGATGGCTTTAGCATTTTCATGACCTGGAAATGTCTGTAATATTGTAATTTCTGTATTGAGAGTGAGATGATAAGCTGTGTTTTTTAGGGCGTCCCTACCACTGTTGCTTGCTTCACTATCGCTATCAGTCTAAGCAGCCTCTCCAGGAAGTCCCCCCATGATGCCGTATGATCAACAAGATTGACTTTGGCAACTGTTTCAGTTTCGGACTCAAATTCACTTTGGACCCCATGTTCGAGACATCAGACATAGAGAAAAAACCTATTGTAGGTCTGCCATCTCCACTAGCTGAACATGTGATGTGGCTGGCCCTTCTTGATTATCTGCCTCGCAGGGGGTAAACTCTGAGCTGCTAGTAGTGATTTGTACATCATGCAATGCAATAGTCTGTCAAGATAGTTTCGTTTTAACTTATTCCAGCCATTAACACTACCCAGTGTCTGATCGGAGGGGAGGTATCTTTGCCAACTACAGTCAAGAGGTTTGGGTTAGCTGAAGCTGTATTATTATTAAAGGGCTCAGAGTGGTGTAGAGGTGGTGTGAACCATCTTTAAAACACCCTGTCTGAGAAGTAATGGAGGTGGAAGAGACAGCATTGCCAAGCTTAACGCATGAATTACAGTAATTATTACCATTAAATACATTTCCCTCAATACTTAAATGACTTTGCTGTGCTTCTGTTATTACCTGTGGCACTGGAGAGTCCAAGTTACCAAAAGCCTTCGGTGGCAAAATATTTTCAGTTGTGACTCCCTGCTTTTCAAATGCCGTTCCATTAGACCTAAAAAAGAAATGAACTTCTCTCACATTTTATTCAGAAAAAACTCAAAACACTTTTGTTTAAGTAGTTTTCTCTGTCCGGTCATTTGTTCTCAGTGTCCACACACAAGGTAACGGTGCTTCATAGTCCTGTATTGCTTTTAAGGCGTTCTGATAACATCATAAACCACAAAGAGGAGGGCTAAGTGGTTTGTAAATGTCACTGGAACCCCAAGATGGCCCTTTAAACAATAAAGCACCATATTACAAATGTTACTCTGTTATTTATTTCAAATTCCATATTTATTTTGGGATCTATAACTCGAGAAATGGTTTCTTCAAACAGAGACATGTTTGTGGAAAATAGTATGTGAAATATTGGACTGTAATATTTGTTTGCAGTAAAAACGAGAGAGCAATACTTAATTATGTAGCCAACAATGTACAATTTTGAAAAAAACAGCATTTTCATTGAGCCTGTTGAGGCTATTTTCTTTAAGGTGTAGCTAATAATGGCCACTGATTAGAATTATTATATTGAGGTTTTGTTTCTTTCATGTTGATGAAGTAATTACTCACCAGAGAACAAACAGCTCTACAAATCAAAGTTTTATCATTATAAAAATGCTATTCCTAGTACACAGGCTCAATGCCGTTACAATCAGATTAAAAACACCTGCAACAAAAAGAAACTTTTAAAATAATTAACAGCTTTACTCCCCCAATAGTACATGCTTATTCCCAGCAACTTTGTGATACGTTGGCTCATTTTTTGTTGACAATCAAAATACCATCTGTCTCTCCAATCGAGCACAAACCAAATGCAGCTTGATCCTATGCAGTTGTCCTCTGGGAAGCACATTTTGATTCTAATCTTCTGTCTCAGTTGTGTGCATTTGCTAACTTTAGTCAGTTACACCCAGATGATCTCCTAGGGTTTATTCAGAAAGGTAAATATGATACTACTACAGATCCCATTCCACTTCAGGTGATTCCAAGTTCCCAAAAGCCTTAATTGTATTGAGCTGAAGGATTAGTGGAGCCATGTTCAGCCTATGATCACTCTGGGTTATGAGTTGCAGGGGTGGTCTTTCAAAGACGACAATGTAAACAGACAATCCAGTGTCTAAGTTAACTGTAGTGTGCCTCAATGTCTGTCTATTGCTGATGCTTTTGTTGTCTTCTGCTGTGTTGTCCAGGAAGAGTCATGGCTCTTCCCTTATTGCGAGTGTGCACCATGGACTGCGTTGGCTCTGCCAACCTCAGCTAGCAAGTAGTGGCGATGGCTCACGGTCATAAGGCCAGCTTTGCTTTGCTGACATCCTAAGCTCTTGGACGGCACCAGCTTTTGCCTGTCATTTTGTAGGTGAGCAGAATTCTATCAGAGAGAATCCGGAAGGGTAGCGACTAAGACCAAGGTCAAGGGGACGCCTCAGGCCTGAAGTCAGCTCCTCGGCACAATGCAACCTCTCCATAAAGGAGCAGCAAGGAGAGACCGGTAGGGGCTGTCCACATCAGAAGTTAATTTTGCATCCCCTGACCAGGCCATGTCTCTGCTTTGCAAGAAAACTTTGCAACAGTCAGTCTGCATGGTATTGCATCTTTCCTCTTAGCATCAGCTCCACTAACATGCTGCCATCTTGGAAAGCGTACCTGTCTGGGTGGAGACTGTTTTCATTTTCTGTTTGCTTTGTGACCATCTTGAAGGTAATGTAGGGAGTCTATGCCTGTGGCTCACTTGAATTAACGTTCTAGACGCCAGTTTGCTAATGTGTCAGGAGGATAATTTACCCAAGATGATCGCGGGTACGCACAACTGGCGTGTCTAAGGTGCTCCACAGGCAAGCCTGTCTGGGTCTGTGACGGACCAGGGGCCAGAAACTCTGCTGAAATCACCACCACATTTATATTATTCCTCCAAAGATCTTTTAGCTTTAAGACCATCAGTATCCAGCCTGTTCGAGGACCTGGTAATCAAGCACCATTATTTTATGCCCTCTCCCTTTTAGCCAAATTTCTTTTCAATATGAACATACCACTGAACAAATTAATAACTGCTCCTTCAGTCCCTTTTACAATAATTTCATTCAAGGTAATGTGATATCAACTAAACACGTTTAGAGTGCGGTCAAATTAATGCTAATTCATGGGCTAAACATGCCCCTGAAATTAACCATATGTTAACCAGGTATTTTTTCGATGTACTATTTCTAACTGAAACCTGGCTCAAAAAGGCTTCAATTCAAAGACTCTAGCTTATAATCTTTGAGGACTATTCTCTTTTCAAATTCCACCCACTGCACAGAAAAGGATGAGGTGTTATCATTTGTGTCAATTTTAGAGTGCATGTAGTTCCCATGGACGTTATTTAAGGGTCGCTGCTGCGACCCCTGGCATGTCCCTTGTGACCCCTGGCACTGCCTTTGCGACCCCTAGTGTCATTGTAATCCCAAAAGCACTGCAAGAAAGGATAGTGATGTTGGCACACTTTGGACACCAAGGGATGGCGAAAACCAAAGCACGTCTGCGGACAAGGTATGGTTCCCGGGAATGGACACCATGGTGGAAGACAAGGTACGACAGTGCCACTCTTGCACAATCACTGGCAGTGATCCCGCACCTGCGCCAGTCATCACCGAGGAGCCGAGCGAGGTACCCTGGTCCAAGATCAGCATCGATTTTGGAAGTTTCCCGGATGGCCGCAACACCCTGGTGCTAGTGGACTCTTATTCAAAATTTCCAATTGCATCCCACGTGCTAGCTGGGGCCCCAGGATAAGAAGCAAGGTCTGGACTGCCTCAGGGAGGGAACTGTACTGCCCTGCTCCCATACCACATATCTGGTGGCACAAGCAGGCCCAAGAAGGCTCCTTCCTCAGAGACTTGAACTGCCTCTACCCCAAACCAAGCACCTGGGGACACATAAAGTGCTACAGAAGGGCCTAACCTCCAATTGACGCCTCAGGCCTTACCAAGGGTGCACCTACTGGATCACGTTGGGCCCTGTAGCCTAGAGAGAAAGCAGAAGGGGTGACCCGCCCACCCAGGTCACGTGGAGGTGGAAGATTTGCAACTGCGCCCACGCACGTTGGAGCCATGAGCACGCCGCCCCAAGCAGGCGCAGCAGGCCCGCAGGCTGATGCGGGTGCACCACAGAGAGGGGCAAACGCACCACCGCAGGTGCACAGTCACGCTGCCGTCTCCCCACTGCCTCCTTTCAGCAAAACCGCTCACCCTGATACAGCAGCCCTGCACTGGAAGGCGTGGATAGAACGCCTAAACCACTATTTCAAAGGTACGAGGGAAACAGACGGGACAGTGAAAAGGTCGCTGCTCATATACTACGGCGGCGCGGAAATCTATGACCTCTTCGACACTTTGCCTGACACTGGGGACGACGACGACTACGAGGCGGCTGTCGAGGCGCTCAACAGGCATTTTGACCCCCAGCTCAACCCCGATTTTGAGCGATTCAAACTACGGCAGGCGAAGCAGTCGGACACTGAGTCGGTGGATATGTTTTGCGCACGGCTACGTAGGCTGGCGAGCACATGCACCTTCGCCGATCAGAGGGAGGAGATACGCGCTCAAGTGATCCAAGGGTGCCGCTCAGTGCTACTGCGAAAACTAATCCTCCGACAACCAGGTATATCCCTAGACGAGATTCTCGTCCTGGCCCGGTCCCATGAGCTCCCAGACGCTCGGCTGAAGAAATGGAGGCTGCCCTGCACAGAAGCTCCGCTGCATCTCACGCTCCCAGGTTCACACCCGTCAAATAAGAGCGGGCTGATGCCATTCAACGGCGCCCGAACACCTTTCGCCCCACGCCACAGACCTCACCGAGTGGTTTGTGCGGCAACTGCGGCATGGAACACCCGCCGACAGGAGTGTGCGGAGCAAAAGGGAAGACCTGCTCCCGATGTGGAAAGCCCAACCATTTTGCCAAGGTGTGTAGGAGCAACAGATCCAGGCAAGCCTATGCCAGACCCAGGGGTGCGACGCAACAGTTACATCAGTTATCACTCTGCAGCCCGCAAGCCCAGGAGGACAGCCCGCAGCAAGGGCGCAGTTTTGCCCTGGAAGACGACGACGTGTTCATCATATCCTTCGTCAGCCGGCCGGACAAGCACAGGCGGCCTCCACCGATGTGCTCCGTGGAAATAGAGGGATCCACTGTCAGATCGTTAATCGACACGGGGGCGTCCGTAAACGTTATGGACTCGGATCAGTACGAGCGTTTGTCTCCACGACCCCCACTCGCACCCATGAGAGCCACGATATACGCATACGGTGGGACTCGTCCGCTCCCCCTCAGAGGAGTCATCGAAGCTACAATCACGAGTGGAAAACACTCCACAATGACCCGCTTTCACATCACGGAAGGGAAAAAGGGAACCCTCCTCAGCTGTCACACAGTGGAAGACTTGGGCCTAGTCTTTTTCGCCAATCAGATACACGACTCTCACGCCGAGGCCATCATGCGTGAGTTTCCCAAGATGTTCAAGGGTCTAGGCAAGCTGAAAGGGAAGCAATTCAAACTCCACATCGATACCATGGTCAGACCGACCGTCCTGAGACATCACAGAGTGCCGTTCAATCTCCGCCCTCAAGTGGAAGAGGAATTGAAGAAGCTGGAGGATCTCGATGTTATAGAGAAAGTGTCTGGCCCAACCCTGTGGGTATCTCCGCTGGTCGTTGCCCTAAAACCAAAACAGCTGGGGGCCATTCGACTATGCGTGGACATGAGACTTCCGAATAAAGCGGTCAAGAGGGAGCGTCATCTCACGCCCACCATGGATGACATAGTGGCGGACCTGAATGGCGCCATGTGGTTTTCAAAGCTGGACTTGAACGCTGGATACCACCAGCTTGAGCTAGAGCCGGAGAGTAGGTACATCACCACGTTCTCCACCTACGTGGGCCTCCGGAGGTACAAGAGACTGAGCTTCGGGGTGTCGTCAGCGGCGGAGGTCTTCCAAAACGCCATCAGGGAAGCCTTATCTGGCCTGCAAGGCGTAATCAATCTAAGTGATGACATCCTGGTGGTCTCGAACACCCTAAAAGATCACCATGCTCACCTCCGAGCCACCCTTCAGCGACTGGAAGGCTGCGGCCTAACCCTCCAGAAGGAAAAATGTTCCTTTTATCAGGAATCCATAGACTTTTTTGGATACATCTTTACGCGCGAAGGGCTGAGAGTGGACCCCAAGAAGGCGATGGCCATCCAAGCTGCCAGCACACCGAAGACGCCCACAGAGGTACGCAGTTTTCTGGGTATGGCCACGTACTGTGGCCGGTTCATACCGAATCTGGCCTTCCTCTTTGAACCCCTTCGCGCCCTCACTCGTAGTGATCAACCGTGGGAGTGGACCGCTGCGGCCAACACGGCTTTCAACACCATCAAGGCAGCGCTGATGGACAAGGCAGTAATGGCGTACTTCCACCCAGGACGACGCACCGTACTGGTCGTGGATGCCAGTCCTGTTGGCCTGGGAGCAGCACAAGGGAGCACAAGGGAGAAACATGGGTGCCGGTCGCCTATGCCAGCCGGGCCTTATCGGACACCGAAACAAGGTATGCCCAGATAGAACATGAGGCCCTAACAATAAAGTGGGCGTGCCAGCATTTCCATCTGTACCTGTACGGACAAGAGTTCCACGTAATAACGGACCACAAACCACTGCTTCCGCTGTTTGCGGGGTCGTCACGACTGGCGCCCCCAAGGATAGAGAGATGGGCTGTGCAGCTGCAGGCGTACAACTTCAAGGTCATCTACCGCCCAGGTGCACACAGTCCAGCAGACTATCTTTCAAGACATCCAGAGACGTCGGCCAACCACCACCCGCCCGTCGATGTTGCATACTCGGAAGCTTTTGTCAAGATGGTCACATTTGAGGCGTGCCCCAAAGCAATGACGCTGGAGGAGATCGGGCTGGCCACAACCAACGATGAAACACTAATCAGGGTCAAGAGTGCCCTAGTGAACAATGGGTGGACATGCTTTCTGGATGGTGCCCAGTCGCTCAATGCCGAAGACAGCCATGCCCGGCAACAACTCTGGAGGATACGCAGTGAGCTGAGCGAAGGAGAGCATGGGGTCGTGCTACGAGGACACGTCATTGTAATCCCAAAAGCACTGCAAGAAAGGATAGTGATGTTGGCACACTTTGGACACCAAGGGATGGCGAAAACCAAAGCACGTCTGCGGACAAGGTATGGTTCCCGGGAATGGACACCATGGTGGAAGACAAGGTACGACAATGCCACTCTTGCACAATCACTGGCAGTGATCCCGCACCTGCGCCAGTCATCACCGAGGAGCCGAGCGAGGTACCCTGGTCCAAGATCAGCATCGATTTTGGAAGTTTCCCGGATGGCCGCAACACCCTGGACTCTTATTCAAAATTTCCAATTGTAGAAGTGGTCGCATTGACGGCGTTCACGCATGTGAGAAGAGCCCTAGACAAGATCTTTGCACTCATGGGCCTACCAGATGAGGTCCGGTCAGACAATGGGCCCCCGTTTCAAGGCCGGGAATTCCAGGAATATCTGGAGAAGAAAGCGATTCGACATTGGAGGATCACTCCTCTGTGGCCACAGGCGAACGGCGAGGTAGAACGCTTCATGCGGACCCTCAACCGGGCTCTGCGGATCGCCGTGGATCAGGGGGAAGATGCTGACTCGGCGCTGAACCAGTTTTTGGACGCTTACCGGCAGACCCTTCACAGTACAACCCGCTGCGCACCGTCGCATCTGCTCTTTAAGAGGGCCCCTCGGGACAGCATCCCGACAGATCCGGCATGGCAGCCTCCAGAGAGAGACGACATGGCCATACAAGCCAGGAGAACGGAGACGAATCAAAAGGCCAGTGCAGCCAGAGGAGCCAAGGTGCCACAAGTGACAGTAGAAGACTGCGTAGTGGTGAAGGACAGATACCCTGGCTGGAATTTCCGGACGCCGTACGAGACAGAGGTGTGGACTGTGGTCTGCGTTCAAGGAACAATGATCTCTGCCCAAAGAGGCAATCAGGTGGTTACCCGGAACGTCACCTGTTTCAAAAAAATTCTGGGGCCAACAACCGACTCTGAAGAGCTCGACGAGTCTGGCGAGAACGCGAGCCATGCTGATGTTGGCTTATCAAGCCCCACAGGTTCCCCACAGGAGCCCCAGGGAACAGGAGAGGGTGTGACGCCCCTGCTCCAGAGAGGGTCGGCCAGGGCCTCGTGAATGTACCATCATCAGATGTTTCGGCTCGAGCAGAGACTAGTTCCAACTTCCGGAGCCAGAAGTATGGTCTCCGGCCGAACCCTGCGCCGAGCCAGAAGTTCAAGGACTATGTGTGTACGTCCCCGTGAGCATACAGGCTATAATGGACAAGTACTAAAGAAAAGGAGGGATGTAGAGAGCCGTCCGGGCTCTCCTATACAATGTTGCATCTGCATGCACTCCTCGGGGCGGGCTCGTCCCGAGGAGATAAATAAATCCCGGAAGACCGCTCGGGTTCTTCCTGCCACGAGAAATGCACTGAGTGAAGTGTCATATTTCCCAGCGCTGCGCAGGGCCCAGAAACACTCAACTGCGCCGCGCTACACTCCCCTTTTCACACAGGGCCACCATTCAATCTAGTAGTGTAAAAACGCTGCAAATTTGATGGTCCTGGTGGTTGATGGCCTGCCCTGCCCTCGCTGTCACCTCCTTAAATCCCCTCCCTCCGTCCTCTCCTCATGTGCCATCATCTAGGCACGACTGGCCTCTGCTCCTCGTGCTGCTCGAGGCAGCTGGTCCATAAGCAGCAAGCAAGCAATTTTACTGCCTTCTACAACAACTGTTGCGTAACCAGGCGTATCGATTTTGAAGGCTGGAGCCAGGAGTACTGCTACATTGCCAGGGAATAAGGATTAGCCAGTGCAAAGCATCAGGTAAGCAGTAATATGAAAATGCCCTGGGCCCGTTCTTGTGGAGATCAAAGGGCCCGGCGGCCGTGTATAATAGCAAGGGGTCCACTGCACTGGGTGGAGACGAGCCCAGTTCCTGTAATCTTCCTGTAACACAGATGTGAAAAGGGCAGGGCGGGCTGACCCTAAGGACATGGCGTCAGCCAGCAGAGCAGAGCAGTGCTTTATGAGGGCCTTTGGTGGTGATCTTTCCTGTCCTTGGGAGTGGGGGACCAGAGTTTGTCTGTCCATCCGTGCTTTGAAAGTAAATAGAATTGAATATGTAATGAAAAATGTTGTAAAATGCACTTGTTTGCCTTTTCTTTCTCCTAACTTTTCTTTGGGGAGAGAACCCCCCTCCCCCCCCAAGCCCTCCTAGTAGTGGTCATGTTTGCTCGGTGTGCTCGCTCCCTATGGGGGGCTTTTCTGACTTATTCTTTGAGTTCTCTGATTCACTACTCTTGCGCCTATGGTTGATGTTCACTGTAAGAATGTCTATGGCTACCTATGACTGGGTATCCTGGTGCTCTTCAAGGTCAACATTTACAATGCTTTGAAAGTTAACACAATTAAATATGTCACGAAAAATGTGTTGGAAAATGCACTGTTTTGTTCTTTCTTTTTTCAAAATTTTCTTGGTGGGAGAAACCCCCCACAAACTTTCCGAGTAGTGCAGTGGTTAGGCTCGCTTGATGCCCTCACTATGCACCGTACGGGGGCTAGTGTGACTAAATTTGCCAGGGCTTTGGGTTCTCTTCCCAATTTAGACCTGTAAATCAAGCCCTAGATCTAGACAAATCACTGCTTAATTGCTTTTCCGATCAAAACATTTCCCATTAAGTACCACCTCTAGTATACAGTTGATCATGAGTTGCTACACCTAGCTTGCTTGAAACCCCCACCTCCTAGCTGCCCGTTTACAAGCTACTTGCTGATAAATTAGCGCCATTAGCAAACATTCTCCACAAAGCTAATGAACAAAGCTCGGTGGTTTATGCATTGTTTTTCCGAAGTTACATTTGGAGTTCTTTAGGCGGGGCGAAGTTGATGCAGGAATTACTCACCAGAGAACAAACAGCTTTACCAATCAAAGTTTTATACTTATAAAAATGCTAGTACAGATTCACTACTGTAACAATCCGATCAAAAACACCTTCAACAAAAAGAAACGTTTAAAATAATTAATGACTTCACTTCCCCAAAATATTACATGCACATTCCCAGCAAATTTGTGATACGTCGGCTCATTTGTTTATGACAATCTAATACCATCTGTCTCTCCAATCAAGCGCAAACCTCAACTGTTGGCATGCAGCTTGATCCTATGCAATTGTCCCCTGGGAATCATATTTTTATTCTTATTTTTTTTGTCCATTTATTATTTCAGAATAACACAAGCATAGAAGAACAGTGCTGTGTAATATAACAAAGAGCAACAACAATTTTATTGGAGTGGACAAGGTCACCAGTATCCTGTCCTGACTACAGGCGTCAATGAGAAGGGTAGCTACTGGGGAGGGTAAGGGGGTGGTGGGAGGGAGGGAAATCCTGCTCATTCCTTTGGAATTTAAGGTAGGGAGAGGGGAAGGGAAGGATAATGATGGGTAAAAAAAATAAAGGGCAGGTAGAGACATATCCCATGCGGTATATTAAGTGGGAAAAGGCGTGAAGCGTAAGACGGGCTGTATGCATGTATGCCCCTATAGGTGAGTAGAGGGACAGTAAAAGCAAGATGTCCTCACTAACAGGAACACAGTTGTGATGCCAAGAGCAAATGAGAATTTGAAGGAGAGGGTAGGGGTTAAGGGTGTAGGGTTGTGTCCCTTTAATATCCCCTGGGAGGATGTTGCAATGTGATTTTTCTCAAAGTAGAGCCCACCGGCCGCATCATTGGTCATCATTCAGCAACAGAGCCCACACCTGTTGATAGGTGTCCACTTTATCAGCGAGCATATAGATAGGCTTCTCATAGGAGGCTATCTTGAACATTTCAATTAACCATTCAGTATGTGTGGGTGTGTGTGGAGAATGACAGAGTTTGGCTGAGGCCAATGCCGTAGCAAGATAGCGGCATTCATGGCGTGTCATCTGGGAGATGTATGTTGCACCATGTAGAAGCACCTCCTGGTGGGGTACCTGGGAGGGAAGAGGCAAGATTCTGCGAAGCGTGTCTGACACTGCTATCGACAGGTCTTGAATCTCCGAGCAGTCATATAGGAGATGTACCGTGTTGCAGCCTGAGTAGTTGCATCGCGAGTGGTGCAGAAGTCCTACGCTTTCCAGTTTCAAGAGTGTCTAGTATCAATCTTGCACTGTCTTAAAAAGACAGAATTTCATCCTGGACTCCCTCACTCCTCAGTCCAGTCCTCACTGTCATAGTCAATGTGCAGTTTCGCTTGCCACATAGCTAGCAGGCGTTGCGGCTGGGGCAGCGAGTACTTGTGATGTATCATGAGATTTTATAGACCTGACTTTACCCTGCTGCAGCGGACCCATACGAGGAGATAGGTAGCAATTGGAGAGGGCTCTATCACACTTGGGGGCGTGCCTAACATGCTGAAGAGACAATGATGGAGCTAAAGGTATCTTTTTTACTGTTGAGGAGGGAGGTGGAATTCCTCTCTCAGGGCTTCAAAGGATTTGAGACGTCCATGGTCAAGGATCTGAGAGATGGATTTGATACCCGCTTGCTGCTATATGGGTTAGTTAAGTACGGCTCCCCCTATGTGGATGTCAATGTTCTGCCAAAGAGGGGCCCCTTCATGGAAGGAAGAGTCAACCGAGAGGAGAGTATAGGCACATTTACGGGCTTGGACCATAGCATAGATCATAGAATTGGCAGAGCACGTTGTAGGTGTGACGCCTGCATAAGGCCAGTGAAGGCCCAGCAGGCTTCGGGAAATGTTCCTCTCTCTGAGGACCCAGAGGGGGCGATCAGGTATCCCTTGTTGCATGAAGAAGACTTGAGGGAGGTGGAGCGGCAGGGTGTAGAGTTTAACCGAGGGGAGCCCCAGGCCTCCATGCTTCCTATGAGCGATTAATATGGATATTGCCAGTTGCGTCCTGGCGGTGCCCCACATGGAGCTCTTGATGTCTCTGTTAATGGAACGTAACAGCGAGATCAGGGTTGGGAATGGTAGCATACCTGGGACATATGTAAATCTAAGGAGGTTTACCATTTTGACCCCCTGCACTCTTCTCTACAGTGAATGGCTAAGGTGCGTCCATTTGGAGAATTCTGCCCGGGCCTGCTTTAGGAGAGATTTCAGATTGTTAGTCGCAATACGTTCCAGGCCCCTATTGACATAGATGTCCAGATATTTGAGGCAGAATGGTGTCCAGAGAATTCGATAGCCGTGAATGGCGCCCCATCGTCGTGTTCATGGAGAGGGTTAGGGCTTCAATTTTATCCCAGTTAACCTTGTATCCCTCTACCATTGCTAATTTAGCAATGGACTCAAAAGGACCTGGAGAGATCTAGTGAAGTCCATAAGTCTCAGCAGGATATCTTACTCTGCATACAGGAAGATAGACAAGGTCTGCCCCGGTGTAGGAATACCCACAATGTCCATCGATTGGTGGACGGCTGCAGCCAGTGGTTCCAGGGCAAGAAGAAAGAGAAGCGAGGAAAGTAGATACTCCTGTTGTGTGCCACGTCAGATTGGAAAGGGGGCTGACAATCTCTGCAATTCACTTGTGCCTAGGGAGTGTTGTATAACCATCGGACTCGAGCAATAAAATTATCAACAGGGCCGAACTTGCGGGGCGCCACGTATAAGATATCCCTACTCTATGCTGTCAAACTCCTTTTTGGTGTTAAGAGAGAAGACCAGTGCCTCTTTCAGCATGTCTCTGGCCAGCCAAAGGATATGGGCCAGGGTTCTGAGGTAGTTGCAGGACGTTCCACCTGGAACAAAACCTATTTGTGTGAGGTGAATAAGCGTAGGGCTTACTTTAAGCCGGGCTACCAATATGCTGGCCAGAATCTTGACATCTCCATTAAGGAGAGATATGTGTAGGTAACTTTTGCAGGACAGCACATCCTTGCCTGGCTTTAGAAGCACTTTAATGAGGGCCTTGTTGAAAATCAGCCCTAAGCTGCCCATCCGATCCACCTCCCTGTAGGCTGCATCAAGAGATTCTGCCACATCAGATGATGTCTATTTGTAAAACTCCGCGGGGAACCGTCTTCTTCAGGAGCTCTGCTGAAGGGGCGCAGCAGGAATGGCCTGTAAAATGTCCTCTTTGGTGATCACACCTTTGAGCAGGGCCCACCCATCATCATTCAGTTGTAGGAGGTGGACCATACTGAGGAAGCTATCTATTCGGGCGTCATCAGTGAAAGTTTCCAGGGCATAGAGGTCTCTGTGGTACTCTGCAAAATTATCCGTTATTCCTTGGGCATGAGCGATGAGGTGGCCATATCGGTGTTTTATGTTCGGGATGGTAGAAGCTGCTCACGTTGTTGGAGCTTTGCCACAAGCAGTCTACCGTCCTTTTCACACTGTTTGTAATGACGATACCTGGGATTGTGGAGCGCATACACCACCTTAGAGGTGAAACTGGCGTTAAGGTCCATTTTTACCTTCTCTGGCCGCCTAGAGATGGGGTCGGTAGGACGGGAGGATTATGGCCAAATCAGGTCCCAGAGTGTTACTTCCAGGGAGGCCTGCTGGACCACTCTGCTTATTGTGCGGCCCGACTTCTTATGCAGGCTCATAAGCGGGAGTCTGCTAAGCCACACATTTGTGCTCTGCATTGGCTGCCGGTAGCTGAAAGGATCCAGTTTAAGGCTCTGTGCATTGCCCATAAGTCATTGTCAGCTAGGGCTCCACCAATTTTGCAATCCATTATTCCCCCATACCTCCCGTTACGAGCATTGCGCTCCGGGAAAAAACTCCTAGCTACCGTTCCTAGAATATACCGAGCACGGAGTGGTGGACGTCTGTTCTCCTTCATTGCGGCAAAATGTTGGAATCAGTTACCTGACTATATTCGGTTGGAGGCTAACCATCTCTCCTTCCGCAAACTTTTGAAGACTCTGTTGTTTCCTTGATCGTCTTTGCCACTCTTTGGTTGTTGGCTCTGTCTCTAGCGCTGGGAGGCCTTTGGTAGCCATGCGCTTTATAAGTGTATACTCAATACTCAATTGAGGAGGGTTGCGTCACACATGAATTGGCCCCTGTTGGTGGCCTTCGCTGCCAGCCAGACTATCTGTACGGACAGGACAGATCCTGTGTTATCATCAAAATAAGTTTTGAGATGGGATTTGAGGAGCACTTTTCTCTCAGTCACCAGGGCTTCGGATCGGTCGCGTCAGTCCTAGGTTAAGCAGTAGGGTAGTCGGGGAAGGATCAGAGAGTGAGCCTTCCAAAATGTGAGTGTCCGCACCATTGTCATGAGGGATTTTGGAGAAGAGAAAGTAATAAACTCTGGGCTGTGTGCTGTGTACAAGTGAGAGAAAGGTGTATGACTTTTCAGTAGCAGAGGCGCCATATGTAAAGAATGACATGGTCTTCTTGTATGTATTGCAGGATTGCTCTGTTCGCATTGTTGACCCTATCTAGCGGGCTAGTACGGTCCAGCACAGCATCTGGGGCTATGATCTTGTCCCCCCCCTTAAGAATGTAGGCATGGTGCCCAGTTCCGTTTGGAGGCGATTGAGGTGAAGGAGAAATGTCACTCTAATCCCTACCTAGGCAAAGATCAACCCTACACAGGGTCTTGTGCAGGATCTTGAGACGAGCAAAGGCATACCTTCCTCCAGGACCTGTCCATGTCTTAAGGACAGTAGGTACAGGAGAGCTGTTTGCACAGCACAATGGCTACTCTGCATTTCCACAGTGTAGGCGTATCTGCGGTGTTTGACTATGAACAACTTTGCCCACCCAGTCACGTTTAAGTTTGTCTGCCTCAGGGTCTGTAAGGTGGGTTTCCTGCAATAGGGTTATGTCTGTTTGTTAAGTTCAGGTAGGCGTTTGATATAGAGGGTGAGACCGTGGACATTCCATGATAATACTGTCAAGGGTGTCTATGCCATGACGAGTGGTCAGTGAGGCGAGCTGGAGATGTGAGGGGTGTTGGCAGTCGGGTGGGTGGATGTAAAGCCAATTGCATGTGGGCTAGGGCTGAGTGGAAAAGGAGGGGGAGGATTGGGGAAGAGAGCGGTATGCTAGTGGGATCTAAGGGCTGGCTGGGTAGCCATGCGTCCTCACTCTAGAGAGAGCAGGAAGGGGTTTGTAGCTTTAGTCGGTGGAGCTAAAATCTCACATGTGCCGATGTCCCGGGCCCATGGCCAGACTTGAAGAGGATTTAAAACTAGATTCTGTTTCCTCGTGAGGAGGAGGAGGGGTGGCATTGGCAGGCAGATGATGGTGGGCAAGGCCTCTGTGGGTAGGAGGTCCAGAATGGGATTGTGCAGGAGAGAGAATCAATGATGGGTAAGGATTTGAACTGGGGATGTGGCGTCAGGGGCCGCCGGAGGATTTCCAGCGTGGAGGAGCCTTGAGTCATTTTGGAGGGATATAGAGGGCAGAGGGTGGAGGAGACATTGAATCTGGCTGGTTGAGAGAGGATAGATAGACAACAGAACCATGAAAACCTCATGTGCATTATGACACACCAGTACACACCATACAGCGTCATGCTATACAGAAGTGAACACCACATAGTGTCATGTAACATCATTAAACAAAGAACACATGAAACTAATCTAGTTTTATATGCAAAGATGAAGGCATAAACTACTAGAAAAGCTCAAGCTACTCATACATTTGGTGCTGCAGGGTGTTGTGGGGAGGCTCAGTGGTTGTAAGCAATCATGTTAGAAGACCCAATCATTTTCAGCTATGAGCGAGTCTTGTCCCTCCATGATTTATGCATGAGTTCCACCAGCATCCTGATAGCTCTGCCCTTCACGCTTTGGGATTGGAAATGGGAGCCCTGCTCCTGCAGCTTTCCAAGGCAACATGAGTTTCCATTTTACTTGGGTGCAGGAGTGTCCCCCGGTGTGAACAGGGGCGGGTGTCGTGTCCATAGTGGAGCCCTGTAAAGTGTCCTGAAAGGTTAACAAGTCCTCCAGTTCTGGAAGTCTTTGGACTTGCCATCTATAGTGATCGGCATGCGGGCAAGTTCAAACAGTCCATATTTAATGTCCCAGTTGTGCAATGTAGGTCACGGAGCTAGGAAGGCCCTCTGTTTTTTATTCATCTCTCTAGAGAAATCTACTGCTACACAGATTTTGTGGCCTTTGTAGTTGTAGGGTCCATGGTTACCAGCAGTGGCCAGGATTTTCCTGACCTGCAGGTGTCTTATGAAGCATGCTATGAATGGGCAAGGTTTGTCTGCATTGGCGGGTCTGCAGGAGTGGATATGATGGGCGTGTTAAATCTCCAGAGGTGGGCTAAAAGTTAATCCCACATAAGAGGCTCCCTGCATTGTCCCAGGGTAAGCCAAAAAAGTGTGCAGTGTCTCTCTGGATCCTATCCTCCAGGTCAGTTGTCATGTTTCAAAAATGCCAGAGTTCTGAGTCCCAGGCCTTTGATTGCATCGCTCGGGATTCCAGTGCAGTATAACGGTTGTCAGTGCCATCTAGATGTCCCTGTAATACCTCAAATTCAGTCCTGATGGACTTCATGTTGGTGGTGAGGTCAGTGATCTTGGCGTCCATCAGTTCTAGTCTATGGCTTGCTACTGTGAATTTCTGTATGATGCAGTGCATCGGGTGTGACGATGCAGGAGGTTTATGTTGGGCCATGACTTCAGTGAAGAGCAGCTGGCGAGTGGCCTTCCCAGATGCCGTGGTTGACAGTCACAGCCAGTGGTAGAGGATCCAGCGGGTCATTTGTGAGGATCTCGGGTGGACCTAGGCCCCTGTTGGACCACTCCAAATGACCAGGGTCCTCAAAACTGTAGGGACTGTGTCGGCAGCCAAAGGAAGCCTAGGCGTGGGAGTGACTGTCGTTGGGTAGGAGGTCTGCTGTCACTGATCTGGGAGAGGGCAGTCCAAATTATGAAATGGAGAGGATAGTGTCCCTCTCCCCAAGCTAGCAGAAAATGGCTGGTTTCTGGTGACATGATATATTTTGTGGCAGTCTCAGAGAAAGTGAGCAGAGCCATGCCAAGACAGGCACCATCCCCAGTAGTCAGTGCCCTGTGAGATTAAGAGAAAGTCTAGGTGGTGCGCAGGCCAGTCTTTAGGGGAGAGTCCCCACCACTGGTGTTCGCTCCCAGGCCCTGGGTCGCAGGATAAACCTCCTACCTTGTGTGCCTGATCATGCGCTAGAGGTCTGCAGTCCATTGTGATGCTGGGCTAGATCAATCCAGTAGTCCTTGGACTAGTGTTGGCATGCTGAAATAGGCTAGGCCAGTCTGGGTGGTCCTCCCACCAGTGGTGTGCAAGAGCAGCTATGATGCTGTTGAAGGAGCCTCAACTGCTCAGCAAGGTCAGGCGGGGGCCTTTACGGATGTCCAAGGAGCAGATGGTCTGGAGAGGGGAGCCCCCACTTAGGCTCTCGACGTGCCTGAGCCTGGCTGCAAGGTGATGGAGTGTGGGCTGTACTTGATGTGACCAACCGTACTCAATTAGGATGATGGGCCACAGGCCGGGCCGGGAGGTCTCTTGATGCCAGTGAGCAGGGGCCACAGGGGCAACCCACTAAAAACAACCCCTGGAGGCCACGAAGGCAGCTCAGTGAAAGAAAGACACGATTGCCCAGGGCGAGAGACCTCACAGGTGCGGCTCCTCCTTTGAGGAGCGAAACGTCTGCAGCAGTGACGTGCACTGGCCAGCCGGCTGGGGGAGAAGAGGAGTTGCACAGTTCTTTGTGTCCCTCAAGGCTATGAGAGAGGCCACAGAAAGCATCCAGGGGTGCCCCACGTGGGCAGTACCATCCTGTGGGTCGATTGGTGTCCATATGCAGCTGGGATAGATTAAAGCCCTCTCCGGCAGTCCGCAGCAGCCAGGAGACTCGGCATCAGGCAGCCATCTTTGTCAGTGGCCAAGCCCCCATATTTTGATTCTAATCTTCTGTCTTGCTTGCATTTGGTGCCTTCAGGCAATTACACTGAGAAGATGTCCTAGTGTTTAGTTCAGAAATATAAATATTTTACTGCTACTGATCCCATTTCACTTCAGTTGACTCATCTGGAAATTTCATCCAACACTGATGCTGTTGGTCAAATTGTTAATCTTTTACTTACGTATGGTTCTGTTCCTCAGGAACTAAAGCTAGGTATGGTCTGGCCCATTTAAAAAGAAAGCCAATCATGACTCTGAAACCCTTGCCAACTACCGTTGTATAACCTTGCTACCGGCAGTTGCTAAAACATTGGAAAACATATTTATGCACAATTGTCTACTTTTTAAAATCTAACAACCTCCTCAATGATGCTGAGGTGTGCTTTCGCCCTAAGCGCGGCACTGAGTCTGCTTTAGTGTCAGCTTTGGATGGTTTAAGAATTGCTGTAGGCAGTAAAACTACCTCCACTCTTACTTTGCTGGACCTGTCTCCAGCTTTCAACACTAGTGATCATTCCATATTGTTGTTCAGAAATAGGAACTGTGGCATAAACAGTGCACTACTTTCATAGTTCTCTTCATTCCTGGAGAAGAGATCCCTTGATTGCCATTTTCAACTCTGAATCTCACTCTATTACTAAAGGGGTCCCACAAGGTACCTTCCTCTCTCCATTTCTGTTTAACATCTAAATACTTTCCCTCATAAGTCTGATCAGCTTTTATGGGTGTAAATTCTACACTTATGCTGATGATGCGCAGTTAATTTTTTAGCTGGGCGCACTCATATCATCTATTCCCCTAAACGAGTGCTTGTGCAAGGTGAGAGGTACCAAAATTGACTAAATATTAATACAGATAAAATGGAGATCCGTTTCGTTGACACAAGTAAATCTTTGGGGTTCTCTTTGTTATGGCATGCCTCTTTTGGTCCTTTTTCCTCTCAATACTTCAGTTAAAAATCTGCTCTAAACTGGATCGCAATTTTACTACAGAGAGCCAAGTATCTACTGCGGTTTTGCACTCTCTAGATGCAAAAATGCATACCTATAATGTCTCCTCACCACAGAAAGGAGAACTGTAGTTGTTGCACTAATTGGATCCAGATTAGCTTCTTCCAATTCCCTAGTTCTTGCTATATCTAAATACCATCTTTTCAAGTTGCAATTATTCAAACTCAAGCGGGCAGTTTGCCATTCCCTCCCCTTGTTTTTTACCATTTAGACTGCTATTAGCACCCAGTCTTACCCTATTAAAGTCATATCACCTTCAATACACTATGTCTGGTACATAAATGTATTCATAGTGAGGCCCATGAATTTTTAAAATGTAAAATGAGGTTTTTTTTAGGCTGCAACGCCCTCTTTTTTTTATGTTCAAACTGTTTTTATTTTCAAAAGTATACATACGGAAAAACAAAAAGGACTGATGCAAAGTAGAATCTATATATATACATATATTCACTGAAAAAAACCACAGGTTTCAGGGACGTTATAGTTAGAAATTAGCATTTAAAAAACCTTTGAAATTCACTGAAAAAACCACAGGTTTCAGGGACGTTATAGTTAGAAAATAGCATTTAAAAAACCTTTGAAATTCACTGAAAAAACCATAGTTGGACATTTCACTCGTACAAAACCAGTGAAATTCGGCCGTTATAGTTAGTTCAGCTACCTATAACTCGCGCCCCCGCAATGCACTGCTGATGACGTCACATATTACATCATTCATGACATGGTCAGTGACATCACTGATGACATCTCAAATGACATCACTGATGACATCATCCAGTGACTGTGTGTTTCTGTAAAGTTTAAATATGTTTTATATATATATATGTGAAACGAAAAGGGAGTGGCCCCACTGCCCAAGAGACAGGGTACCGATTACAATCAATGTAAAAAGAATTTCTCTTGGGTGAAAAATTATAAATGTCAAACTACGTTGCAAACAACCATACACAAATTCTACACACACTCAAAATCCCATTCGTGTTCAAAATTAAGGACCCAAAAAACAATTATAAACACATGGACAAAACCTAATCCCAGTATCAAAAAGACTTCTTTTATTAAAATTGCAAATCAATTCAATAAAACTCAGATTTAGACCAGCTAAAAATGTGTGTTGACAAATTCGTACATTAGACAACCATAATGCTTAAAATACACGGGAGACAAAAGACAAGTGAAACATTGGAAACATCATAATGTGGTTAGTTCAATTGAATCAATTATGTTGGAGTCTATCAGTTATTCATATGATTAGACTCAAATGTTCCTTGAATATAACCATGTGACAAAAAGGCGTCGACGTGTTTCGGTGGCTGTAATCTATTTGTAAACCACCTTCCTCAGGACATGAATAGTTATTGTCTCTCCTAACTGTAATACAATGTCATAAATGCCTTTTATTAAGTTGACTACAGCTCCTCATAGGGATGGTGATTTTCAATCCTTATTCATTATTGGACGTAATATGTCCTCCCTGATTGTGGTGCGTTTTTCTGGAGGAGGTTAAGTAATCCTCGACCTTACTGAGGGACCATAATTGATGTCTCCCTAGAGCTATCTCCAGTAGTCCTTCCCTATGGCATTCGAGGGATCCTTTAATTAGGAAGGTCTTCCTATTGTGAAGCGGAACTACGTGGTGGAGCACGCTGCCCATTATTCTCTATTTAGATTTATACAGAACGCACAGAGGGAATTTGTCCCGGTGACCGAGGGAGATACCGTCCCTGCTTTTTAAACAGAGAAACGGAGAATCATTCCACTACGTGTGGGGGATTTTTGTATAATTAAAGGATCCCTCGAATGCCATAGGGAAGGACTACTGGAGAGTGGTGGGCAAAGGGGGCGTGGCCTGTTATGAGAACATAGCAATCCTGCTGTGTGGGACTTACTGGAGGTAACAAGAGGGGTACTTGGCCCCCAAGGGCATCCTTGGGGGCCAACTACCCCTCCCATTACCTCCAGTAAGTACCACACAGCAGGATTGCTAAGTTCTCATAACAGGCCACGCCCCCTTTGCCCACCACTCTGCAAACGCACTCCCTGGCGCGCTCTTCGATGGGGATTGAAGTGCCCTTCACTGCTGGTGGTCCTTAGGGGCCAACTAGCCTACCTCTTACCTCCAGTAAGCCCCACACAGTGGGATTGCTGAGAGGTGGTCACAGACCATGCCCCCTTTCTCCACCACTCTGCAAACGCACCTCCTGGCACACTCTTGGTTGGGGGATGAAGTCCCCTTTCCTCATGAGGGTCCCTGGGGGCCAGCTAGCCCACCAGGTACCTCCAGTAAGCGCCACACAGCTGGGTTGCTGAGAGTCGTCTTAGGCCACGCCCCCTTTTTACACCACTCTGCAAACACGGCTCCTGGTGCACTGCTGCTCGGGGCATGAAGTCCACTTGTGTCCTGAGGTCCTCAGAGCAGAGTTTGCTCTGACAGGGCGGGAGCCATGCTCCTGCCCTGTCATAGCAAACAGCAATGTCCCGGGGGTGGGCACCCTGGGACATTGCAGGAGCCGGCCCTGGGGGGTGGTGGTCCCCAGGGCCATTGAGGGCTCCAGGAGGGGGGGCCGCACGACCCCGCTCCCTTCATTTGCATAGCCCCGGGGAGGTGGTGGTCCCCGGGGGTCCGTAACGGACCCCCATATTAGCATATTCAATGCCCCGGGGAGGTGGTGGTCCCTGGGGCAGTGTGGGGGGGCTCAAGCCCCCCACACTAATTATTTATCAAAGCCCCGGGAAGGTGGTGGTCCCCGGGGCTTGGGGGGGCCTGTGAGGCCCCCCGCCCGTATTTATATAAAGCCCCAGGGAGGTGGTGGTCCCCGGGGCTGCGGGGGCCCCCGCGGGCCCCGCTACATAAAACAGCATTGGCCCCGGGACCTGGCCCACCCGGGGGCCTTCAAAAACGAAGCGCGGGAGCCCCGCTTTTTTTTGTTTTTCTCAGCCGGATTCGCGCACCCAGCACAAATTCAGCCAATTTTTTTTTTTAAATGTTTTTTGGGGCCCTGGGGGTCCCTGTGGGACATCCTGAGCAGGCCTAGGGGGTCAGGGTGTTTGTACCCTGCTCCCTTTTCTTGTTTTTTTGTGTTTTTTCACCCTTTTTCTTGTGACTTGGTTACGGAGTCACAAGATGGCTGCCAACACATTCTGGTTTGGAGTGTTGGCAGCCAATCAGAATTGAGCTCGTGCTCAGGAGGGTTCGCGAACCCTCCTCGGTGCTCAGATATCGATATTTTTATTTTTGGAATTTCTCAGCAACTACTGAACGGATTTATACCATTTAAAAAAAAGGGCGCTTTCTAAACCAAGAGCTACCTTTTTGCCAAATTTGGTGTAATTCTGTTCAGCAGTTCGGGCTGTAGCCGTGTCTAAAGTTTCCTATGGAAATTAACATGGAGAAAACGTGTTTTGGGACCCCCCTTTTTTCTCGGCCCCTGGTTGATGAATCACCCCAAAACTTTCAGATCTGATAGATACATCTAGCCGCAGATTCCTTAACTTAGTATATCTCCCCAGGCGTCAGACTGGATCCGGAAAATCTTTTTTCCCCAGCAATACCTCTGCACGCCGGGAGGTGGCGTCGCCCGGCTCCGTCCTGACGTCGTCCACGGAAGTGACGTCAATGGAGCCATATAAGACCCTCCCGGCGTGCTGACGTCAGTTTTCTTCTTTTCCGCGTCCTAACGCGGATCCGGGAAAGTGATACCTCTGGCCTGTTTTTGTTATTTTCAGGCCTTCTCTACGCCTTTTTGGATCAGGAACAGTGTTTTTTTTCGATGCCTGCGGGCTTCAAAGCGTGCCGGTCCTGCTCGCGACAGATGTCAGCGACGGACCCTCACGAAATTTGTATGTGGTGCTTGGGCGAGCACCACGACTCCGTGGAGTGTGACGCCTGCCGACAGCTGCGGCCGAAATCCCTGTGGGAACGCCGCATGAAGTTGCTGTCTGCCCGGATGTCCCGAACGGACCCCTCACGACGCCGGTCTCCTTCTCCAGCGGAGAGGTCCACCCGGCGCCAGACTTCCCAGGAGTACGTTCCTGTTCAGGGTAGGTCCCGGGATCGTGACCGTTGTTCGACATCAGGTAAGCACCGGAGGAAGTAGCGGAAGTCATCGGCTTCTCGTCAAAATGACGTTGGGGCCGCTGCTCCCGGTCTTTGCCGGACTCGGGACCCCAGGAGTCGGACCCCGCATATCCCCCATTTCTGGGTGCTGGGGCGACTCGAGCACAGATGGAGGACTACTGCAGGGCCCTGCAGTCCTTTCTGGCTTTGCCCCCCCTCCCTGGCACACCTTCGGGCCCCACAGGGGGGGAAGGGACTCAGGTCGGGACTCCGCAGGCGGGTTTACCCATGGCACCGACCGAGTGCCCTGACTCCGCCTCCGGAGTCGCCGCGACGTCGGGACACGGCCCGGAGGGGCATCCCGGAATGTCTAGCCCTTCCTCGGCACCGTCGCACAGCCTTCCGGGGCTCCCTGCGTCGCCGCTGGAGGTGGCTGCGGCGCGGTGCACGACACCAAGTCGGCTCACTCTCTCCCCGCAGGGTTCCACCTCGGGTGATGTTGGGTCAACGCCGGTCCGACACGGACAGTCGAGGCCTCTTCAGAGGTTGCCGACGCCGGCGCGACGTCGCCTCGACGCCGGCGCGACGTCGCCTCGACGCCGTTCGACGCTGGTACCATCCCGGCTTTATTGCTGGAGGATGTGGTCCCCGTGAATTCACCACCCCCAGAGTCATTTCCTCGCTCTCCGGAGCGTGCGCCAGTGGGGCATTGGCCGGCTCAACCTTTTACTGAGCCCCTGTTGGGTGGCCGGATTAGCTTGCGTCCGTCACCTACAGATGACTTGCTGTCACCGCCTCGCGGGGCCACGGAGGCGATTGGGACGTTTGTCAGGGCTGTTCGCCGGCCTGCGGATATTTTAAGAATGCAGCCGCCCTCAGTCTCTCGGCGGTCGGATCCGTTGCTGGATCTTCTCCACCAGGGCGCGGGGGACATGGAGCCCTTGTTGCCATTTGCAGAGTCATTATATGACATCCTTCTCGGGACGTGGGTGAGGCCCTCTTCGGGGGACCCCGTGGATCGTGCTGTGGCACATCGCCATCGCCCGGCTCCCGATGACCCTGCCTGTTTGACCCTCCATCCTGGGGCTCAAGGACTTGTGCTTCAGGCAGCCATCTCTTCCACTCCTGTTCCGCTGTATCCTCCCACTCGGGAGTCTCGGTGGTTGGAGTCATGTGGCCGCGATGTGTTTGCGTCCACCAGCTCGGGACTCAGGTCCCTGAACACGTTGTGCGTGTTTGCTAGCGCTACTTTTGCCCTTTGGGACTCTGTCGAGCAGCTCCTCCCCTCCTTGCCGGAGAGCTCTCGTGCCGATCTGGACCGGCTAATACGTGATGGCCATGATATGGCGCAATTTTCGATTCGGTCCGCCATGGACACCACTGACTCCGTGGGTCGGGCTATGGCCAGGTCGGTTGTCATGCGCCGCCATGCGTGGTTGCGCGATGGCGTGTTCCCAGAACATGTTCAGGAGCGGCTTAGAGATCTACCATTTGATGGGGTCACTCTTTTTGACGCCCATGCTGATTCAGCGGTCCGGTGCCTCCTGTCTATGTTTCAATGACTTCCCAGGTTTTAATCCTCGTGGAGGAATTTTGGTTTCATGACGGTGCCGTCACTGTTTTTTCAGTTGGCCGCCTGGGTTACAGACATTCTGGGTTGTTTGACTGTTCAGCCGCATTCTTTCCTTTATTCTAAGGTACAGCTGGTTCAGCTGTTTTTTGCCTTTCTTTTGAGCCTCTGCCTATGAGCTTGTCTCAAGAGGGACCCTTGTTTTTGTAGGGTTGTGCCTTACCCTCTGTGGGGTAATTGTTGGCTGTTATATAGCTACTATTCCGTTTCCAGGAAGTTTTGCCGCACGTTGACTCTTCCTACTATTGTAGGACTTCTCCTCTGGTGAGATCCATGGGGTTGGTTTCTCTCCGGGGGTTCACATTGATGTCTACGGTCGGTCCGTAGTTCTTTCCTGTCTCAGTAGGGGCGCCTTCCCTGCTGTTTCGTTGGGGTTTTCTCATGCCTATTTTTCCTGGCGTGTTCTTGCAGCTTCGCTGTGCCCGTCTTACCTGTCTAAAGGTGGACATGCGCCCCTGAGGGGGCAGGTCGCTCTGTTCCACTCCGGAACGGTCTCTTCTGTATTCTGTGTATACTCGCCATATTGGTGCACACAGATTATGCTCTACGGCTTTTTCTTATGGGTCAAGCCCTGTCGGGGCTCTTGACTAGGGCAAGGGGAGTTTCTGCCAGCTCTGTCTCGGCTGTGCGTTGCCTCCTACCCCGCTTCCCTAGCAGGGTCTCCGGTCCCTTGCTTCTTGCCGGGCAGGGGGTCAGGTTTTTTCCGCTCCTGGCCCTGTGCGTATTTTATAGCTCTTCAAGGCGTGGCTCATGTCTGTGACTGTCTTCCACTGGTTTTCTGCTCCACCCCAGCGGTTTCTCGGGGTGTGGGTTCTTACTCACATTTCTGGCACTGGTGTTGTGCTCCCCCCCCAGCTGTTTCTCTGGGTGTGAGTTCTTACTCCCAATTCTGGCACAGTTGCTTCTTTGATGTGGCATTACAGTGCATGTATTCTTCTTGACATTCTCCTTGTTGGTAGACGGTGTCGGTGTATGGGGGTGTATACCTTTTACGACAGGCTTCTGTCTGTGTCTTCTCTCTCTCTCTCCTTACTGGGAGTGTTGTGGTCTATGTTCCCGCCTGCCTCGCAGGAGACCAGGTTGCTTCCCCGTCGGGGAAAAGTTGTTGCTTCTGCATTCTGTTACTGTTGTGACCGCCCACCAGTGCCGTGGTACCGATTGAGCGACTTCCCTTCTTTAGGGTTACGTCACTTCAGGTATATATGCCTACATTCCTGTCTCTTTGTGTAGGTGTCATGGGTTCTACACGCCACGGGTCTTCTTGCCCTAGTATCAGGACTTCTGGCTCACTCTCTCCTTCGGGAGCGAGTCCTCTATGTGTTCCTGGTTTTGCCGGTTCTCCCCTCACAGTGGTACCTTTTGGTACGTTTGGTTGCATGCCTACCTACTGAGCTTTTTGCTCGATGGTAAGTCTTCTGTCTCTGGTGGCACTAGACGATGGGTTCAGCCCTGCCACTGTTGTCAAATGTTCTAAGGGGGTACACTTTAAATGTGTGTTCTTTCTTTAACCACACGAGCCTCTTGTTGCGGCTCCTGTTCTTGGCCGGACAGTCTTAGGACTGTCCCCTGTTTCATTTTGGCATCCTCTGTGGTGTATGTTGAGACGGTATGCTCTGCCGTTGTCATGTTGTTTTGCTCCTTGGGGCTTCGTTCCTCGCGGATCGTGGGAACCGGTGCTGGGCTCCTTCTTCGAAGGAGTTCCTGCATTTTCTTGCGTTTGGCACTGGCCTTTCTAGTTCTGTATTTCCTTTCATCTGTATATGGACGAGAGAGGTCTCACACCGTCCCTTGCCGGGTTGTGGTGTCTTTGCCGCCCCTTGGTCATGTTCCCTTACGGAGTTTCCTGGGTCTGATGTCAGTAGCCTGGCATTGCGGTTCCCACCGTGTTTCGTCAGCCTTTGACGAATATGTTCTCCTGGAACTTGGTGGGTTATCTCGCAGACCCTCCTCCTATGGGGTATGGCTTTGGTATCTATTCTAAGTTAAGGAATCTGCGGCTAGATGTCTCTATCAGATGGACGAGTTACTTACCTTCGGTAACGATGTATCTGGTAGAGACACTGTCTAGCAGCAGATTCCATAACGCCCGCCCATCCTCCCCGCTCTGCGAAGACCTTTTCAGATGGTGTTTTTACACCTAGCCTCCTTTCCGGTGGCCTTGGTCTTCCGGAGGTGTGCTCTCGCACCTCCCTCTGGGGCAGGGTGTTTTGTTCGGCGTGGGGCCCTTAGGCCTCCGCTTCGTCCTAGTGTTTGGATGATGGCTTGTTCTCGTACCTATCTTTGGGGCAGGGGTGTTGTTCGGCTTTCGAGCCCTTTGGCCCTCCACTCCGTCCTTGTTTTTTGGGTGGTTAAGGTCTATGCTTTTCAATGCTTTCCAATGTTGCTCCACCTGTGTTCCTCAAGCGTGGAGTTCTTCTGTTTTTCCTCCCTCCCTCCGCCCACGCCTGTGCCTCCTTCTTCTATGGCAGTCGGTTGGGTTCGGTTCTCTTTGGTACTACAGTCCTTCGAACACTGGAGGGTGTGTGTGTGTGGTGAACATTCTTGTGATCGTTCACTTCTAGTCACTTGTCTTGCAACATGTTGCGTCACTCTTGTGGTTTTTTTATCCTCCATCCTGTGGTGACATGCTGTGCCTTGCTTGTCATATCTTTCATTCCGCTGCCGTTACCTCCTCCAGGTGGGGCACGGTTTGTCGATTTGCTGGGCCCTTGGTGGAAGCAAGTGCTCTGTGAGCTCCCTTCAGTCCCTTCTGTTACTGGGTGCTTTTTCAACTTGGTATTGTTTCTCATTCTAATGTTTTGGCTCTCATTATCATGTTTCTGCTCATTGTTGTTTCAACAATTTTGCTCCTTTTTAACACACTGTTCCTATGCTATCGCAGTTTTTGTCATGGCTCCGCGTTGTGGCACGGAAAAGTTTTACTGTAGAAAACTGACGTCAGGAGGGTCTTATATGGCTCCATTGACGTCACTTCCGTGGACGACGTCAGGACAGAGCCGGGCGACGCCACCTCCCGGCGTGCAGAGGTATTGCTGGGGAAAAAAGATTTTCCGGATCCAGTCTGACGCCTGGGGAGATATTCTAAGTTAAGGAATCTGCGGCTAGACAGTGTCTCTACCAGATACATCGTTACCGAAGGTAAGTAACTCGTCCGACAGGACCTGACCTGAGTGAACCTTTTTTTTTTTTTAAATTTCGCCAAGATTCGTCAAACGGCACCAAAGATATTGGCAAATCAAAAAACGCTTTTCCTATGGAAACTAGGTCCTAACTATAACTACCTACTGGCGACCGCTAGTAGGTAATATATATATATATATATATATATATATATATATATATAGATAGATAGATAGATAGATAGATAGATAGATAGAGAGAACTGCGTTACAGTATATAAAGTCTGGCATTATTGTCAGTTCTACTTCAAGGGCCAGATGTACGACCCTTTCATTTTCTGAATCGCAATTTGCAACTCGCAAAATGAAATGTACAACAGTGTCTCAGACACTGTTTGCGATTCTCAATGGGGTCGCAAACGACCTGCCTCATTAATATTCATGAGGTAGGTCGCAATTTGCGACCCCATTGGGAATGGCCAGCACTCTGACCATGTCTGTGACTGCTTTGTAAATAAAGCAGTTCTTTTCTTTAAAAAATGCAGCCCGTTTTCCTTAAAGAAAAACGGGGTGCATTTAAAAAAGAAAAATTAAACGTTTCTGTTTCATTATTTAAGGGTAGGCAGTGGTCTGTGGGAACACTGCCTGCTCTTAAAAAATATTTTTGCTGACAGTCACAAAGGGGAAGGGGTCCCCTGGGGACTCCTTCCCGTTTGCGAGTGGCTTACCACCTTTTTGATATAGGTGGTAAACTGCAAGTGTTTTGGGACCGCAATTGCGGTTGTAAAACAATTGTACATAGAAGTGCGACTTGCTATCAGGAAGGGACGTCCTTGGCAAGCCCCTTCTTAATGGCGAGTCGCAAACACTATTTTGCGAGTCGGTAATAGGTTACCGGCACGCAAAATAGGGTTTGTACATTGCACAGACCTATTTTGCGGTCGCAAACGGGCCGGTTTCCCACTTGCGACTAAAACAAAACGGTCGTACATCTGGCCCCAAATGCCGCAACACCCTCCCTTGTCATCTTTTCCTGCGTTGCTACTAAATCAAGCTTCTTTTAGAAAAGCCATCTTTGGTGGTAAAGCCTTTTCAGTTGTGACTCTCTGCCTTTGGAATAGCCTTCCATTGGACCGAAGAATGATTTTCTCTCACCTTTTATTCGGAAGAAAACTCAAAACACTTCTGTTTACGTAGTTTTCCCATCCGGTCATTTCTTCTCGATGTCCACACACAAAGTAACGGTGTTACATAGTTCAATATCGCCTATGAGCCGTTCTGGTGACATCATAAACCACAAAGAGGAAGGCTAAGTGGTTTGAAAAGGTCACTGAAACCCCAAGATGGCACTATAGACAATAAAGTGCCATATTACAAATGTCACTCCGTTAATTATTTGTAATTACATGTTTATTTTGGGATCGATAACTTGAAAAAGGGTTTCTTCAAACAGACATGTTTGTGGAAAATAGTATGTGAAATATTGGACCATAATGTTTGTTTGCAGTAAGAAGGGAAGGCAATACTTAATTATGTAGCTAAGAATATCCAATTTTGGAAAAACACAATGTTCATTGAGTCTGTTGAAGCTCTTCTCTTTATGGTGTAGCTAATAATGGCCACTGATTGGAATGATTAGGTTGAGGTTTTGTTTCTTTCATGTACATATTGTTGATGAAAAAATGCCACTGGTCAGAGTCAGTAGGTTTATACTATTATCTGGCAGCAGCATTTATCATAAAATTATGGATTTACCATACTTGCCACATAATTTACAATTTCAACAAAAAATATTTCTAGATCAAATAGGTTAAAAAAAATAATGCTGTATAATTTGCCTTTTCTTGCTGCATACGTTACATAATCCTGCTGCATAATTTGGCCCTCCATTGCCACAAAATCCTAGTGGCCCTTAGAGTAGTAAGCTCTGCAGAATCATCGTTTGGACGCTGTCATTATGATAATGAAACCCATACTTAAGAGTGAGCAGTGACATGTTTCCCATATCTCATTGGTTCCTGTGAATTATGTGTATCTGAAAGAAACAGTTAGTTATAGATTCCTTACCTTAGAATCTCCCCCAGGCGTCAGACTGGATCCGGAAAGTTTTTCGTCAGCAGTACCCTTCTGCGTCTGAAGGTGGCGTTGGTCGACTCCGCGTCCGTCGCCGGCGTCGCGGTCGCCGGGATGATGTCGCGGAAGTTACATAGACGCCGCCCTCGCGCGCTGACGTCAGTTCTTTCTTTTTCCGCGCCAGCAAGCGCAGATCCGGGAAGAGCGGTACCCCCAGTCACTTTTTGACTGAGTTTTTTGCGACTTTTATCGACTTCGTTTTCGAGTCTTTATCCGACTCCTGGTGCCCGAGGGATGCCCGGTTTCAAGGCCTGCGGTTCCTGTTCCCGAATGATGTCGGTGATGGATCCGCACCGCGTGTGCCTCTTCTGCCTGGAGCACAACCATGACCCCGAGTCGTGCTCCGACTGTCGAACCATGGCCCGGAAGTCTTTGCGGGAGCGGTCTCGAAAGCTCCTCGAGACCCGGCAGTCGACTCCGCGTCGCGCAAGGTCCCGGTCGTGTGGGAGGTCGAGGGATCGATCGCGGAGTCATCATCATCACTCCTCTTCTAAGTCTTTGCACTCAGGTCAGGTAAGTCGAAGCACCAGAAGAAGTCGAAGAAGCATCGTCGCTCTTCGACTTCCCCTCGTCCGTCAGCTGACGCGACGCAGGGTGCGGGTGGTGCCCCTCCAGCGGCTCCTCGTGCAGAGCCTTCAGGGTCGACTCCGGCCTTCCCTCCCTTCCCGGGACCAGGAGCGACCCCTGCCCAGCTTCGTCAATTTTACGAAGCGATGCATGCCATCTTTGGGCAGTCCGAATCCGCCGGCGCGCCTTCCAGCCCCGCGGACTCGGTTGGGGGCCCTAGGCCTTCGACGCCAGCGGCTTCGGCCTCGACACAACAGGGCCCCCTTGGATCCAGGCCTGGATCCGGATCGGCACAGGTCAACCTCATTACACCTCCACCGGCGCCGACTCCACCGGCACCACGTCCGCAGCCGACACCAGCTGGACCCCCAGCCAGCGGCGACCCACCTCGACGTGGACACGGAGTCGGACCGGCGTCGGCCGACGCCGGATCCAACGCCGATGGGTACTTTTGTACCTGTATTCCACCCTGGCTATTTTCAACCAGAATGGCAGCCAGAAGAGGGTGAGGAAGACTGGGAGGGGTCTGGGGACCCTTTGACAGACCAGTTAGAGTACAATCTGGACTGGAGAGAGGAACTGGGGATGCCAGTGGTCTGGATACCTCCCCAGACCTAGGCATGTTGTCTCCTCCTACCGTGGCTACGGAGGAGGGAGCATCATATGCAGTGATGTTGCATAGGGCGGCCGAGGCTCTCAACCTCGAGCTTCCTACAGTGACAGTCAGGACTAACCTCCTGACAGAGGTGCTTCAGCCGGCAGCGAGCTCTTCGGAGCCCCTGCTCCTGTTTAATGAAGCCCTTACAGATATCCTTTTGGGCACTTGGTCTAGGCCCAACACAGGGGCTCCTGTGGACAGGATGATTGCCCGACGCCACCACCTGGCCCCGGGCAACCCCACTTTCCTCTCCCAACACCCCACCCCTGAGAGCTTGGTAGTCCAAGCCTCCACGTCCAAGGGCGCCTTCCCTACCGCACCTCCGGAAAGGGAATCCAAAAAGCTGGACCACCTTGGCAAGAAAATATTTTCTTCTGCCAGCTTGGGACTGCGGTCGGTAAACACTGCATATCTGTTGGGCCGTTATACCCACTCTGTGTGGGATACAGTGGTGCAGGTGCTGCCTCAGTGCCCGGAGGAGGCCTGGGCCACACTCTCCCGTGCCGTTGCCGAGGGGAGAGACGCAGCGAAGTTTACCATCCGCTGTGGGCTGGATACCGCTGACGCACTTGGCAGGACGATTTCAACGTCAGTAGTTCTTCGACGCTACGTCTGGTTGCGTTCGACTGGTTTTTCAGGGGATGTCCAATCCACCCTTATGGACATGCCTTTTGATGGCCGTTGCCTTTTCGGCGACAAGGCAGACAACGCGCTGGAGCGCTTTAAGGACTCACGGGCTACGGCCAGGTCCTTGGGCCTCTCCACCACCCGCCCTGCGCAGTCTGCCTTTCGCCCCTTTTGTGGCTACGGAAGGGGTGCCCCACTACGTCCCACCCAGAGCCACAGGCCGGCGCAAGCTGTACAGTCTCAGCGTGGCCGGGGACGTGGGAACCACCGGCGTGGTTCTGGGGGCCAGCAAGCAGGTCAGTCCACCACCGCCCCCTCTGCAGCAGCCTCCAAACCTTCCTAGTCCGACCTTTCAGGGCCACCAAACGCCAGTGGGCGGCAGGATCCGCCATCACCTCCCCCACTGGCGCACCATCACGTCGGACAGGTGGGTTTTGCAAATAGTCCGAAGGGGCTACTCCCTCCCCTTCGAGATTACCCCTCCGTCCATGCCAACTCAGTACCATTGCATGTTGGAGGAACACCAGGCTCTTCTCCAACAGGAAGTTTCGGCACTCTAGGCCAAGGGTGCCATCGAGCGCGTTCCTTTCGCAGAAGTCGGCGTGGTTGCTATTCCCACTACTTTCTGGTGCCCAAGAAGGACAAAGGCCTGCGTCCTATCTTGTATCTCAGGAACGTCAACCGCTTCCTCCGGAAGGAGAAGTTCAAAATGTTGACGCTCGCTCAGGTCTTGTCTGCCCTCGACCCTGGAGACTGGATGATAGCGTTGGACTTGCAGGACGCTTACTTTCACATCCCCGTCCCGCCGGCCCACCGGCGTTACCTGCGGTTCACGGTAGGCCACGAGCGCTTTGAGTTTACCGTGCTTCCCTTTGGCCTTACCAGTGCCCCTCGGGTGTTCACGAAAGTGATGGCGGTGGTCGCAGCTCATCTGTGCAGGTCAGGGGTTCCAGTCTTCCCCTATCTCGACGACTGGCTGTTAAAGGCAGGCTCGCCCCAGGCTGTCATCTCCCACCTCCAGACTACGGCCGACCTCCTGCATTCGCTGGGGTTCTCCATCAACGTGCCGTAGTCACACCTGATTCTCTCTCAGAAGCTCCTCTTCATCGGAGCGGTTCTGGACACGACGCGGTTTCGGGTTTATCCTCCTGAACAGCGAGTCCGGGATATTCGGGCTATGATATCGATCTTTCAGCCCCTATCCCGGGTTTCGGTCAGGATGAACCTGAGGCTGCTGGGCTCATGGCCTCCTGCATCCTGCTGATCGATCATGCCAGGTGGCATATGCTGGCTCTGCAGTGGGACCTGAAGTTCCAGTGGGAGCAGCATCGGTGGAATCTGTCCGATTACGTCCAGATCTCGGAGGGCACTGCACGACAATTGCAGTGGTGGCTCACGAACCAGGATTGTGTCAACGGCATATCCCTCTCCCTTCCCCAACCAGATCATACAGTGGTGACAGGTGCATCCCTTCTGGGATGGGGCAGCCACATGGGAGAGGCGGAGTTCAGAGGCCTCTGGTCTCCGTCGGAGTCCGGGCTCCACATCAACCTTCTGGAGCTTCGGGCGATCCATCTTGCACTCAAGGCATTCCTTCCCTCTGTACGGGAAAGAGTAGTGCAGGTGTTCACGGACAACACCACCGTCATGTGGTACTGCAACAAACAAGGAGGGGTGGGGTCGTGGACCCTATGTCAGGAGGCCCTCCGCCTCTGGACATGGCTGGAACATCAGGGCATATCCCTGGTGGTTCAACACCTGGCAAGTTCTCTGAACGCCAGGGCAGACAAACTCAGCCGCAGGTGCATGATGGATCATGAATGGCGTCTTCACTCGGAGGTGGCGCAAGGTCTCTTTCAGCAGTAGGGAGAGCCTTGGTTAGATCTATTCACCACCGAAGAGAACGCGCAATGTCAGCAGTTCTGCGCGTTGGAATTTCCAAGGCGGCACTCGCTAGGCGACGCTTTTCGTCACGAGTGGAGTTGCGGTCTTCTATACGCCTTTGCGCCTTTACCACTTCTACCCAGAGTGCTGAAGAAGATCAAGCACGACCGGGCTCAAGTCATTCTTGTGGCTCCAGATTGGGCACGAAGAGTCTGGTATCCCGAGCTGCTGAACATGGCCATCGATCCTCCGATCCGACTGCCTCTTCGGGAGGATCTTCTGTCGCAGCAGCAGGGGACGGCCCTCCACCCGAACCTGTCCAGCCTCCACCTCCTTGCGTGGAGATTGAGCAGCGGCAGTTGACGTCGTTTGACCTGTCTCCCGAAGTCTGTGATGTAATCTTGGCAGCCAGGCGTCCCTCCACTAAGAATGTATACGCCTGCAGATGGAATACATTTGTGGCATGGTGCACAGCAAAGGCTGTGGATCCCCTTTCTGTCCCTCTTTCTGAGGTTCTCTTGTTCCTCCTCTCTTTGGCCCAGCAGGCCTCTGCTCTGGGCACTATTAAGGGCTACCTATCGGCCATTTCAGCCTTTCTTAGGCTTCCTAATCAGCCTTCTCTTTTCAAGTCCCCTGTTGTAAATAGATTTCTTAAGGGCATTACTCATCTTTTTCCTCCTGTTCCCTTCGTAATGCCCCAGTGGGACTTGAACTTGGTTCTTACATATCTTATGTGCGCTCCCTTTGAGCCGCTTCATAATTGCCCTCTCAGGCTTTTAACTCTGAAAACTGCCTTTCTGGTGGCCATCACCTCTGCTCGCAGGGTGAGTGAGCTCCAAGCTCTTTCTTCTAAGCCTCCCTTTCTGGCTATCCATCCGGACAAGGTCGTCCTGAGAACTAGACCTTCCTTCCTTCCCAAGGTGGTTACTTCTTTCCACATTGGCCAAACCATCACTTTGCCCACCTTCTTTCCGCATCCTTCAAAAGAGGAAGAGAGGCTCCACCGTCTGGATCCAAAACGTGTGCTTTCTTTCTACTTGGATCGCACAAAACAATTCCGGGTGGATGACCAGCTCTTTGTTGGGTACGTGGGCGCTAAGAAAGGTCAGGCCGTGCACAAACGGACCATCTCCAGGTGGGTCGTTCTGTGCATCAAAGCCTGCTATTCTTTGGCTAAGAAGGAGCCTCCAGTGGGGCTGCGCGCCCATTCCACCAGGGCGACGGCAGCTACTACTGCTTTGGGACGAGGAGTCCCCCTGAATGACATCTGTCAGGCAGCTACGTGGGCATCGTTGCACATGTTTACGAGACACTACTGCCTGGACACTCAAGTCCGGAGAGACGGCTTCTTTGGCCGTTCGGTTCTCCAGGATTTTCTGGTGTGAACTTGGTTTGCAGACCCACCTCCGGGGTTGGTATTGCTGGGGTATCTATTCTAAGGTAAGGAATCTATAACTAGCTGTTTCTTTCAGATGAACAAGTTACTTACCTTCGGCAACGATATATCTGTAAGAAACATAGGTTAGTTATAGATTCCTTACTGCCCCACCCATCCTCCCCGTTCTGCAAACTGACTTCTAGGGTTAAGGACATCCTTTCAGGGTCCTAGTTTTGTGCACCAGTGGTCAGTGTTTTGCATGGCTCTGCGCTACTGGCGTGGAAAGTCGTGTACAGAACTGACATCAGCGCACGAGGGCGGCGTCTATGTAACTTCCGCGACGTCATCCCGGCGACCACGACGCCGACGACGGACGTGGAGTCGACCGACTCCACCTTCAGACACGCAGGGGTACTACAGACGAAAAACTTTCTGGATCCAGTCTGACGCCTGGGGGAGATTCTAAGGTAAGGAATCTATAGCTAACCTATGTTTCTTACAGATATATCGTTACCGAAGGTAAGTAACTTGTTCTTTTATACTATTGTACAGTATACAGAAACTGGTGTGAGCCCAAGAAATTGCACATTTGTTAGACCTGACATCCTTGGCGTGGTGCAGAGACGGAATATCGAGTACAAAATATTGAGTTACACAAATATCGAGTCATTAATATCGTGGTTCAGAAATATCGACAGCAAGAATATCGTGGTCAAGAATATCGACTTAAGGTAAGTAATATCGATTTTAAAAATATCGAAGTGTTTAATATCGTTTGCAAAAATATAGTTGTTAAAGATATTGTTTTTTATTATTGTTATGTATTTTACTATATATTTTATATGTATGTGATGCATGTTTTTCTGTATAAGAATTTTAATATATGTGTTAAATTTTTAATAGTTACTAATTTTTATTTGAATTCTGCACTTTGTTCCATAGCGGGTTGTGGGTTTATAGGGGAATAGTGTGGGAAGTAATTTAATTATATTAAATTTATTGATTAATTTGTATTTATTAATATTTGTTTATTGAGATGTTATAGTGTTAAATGTGTAAAGTAATATATTATTAATTAATAATTGGTTGTTAATTAATTTTAATTAATTAATTGGTAATCAATTATGGTAATTGTGTAATTAATTTTAGGTGTTGTGGTGTTTATAGGTGTAAAGGGTGGAAAGTAATTTATTTTTAATTGATGAATTCATAATTGCTTGTTCATTATTTCAATTAATTAATTGGTTATTAATTTTGGAATTAATTTTAGGTGTGTGTTGTGGTGTTTATAGGAGTTAAGGGTGGGAAGTAATGTGTGTTTAATTAATTAATATATTGGGGCCGATTCCGATGTCGGACGGACTCAGGTCTGTCCGACATCGTCCAGGAGCCGTAACCGACCGACCTGCTGTCGTCGGTTACGGCCCTGCAAGTACGATGCGACCGAACCCTGTTCGGTCGCACTCGTATACTGCACAATGGGAGCATGCATTCCGAGCGGAATGCATGCTTGCATTGTGAAAAGCAGGGGTGCAGTTCATCCCTGCACCCTGTGGCCGGCACCCCAAGGTGCCTGCCACCGGGTGCAGGGATCAACCCCAGACCGCCATTCGGCGGCCTCGCACCCATGGAGGCCCTACTGGGGGCCCCCAAAGACAGTTACTGACTGCCTTTTTGTGCCGGAAAGACCGGCACGAAAAGGCAGTGAAATACTGCCATCGTACTCCCTCGGTCGTGAAGAGGCGGCCGGGGGAGTACTGAAGGATTACCGGACGGCGGATGGGCTCTCCGAGCCCGTCGTAAGCCATCCGGTAATCCGAGTCGGATTCCTTTCCGACCGAGCTCATCGGAATGGCTCGGTCGGAAAGGAATCCGGCCGGCACGTTCCGATTCGGTCGGAAGGGCTCCAACCATCGTTCGGTGCCCTTCCGGCCGAAATCGGAATCGGCCCCATAGTTGTTAATGTTAATTATTTGATATTTATTTTTGGGTAATTGTTTATTTTTGTGTGTGTTTTTACTTTTAAAGGGGTAAAGGGTGGGTATTAAATAAATTGTAATTATTTAATTATTAGTTGTTAATAGTAATAGTATTTAATTTTAAAATAATTTTTAATTGTGTTTTATTATTTTATAGTTTAATTTAGGTGTGGGTTGTGGATATTACAGTGTTAAAGTGTGTGTAGTCATTTAAAGTTTATTAGTTATTTTATTAATATTTTTTTATTCATTATTAATTATGGTAATTATGTAAATACATTTAAAAATGTTGAAGTGTTTTGTTATTGGTGTGGTGTCATAGGGTAGGAAATAAAATAAATACATTTATGTTTTAATTAATGTTTTTGTTTGTAAATATTTTCTAGTTTAAAAGATTTTTTTGTAAATGTATTTATTATTTTATATTTGTAGGTTTTTGTCATGTGTAATTAATATTATAATATGTGTTCTTTTTATATGTTTAATATTTTTTAAATTTATTTTAAACATTTTGTTTATTAATTTTTTATAATTTTTTATATATATATATTTTTCGAAGTGTTTGAGTGTGAATAGTAATTTATTTTTCTCCGGTATCCAACACTTTCCCTACTGTTGCATTCACTGGAGTGGGAATAGTAATTTTTACCCCTCTGCTATCCAGCACTTTCCCTACTGTTGCACTCACTGGAGTGGGAATAGTAATTTTTACCCCTCCGTTATCCACCATTTTGCCTACTGTTGCACTCTTTGGAGTGGGAATAGTAATTTTTGCCCCTCCGCTATCCAACACTTTCCCTACTGTTGCTCTCACTGGAGTGGGAATAGTAAATGTTACCCCTCCGCTATCCAAAACTTTCCCTACTGTTGCACTCACTGGAGTTGGAATAGTAATTTTTACCCCTCCGCTATCCAGCACTTTCCCTTCTGTTGCACGGACTGGAGTGGGAATGGTAATTTTTACCTCTCCGCTAACAAACACTTATCCTACTGTTGCACTCAGTGGAGTGGGAATAGTCATTTTTACCCCTCCGCTATCCAACACTTTCCCTACTGTTGCTCTTACTGGAGTGGGAATAGTAATTTTAACCCCTCCGCTATCCAACACTTTCCCTACTGTTGCACTCACTGGAGTGGGAATAGTAATTTTTTCCCCTCCGCTATCCAACACTTTCCCTACTGTTGCTCTCACTGGAGTGGGAATAATAATTTTTACCCATCCGCTATCCAACACTTTCCCTACTGTTGCACTCTTTGGAGTGGGAATGGTAATTTTCACCCCTCCGTTATCCAACACTTTCCCTACTGTTGCACTCACTGGAGTTGGAATAGTAAATGTAATTATTTTGCTATCCAACACTTTTCCTACTGTTGCACTAATTGCATTGGGCAATTTAAATTTAAATATTTTTTCTTAGTTTAATGTTTTAATTTATTCTAGAACGTTCTTTTATATTTTAAATTATTTATATATATATATATTCTTTATTTTTATATAAATTTTAAAGTTTTAAAATAAATTAAAGATAGTTTATTAATTATTTTAAAGTAAATATATATATATATATGTATAAATTATTGTGTGTGTTTGTTTTTGAATTAAGTTTATTTGTAATATTTTGTAAAAATGTATATTAAATTTAATTTATTTTGTTAAAATTAATATTAATATTGAATATATTTTATATATTATTTTATTTTATATATATATTTAAATCAATATTTTTTACATCTATATTTTTTAAATCGATATTTTTGATTCAATATTTTTGTACTTACCTGTGTAGGTATGGGAGTCGATATTTTTGTAGTCTATATATTTTTTACGATATTTTGAACATCGATATTTTTAACATCGATAATCTATCAGTGAACCTCTTGGCGTGGTATTCTTCCAAACCTTTTGCCTTACTCCTCATATTCTGTTGAATTTGTTTCTGTTGGCTTTAGGACTCTAGCACTGGTTAGCAGTGGTAAAGTGCCCAAAGTGCTTGTGCTCTCTCCTTCAAACATGGTAAAATTGGCTTACTCATATTTTGCACATTTAATTTACTAGTGAGTACCTAGTAAATGGTACTACATGTAACCAGGGCCTGTAAATTAAAATGTTACTAGTGGGCCTGCAGCACTCGTGCAACCCACTAAAGTAGACTTTCTGATAGCAACTTCTAGCTGCAAAATCATTACCTTTGAATTTCCCAGGTATCAGACTGGAACTGGAATCTTTTGCTTGAGCATTACCCCTGCACGCTGTCGGGTGGCTCCATCTGGTTCCATGTGGCATCATTGGCACTGGATGTAACGTCGTGGTCACCTATATAGGCGCCACCCAGGTGCACGGACGCCAGTTCTTTTCTTTTTGTGCCAGTTAGCGCTGATCCGGAGAAGAGCTATCCCGCTGTCTCTTTTGACAGACTTTTTTCGGCACTTTGTTGAGGAATTTATCATTGTGTGTCGAGGGATGACCTCTAGAAGGATAGGAGCAACCCCCGCTCAAGTAAAAGAGTTTTACGAGGCAATGCACCAAGTATTTGAGTGGGTCGAACCCTCTGGTGCTCTTTCGGGCCCCACAGGTTCGTAGGAAGCCCCATCAGGTTCTGCATTGACTGCTCCAGCCTCGGCACCTATGGGGTCTCATGGATCCGATCCCGGATCCGGATCGGCACCGGTCGTGCCAATGCAACCTTCCTTGGCGCCAGTCCCGAAGTCGATGCTCCCGGAATGATGATGCCAGCCCCATTCTGATTTCCGATGATTCAGAGTGAGATCCGCGTCAGTCGACGATGACTCCTGCGCTGATGAAGCCCAGAGGCTGTATGTTGTTGCCTGTACATTTAGAAGAGGTTTCAGGCATGGGAGAAGAGTGGGAGGGGTCTCTTGACCCATTTAGAACAGCAGTTAGACAATCCTGGTGAGGATTTGGACTGGTATGAGGAGCTTGTGGAGGCCAGTGGTCTTGACACCTCTCCATATACTGATATGCCCTCTCCCCCTACTGTGGCTACAGAGGAGGGGACTTCTTATGCTATGGTGGCAAAGAGGGCAGCTGAGGTCCTTGGCCTAGAACTGCCCTCTGTGCAAGTCAAGACAAATCTCTTGATTGAAGTGCTTCAGCCTCGGGCTTCCTCATCTGAACCCCCTTTGCCCTTTAATGAGGCACTAACGGATGTCCTTTTAGGTTCATGGTCCAAGCCTAGCACAGGGGCTCCTGTGAACAGGACTATAGCACGTCGCCATTGCCCTGCACCAGGTGATCCAAGTTTCCTCAGTCACCATCCTACCACTGAGAGCTTTGTGGTCCAAGCCTCAATGTCCCGCAGTGCGTTCCCTTCTGCCCCCCTCCCCTGGACAGAGAACCCAAGAGGCTGAATGCTCTTCGGAAGAAGATGTTTTCTTTTACCACCCTTTGGGAATCGGTTGCGCAAGTGCTGCCACAGGTCCCGGAGGAGGAGGCGTGGGCCGTGCTCTCCCAGGCAGTGAAAGATGGCAGAGGTGCAGCAAAGTTTACTATTAGGTGTGGTTTGTATATGACTGACTCCCTGGGTAGAGCGGCTTCGTCAATGGTGACCTTGCGACGCCACGTCTGGCTAAGAACATCTGGCTTCTAGGAGGATGACCAGGCTAACCTCATGGACATGCCCTTCTGTGGGAATCATCTCTCCGGATAGAAGGCAGACTCGGTGCTAGAGTGCTTCAAGGATTTGTGGGCTATGGAAGGGTCCTTGGGCCTCTCCATGACACCTCATTCCCAGCCTACCTTTTGCCCCCTTTTGTGTCAGTATAAGGGGCTTTCAACCACATCAGCTATACCCCAGCCACTGCCCTGCACAGACTTCCCAAGTTGTGCGAGGACGTGGACGCGGTGCATTCTGACCTCGTGGGAATGGTAGCCAGAAGTTGTCCGCCACTCACCCCTCGGCAGCTGCAGGCTCTAAGCCCTCCAAATTTTGTTCCGCAAGACCATAGGTTTCCAGTTGGAGGGAGAATCCAACATCATCTTCTCCACTGGCAGTCCATAACATCGGACAGATGGGTGTTACAGATCTTTCGGGATGGTTACTCCCTCCCTTTTCTATCTTTTACTCCTCCTCTACCGCCTTCTTAAGAACGTCTGGCAGAGGATCATCTTGTTTTGCTCTGAGAGGAAGTTACAGCTCTCCTGGTCAAAGGGGCTATAGAGAGGGTTCTGATTTCAGAATTAGGCAGTGGTTGTATTCCTGCTACTTTCTGATAACCAAAAAAACCAAAGGTTTTTGTCCTATTCTAGAGCTTCGGACCATCAATCTCTTCCGCAAAAAGGAGAAATTCAAAATGCTCGCATTGGCTCAAGTCTTAACTGCCCTAGACCAAGGAGACTAGCTGGTAAAATTGGACTTGCAGGATGTGTATTTTCACATCCCCATCCTGCCGGGCCATAGGTGTTACCTGCGGTTCAAGGTAGGCAACAAGCACTTTCAGTTTACTGTGCTAACCTTTGGCCTTACCAGTGGCCTTCGGTGTTCACCAAGGTGATGGCCGCTACTCATCTGCGCAGGCTAGGGGTTCCAGTCTTCCCCTACCTCCACAACTGACTCTTGAAGGTATCCTCACCCCAGACTGTTGTTTCCCACCTCCAGTCTACGGCGGACCTCCTGCATTTGCTGTGGTTCACTATAAACGTGTCAAAGTCACACCTGACTCCTCAGATGCCCCCCTTTATCGGAGCTGTTCTGGACACAGTGCAGTTTTGGGCTTTTCCTTCCGAGCAGCGAGTCCAGGATATTCAGGTTATGCTACCAATGTTTCAGCCTCTATCCTGGATTTTGGTGAGAATGACTCTGAGGCTGCTGGGACTCATGGCCTCCTGCATCCTATTGGTAAATCACGCCAGATGGCGTATGCGGTCTCTGCAGTGGGACCTGAAGTTCCAGTGGGCGCATCACCAAGGTAATCTCTCTGACATGGTTCAGATATTGGATGGGACTGCGCAGGACCTGTAGTGGCAGCTAACAAACTGTAATTGGATGGGGCGGCCATCTGAGAGATGTGGAGATCAGAGGACTCTGGTGTCCGGCAGAGTGAGGCCTCCACATCAACTTGTTGGAGCTCCGCACAATCTGATTGGCATTGAAAGCGTTTCTTCCCTCTACCAAGGGGAAGTTGGTGCAAGTGTTCACGGACAAAACGACCGCCATGTGATACTGCAACAAGCAGGGCGGTGTGGGCCCTTGGACCCTTTGTCAAGAGGCCCTATGGCTTTGGACATGGCTGGAACAGCAGGGCATAACCTTGGTGGTTCCACACCTGGCAGGTTCCCTGAACGCCAGGTCAGACGAACTCAGCCGTTGATGCCTAGCGGATCACGAATGACATCTCCAGTTGGAGGTAGCACAAGGTCTCTTTCAACAGTGGGGAGAGCCTTGGTCGGATCTGTTCTCCTCCAAAGAGAATACACAATGTCAGCAGATTACACATTGGAGTTTCCAAGGCGGGTATCGCTCGACAATGCTTTTCGTTGTGAGTGGAGCTCAGGTCTCCTGTACACCTTTCCGCCCATACTACTTCAGCCAAGAGTTCTCAAGGAGATCAAGAATGACCAGGCCCAAGTCATTCTTTTGGCCCTGGACAGGGCAAGGAGAGTCTGATGTCCCGAGCTTCTTTGGATGAGGATCAATCCTCCGATCAGGCTGCCCCTTCGGGAGGATCTTCTGTCGCATCAGCAGGGGAGGGTCCTCCATCCGAATCTGTCCACTCTAGGCCTACTTGCGTGGAGATTTAGTGGTGACAGTTGATAGCTTTTGGCCTTCCTCCTGAAGTCTGTATGGTTATCTTGGCAGCCAGGCAGCCCTCCACCAAGACAGTATATGCCTGCTGTTGTCAAAAATTTGTAAAATATTATACAAAATGGTCTATTGACCCTCTTTCTTCCTCTCTCTCTTTTATTCTTCTCTTAGTTCTTACCCTTGCCCAGCAGGGCTCTGCTCTGGGCACTCTTAAGGGTTATCTTTCTGCTCTGTACTCTTTTCTTCAGCTGCCTGACCAACCCTCTTTATTCAAGTCCCCTATTGTAAATGGGGTCTTGAAAGGGCTTGTACATATGTTTCTTCCTACGCCTTTCATTATGCCTCCGTGGAATCTCAACCTAGTTCTCACATACCTCATGCGCGTTCCATTTGAGCCGTTCCATAATTGTCCCCCCAGGTTGCTCACCATCAAAACAGCATTCCTAGTGGCTATTTCATCTGCCCAGAAGGTGAGCAAGCTGCAGGCTTTATCATCCAAGCCTCCCTACCTCATGAAATTCCCAGATACAATGGTGCTTTGCACCCAAGCCTCTTTCCTTCCTAAGGTGGTGACCCCATTCCATCTAGGTCAGTCTGTCACATTGCCCACCTTTTTTTGCTCTTCTGCATCCCTCTAAGAAAAAGGAGCATCTCCATTGTGTGGACCAAAAAAAGCGTTGACGTTCTATGCACAAAAGAGTTCCGGGTGGATGGCTAACTCTTCGTGGGTTATGTGGGAGCAAAAGAGGGTCAGCAGTGCAGAAATGAACCATTTCACGCTGGGTCGTTATTTGTATTACAATCTTCTACACCATGGCTAAGAGGCAGCCTCCTGAGGGCTTACGAGCCCATTCCACCAGGGTGAAGGCTGCGACCATGGTGTTGGCTTGTGGAGTGCCAGTCCTGGACATCTGCCAGGCTGCAATGTGGGCTTCACTCAACCTATTTGCTAAACACTATTGCCTGGACAGTCAGGTCTGCAGGAATGGGCATTTCGCTCGTTCGATCCTTCCAGGACTTTTTAGTCTAGTGATGGATCACTGACAAAATATCGAGTGACTGAATATCGTGTTCCCAAAAGTATCGGAACATAAATATCGATGTCAAAAATATCGACATCCTATCTTCATAATGGTAAGTACTAAAATATCGAAAAAAATATCGTTGTTAAAAATATCGAAGTACAAAATATCGTTTTTTTAAATGTATAAAAAATAATGTAAAATAAATTAAATAATACATATAACTTAAAAAAATATTTAGAATTATTAGAAAATGTTAACAATTGTAAGTAATAAATGTTATGTAAAAATAAATTAAACATACATATATAAAATGTAATATATATTTACTTAATAGTAATTAAGAAATAATTATTTTAATAAATTATAAATACATATATATATATATATATATATATACATACACCTGTAACATAAAAATAAAATATACATATATATAAATTATAAACTAAAATATTAAAATATGTATTATTTTTTAAAACTACATTTTACACTACATTGAGTGCAACAGTAGAGAAAGTGTTGGGATAGCGGAGGTGAATAAATTACTATTCCCATTCCAGCTTGTGCAACAGCAGGGAAAGTGTTGGATAGCGGAGGGGAATAATTTACTATTCCCACTCCAGTGAGTGCAACAGTAGGGAAAGTGTTGGATAACGGAGGGGTAAAAATTACTATTCCCACTCCAGCGAGTGCAACAGTAGGGAAAGTGTTGGATAGCGAAGGGGAATAATTTACTATTCCCACTCTAATGAATGCAACAGTAGGGAAAGTGTTGAATAGCGGAGGGGAATAATTTACTATTCCCACTCCAATGAGTGCAACAGTAGGGAAACTGTTGGATAGCGAAGGGGAAAAAATTACTATTCCCACTCCAGTGAGTGCAACAGTAGGGAAAGTGTTGGATAGCGTAGGGGTAAAAATTACTATTCCCACTCCAATGAGTGCAACAGTAGGGAAAGTGTTGGATAGCGTAGGGGATAAAATTACTATTCCCACTCCAGTAGGGAAAGTGTTGGATAGCGGAGGGGTAAAAATTACTATTCCCACTCCAGCGAGTGCAACAGTAGCGAAAGTGTTGGATAGCGTGGGGGTAAAAACTACTATTCCCACTCCAGCGAGTGCAAAAGTAGGGAAAGTGTTGGATAGCGGAGGGGAATAATTTACTATTCCCACTCCAATGAATGCAACATTAGGGAAAGTGTTGGATAGCGGAGGGGAATATTCTATTATTCCCACTCCAATGAGTGCAACAGTAGGGAAAGTGTTGGATAGCGTAGGGGTAAAAATTACTATTCCCACTCCAACGAATACAATGTTAGAAAAAGTGTTGGATAGCGGAGGGGAATAAATTACTATTCCCACTCCAATGAGTGCAACAGTAGGGAAAGTGTTGGATAGCAGAGGGGATAAAACAAAACTTTACAGCTATTGAACCTAAATCCCCAAACAAAATAAAAACAAAACAATTACTAACAATATTTATCAATTAATAAAGTAATATTGATGATCAACTAATGATTAATTTATTTAAAGTATATTACTTTCAAACCTCTACCCCAATAAACACAAAAACACACACCTAAAAATATTTACACAATTTCCATAACTAATATTACATTAATAAATTAATAACAATTAACAAATCATTAATTAATTTTAAAGACAATTCTTCCTAACATTTACAACTATAAACGCCTCAACTCACACATCAAAATGATTCCATAATTAGCATATTTAATATTTAATTAATTAATTAGCATTAATTAACAAATAATTAATTATAAATATTTTACCTCCCACCATAATCCCCTATAAATGACACCACCAATGTCGTAAAACATGACACAATTAACATAATTTATTATCAATTAATTAATTATTTAATAACAACTAACAAGCAAAATAAAAACAATTAATAATAAATTAATTCACACAGTTAACACTATAAAATAACATTAAATAAATATTATATTATAAATATTAAAAAATGTATTAAAATTGAATTACTTCCCACCCTACTCCCCTATCAACCCACAACGCACTCCTAAAAAAATGACACAATTAACATAATTACCAATTAATTAATAATAATTAACAACAAATTAATAAATAATTAATAATAAATTAATTACCACAATTAACCATATAAAATATTAAATACATAAATATAAATTAATTTAAAAAAATAATGAATTAATTATAATTAAATTACTTCCCACCCTACTACCCTATCAACCCACAACCCGCTCCTAAACAAATGAAACAATTAACATAATTACCAATTAATTATTAATAATTAACAACCAATTAATAAATAATTAATAATAAATTAATTCCCACAATTAACAATAAAAAATATTAAATACATAAATATTAATTAATAAAACATATTAATAAATTAATTATAATTAAATGACTTCTCACCCTATTCCCCTATAAACCCACAACCGACTACGGAACTAAAACGCAAAATTTAATTAAAATAAAATTAATAACTTCTAAAAATTTAACACATATATTAAAAAACAAATGCAATACTTAGACAAAAAAAATAGAACACATACATTTAAAATACATAACTCTAACTAAAAAAAAGATATTTTTAACAACTATATTTTTGCAAACAATATTAATGACTTCGATATTTTTTTAAACGATATTAATAACTTCGATATTGTTAAAAACGACATTACTTACCTTAGACTCGATATTCTTGACCACGATATTCTGAAAGTCGATATTTTTGTTTCACGATATTCTGCACTCGATATTAGTGCAAGTCGACATAAAAAACTCGATATTTAGACTGTTTACCTCTAGTGATATGTCCACAGCCAGGAAGTATGGCTTAGGTATCTATTCAAAAGTTATGAATCTGCAGCTAGAAGTCTCTATCAGATCAACAAGTTACTTACCTTCGGTAACGCATTATCTTGTAGAGACAATATCTTGCTGCAGGTTCCTTACAGGCCGACTCATGCCTTCCCACTCTGTGCACTAATTTATGGGGCTAGGGTTGCTCCCTTTACAGGGCCCTAGTTTGGACACACACTAGTCAGTTCTCTTCATAGCTCTGCGCTTCTGGCGTGGAAAAAGTGAAAGTAACTGACGTCCGCGCACCTGGGTGGCACCTATATAGGGTACTGCGACGTCACATCCTGTGCTAAAGACGTTACGCAGAGCCGAAGGGAGCCACCCGACAGTGCGCAGGGGTACTGCTCACGCAAACGTTTCTGGATCCAGTCTGACGCCTGGGAAACTCAAAAGTAAGGAATCTGGAGCTAGATATTGTCTCTCCCAGATAATGCATTATCGAAGGCAAGTAACTTGTTCTTTTAAAACATGTCTCAGGTCTGCCACTGCAGCCTGTAGTGTAGTGTAGTGTAGTTTTAAACGTCCATTTCCACCTTGCAAAATCAACCTTTTGCAAGGCCTAAACCTATTTTTACATATATGTCATCCCTTAGGTAGGCCATAAAGGCTCATAGGGCAGGATGCATTGTATTTAAAAAGTAAGACATGTGTACTTACGTTTTACATGTCCTGGCAGTAAAAACTCCTAAAGCCATTTTTCACTGTTGGAAGGCCTATCTCTCCCATTGACTAACAATGGGTTACCTTATTACTTTTAATAAGTGATCATTTGGATTGGGAGTGGATAGAAATATCTTGTTCACACTCAAATGAATTGTAATATTAAAAATCCTCTTCAATGGTGAGGTCGGATTTTAAGTCACAATTTTGAAAATGCCACATTTTGAAAGTTTATATTCATACAATTTACCCAGACTGATAATTACAGTGAAAAGGAGAATTAACCAGTTAAGATCCTGAGGAGAACCAACAAGCAATGAGAGGTTCGTAACGCATTGATGACAGGTTCTGTGGAGTTTTTAGTTAAAGTGAAAACCGAATGTAGGCAATCCTGCAAGAGACATTGGTGTTTTTGTCAAATAGAGTGTGTTGTATAACCCCCAAGGGATGATTTGAACAGGAGTTTCAGTCCCTGAAAAAAATAAGAGACTAACAATTGAAACTCCATCACTTTGTAAATTACAAGACTGGTTTAAATTTAATGTTTTCTGTTATATGTATGAAGTATTGAATGCAATTGGTTCACCCAGTTTGGAATTATCATGTTTCTATGTGATTTTGTGAAAGTTAGGTTTTCCAGCAAGGGCAAAAAATGTTGTGTCTTACACTTTAATGTTGTCTGAAGGATATTTCTAAGTGTTTGTAAAATGCACTAAAACATTAATATGTCCTAAATCATAAAAAAGGTTAAGTTAATTAAATTACTTGGTCTTTCAGTAAAGAAGTGTTGACTAAATAATTATCAGTCTGGGTAAACTATATGAATACAATATATCAGTGGCCCAACCCAGCTGATCAAAAGGCCCAACCCCTTTGTACGTGAAATTTTAGAAAGTAGGCATTTTCTTCTCCTAACCATTAGTGCCTTCTGCCAGTGACCTGAGTCACATGACTGTGAATGGCTTTGCTGTTGGGGTTTGTGTATTCCTCCCAGACCTTGACACAAAGTGGGTTTCGTGTTGACAGAATGGGCCATTCTGGTACGATGACTGGTAGGAACTGCATCCAGCCCCACTTGCACTTCAAAGGACTCTGCATCACACACACAAGGGAATATGACACCAGGCCTGTCCTGTTTTTTGTCACCCCAGACTTCTGGAAGCCTTGACAGGGAAAGGGAAGAACTTTCCAGAACCATATGTGAGAGTAGTATAGCGAATCCTCATTATTTAAAAGGCTGGCACCAGGTATAAATATTGGACCTCCAAAGCCACTCCTGGACCTGTGGACATTACAAAAGAAGGACTGCCCTGCCACTAGAGGATTGGCCTGTTGTTATCTTAGGACTACCCTTCTGCTTGAGGGCTGCCGTGCTGTCTGAGAAGGAAGACTGGACCCGTTTTTCTTCATCTCAGGCTAACCTAAGTGACTCCAAGGGTGAGTCATCTGATCTCCTGTTTGAGCTACAGGGACAGAACACGCTCCAGAGGCCTCCCTACAACTGTCCAGCTGACCTGCTGCACTGAACCTGCAGAAGCCCTGCTGGCCTCCGCTGGTGTGAGTTCCTGATTCTCAAGAGGTGTCTCCTCAGGTCCTGGACCCTTGGCTGGTATCAGTTGAGTTCCTCCTAAGTAGAAAGGTGAAATTCTGAAGTTTGAGGCTCTTTGCGACTGCGGACGTGCCTGTTCACGCTGAGACACTGCCATCTGTGATGACCGCCAACGCAAAGCGAATCTTTGCACTACTGCAACCTCCAGCGATGACCGGCAATGGGAGATCTGCACTTTGCGCTACAGCAACAACAGCCCACGGTGACCGCCAACGCAGTGCTCCAGCATGTACCGTTCCATACGCCCAATCAGCTCTTTGCACTACAGCTGCAGTGGCTCTTGCCATCTGGCCTGCTCTTTGCGTCGACTATCCACAACACTCTCCCTGCTCCTTGCGGACTACTCCACAGCGAACTGAATTCTTCGTGCCGGACTTTGAGAAGATAACTCTATCAGCAGGGATAACCCAGTCCGTTTATCCGACCCCCACTCCATCACGGTCAGCCTGAACTTGTGGCTTTTCCCCGGTTAGCGTTACCAGATGACCGTGAGTGACACTCTGTGCTTCTAGATGCTATTTACACTAAAAACTTTGAAAGTGTACCTCTCCGATTCTACTGATTGGATATGTGTCATTCTTATTAGAATGTAATATGTTTGTAAATTGGTTGATGATTTTTTCTTGTGTTGTGCATTCACTTTATTATTGTTTCTGTGCTGCATAAATACATTACACTTTGCCTCTAAATCAAGTCTGACTGTTTTGTGCCAATCTACGAAAGGATTAAGCACGGGTTTGTTTAGTGAATTTTGTGGTTCAGCCTGACTGTGATTTTGGTTGTTGCCCTAGTGCCCCTCCCCCAACTAAAAAATCTAATTTCCTACATTGTTAAAATGGTTTCACACTGTGCAACGACTATTCTAATAATCAAGAGACAACGTAATTGTGATTTTAAATCATTGCACACATGTACCTCCTTACATCCTAGTTGTAGTAGAATACCCTTCTTTACAACTAATACACATTAAAAATCGCGTAAGTCACTGCGCAGAGTATAATATGCCATTTATTAGCATTGTTAAGGGAGGGAAAGGGCATCAAGACCTACTCAAGGCTTTGCCTCTCACTGCTCCTACCTACCCTCAACAATAATAAATAGCATGTTACACTCCACACATCTCTATACTATTAATGACATGGTAATGGAAATAAATGTGGCCCTATAACACGTTATTCAGAGCAACCAAACTAAGGGGCCTATTAGGATGGCGGGCGGACTTTAGTCCGCCCGCCACCCTAGCGGTAACGGGACCGGCCGCCAGACATGCAGCGGTCCCGCCACCCTTATTATGATGCGACCGCCACCGCAGCTGTCGCATCCGGCGATTTAACATTGCGGCGGGTGCTGCTGCCTGCAGCACCCGCTGCAATGGTGAAATGCCATGTTGTGCCCTTCCATGCACGACGTGGCAGGCACCGCGTGGTGCCTGCCACCTTTTGCATGGACATGCAGGGGGGTACCTAGGTACCCCCAAGAGCACGCCTCACCCCCCCGGGGGCCCGCAACGGGCCCCCAAAGCAAATCCCTGCCAGCCTTTCCATGGCAGCATTGCCGCCATGGAAAGGCCTTCAAATCCTCACATCCTAATATGGCTGGCGGTGCCTAGCAGGCACCGCCACCATATTTAGGCCCCTGCTCCGCCCGGCCGGCAATCGTAACGATTGCCGACCGGCGGTAAAGCGGCGGGCGCACTTTGCGTCCGCCGCGATACCCACCACCTTCGTAATATGGCGGTGGGTAATTCACGTTACGATGGCGTAACGGTCGCCGGCCCGGCAGTGGGGATCGTTACGCCATCGTAATGACCTCCTAATAATCGTAAATCCACACATTTACCAGAATTCAGGGACGCCGACATGAGAAAAACAATGTTTACTGCCTCACAGATTGCATGATATAAAGACCTTACACTAGAAACACACTCTTCTAATAGCCAGGCGGCCTCTTCAATATGATTTTCCCTCGGTGCACACATTTAACGCCTTTAATACTGGCTTTGGGTAATAACCCTTTTTTAAAACAAATAAACATTTAATAGCTGGTATAATTTGACGTCCTCAGCTGGTTTTATTGGTATTGTTACTCTGTGTGCACATCATTTGCTGCAACAATCTATTCTTATTATGTCCAGATTCGAGTCAATTAAGGCTAGGCAGCCGGATTCTAAATTATCCATAACAGCAAAGCCACTTTTCACAAAGCAGATCCCACTGGTATGTGGGCTCTGCCTTACACGTTTACCAAGCATTCCTTCGAATGGGAACTGATGCTGAGATTTCTAAAGCAATCCTTTGGACCTGCCATAGATACCTGTGCATCCATTGTTGTGGGTGATGGCATTGCTGTTGTACTTGTTTGTAGTGGTGAAAGTAAGTCGGAATATGAGCTAAATGATTATATTTGGCATGGAACTAAGCATGCTCTTTCTCCATATTTCAGTTGGTTAACAGTATACCTACCCAAGTGCACTTTGCAGAGAATATTTCATAAAACAACTGTGAGTTAGTAAGAATGCAAAGTCAAACACTAACCCAAGGTTTATCTGAGATGCTTCCTAAAAGTGATTAGTGGGGTTAACTTTCATAGGTCAAGGGTCAGAGAGTTCAATGCTAAGGCTGCTGCCCCAGAGTAGGTTTGCTGCGAGCTAAGGAGGCCTTAAACATGTGATTTTCAGGAGAAGCATGTCTCTGCTTCTCAGTTCTCTTGATCCTCCATGGATTGTCAGAATAATAGCTAGGTATTGTGGGGTTTGGTAGTGGATGGCCTTGTCGACTGTGCAACATATCTTACATTGAATTCTTGCTGTTTGTACGAACCAGTGGTGGTCATTTAATAACATTTGTTTGCTGGGTTAACTGGTTTTATGTCAGAGTGAAGGATGATCTTGAGCGGGGTTGTGTACAATAAAGATTTCACAGCTAGAATAGAGTTTCCACAGTCCAATCTAGATATGACTAGTCAGCAAACGGCTGGTTTGAGATGTTCAGGCTGAATTAGGTACAGATTGTCTTTACTGTGTAAAGATGAAAATAGTTTGCTTTTGCCACTGTAGTGATTTGTGGCAAGAGTGTAAGAGCTGAGTTTAGAGTGATTTAGTGGAGGGTTTGGATGAAGGGGAGGGTTTCAGTGAATCCAGTATTGAATGGTCAAGTTTTCTTTGAAGGGCAATTGATCCAAGGTAAAATTCAGTTTTCTGAGGATTGCTGAGCTGAACGTTGTCCAGTAGCCAAAATTTTAATTTGGTATAGGCAGCTTTTTAGGATTGCTATGTTGTGTATTGTTCAGGTTTTCAGATAACAGGTTGGTTTCATCGGTACGTTTATGTACTCCGACACCAGAATTTTTCAGAATAAAACATGGAGGCACCATCTAAGCATTAAATAAAATAAGAGCTGGTATTGAACCCTGAGAAATGTTGTCCTGTTGTTTGATGTGGCATTTGTATGTATGTCATTTTTGCCATTACCATTGGGTGTCTGTTAGACAAATAGGATGAGAACTAGTTCTGAACCTCGTAATTCCATTCAGCGTTCAAGAGTCATGTGTAGCCATTCATAACTGATCATGTCAGAGTCTGCATTAATTACATGATTAAACAACTTTTAAGATTTCTGTACTGAATCCTGCTCTGAATCCAGATTTATATTTGGTATACTTTGATGATGAAGGTGTTTCATTTGTCTTCATCTGTTTTCTCAATTACTTGTCCCAGCCAATGAAGTTTTGATATTGGATCTCCATGGTCCTTGGAGGCATTAATAAGGTTGCACCAATTACATTGAAATACAGAGATGTTTTCTTTGATTATTGTTGGTGGGATAGGGTAAGTGAAAGAAAATTGTGAATTTAAGATTTTTCACAGTTAACTTTAGATTATTTTGTGATATGAGTTGTGCTTTTTGTGTGAAATGTGCCAAAACAGTGAGCTGGTGGCATTAGGAGTGATAGTGATTTGCTCCTGTGTGTATGTGAATTTTGCTCTATCAATGCAAGTTGGTATTCTTTCCTGAGTTTTATGTGTAGTGAGATTGCTTCTAGCTTTCCCAATTAATTCTGTGAATGAGTGTTGGCTTGGAAGTGGTCTATGTTTTTTTATTGTACCTGTGCTGATTGGTCAAAGATTTCTAAAATCTTCTTAGTATTCTTTGGTTGCCATTTCATCATTTTTTTGCGATGTCTAGGAGCCCACGCATGGGTCAAATGTGGTTTTGGATTGCATATGGGAAGAATGCTTTCAGAGATTGACCAAATCTTTTTATTGTAGGAGTTTTAGAGGTTAAAAGATGTGAATGGATGGAGATATGAAAGGGTACAAGGAAGCTGTCTAACCAGTCACTGCTTATGTGGGACATGACTGAGGTTGTTGAAGATCACATCTAGCCATACCTCTCTCGATAAAATGTAACCAATGGAAAAATGGGCCAGAAAATCAATCAATCAATCAAGGGTTTGTTAAAGCACGACTACTCACCCGTAAGGGTCTCAAGGCGCTATGGGGGGGGGGGGGGTGCAGGTTCCATCCATCAAGGAGGGGGTCTGTCAAAGAGCCAGGTTTTGAGATTTCTTGCGAAGATGGGGAGCGATGTTGTCTGTCTGAGGTGGAGCGGGAGGGCGTTCCATGCTTTGGCCGCGAGGAAGGAGAAGGAGCGGCCTCCCGATATGGTCTTTCTGGTGCGGGGGACGATGGCGTAGGAGAGCTGGGCTGATCGTAGGGTCCTTTGGGGTGCGTGGAATTTGAGTCGGCTGTTCAGGTATGCTGGTCCGGTGCCGTGGAGGGCCTTGTGTGCGTGGGTGAGCATCTTGAAGGTGATTCTCGCCTCGACAGGGAGCCAGTGGAGTGTGCGCAGGTGCTGGGAGATGTGGCAGTGTTTTGGCAGGTTGAGGACCAGTCTTGCAGCGGCGTTCTGGATGTTCTGTAGCTTGCGGGTGAGGTTTTTGTTTATTCCGGCGTAGAGTGCGTTGCCGTAGTCGAGTCTGCTGGTGACCAGGGCGTGAGTGATGGTCTTTCGGTGTTCGAGGGGGATCCATTTGAAGGTCTTACGAAGGAGGCAGAGGGTGTGAAAGCAGGAAGACGAGACAGAGTTGATCTGGCGGTCCATTTTGAGCTCGGAGTCCAGGATGATTCCCAGGTTGCGTGCGTGGTCCGTGGGGGTTGGTGGGTTTCCGAGGGCGGGGGGCCACCAGGTGTCGCTCCAGGCATCGGGGTTTGGGCCCATGATGAGTACTTCTGTTTTGTTGGTGTTTAGTTGTAGGCAGCTGTTTTTCATCCATTTGGCGACGGCTTCCATGCCTTCTCGAAAGTTGCGTCTCGCGGTGTTGGGCTCGTTGGATAGGGAGAGGATAAGCTGGGTGTCGTCTGCGTATGACACGATGTTGAGTCCGTAGGTTCTGACGATGGGGGCGAGTGGAGTCATGTAGATGTTGAAGAGCGTCGGGCTGAGGGAGGAGCCCTGGGGGACTCCGCAGGTGGTAGGTGTGGGGTCCGAGAGGAAAGGGGGGAGTCTGACCTGCTGCGTCCTGCCGGAGAGGAAGGAGCGGATCCAGTCGAGGGCCTTGTCCTGGATTCCTGCGTCGTGGAGTCTGCGTATTAGGGTGCGGTGGGAGACTGTGTCGAAGGCGGCTGATCGGTGGCGGTGGATGAGGGCTACTGTTTCTCCTTTGTCCAGTAGGGTGCGGATGTCGTCTGTTGCGGCGAGGAGGGCGGTTTCCGTACTGTGGTTTTTTCTGAAGCCGGATTGGGAGGAGTCGAGGATGTTGTGTTCTTCAATGAATGTGGTGAGTTGGCTGTTGATGGCTTTCTCGATGACTTTCGCTGAGAACGGGAGCAGGGAGATGGGTCTGTAGTTTTTGAGGTCGGTGGGGTCCGCTGAGGGTTTCTTTAGGAGGGGGTTGACCTCGGCGTGTTTCCAGTCGTCGGGGAACCAGGCGGTCGCCAGGGAGCGGTTGATGGTGTGGCGGAGCATGGGTGCGATGGTGTCGGCGGCTCTGTTGAAGATGTGGTGGGGGCAGGGGTCCGTGGGGGCCCCTGAGTGGATTGACTTCATTGTCTTCAGTGTGTCTTCGGTGGTGAGGGCTGTCCAGTCGTCAATCACTGGTTTCCGGGTGTCGGGGGTGGTTGGTGAGGGTTCAGTGTGTTGGTTGTCTTCGTCGAAGTTGTCGTAGATGCTCTTGATTTTGTGGTGGAAAAAGGTGCTGAGTTTGTCGCAGAGGTCTTGTGAGGGAGGGATGTCGGTAGACTCGCTAGTGGGTTGGGCGAACTCCTTGATGATGCTGAAGAGTTCCTTGCTGTTGTGCACGTGGGTGGAGATTCTGTCTTCAATCGCTTTTTTTCTTGTTTCTCTGATGAGTTGATGGTGGGCGTTGGTGGCGGCTCTGAAGTTGTCGTGGGCTTCTGTGGATTTGGTGTTCCTCCAGGCCTTTTCGAGGCGGCGGCATGTTCTTCTGGACTCTCGAAGTTCGGTGGTAAACCATCTGGCTTTCTTGGCGCGGGTATTGTTGTTTTTCTTGAGGGGGCTATGGTATTGGTGCTGTCCGAGATCCATCTATGCAGGGTTCGGGCTGCGGTGTTGGGGTCGTCGTTTTCCGCGATGGTTGGGGTGGAGTTGTTGAGTGAGGAGGTGAGCTGGTCGTCGGTGATTTTGGTCCAGTTTCTTCGTGGAAGCAGGTGCTGGTGTCTGTGGATGGTGGGTGTTCTGAAGGTGAAGTGGACGCAACGATGGTCGGTCCATGGGAGTTCGGTGGTGTGGCTGAAGGTGATGGAGTTTCCTGTAGTGAAGAGGGGGTCGAGGGTGTGTCCTGCTGAGTGCGTGGGCTCGGTCACAATCTGGCGCAGTCCAATGTTGTGGAGGTTGTCCAGGAGGGATGTGGTGTTGGGGTCCAGTTGGTTGTCGAGGTGGAAGTTGAGGTCTCCCAGCAGGCTGTAGTTGGTGGATGCGATGGCCTGCGGGGAGATAATGTCCGTGATGGAGTTGGCGAAGGTTCCGCGGGGTCCAGGGGGTCGGTAGATGAGGGTTCCTCGGAGGGTGGCGGTGGGGCTGGCCAGTATCTTGAAGTGAAGGTGTTCCATCAGTTCTGTGGGCTTGTCAGGGAGTGTGCTCAGGCGGAGGCTGGATTTGTGGACGATGGCGATTCCTCCTCCTGGGCGGGTGGGGCGGTCCTTCCTGGAGATCTTGTATCCTTGGGGGATGGCGATGGCGATGTCCGGTCCCGAGGTGGTGTTGGTCCAGGTTTCGGTGAAAATGAATAAAGATTCTGGACAGAATTCTGTCCTATCAGTGCCAGTTCAGTGAGATCAATTTTCAATCATCGAGGTCACTATTGAGTATGTGAAATCAGAGACTGGTTGATGTGATCACTGTTGGAACAATGAGCCTGCAATTGGATTAATATTAGCACATAGTAATAAGTGAGAATAGGGTCAATATTTCAAACATTTGATGTATCTCTTCGTCTCAAAACTGAAGGATTAAATATAAAATGCCTGATCTAAAGGGTTGATAATGACTCAGTTACTTACCGGTAATCTTCATTACTCCGAGTCATAATCTTCCTCGTCACAGTCACCCAGGAGCACTACGTGTTCGGGGCACAGTATTCACCCATAAAAAAATTCACCACCCAAAATGGCGGCCCGACAGGAAGTACCTGTCACCTGACCTATAAGGGTGGGACAACCCCAGACCACATCCTGCAATACTCACAAGCAGAGAAGCAATCAGAAGGAAAAGGTAACATTTTTGTTTTTCCTCCAACCCCCAAGTACGGGAGGGAAGGAACATAACTGTGACGAGGAAGACTATGACTCGGAGTAATGAAGATTACTGGTAAGTAACTGAGTCATTACCTTTCTCCTCCATCTTCCTCGTCACAGTCACCCAGGAGCGCATACCCAAGCGCCAGACAAAACAAAAAGAAACAGACAACCAAAGGATGCCAAGGAAATTTATTTGCAGACAGGCACAATCAGTGAACAGCAGCAAGGACAGCAGAGCCAAAATCCCCAGAAAACACCTCCCCCTTCTGCAACTTATAATAGGAGATGAAGGTATGAGAGGAGGACCAAGTCGCTGCTGCACAAAGATCCTTCAAGGAGGTGCCCTTAAAAGAAGCCCAGGAGGAAGAGACACCCTGGGTGGAATGCCCCTGAATGACAGGAGGAAGAGAAAACCCTGAATGAAGATAGGCCAAGGAAATAGCAGACCAAACCAAAAAGCGAAAGAGTAGTCATCGTAGGGTGATGACCTCACCGAGCAACACCAAAAGTGACAAACAAAACATCCACCTGACGAAGGGAGGCAGTCCGCTCAAGGTAAATAACAAGAGCCCTTGTCAAATCTAGTGAATGAAGCAGGATTTCCTCCACCGTAGAGGGGTGAGGAAAAAAGGCCGGAAGGACAATATGCTGGGACAAATGGAAAGGAGAGGACACCTTGGGAAGAAAGGCCGGGTCAGGGCGAAGGACCAGCTTAACAGGAAAAACAATTCAAGAAGGCAGGATGGCAAAGCAAGGCGCCAAGCTGCCCCATACGCCTCCCCGAGGTAATAGCCACCAGAAAACACACCTTCAGGATAAGAAACTTGAGAGACACAGAAGGCAGGGGCTCAAACGGGGAGTGCTGCAAGGCATGAAGGACCAGAGGGAGAAACCCAGGAGGGCACAGGAGAAACAACGACAGGCTGCCGAAGAAAGAAACTGTGAAGAAGGCGAGAAGCCAAGGACTCAATAGAGAGGAGAGAGGCCCCCCTGACAGCTTTAATGGCGGACCACTGGCTGCAGAGTGTAGAGACCGACAGACTCTTCAAGAAACCATCCCGAAGGAACTCAAGCACAGAACCCCCCTCACAAGGGTCAGGGATGAACCCCCTTGAAGAACACCAAGCAGAGAAATTCCTCCTGTGACGTACCTTCCTAGAATACTGAATGGACAGCCACCTCCGAGGAACAACCCATAGAGACTAGCCGTCGCCTCTCAATTTCAAAACCCACAACGCAACTGAGTGCCTTGCGAGAGAGGAGAGGAAAGTGGAACGGAGAAGGGGACAGCGGGAACCTCCAAGGGGGAGCAACAACCAAACGGAGCAGGAGGGGATACCAAGGCTGGTGAGGCCAAAAGGAGGCCACCAACAGCACAACCACCCCCACCTTCCTGATCTTTGCCAACACCCTACCGAGAAGGGGAAAGGGAGGAAAGGCAAATAGAAGACCCCGAGGCTAAGGGAAACTCAGGGCATCCACCTCCCATGCCTCCCTGCAAGGAAAAAGGGTGCAATACCTCGTCAGAAGAGCACCTTGAGGGGAGGCAAAGAGATCCAACCAAGGCCTCCCGAACCGCCCCGAAATCTCCCGAAAAACCAGAGGAGACAGGGACAGAGAAATCGAAGAAGGAATAAGGCGACTCAGTTGATCCGCACGCCCATTCTTCCTCCCCAGCAGATAGATTGCCGTCAGACCCAGCAGTTTGGCTTCCATCCAAGCTCCAATCTGATCTACCAGGAGAGCCAAAAGTGGAGAGCGAGTGGCCCCCAAATGATTTAAATAGGCACGCGCCACCTGATTGTCCATCTGGACCTGAACTCACCAGTCCTTCAGATGAGGGACAAAGTGCAGAAGAGCCTTGAACACTGCTGCCTGTTTCTTCCAATTTTAGGACATCCAGCTCCCTCCAGGAGTCCAAGGACCCTGAGAAGAAAGAGTCCCAAGGGTGGCCCCCCCAATCCCAAGGGCTGGCATTGGTCATCATCGAACAGGGCACAGGAAGATCCAGGGGCACCCCTTTCGCAGGGTTGTCCGGCAGCAGCCACCAGTGCAGCTGGAGAGAAACGGTGGGAGTCACCAGAACTGAGGCATCGTAATTCTGGAACCCCCGATTCCAGTGAGACAGAAGATGATACACCAGATGGAAGAGGTGTCTATGAGCCCAAGGAACCAGGAAAATGGAAGCAGCCATGTCCCCCTGAACCCACAACCAGTCTCTTGTGGAAGCCAACGGAGCAGACAGGAGGGACTCCAGACAAGACCTGAGCCGAAGCTGGCGAGCTGGAGGAAGAAACACCATACCCAACCGGGTATTGAAGAGAGCGCCGATGAATTGGAGTTCCTGAGATGGGATGAGGTGGAACTTGCTGAGATTCACAAGGAACCCATGGGTCTCCAGAGAATTCCTCACCAACGCCACATCCTCCTGGGCCTTAAGGAAAGACGAGGAAGAAATTAGCCAGTCATCAAGGTAGGGAAACTAAAGCACCCCTGTGCATGCAACAGACCCACCATGGGAGCCAGGACCTTCGTGAACACCCGAGGGGCAGATGCCAAACCAAAGGGGAGGACATAAAATTGGAAATGTTGTCCCAGGGCAAAGAACCACAAATACCTCTGGAAGAGAGGATGCACAGGAATAGGGAAATAAGCATCCAAAAGGTCCAAGGATGTCAGAAAGGCCCCAGGGGAAACAAGGGCAGAATCTTCTGCAAACTCCCCATCTTGAACCTCTGGTAAGGCACATAGGCATTCACGGTCTTGAGATCCAGAACAGGGCAGAAACCCCCTGAGGCCTTCTGTACCGGATAGCAACCCTGACCCAACTCGTTCACGGCTACAGGAATGATGGCACCCTTCTGGAGAAGTTCCAAGATCCCCTGCTTCAAACCCAGTTGTTTCAGAGGATTCTGAGGAGTTGGAGTCAGGACGAAAAGATCTGGAGACCGAGAAGAGAAGTCGATAGAATAACCTTCGACCACTAGGCATAGAACCCAGGAATTGGCCATGTTGCTTGTCCAAGCGGAAGAATATTATCCAATTCGGCTGCCCACCCCGAGATAGTCAGGATTTTGGAGTGGAATTGGCAAGGGCAGCTCCTGCGGGCTGGTGCCGGGACTTATCAGATTAGGGAGTGCCAGGGCCACGACCCCTCCCACAAAAGGGCTGGGAGGACCCCTTCCCAGCCGAGGGGGGATTCCCAAACGATCGCCGATAACCAAAAGCCCCGACCTCTCACTGCAGGCCGCAGAGGTGTCAGGAGCTCACGATCTTCCACTGATTTTTTCAGCAGAGCCTCCAGCTGAGGGCCAAACAACTTAGCCCCATCAAAGGGCAAACGTGACAGGAGGGACTTCTGTGAGGCCTCTGCCTTCCATGACCTCATCCAGATGTTTTGCTAAGTAGAACAATGGAACCAGAAATGGCTGCTGCAGCAGACAGAGAGTCAAAGGTAGTGTCAGACAAGAAGCGTACCTGCAATTCTATAAGAGACAGCCACAAATTGCCATCCTTCCCTTGCTTAAGGTCCTCTGACAAGGCCTGAAAATCATGCAGGAGCGATTGATCCACATCATGTGCACCAGCCCTGATGGAAAAGTTAGTGGCGGAGTAAGCCCGCTTGGCAGCACTTTCCGCCTTCTTATCAACGGGTCGGTAGGAGAGGCATCTTCCGAGATGATGGAACCACTGGAAGCCAGACCCACCATCAGAGATTCCACCTTCACTTGAGGGGGGAACTCAGCCAGGAAACTCTGAAGAAGGTACTTCTTTGCGAGGAACCGAGGAAACCCAGCATTCTCGACATCAGACCATTCCCTGAATAAAAGCCCCCGGATGGCCTTTAGGATTGGAAGAGCATCAGGCTCCTTCCGGCAGTACTGAGAGAAAAAAATCCTCCTCCTCATCCAGAGGAACCACAGTTTGAAAGGCCAAATTGTCTTTCAAGTGAGTCATCACTTCCTTCAACTCAGCGCCCTTAACAAAGTGTGCCCGCTGTTTCTCATCCAAACCATCAGAGTCTGAGTCAGGCTGAGAAGAAACTCTGGGAACTTTAGGCACTGGCCCCTCCCGAGCCGCGAAAGCAGAATCCACTGCCTTATTGATCATGGCCTGAAGAACATCAAGATCCATGCCCACAGGCTGCTGCGAGGAAGCAGGCTCAGACTCAGAACCAGAAGACTGATGTTTACGCTTCTTAGAGCGTTTACCCTCCATGGCCGCCCACAAAAACACAACTGCCGAAATGGAGGAAGAACAAACCTTTAAATGCACGTGAGAGACACCGTTGCCAACCAACCGCCACTGCCCCTGTGACTTGGCACGCCGAAGATGGTAATCCCGGGCCTATAACCTCCCCAGGGAACTGCCTCACGGGGGAGCCAGTACCAGCCGGGAGGACTGCAAAGCAGGTAAACCGCAGGCAGGAAGCCCTGTCCAAGATGAGGAAATGCTCAGGCACCTCTGAGGCGCACACGCCATGAGCAGTGACCGCCGCTCCTGACCATTAAAGTGCAGGAGTTGCGCTTGGACAAAACACACCACCGTCGCTCCCTAGTCGCTCAGTGCAGGAACAGAGATGTAAATAAGGCATAAAAAACAGGAAAGCACACCGCCGCTCCCAATCGCTCAGCACGGGAAGGGAGGAGACAGGGAAAAACAGACAAACCGATGCACCAACGCCCAGAGCGGGAGCGGCGGCAGCACAGAAATAAAGAAAAATAAAAAGCAAAATATGGAAACGCTATAGCAGTCCCATAAATCCAAAGGAAATCATACTCATCACCGCATAGCAGTGCAACGTCAATGGGTGTTCCAGCCAGAACACAGAGAAAAAAACAGGATGTGGTCTGGGGTTGCACCACACTTATAGGTCAGTTGACAGGTACCACCATGTTGGGTGGGGAATTTTTTGTATGGGTGAATGCTGTGCCCGAAACACGTAGTGCTCCTGGGTGACTGTGACGAGGAAGACGGAGGACGAAGGTAATTGCTAAGGAACAAGTTAAGGAAAATGCAATTCTTCCCCTGGTGAGCGTTTGTTTAGCTGCTTTGACCCAGCAAACAATATGATGTACCGATCTGTATTGCAAGTACACAAAATATGCATTCCAGCAATCAAAGAGCTCCAATCGTTTTTTTACTATCCTGGTCTTTTTTCTTTTGTTTAGATACGCTTCTTCAGTAAAGGATGGTTCCCAGTATTTCATTCTGCTGATAATTACCGATGGAGTAATATCTGACATGGCTCAAACAAAGGAGTCCATAGTTAATGTGAGTACAGAAAATGATGATATGTTTACGATGATAAATAACAGCAGCATCTTTCAGACTGATATTTAAAATGTTTTAAGTAATTATGTTAGTGCTTTGATTGTTCGGTAGTGAAATAAAAGCTTCGGTGATACAATGGCCACTTTGCCTAAAGAATGCGTCGAAGATGCCCCATTCAAGTTCATGTGTGGAGCGAATCAATACAGTTCAACCTTGGAAGTTCTAGTTTATCTTCTCCCCAATATGATGTTCTTCCTTCCACCTTTGAAAACCGTACCCGTAAGATGTTAAAAACCTTTCACAGAGGAGTTATACTATCATCTTCATTAGAGAACAACAAAACAAAAAATATAAATATGATGGCGATTCATCATTTCCATTGTGACTTACTTTTTTACTCTTTAGATGGCATTCAGTGGTATTTAGCTCAAGTAAGCCATTTCAACAGGCCACCAGACTTGTGTAACTTAGGGCCTGATTTAGAGTAAAGTGGCTAGCCCGCAGTAACAAGTATAAACAATCAGTGGTGGCTCCGGAGAGCGTCGCCTCACTGCCAAGAGCAACAAAGAAAGGAAAAAATAAAATGATAACGGAATGTTATTATCATTTTATTTTTTCCTCCTGCTGCGGCAGTGCGTGAGGGGGTGGGGCGGAGCTGCAGGGGAGGAGTGGTAGAACACTCCCGTGGCTGTGCGCAATGACTGTTTGGTCGGCCCTCTCGGGCCGCCCAAAACAGTCATGCGCACTCCCCTGTTCTCCAGGCAGGCTGCATTACAGCCTGCCTGGAGAACATGCCCACTCCTCCAGCCCCTGGCTCAGCACCGTGTCACGGCGCGCAGACCAATCACAACACTCCAGTGGACCGTTGTGATTGGCTTAGAGGTGGGAGCCTGGCTGCCTGCTTCCTGTTCCGACCTGGAGTCGGACACAAGCGAACAGGAGAGATGAAGCAGGACATCAAGGTAAGTTATTTTTTTTAAAGCAGCCCGCGTCCTCCCCCTGTGCCCGCTACTCCACCCGCGAGCCGTGCCGGTCACCCCAGTGGTAGTATGTATGTGGTAAGTGTTTTTTTGTGTATGTCTATGGTTGTGTATCATTGAGGATGAAAGCATACTGTGTGTGTTTGTGTGCAAAGGGAGGACTATGGCATCTTGGTGTGGTGACTTGTGTGTGTCCTTTCAGTGCCATTACGTTACATTTGGTCTCAAGTTCATTGAGAAAAGCATTACCTCAGGTGTCAGTAATACTTTGTGTTCTCAGTTAAGGGGATGTAAATTCCTGCTGCCTCTGACTGTCTGCATGGAACCTACTCATCACACATGAGCACATGATGCAAAGGTGTCCTCTGTAGGTGAGTGATCAGCTGTAGCATGGCTGCGTCTCACGTAGGAACCTCCTCAGGGAAATTATTGGTGGAAATAGCTACTAGGAAAAAGATAGACTTCAGCCACATAAAAGTCATGAGACGTGGCACCTCAAGCATCAGTATAAAAAATGAAACGCATGTATTTGAAGCAACACAAATTGTGGACAGGATAATAAGACAAATACAGATAACTTGTTCTAGGATTAGGACTTGTGTTAACTAAACAAGCTAAATATACAAAAAGGAAAATCTAAGACTAGAAGCTCTCAGTAATATAGAAAAAGAAAGCACACAAAATAAGACCTACAATGCTTTAAACCTTTACGAGTAGCCTTTTGCAACAGCATAGTAAAAGACAATATAATGGTGCAATATTATAAAGAAGTGAGATTAAACACGAATTAATCACTCATTGCTGAGAGCAGTAAAGGAAGAGGCATGCATCTCATGAACCCAAGACCAGCACGCTATCCACCTCGTGCAGCAGCCGAGGTGGATAAGAGGGATATTCCATCCAAAAGACCAGGTGGCAAGGAGGAGACTTAAGAACTGCACAACATTGTCACACGTTGCCAAACATAAGGCCCTTCCTTATCCCTTCCATTATATCGAACATCTACTGGTCTTAACCCATGACCTGAAATCCTTGATGAAAAAGATAATCATCCATCAAACTCACTCCTCCCGAGGCTGACCACAGGATTAATATTTCTTATGCTGAGAGACCATGAAACCAAAACGAAATAGGAAAGAAGTGTGATGTAGGTGGATGAACAAGGCATGTTTTAGATTGAAAGCAACTTTTGCTCCACCTCAATACATGCAGAAAGTCCTGCAGCTGAATAAAATGGAAATAATCCTACACAGTTAATACGGATAGAAAATAAAAACATTGCCCTCTTTGCACGTTTAGTGAAAGCGAAGTGCACGTTTTGGAGCTAATTCACAAAGGCATGCAAGAGTATTCCTGTAGTGCTACTTCCTGTACTCGCGTTTGTGACTCAGCCCCATGATATTTTGATTTATTACACCTAGCACTGCGCACATCAAAATGGCATTTTGCGGACTCGGAACAGTAAACAGAGGTCTTAAAAATACGCATTTTTTTTTATATTTATCACCTTACTCTATGATCTAAGGTAAATCTTAGAAAGAATATATTTCTAAAATCAGGTCATAGTATATCCATATATGACAGCTGTGTAGTTCACAACTACTTTGTACTTCATTGACAATTCAATTTGCGCAATGACATCTGTTCGGGTAATGGAACTATGTCTCCTTCCCAGTACCAAGTGTCTCTCTTTTTACTTTTCGTAAGGTTGGAACTGTGCTAAAAGAAGGACAGTAAAGTTGTTCATCACTAAAAAAAAAAAAGATCATTAGACAGCTCTCAAGAGATTTCAAAGAGAGGTAAGTAAGTAAGTAAGAGTTTTCTAGAGCGCACAAATACCGAGGTGTCTTGGCGCTAAGTGAACTTCAAGAACAGCAAAGAGAAATGGATGACTTACTTGACAGTGCAAGTAAAGATTTTAGTAAACAAAGTGGACGAACCCACTAGTGAAGCCGACTCAGTTTCACTTTTCGAATGCCAGAAACCCACTAGGTTTGTAAAAAGAACCCCCAACCACCAACCTAGTTGGTGGCATGCTTCATCATCGGGTTCCCAACCGGGTAGCCGAATGCCACCCTGTTGTGCTTCAACGCCTGATTACAGCCGAGCGGGATTGGTGTTTGTGTGAAAAGAGGAGGTGAAGTGGTGCAGATTAAAAATGTCTCTGGGGATCCTTACTGATTAACTCTTTTATTCCCAGCGGCCCAGGACAAGGTTGAAAACAAGATGAGGACAACATCAAGATTAATTGGTCTTGGTTATCCAATAGGTCAACATGTTTGGGCCTCTTCAAAAGGGATTTGGAGGCTTTCTTCAGGACGAGGCTACGTGAAAAACAGGTGATATTGTGGCAAAAACACGCCACGTGTAATTTTTTCAGCACACGCGCTAAGGTGTGCTGTGCATGCAGTAGTGTCTGCGTACTTACGGACCCACTGGAAAAATGTAAAAAACCTGTAAGGAAAAAAGAAGAAAGAAGAGAAGGAGAAAATAAAAGACATATAACATAAAATACGATCTTTTACTCAGCTATTTGGTGCCTTCTTTCTTGACTTAACAGTGTCTATGACGGTCTAGCATTCTGTGATTCGGTCGATACGTGGGTGCCAACCATATGGCCGGCTTTTGTGCAACACACACCGGTGTACTATGCTATACATTCATCGTGTGCATGCACTGCTGGTAAATTGGGGTGCAATGCTGGCATGCATTTGGCAGTAGTAGGATATACATACTGCCGGGCAACGGCAACTGGCAAGCTATTTGTGGCACTGTGGTGGTGCCAATCCTAGCTCCTTTTTGTGATAGGTGGTGCTAGATACTGTTTATAGCCTCTTGCATCTCATGTCAACATAACGTAAATAATAAGAACCTATTAAAAAACATAGTTTTACACTAGCTACGTGTTGCAGTAGCTTTAAGCAGATCCCGGAAGGCGCGAACGCCTGTAGTCACACACTGGGGGGTGAAAAGAGAAAAGGAAATGAGCATTGCTGTGTGCGTTGGAATTGCTAGGTTGGTAAGGAGACTCTATGTGTGGTAGAGCCTGAGGATAATGCTCGTGAACCAACCATCATGGATTAAGATTGCAATTAAAATGTGGCGACCTGTAAAGGGGAAGAGAGAAAACCTTACTTCGTCAAAGCAGAACGCCCGCCTCTGGCACCTATTGCGGCTCTTCTCGGTGATCTGGATGATGCTCGAAGTGCTGGCTGGCCGTCTTTTTACCAGAAAGTTCCCGGGCGTTTGGAAATGCCGGGGCGTGCCTACGTCATCACGTCCCACGTGATCGCATGTGACGTGTAGTCCTGAGGTAGACTAGAATGTTAACCTGAGGGGACGGGCCTTTGCTGATAGAAACCGGAAGAGTGTATGTGGACTGGTGTTGAGAGGCATGATTGTTGTTCACTCGTCAAGTGCATATTATTAGACGCTTATCTTTGCATGATTATTGGTACATTGCAGAAGCGCAGTATTTTTATATACCCGCTTTTGCGTGTTTCGGGTATTAGGATCAGTCTCAATGAGAAAGGGGGAGGGTGTGTCAGTAACAAATAGCTACACACGTATTCTGTTTGGCTGTGAATGGCTGGATGACCAGATCATGTCTCCGAAGTCTGCGGTTTGGTTATTTGTTGGGTTTCTCTCGGGTGCTAGTTATTCTTTTTTGCGTTGTCAGTAAAGGATAACTACACACGTCTGGGTATAAATGGCAGGATTACCAGACTATGTAGCAAAGGTCTGAGATGTTTTGTTGATTATCTCTCGAACGCTAGTTATTCTTTTTAGTGGTGGATGTTCTAAGGGTATCAGTTGCAGAGACGGATATGCTCTAACATCTCTTGGTGCTCACACTGATGATGTTGGAGTTTTACGTGGGTAGGTTTATCAGTGGTAAGTGCTGCACATAGCCCCCGAGGTGTATACTATGTGGGTTTGTTAAGGGTGTTCCACGGGATATTGTGCAAGTAAAGAGCCAAGTTTTTAAAGATTTCCTGAAAAGGAAAAGGCTTCATTGGGATCTTAAATACAGGGGTGAAGCATTACACAATTTGCTGCCCAGATAGGAGAATCTCCTACTCCCACCATCTAGACGTTTTTATTTTGGGAGTCGTAACAAAATAAGAATGAGAGGATCTTAATTCTCGCCGTGGAGATTACCAGGTAAAACTTTTCATAAAATACAGGGGGCTAGTGCCATGCAAGGCTTTACGTATCATACAAAGCGTCTTGAACTTTATCCTTTCTGACACTGGTGTAACCAATGCAGTTCCTGAATTTTCTTGGAAACAGAGCAAAATTCTGGTAGCTTTAACAGAAGACGAGCCGCTGCATTTTGCAAGGATTGCTGCTTAGATTGAGAGCGTCTGTTCACCCCTCAATAGAGTGCATTACAATGGTCTATCCTTAAAAGAATGAGGGTGATCACTACTGTCTTTTGCAAGTCAAAGGGAATAAAAGGAGGAACCTTTTTAAGCCGCTTAATTATGTCAAAACAGGAAGTGATAAGGTGACATACGAAGGTGATGGATAGATTTGCTATTACGTTTTTGGTTCTCAGTTGAGTCTTTCTGGGAATGACTTTGTCTCGATATGAACAGGGTCGCCTTCAGGCATGAAGTACTTCGGTGAACAATCTCTCACTGAAACTCAAAATGCCGCTAACTATAGTATCTATTCACAAGAGCAATAGGAGAGCAGAGCAAGTTGTGTTTTTTGTTACTCTAAGCTGGCTAATATACTTGAAAATTGTCTTGATTACGATTGTCCATACAGTCATCGTAACAAGGTTTATGTTAATTACACCTCACTTGGAGGTATGATTTTCTTCATTGGTCAGCCCATCTTCTACAAAGCCAGTCAGCAAGCTTCTGGTGGAAAACTGTCTCATCTGGAATACTCTTGCATTTATCACTCTTCAAGTGTTCGTTTACATGAAATGTATGCACTGCTATCACATCACACCCAAAAACCACAAACTTCTCTTCACTCAGAAGAGGACGTAGACAAATCACGCCAAGAGCTATTAAAGCATTTTGAGAAACATTAACAATGGTTTCAAAACCAGAAATCCAGTTGGATCTCAGTATTTCAGGATAGTCTCGGATTTTTGAGTATTTTAAACATCTGCCTCATTTTCTGTAATAAGATCTAGATGTTTGCAGCACTATGGCTATTTATCACTTCCCCACTTTATGACAAAACAAGGATGAGCACTTTATAACCACCTTCGATACTAACCTACTGCATTACTACCCATGCCTTGGGTTTGAGGTATCAGATCCATAAAGGCGATGCTTACATCTATGATGTCAGGTTTGTGTGTGTGCCACAGTTGCCAGTATTCTGACCTTGCCAAGATATTGGCTCTGTATTTGTCACCGACATGATTTTTGACCACTGACTGTTAATGAGTTCACTAACTAACTACTGATGGATATATTAAGAAATTGTTCAACTACTAGCCTAGCCTTTGTGTTTCTCCCTTCATATTCTTCCTCTTACACTACTGAGAAGGTTGTTCAATCTGATCAAATACTTTTTTCCAGAAAGATCACTTAAGCATTGCGGAGCCACCGCAAACAATCTTTTTGGCTAGTTGTCTCACAGGGTGTACTTTCCACGTTTGCTGAGAGCTTTATGGCCAATAGGGATAGTGGGTTCTTCCTGTTTCTGTTTTTACAGCTTCGCTACATCTGTTATTAGAATATCTCTTTACATGTTTCAAATTAATATCCATCATGTAAGTCAATTTATAGTACATATACGGTAGGAAAAAGAAAAATTGTGACATGAAGAAGCAAATAGTATATGAGAAAATGTTTCTCAAATGAACCAGCACGTTTTCGACAGCTCCTCAAAACCACAACAACCATATCTCCAACATCCATCCAGCCCACAAGAAAATAGGTTTTTCGGCAAGGCAAGCTGTAAAACTATACTTATTGGTAACTGTATTCAACACTTCCTAATGATCTATCCTTGCCACTTAATTGGAGGAAACAGAATGTCTTTACTTCCCTCATACATGAAAATGTAAGAGACTCTGCAGCAGCCATACGCTTTGCTGAACAACATAAATAACAATGTGACAAAGATGTCTGTCAGTTCCTGGCTATTGCTTTTAAATAATATCTTGAAATCCTGAGGTTCGAGACCGCCATGTGCAGACAACCATATTACTTGCGAGCATGCAGTGAATGAAGACAGATGCAGAGGTCATTTTGAAACTGAGTCAATGCATCAGGAAATGGCACCTGACCTCTGGATACTAGGTTACTGCAGGATTTAACCCATGACAAGACGGGCTTAGGAAGGTTTAAAAATGACTCTCGAAAATACTCTGCTTTGACAATGCAACTTGGCCATTGTTTACTCAAACAATCCAACACTCTTTTTCTTGTCTTCTTTTTTCTGTTTTGAGTTAATGTGTGTGTGTGTGTGTGTGTGTGTGCGTGTGTGTGTGTGTGTGTGTGTGTGTGCGTGTGCGTGCGTGTGCAGTGGCAGCCGCCTCAGAACGGGAGTGGTGTGGCGTATTGGGGGGAAATTACAAAAAAAATGATAATAAAAAAAGTAACTTAGCTTTTCCTTCGCCGCTGCGCTCCCGCACGTCTCTCGTCCGTCCTGTTCCTCATGATCTACCGGAAGCACCCAGGCTTCCGGGCTCTCCCAGCCAATCACGACGCCGCAGGAGCAGTGTCGTGATTGGTCTGAGCGTCCTGTTTGGACGCTCAGGCTGTGCCTGGGAGGCTGGTGATTTTCTCCATGGGGCTGTGCAACACAGCCCAATAGAGAACATGCCAAGTGCGCGTGACAGTTTGGCCGGCCCTAAAGGGCTGGCCAAACTGTCATGTGCACTTAGAGGAGTGCAAACCACTCCTCACTCTGTTTGGCATCACGGAGCCCAGCCCCACCTTCACATGGCTCTGAGCTCCGCAAAGAAAAATAAAACAATAATAACTTTGTTATCATTTTATTTTATTTTGTGCACTTCTGAATTAGCAGTGGGGCGACGCTCCTCCGCCTTAGCGAAGGAGCGGCCACTGTGTATGTGTCTGTTGAAGTATTCAACAATGTTCTGTTGAAACAGAAAACAACTTGCAACTATAGGAAACGTGGCAAGAAACCCTGGCCTAGTTTTGAGCTTTGTGCTTCAGTGGGTGGACAAACACCTCAGTGCATGTAAAATTTGCACATAGGCAGGCAGAGAAAAGCTAAAAAACTGGGGTGACCCTGCAGAAAGGCCACAGATCCCAGGTCCAACATGACCACCCTCCAGCCAAAGGTTAGGGTAGACTAATCAATACCTTGATGGGCTTCCCTGCTAAGGCGATAGAATGTGGACAATGGCCCTTTTCTGCAGAGGCACTTGTCAGTTCTGTGCCCTTCTGAACCTCTGTCAACACTCTCCTGAGCCACTGTATTGATCCATGGGGACCCCTTCTCATCTGTGGATCCCATCTGTGAGACTCCTAACCTTAGTTTGCTCACAGATGCCTCCTAGTGAGCAGACAGTACCACCATGGCCAACAGGGTGATGTGCTCCATTCCGCCCCTTGAATCAGACTTCTGTCCCCAACACAAGGAAACTTCTGACCATAAGGACAACAAAGAACAGAGGCCACTGACAGCTGTCAGTGTCAGGAACCAGACCCTGGGCCATCCACAGCCTGGTAGAGGCCTCACTTCCAGCTTTGGGGCTGACAAGGAATTGCCTACTTTCTCTTGAGGTTTACCTGACCTCTGAGGTTTCCCAGAGTTGGGGGGCAACGGCCCCAGAAGTTAGGCACCCTACTTCGACTCTCCTTACCACCGGCCTTTCAGTCATCAAGGAGCCATAGCATAAGGCTAAACAAGTGTCTGGCAAGCCAGGACTTCCAAGGGGGAACACACCCCCCAAGGCTGATGCACTGCCTGTGTCATGCAGGGTGGTGCCTGGTGCAGGTCTCCTGTCATCTTTCTCTTTGACAGCACAGGCAGTACCTCCAGGTCAGAAGTGCCCTCACCAGGGTCAGTCTTGGGGTGATCTTCTGTCAGAGCTAGCAACCCCTGATCCACTGACCTTCCCACTGTGGACTGTCTATCCATCTGGGCCTCCATACTCTCTGTTTGGGAGTAGTACTCCCAGAAACCTGAGCTTTCAAGCAACTTGTGGTTGCCGCCCTTCTCGGCTCTTCTATCACTGGTGGTAACTCATTTCCCAGAATGCAGTCAATGGGCATCTGGAGACTAACTATGGCCCTCTTGTTGGCTTCTTCCCCACCCTATCCTGAGGGACACCAGGGCCATAGAGTGGGCAAAGTCCTGCCTCTGGTCCTGGGCTACCGTATGCACCCGTCTGGTGTACTGATCTTGGGAATCATTCATTCCACCACCATGGTCTGACTGGCATCGGTATCCCTCAGAGCAGTGACTTAGTCACATTTACTGTGATCTGATGGAATTGACGATCCCCACCCACAGGGATCACAAGTCCACCCTCTTGAGTCTATCTCGCATCCTAGAGAGACTATGGTATTTTCTACCATTTGCTCCTGTGGAATACATCCCCCCTAAGGCCACGTTGGCGCCCCCTGTAGAGTTCCCACCAGTGCACGGTTTCTTAGGACAGACAGAGTCCCCCCGCTTGTGTCCTAACTGGGAACAATCTAAGCACAGGGGTTGGAAATGGGGCGCAGCCAGCCAGAACCTCCCCCTGTTTCTCACAGGGGGCATGGGAACCCTTTCCCCCACCTTATTCTTGGACCTGTGTGTGTCACCTTGGACCTCCCCATCACTCTCCTAGGAGGAACCTGGACCACCCTTCTTGGGTCGCTCCTAGGAAACTTGTGAACCCTGGTGCTGAGTGAGCGGTCCGCCTCCTTCACAAGCTCCCAGTGAGCTGGGAGGCCTATCAGGTGTTGGCCAGCTCTGGAAAACAACTACTGAACATGTGCTCTCTGGCAATCAGATTGTACAGCTCATTGTAAAATAATAATAATAAAATCACTTTTCTCACCGAAGTGTCCCAGTGCTAGGTAAGGTGACCCAGATCCCCATTACAGCTAGCTGTGATTAGAAAATGGCCCATTAGGCTAACCCAAACAGCCATGTTTTTAGCTTTTTGCGGAACAGTGGTTCTGAAGATTCTTGTCTGATTGAAAGAGGCAGGGAGTTCCCTTGTTTGGCTGCCAAAAAGCTAAAGGAGCATCCTCCGATCCGCACCCTTTTGACAATGGGGACTGAAGCTAGGAAAGACCCAGCTGATCTTAACCTTGTAATAGGGACATAGGGGCTGATTAGGATGGCGGGCGGATGTCCACTGCCGGTCTGGCGGTGGCGACTGCCGTTCCAGCGTTGGACATCCGCCCGCGATCGCAAGCCAGAAAACCGCTGGTCAGATTAGGATGGCGGTGGCGACCGCGGCGGTGGGAAATTCCGACCGCCGCTTTCCACCGGTTGCCATCCGCACTCCTGCCGGGCAGACAGAGCAGGACCGGGATAATGGTGGCGGTGCCGAGCAGGCTCCGCCGGCAGGATTATGATGCCGGCAGTAGCCAGCCTTTCCGCAGCGGTCAAACCGCCATGGAAAGGCAGGCGGAGAATGTCTTCCAGGGGCCCGTTGCGGGCCCCCAATGTGTTGGGGAGGGTGTGGGTGCACTGGGGGTACCCATGGTCCCCCTACATATCCCTGTACCAGGTGGCAGGCACTGTGCAGTGCCTGCCACGCACTGCAGGGAAATGCAGGACATGCTCCATGCGACATCGCGGCGGTGCTGCGGGCAGCAGCAACCGCCGCAATGTTAAAACCCGCGATCGCACCCCTGCGGTCGGATTTCAACCGCAGGCCATCGTAATTCGACCGGCGGTAATGTCGCGGTCCATGCGGGCGGTCTTTTCCCGCTACCATGGCGGTCGGGGAGGTTTTCCGACCGCCATCCTAATAAGCCCCATAGTGCTTACCGAAAGGGTGAAGATAATTGGGACCCTTGTTCCTAAGGATCGTATGGCAGTAGCACATGGATTTGTAGGTAAGGTGTTTCTCAAGCAGTAGCAAGTGCAATTTTGAAAGCGAGGATCCCGAAGAAGACCACCTAGGGAAGTTCAGTAACAAAAGGAACAAATGATGGACGGAATGCTGAACAATGCAAACATTCACCCCCAGTCACAAAGATCTGGGTTTAATCCATCGTTCTTATGCTCACTATGCCAACCCAGTTTGGATCCAGCTATATGCAAATCACTTTTGAGCCTGCTCCTCATGGGAACAGTCCAATCTGAACTGCTAAGCCAGGTCCTCCCTGGACCAGAAACAAGTATCCTGGGTCCGGTTTCGAGGCATCACCTCATCAGCCAGGCTAGCTTGAATCCAGTGGTGCAGTAAGCATGTGACCCACGTCTGGGCCTACCCTTCCCACTTAGGGCAACAGTAGCAAAAGGAACAAATGATGGAAGGAATGCTGAACAATGCAAACATTCACCCTCAGTCAGAAAGATCTGGGTTTAATCCAACATCCTTTTGCTCACCACGCCACCCCAGTTTGGACCTAGCCGTATGCAAATCAGTCTTGACCCTGCTTCTCATGTGAACAGTCCAGCCCGAACTGCCAAGCCAGGTCCTCCCTAGACTGGAAACAAGCATCCAAGGACCGTTTTTGGGGTATCACCCCTCATCAGGCAGGCTAGCTTGAATCCAGTGACACAATGAGCACGTGCCCCACGTCTGATCCTGCCACTGAGGAGAGCTATGGTCATGCTTCTGGCAGCAGAAGTTCTTGAACTCATCTCCCCACCTTGGAAGTCAACACAAATGTTTTGAGGAAAGTACTCCAGCTGGGGCAAACGTCCACTGAGCCCTTCCTGCCCTTCAATGAGACGATCCCAGATATCCTTTTGTGGGATTTGGCCAAAACTTGCTCTGCCCCCTGATCAAGAACCAGATTGTGAGACTCCACTACCCAGGGCACCCGTGTGTTCTTATCTCAGCACCCATCACCTAAAAGCTTGGTAGTGCAGGAGTCTACTCCCCCAATAGAGAGTCCAAACATGTAGAGACCTTTAGAAAGAGGGTATTTTATTTCACTAGCTTGGCTCTCCAATCTGTGAATAACAGCTGCCTACTGGGACGCTATTCCACCACTCAGTTGCTATAGCCATCCCAGGTGTTCCAGATGACCTCTGACCTGTCCTCACCCAATCTTTCCAGGGCGGACATGATGTGGCAAGTTCACAATTCGGGGAGGTCTGGCTGCAGTCTACTGGGTTTTCACGCAATGCCCAGCCATCTCTTATGGACATGCCCTTCGACGGGACCCACATTTTTCGGGACAAGGCAGATTCCATCCTAGAGTGGTTCAAGGAGAGCAGGAACCCAGTACACTCCTTGGGCTTATGTGCCCCCACCTCACCAACTGCATCAGCCCTACCGTTTCTTTTGCAGCTTCAGCAGAGGTATCCCAAACTGCCAGCCCATTTAGCCCCAGCAAGATGCACAGCAGTTTTGTTGCGCCCGCTGCTCCCATGGTGAGGGTCAGCAAGCTACACGGCCCACTGCCCCTGCAGCCCCACCTACCAAACCCCTTTAGGGTGCCCTTAGTGGAGCACAGCCACCTGGTGGGAGGCAAAATCCCCCAATTTTTGCCAGGTTTGACAACTATTACGTTGGACAGGTTGGTCCTGCACATTATCTTGAAGGGGTACCTCTTGCCCTTCATTGCCATTCTGCTGCAACTTCCACCATGCCCAGAGCAACTGATGGAAGACCATCTGTCCTTCTTATGGCAGAAAGTGCAAGCTGTTTTGGCCAAAGGGGCTATTGAGGTATAACGTCAATGGAGTCCATATAACTCCCACGACGACGTCAGTTCCTTCTTTTCAGCACTTGCAACGTGGATCCGGAGCAATTAAGGGCTGTTTTTTCAGGCCCATCTCGACATCTTGTCTAGAGAACAGTGTGCTTTTTCAAGCGATATCATCTGTGTTTAAACCCTGAGGAACTTGTGATAGACAAATGTCAATCAAGGATCCGCATACTGTATGCGTGTGGTACTTTGGAGAACATCATGACTCCGAGGACTGCAGTTCCTGCAAGTGTATTCGACCAAAGGCATTGAAAGAGAGCTGCATGAAACTCCTGACGGCACGCTTTTCTGAAAAACTGAAATAAGATCCCAAGTCTAGGAATTTGCACACTGGAATTTGCTGTTGAGGTCTTGTCTGGGGACATGGACAGCCTCAAAAACAACTGACGTTAGTGTGGGAGTAGTTCCTATATAGGCCCTGCATGTCATTTCCGAAGCGGATGGCATCATTGCAGAGCCACACGGTGCCACCTACCAGATGCAGAGTTATTGTTCAAAATTTTCCAAATCCAGTCTGATGCCTGGGGAATAATCAAAAGATGAGGAATCTGCAGTTAGATAGGCACTACCGGAAAGAGTGTTACTGAAGATGGTAACTTTTTGGTCGATCTCGCTCCCGATTTCCGATTGATACTCCAATCACACAGTTGATCCTGATGCACCTCAAGTTTCTTGGGCCGTGGGCAACACTGCAGCAATTTGAGGCCTTTAAGAAGGCCATGCTGTGTATGTTTTGCACTCTTCCATCTCCTTTGGCATACTTTCGGGCCCCAAGTATCCGCAGAAGCTCCCAGCTGTAGTACTGCTGGCTTATCCATCCATGGTGCTGTCTGAATCCCTTGGAAGCATCACGGATTCAGCACCAGCAATGTACCTGAGTTCCACCCCAATTCCGAGACCTGTGTCAGTCCCCCTTTCATCAATGCTGATACAGACACTAGAGGATGATCCGGTACTGACTCCGATGTCCGATTCCAAACCGACATCACCTCGACCACAATTACGATCCAAATCACACACAGCGCACCTGTTCCCCATGCAGTCTGAATCTGATCCTATGCTTCCACTACTGCAGAGATGCCCTCGGTGGAGTTACTGTTTTTTTTGGCTCCAAATCTGACCGGAGAGGACAATGGTGGGGATGGGGATGATTTACCCTCCAATTATGATGATGACAAACTTTACATGGACTTAAAGGATGCCAGTGGGTTTGGTTCTTCCACTGATACAGGGTTGAATTTGCTTTTTGGGCACCCAAAAGAGGAGAGTGCTTCCTTTTCTGTGGTAATTCTGTGAGCAACTGAGGTTGTGGTATTTCAACTGCTTTCAACTGAAGTGAAGACAAATGTCCTTACTGAGGTTTTGCAACCTGGGCCAGCCTCATCTGAGCCCTTGCTTCAGTTCTGTGAAGCCCTTACTGAAGCCTTAAGGGGCACTTGGTCCTACCCATGTTCATGTCTGCCAGTAAATAGCAAATGCCCTACACCACCTTTGTTCCAAACGGATGCTGAGGACTCAGGCAGGCTTCTTGCCGAACGTTGTGACTCCTTTCCATGTTGAACAATCCATCACTCTCCCAGCATTCTTTGCCATACTCCACTCCTCGAAAAAGGAGAGGCTCAATCAGTTGGACCCCAAAAGAGGGGGTGGGGTCTCTGAGGCAAAGAGAGAGAAGGCTGTGCAGAAAACGACTATGTCAAAGTGGATAGACCTATGCATCAAGGAGCTGTGCATTGGCCAAAAAGCACCCTCCTGAAGATCTGAGAGCTCATTCCATTAGGGCTAATGCTGCTACAGCTGTGACAATTAATTAGAAACAGCAGGAGGAACCCATAGACCTAATTGAGACCTGGGTGAATTGTGGTGCCATGTGACAATTTCTCAACAGGTAGCAATTACAATGGAGGTCTCGAGAAACAAATAAATTATTAAAAAAGAAATGGAAGCACCAAACAATTGAATACTGCGGTTTGCATTTTCAAAGTATATACAAGGAAAAGCCTGGTAGACAGCATCAAAAATAATTTAGGTAATGTGCAGTGAATAGATGGTGGACACATAGTGATCTGTACTGTTCTGGGACTGAATCCGGACTGTGTGCCATTGAGGAATTGCGCATGTGAAAACACGTAATACAAATGATAAAAACACAGCGAGGGGGGTCATCAGTTTGGACTCATGAAGCATGAAAATGGAGGTCAGAAAAATTATTTATCTCATGTTATTTGTCATTTGAAGTTAAATCTTATCGAAGTTGTCTGCACTGTTTTTTCATGATTCTCTATTAACTTGTTTGTCTAACCCTTCCATTTGCATCCAAGCTTGAGGAGCTGGCGAGCTTGGCCGCTACTTCTTTCGCAATCTGTTTCTGTACAATAGAGGTTCGTCTATACATCTTTCAGTCTCGAAACCCAGATTTATCGGGTACTGTTGTAGGATTCATTCAGATTGTTAAGGATGAAGACGTTGCATACTCAGGAGAAATAAAGGGCCTGGTGTATTTTTTGTTTAGTTTGCCACAGTGGAAATATTGAAGGGGCCGAAGTACTTACTGTGTGTAACGTCTAGTGGTGGCAGGTCACATAAATGTTTTTAGAGTCTTTTTTGCTTCCAGGGATAATTGATCAAGGATGAGGAGTTTCCTCAACAACATTATTACCCACTGAAAAGTAGCTTGTTTTAAAACTTTCACCGGGAGATCGAGGCAATCAGCAGTGGTGTTTATCCCCTTGTGAGATAGCTTGAAGGAGGATGTTGCTTTTCTGTAGATACTGTTATTAAATTAATTTTTATTGAGAATCGATTGTGTAACCGAGAACTTTGTGGAAAATAGGGATTTGGTAATGTTAGATATGCTATTAAAATAGAAATCTAAAAAGTAAACGCAAATGAAAGGGACTGAGACCTTGAGAGAGCATTAGGCAATCTAGTGGAAAACCAGCAAGATACTGAATTCGCAATAGCATAATGGTAAGGCGACATAAAAATATTTTCTTCTTTTTTCTTTGAAAGGCCTCAAAGCTACCAATGTCGATTATTATAGTAGGAGTTGGACCAGCAGAATTTGATGGTACGTATCATTTAATATCCTACGTATTTAGACTATAGCAAGCTGCACTTATCAAAGATAGCATTACACATAACAAAACATTATGGTTGCAAATAAACTTTAAAGAAAATGACCAATTTCCTGCAGTGCATATAAGTGCCACATCATTGACTTGTGAAATTAGTTAAGAATTATATAGCCGAATGAATTCAATATGGAATTAGTTTCATATTTTGGTAAAGAGTCTGTTTTCTTTAATTTTGCCCTAATATTATGTCATATGCTTATGCTATATGCTACATTTGGTATTCTAGCTCAAATTCACCACCACCACACCATAATCCTGTGCGTCTGATCATTAGTTTGTGCATTAGTGTATGTTTTCCTTTTTGCTACTTTCAAATCTGGTATGGGATAATTGTATTGGCACCGACCCTAACTCTATGGCCCTTCTAGAAAACCTTGCAAACCATGACCTCACCCATCACGTTACTGAATCCATCCACACTGTCAGACACCTATTGGATCCGATTTTCTCCTCTATCAGCAACATCACAGTTGACAATCCAGCAACCATAACCTGGACAGACAATGCCCTTGTCAGTTTCCGCATACATATCCTGCACCATCACAGACCTACCACCACCAGAACTGCCAGCCGCATTTGGAGATGCATCTCAGAAGAGGAGTGGGTTTCAGCCCTCTCCAAACATGGGCCCAAGCACACCAAAGGCTTGCTGAAAGCCATCAAAAACCTCAGCATCTGGATCAACATATGTGCCAACACCTGGGTTCGCCTCAAGCGCTACCCACGGGCAAAAGCCTGACCACATGCCAGCTGGTACACAGAAGAAATCAGGCAGATGAAGCACCACTGCAAGCAACTGGAGCACAAATGGAGAACAAGTCAAGACACCACAGATAAAGACATCTTCAAATCAGTCCTAAGATGGTACCACCAGCGGATACAGAACTCCAAGCACACAGGTCTTGCAGACCACATAGACGCCAGCACTAATAGCAGCAAGTGATTCTTTGCGATCACCAAAGATTTCACTGTGCCTCCTGCAACCTGCCAGTGGACTCTTCACCGTCACAACTCAACTTCTCATCACGGATGATTAATGAATCCTTACCTCGTGGCCTGCCGCCACCACTGTTGAAATCACTGCTATCATGAAGACCATCCACTCAGTGGCTTCATCTGACCCGTGCCACCACCATGCCTTCACTAAAGCACTCCTATCGATCAGGAAAGCACTAACAGCCATCCTCAGTGCCCCACATTCCTGGACAACTGGAAATATGCCACCGTCATGCCCCTGCTCAAGAAACCACCCGCTGACCTAGCCACACTATAGACCCATCTCCCCCTTACCATACTGACAAAGATCTTAGACAAACTAATCAACTGATTCCTCACCTAGCATCTCAGCAAACACCAGCTCCTCAATGGCATGCAGGCCGGATTCAGGCCCAGAACAGTACAGAAACAACATGCATCTCCACCACAGATGGCATCCGCATGATCCTTGACAGAGGAGACTAGGCAGCCGTCATTCTTGTGGACCTCTCTACAGCATTTGACATGGTCTTACACCCATCCTCATCAGGTGCCTGCATGAGATTGGCAACCATGGACCCCCTCTCCGCTGGATCCACTCCTTCTTAATGGATAGAACACAAGCTGTCAGCCTGACACCTTACTCTTCAGAAGCCCACAAATTAATCTGCGGAGTGCCTAAAGGTTAATCGCTCAGCCCTACCCCCTTCAACACATACATGATCCCTCTGGCAAGCATGATCCATGCACACAACATCAACATCCTCCCCTACGCAGACGACATGCAACTCATACTCTCTCTCTTGGACAAGACCCCCAACACAAGGAACTTGTTCACTGCCTGCATGACCAAAGTCACTAACTGGGTGAAAGGCAACTGTCTCAAGCTGAACTCCAACAAGATAGCAGTAGTGATCTTTGGCAAGAACACATTACTATGGGACTCCAACTGGTGGCCTGCCAAACTCGGACCCACACCCGCTTCCAGATCCCACATCACTAACCTCGAAATAATCATCAACAGCAAACTGGACATGAGCGCACAAGCCAAAGCTGTCACTGCATCATGCTTCCACACCCTGAAGATGCTGAGGAAGACCTTCAAATGGCTCCCAAGCAACACTAGAAAAACTGTCACGTACACCCTAGTCACCAGCAAGTAGGACTATGGGAACACCCTCTACACCCGGATAAGCCACTTACTTGAAGGCTACAAACCATCCAGAACTCGGCCGCTTGACTCATCCTCAACATCCCACACAGAACTCACATCACACCGCACAACTCAGAGAACTTCACTGGCTCCCGATACACAAACGCACTCAAATCAGATTCCTCACATATATATTCAAGCACTACAAAACTCGTACTCCACTTACCTGAACTTTCGTATCTCCTACTACCAACTACCCAGACACCTCTGTTCTGCAGGACTTCTGCTCACACACATCCCCCACATACACAGAATCAGATCAGGACGGGCGTTCTCTTACATCGTTCCTAAAACATGGAACAACCTCTCTCTCCAGATCAGAACCTACTTCTCTCTTCTTGAATTCCTCAAGAAGCTGAAGACCTGGCTTTTCAATTAGCCAACCTACCATAGGCAGAGCTAGGCACACACACTTGCTCACAACCAGATTACCCTGGTGGGTGATAATGCGCTTTACAAATGCACATAATATAACATAATCAAATAGCTCTTTTCATTGCACCTGAATCTATGCCACATTTTAAAATCCTGCATGTTGTAAAATACTTTTGTTATACAGTGATGTGGTTTACTTTCTTTTTAGACATTATCCTACAAAATGTATGGTATATTTTCCTTTGCACTAAAGCACGCCTTTTTGTTTTACATTGTTCTTTATATTCTGATTATCTGATTTCTCTTGGACAATTTATGTACTGTATATCCCTCTGGATACATTTCGAGTCGGAAACTTTAGCGCTCATTTCTGTGTGTGTTAGCATGGTATTTTGAGAGATTTTCTGATCAATGCAATTTTCAATGTTTAATTTTAGGCTTTTCAGTGTTATACTTTTCATGGATTGAAGATCAGCAGACAGATCTTCATCTGGTTATTCAGTAGGAAGTGTGTAGCGTATCCCAGTCTGTGGAAGTCAGGATTTGACATTGAATTTGAGTGCCCCAGGGAGACTAAGATGAAGCCAAGGACATGCACTGATTTGTTCCCAACCGCCACCCCAATAATATTGTCAATTAATTTAAAATCAGAAAGGGTTTTACATTTACTTTGGAAATTAACTCAGAGTTGTTTTACTAACTTTATTGAATTACCCAGTGTATACAAATGTTTTATCATGCTTCCCTTTATTATGATGATCATAACAGAGGAGGTGTATATGTCATCATAAAACTAATCTTTGTAGATAAATCTCTATAGTCTTCAACAGTGGCAGTGATAGGTTAAGGTTGTATGCTTGTGAACACATATGAGTGTAAGTAAGATATAGTCTATACATTTCCTCTAGCCGAACATAGTCACAGGATCTGTTTCCAAGACAATAATGGAAACATTGATGATTTCAATATATGAAAGAGATTTGGCAAGGGCCTTTGTCATGCAGAATAAGCTGTAGAGTGGAATAAAAAGTTGATTATCATTTTGTCAATTGCAACTAAGGATCTGTCATCATGACTAGTAAAATATATGTATTGGCTCCTTGAAGTACATGCGGAGAAAGGAGTGTCTAGTACTAACTGGACATATTACATTGTAACTTGAAGCATGTTATATGCAGGATTTTGTGACCCACCTGAAGCAAAACAATAATTCACACAGGCCCTTGGCAAGGCAAAATGCTGCCTTTCAGAAACATTGCTACACCTACCCTCAATACCCCATTGGATAATCTTCATAGTAACATCTTTTCCATCAAAGAAATTGTCAAATTGCCAAATGTGCCTGTGGATGCTGAGACATTTAGCCCTATTGTGAGAACTGTTCCTGATGAAATATTCAGGAAAGCTCCTGTATGCCACCCTTTTGTATCAATGACATCTGATTTTTTTCAGAAAATCTGGGAGTTACTCCACTGCTCTGAATCTGGTCTCTCCAGCATGGTCTCACCAATATTGCTGGACGTGATGTGCTATTTATGGCTCAATGTGCACTTGTGACTTCAGTTTCTTTTATTCACACCTGTAGAGGTTGTGGATCCAGAGCCAGTGTTTATTTCTATTTTTCAGTGATTTTGTAGGTTTGTCTGATGTATTTTTTTACATTTCTGGGGAAGGATCTCTTCCACTGACGATTTTGGTTGTTGCCTGAAACAGGCTCCCATTTAAAGTATGAGAAGCTTTTCTTACTACTGCCGCATAATGTGGCTGCTCCGTAGATACAGGAACCTTAAAGTCTGTCGGAGCCATCTCAAGTGACTTAAGGAATACATTGTCATAATAAAGCAAAATACACACATAAAAGAACACCTATGATGCACTAACATTCTTCAGATCAGCCAAAAGTGTAGTATGCTAGTCTAAGGGTGGCAAAAGAATAATTATCTAAAGAACTGGAATCCTTTAGAGCAGGATCTTGACATTTTTGAGCAGCAGATTCAGAGCAAAAGAGGTTTATCATTCTGTTGAAAGTGGTCTCTGATCTAATCTTTGATTGCTCTGGAATTCTTTCTCTTTCAGCAATTTCACATCCATCTTCCTAGCACTAGCCAAAACCTTCTCATCTCTGAATGAATCCTTACCAGCGTTTACTGGCAGTGATGTAGACGGTGGCAGCTCCGAGGGCAACAATTCAAAGCTTGTTTCAACACCAACTTCAGCCCCAAAATGACCTTAGATTTTGATTGTAAAGCCTAGAGATGCTGACATTGAATTATCATCTGCCAATATCCTAGGAGGCGTTGCAACCTCTTTGGTATCTGACAAAGGTACTTCAGAGGGAGGAAAGGCAAAACCCTTCAATCTAGCCTCTTCAAAGTGTCACACTGATTAGCTGAAACACCAGCACCTGGGATACTCACATGAGGAATAAGCAATTGGGTCTCTTAAGAAGCCAATTTGAACCGTCAAGCTCCTTTTCCTTGCATGATGTTTCCTTTCTATCTTGTGCTTGATGTGCCAATCAAAATGTGAAGGGGGCTTCAACCTCATCTTTGACTTCAATCTAGATCTAAACTTGGTCTTCAGCCATGAATGCAACCTTCTTCAGATTTGTTAAAGAAGTCCAACATCAGTTCGAAGTGTCTTTCCCCAAGTACATTTGGGTGCACCTTCTGACAAAGATCCCTACCTGAAGGATTATGACCAAAATACCACACACCCGAAGTGTGTGATCATTCACCAAAATCTGTCTCCTTCAGACTTCAGAGTTAACATACTGAGGCTTTAATATCAAGCAAAAGGACCCTTGGTCCAAATCTTTTGTCTCCTTTGTTCTTAGATCAGCATCAGTAAGGAGGCCGCTCCTTTTGATCCCCTTACTTATTTATCATCTGAGTCAGGAAAGCCTTATTTTGTAGGCTCTGGCTAATAAGCGTGAGCAGAGCTCAACTCAAACCAATTATCCTGATAGAGAGTTGAATAAATTAGATCCTGGTGAAAAAATGATTTGTTACTGGCTGTTTGGCTTTGCTTTCAGCTAATATCATCTAACTCCTGTCTCACTACACGCATGCTTTATGGGGAGTGGCAGGCCTACTCGTTCCATCACTTCCAGAACAGAGGAGAGCCCGTTGAGGAGCTTCTCCAATATGGCATAAATGCTTCTGGACAGACTATTCAATTAGGTCTAAATACACTGGATACTGTCTATTGTTCTCTGGGGTCCTCTGTTGTTTTCTCATATGTACATGCACAGCTGTATGATATTCCTTTTGATGGACAACATCTATTTGGTGAAACACCAGTTGCTTCACTTGAAAACTTTAAGCAAAGTTGTGCTACAGTGAGGGCTCTGAAACTTGCTTCACCTTCCTTAAAGTTTCATAATCAGTGTTGATGAACAAGGTGGCTTCCTTATTGGAAAAAAAGGAGGTACAGAATAGGATCTGCCAACTCATTACTTTGTGCCATTACTTTCTGATTCCGAACAAAGAGAGAGGGTTTAGGCTGATAATAGATGTTTGGTTTCTAAACATATTAATTAAAAAAGAGAGGTTCAAAATGTTCACTTTGGTTTGGATGCTATCTCTAGACCTTCAAGATTCCTACTCTCATATTACACTTAACTAGTCCCATAGGCAGGGTCTGAGGTTTGCTGTAGGCAACATGCATTATCTGTTCATGGTTATCCCTTTTAGCCTGTCATCAGCCTCAAGGGTCTTTCTGAAAGTCATGGCGATAGCAACGACACATCTGATGTGATGTTCTGTAGAGATCTATTTATATTTGCATGACTGGCTGATAAAAGCCAGCCTACCTTCTTCAGTATTCAAAAGGCTCTTAGTTACAAACACTGTTTTGTCAGAGTCAGGTCATCCTTTTAATTGGGAAAATACGGTCTTAATTCTAGCCCAGTCTATTCAATATGTAAAGGACATTTTGTGTAAACACTGCATGAGGGCATTTCTTCCTCCGCAGAATATTTTAGCCTTAAGAGATCTAATCCTCATGTTCGAGGACAACCCTCTTCAAACAGCCAGGTCAGGGTGAGGTTATTGGGTCTGATGGCTTCTTGACTGTTTTTAGCGCCTCAACAATATATGGAGGAGCAAGCCCTTCAGTGAGCTCTGCACCATCAATGAAATCAATTCAATGAAAGTCTCAAAGAATGAGTAGTCCTCATGTTGAGGCAGATGCAAAGGTGGGAGTCGGAAGAGCACCTGTGAAGGAGGAGGGAGGAAAGTATTATTGTTGTTCATGACTGGAGGTAACAGTAGCCACAGATACATACGCATAGGAATGGGATGCTTATTTGCAGAACCTCACTTTTACTGCTTTGTGGTCAGAACAGGAAATTAGTCTTCACATAAATGTTCTAGAATTAAGGACAATCAGGTTAGCATTGAGAGCCTTTCTTCCTTTGGTACAGCACTACCAGCTGCAGGTTTTGATCAACAATTCCATGGCCATTTGGCACATCAACAGACAGGAGGAGTGAGTTTGCATCCCCTTTGTGTGAAGCCCTATATCTTTGGTTCTGGGCTTTAAACAAGGGAATGAGGCTTTCAGAAGCTCATCTAACAGAGAAAGAGAATAAGACAGTTGACTACCTGAGCAACATGATTTTGGTGAACCAGGAAGGGCATCTTCACAGAGTTGTGATGACCAAAATAGTCAAAGTTAGGGAAATACCTGCCCTAGATCTGCGTTTTGGTCTCAGTTTTGCTTTAGAGCAGTGATACTCAAAGTACGGACCGGGGGCCGCATGCGGCCCTCCTGACCTTTACATGCGGCCCCCTGAGCAGCAGCAGCACTGGGCTGCTGTTTACTCGACTCAGCACTAACGTTAACAAAAATGTTAAATATACAGCAAGCACCTATTTAAAGGTTAATTGCAGTTAAACAAAAGGATGTAACCAGTCCCTTAACTTTAGGACCACCTTCATTTTTGTAGACAGCAAACATGTAAAAATACAATAGTCTTTTCAAAATTCAAAAAGTGTATTTCATTGACCTGTAGAACCATTTCACCTTAGTTCATCAAATTATAGTAGTGCATTCAGCAGTATTTTTTTAAAGTGATGGTTTTTGTTAGAACTGGGGGTCTCCAGTTGGCAATGGTATGCACCTTTATCTAAATAGGGACCCTTGCTTCTACTCAGGGTAAGGGGGCTACACTCCTAAAATAACCCCTGCTCACCCCCTTGGTAGCTTGGCACGAGCAGGCAGGCTTATCTCATAGGCAGTGTATAAAGCATTTGTGAACACATACAGTAATACAGTGGAAACACTACAAATGAACACTACACAGGTTTTATAAAAATAAGTAATCTTTATATAGACTTAACACAAGACCCAAACGACAAAAATCCACAATACAGTATTTAAGAAAATGGCTTTAAAATGGTAGAAAAATAGCTTAGTTCAATGTAGATGGTAAATGCGACGAGTTTCTCACAAAGTACCTTGGATGCGTAACGCAAAACAAACAAAAGGTTCACAGGGAGGATGATGCGTCAGTTCCTTGCTTCGGGGGAGGCGATCCGTCTGCTCCTCAATGCTTGCGCAAAGTAGGGGATGCGTCTGTTCCTTACCGGAGAGGAGGTGATGCGTCGATCTCGTACTGAGTTCCGGTTACGATGCGACAAGCTGGCGCCTCGATGCGATGCGAAGATCCGGTGCAATGCGACAAGATGGCGTCTTTGATGCGATGCGACAACGTGAAGGTAATGCGTGCACGCCCGATGGCCGTGCGGCGGACTCGGTAACTTCTTGAGCCGCGACAGGCCCTGTGACACGCTTCTCCGGTGATGCGACGGCGACCCTTTCGGTGGCAACACGCTTCTCCGGCGATGCGACGGCAGCAGCTGCGACAGCGACACGCTTCTTCTCGTTGAGTCGCGCTTCCAGCTCCCAACAATACGCAGGCTTCTGCAGACAGAATTCCCAGCAAGGAAATTCAGGGGGGAGCTGGTGGTGAAGTCTTCTATCCCTGAGACTTCAGCAAGAGGCAAGCACACTTCAAGCCCTTGGAGATTCTTCTTCAAGATGATGAAAGTTCAGTAAAAGTTCCTTCTCCTTTCCTTGGCAAATAAGTAACCACTGCAGTCCAGCTCCAGAAAATAGCACAATGGCACAGGGGCAGTCAAATCCTTCAGCTTCCTTGGTTCTTCTCCTTGGAAAAGGTTCGTCTTGATTCCCAGAAGTGATCTAAAGTTCTGGGGTCTGGGTCCCCACATTTATACTAAAAATCCTTTGTCTCTGAAGGCAGAGAGTGTCTGTGCCTGACCAAAACCAGTTCTGTGCAGCTTCCTGGCAGGAGGTGGAGACAGCATTGTTGAAAGCAGACCTGGCCCAGGTAGCTGAAAGGAAATCTCCTCCCCTACTCTCTATTCTATGAAGGCTCAGGTCAGTGAAAGGAAATCTCCGCCCCTACTCTCTATTCTATGAGGGCTCAGGGCAGTGAAAGGAAATCTCCTCCCCCTACTCTCTATTCTATGTGGGTCCTATTCAGCCCAGCCCTGACCCATCAGACTGCTGGAGCCAAGGCCCTCTCCAGCCCCCTGTCACTCACAAACCAGACAGTGAATACACAAACCTAGCAGAGGCACACTGGAAGGTTAGGCAAGAAAATACCTACTTTCTAAAAGTGGTATTTTCAAACACAGAATGTAAAAGTCACCCACACTAAAAGATGTATTTTAACATTCTGAGTTCAGGCATACTAAATTCGTTTTTCGATCTTGTTCCTAGGGTCAGTTAGGATTATAAGATGTTATAATCAAACTGCCCATTCTGGCCTATGGGAACAGATAGCCTTGCAATAGTGAAAAACGAAATTGGCTGTAATTCACTATCAGGACATGCCACACACATCAGGGCATGTCCTACCTTTTACATACAATGCACCCTGCCCTTGGGCCTACCTTAGGGGTGACTGATATGTAGAAAAGGGAAGGTTTAGGGACTGGCAAGTGGGTGCACTTGCCAAGTCAGCATGGCAGTCCCAGACTGCACACAGGCTCTGCAATGGCAGGCCTGAGCCACATTTTACAGGCTGCTTCTGTGGGTGGCACAATCAGTGCTGCAAGCCCACCAGCAGCATTGGATTTACAGGCCCTGGGCACACATGGTGCACTGTACTAGGGTCTGACAAGTAAATCAAATAAGCCAATCATGGAGTCACTAATTCATACAACAATTTACAACAGGGAGCACTTGCACTTTGGCACTGAACAGCTGGGGCAAAGTGCCCAAAGCATCTAAACCAGTAAAACATAGGAAAACACAGAAGGCAACAGCAAAAAAATGGAAGGGAGACCCACGCCAATGGTGCCAGGTCTAACACGTGTCCCCTCCAGCTGAAATGTGGGGAGAACTACCCTACCTCTTGGGAGTTCTCATCACTAAGGCGGAAAAATCTGGACAGACCATCAGCATTGGCGTGTTCTGTACCAGGGCGGTGTTCCACCGTGAAGTCCATCCCCTATAGGGAAATGGACCACCTCAACAGCTTTGGGTTCTCACCCCTCATCTGCATAAATCATCTGAGGGGCCTGTGGTCTGTCTGAACCCGGAAGTGAGTCCCAAACAAGTATGGTCTCAACTTCTTCAGTGCCCAGACCACAGCAAATGCCTCACGCTCAATTGCACTCCACCTCTGTTCCCGTGGAAGTAACCTCCTACTGATGAAGGCTACAGGTTGGTCTAGGCCCTCCTCATTTATCTGTGAAAGAACAGCCCCCACACCATGCTCTGAAGCGTCTGTCTGTACAATGAACTCTTTAGAGAAGTTGGGCGCCAGAAGCACGGGTGCCGTGCACATGGCAGTCTTCAGGGCGTCAAAAGCTTTCTGACAGGTGTCAGTCCAGTTCACTTTCTTGGGCTGCTTCCTGGAAGTCAGCTCTGTCAAGGGCGCAACAATGTTGCCATACCCCTTGACAAACCTCCTGTAATACCCAGTAAGTCCTAAAAAGGCACTCACCTCTGTCTGGGGCTTGGGGGGCTCCCAAGCCAGGATGGTATCAATCTTGGGCTGTATGTGCGCCACCTGGCCGCTCCCAACCTGGTGTCCCAAGTACACCACGGAACCCTGCCCGATCTGGCACTTACTCGCCTTGATCGTGAGGCCTGCTCTCCGCAGCGCCATCAACACTTCCCAGAGGTGGCGCAGATGTTCTTCCCAACTGGCGCTGAACACTGCGATGTCATCCAGGTAGGCGGCACTGAAATCCTCCAGTCCAGCCAACACCTGGTTGACCAACCTCTGAAAGGTGGCAGGGGCATTCTTCATCCCAAAGGGCATAACCCGGAATTGGTAGTGCCCGTCTGGTGTGGAGAATGCTGACCTCTCTTTGGCCCCATCGGTTAAGGCGATCTGCCAGTACCCAGACGTCAAATCAAACGTACTGAGGTACCGGGCAGCCCCTAGCCGATCAATGAGCTCATCAGCTCTGGGGATGGGGTGCGCGTCAGTCTTGGTGACTGAATTGAGTCCTCGGTAGTCCACACAGAACCAGAGTTCGGGTGTGGCACCAGGCGCGGCAGCCTTTGGGACCAAGACCACTGGGCTGGCCCAAGGGCTGTTAGAGGACTCAATCACCCCTAAGGCAAACATCTTGGAGACCTCCTCCTTGATGCAAGCTCTGACCCTGTCAGTCACTCTGTAAGTTTTGTGCTTAACAGGAGGACTGTCCCCAGTGTCTACATCATGGACGCACCAATCAGTGACACTGGGAGTCAGGGAGAACAGATCAGGAAATTGTCCCAACAGTTGGCGACAATCATTCTGCTGCTCAGGGGTCAGGGAGGCAGAGAGGTTCACACCATCCACTGACCCATCTTGCTCTTTTGCACACAGGAGGTCAGGAAGAGGCTCAGTCTCCTCTTCTATTCCAGCATCTGTGGCTAGGAGCATGCCCACTTCGGACCTCTCCAAGTGGGGCTTCAGGCGGTTGACATGCAGGACCCGCAAAGGGTTCCTAGGAGACCGCAAGTCCACCAAGTAGGTGACATCACTCTTGCGCTCCACCACCTCAAATGGTCCGGTCCACTTATCCTGGAGCGCACAAGGCTCCACGGGGGCCATGACCCACACTTTCTGACCAGGCTGAAGCTCAATCAGAGTGGCATTCTGATCGTACCACCGCTTCATCTCCTCCTGGCTGGCTTCCAGATTCGCCTGAGCGAGTTGCCTGAAACGCCGGGTTTGGTTTCTGAAGGCCAGCATGTAGCTATATACATCCTGGGGAGGTTTCCTGGGAGCTTTCTCCCAGCCTTCCTTTACCAAACTCAGAGGTCCTCTTACCGGGTGACCATAGAGCAGTTCAAAGGGGCTGAACCCTAGGGACTTCTGTGGCACCTCGCGGTAAGCAAAAAGAAGACATGGCAAGAGGACGTCCCACTTACGCCTCATAGGTTCCTCAAGACCCATAATCATGCCTTTGAGTGTCCGGTTGAATCTCTCAACCAGCCCATTACTTTGGGGGTGGTAAGGGGTGGTGAACTTGTATGTTACACCGCACTCCTGCCACAGGGACTTCATATACTTAGAAATGAAGTTGGTACCACGGTCTGACACCACCTCTCTGGGGAACCCCACACGGGAGAAAATCCCCATCAATGCACGTCCCACCACGGGGGCCGTCACAGTCCGGAGAGGGATGGCTTCCGGGTACCGGGTAGCATGGTCCACCAAGACCAGGATAAACCTGTTGCCCATGGCTGTCTTGGGGTGCAGAGGCCCCACAATGTCAATGCCCATCCGTTCAAAGGGGGTGCTGACTACAGGGAAAGTCTGGAGGGGAGCCTTGTGCTTCCTCCCACTCTTACCACTTGCCTGGCAAGTCTGGCAAGTCCTGCAATGAGTGTCTGAACTCTTGCGCATTTGGGGCCAATAAAAGTGGGTGACAAGCCTTTGAAAGGTCTTGTCCTGCCCCAAATGTCCAGCTAACGGTACATCATGAGCCAAACCCAGTAGGAAGGCTCTGAAGCGCTGGGGTACCACCAGCACACGGGCTGACCCAGGCTCAGCAACCTTAGGCTCGCTATACAGGAGACCATTCTCCCAGTAGATCCAATGTGTTCCAGACTGATCACCTGCTGCCTGGTTTGTGGCCTGTTGCCGCAAACCCACAAGAGAAGGGCACTTCTTCTGTTCCTCACAGAACTCTTCCCTGGAGGGTCCTCCTTCTTGCTGCCAATGGGTCAGCTCAGGCAGGTCCCCCAGTTCAGCCACTTGCTCCCCTGTAGGTTCCAGGGCATCCCCCTCAAGGTCTGCCTCCTCCTGGACCGTGGGAACTGTGGGGGCCGGTTTCCCGCGCCCCCTACCTCTTCTCTTTAAGGCAGATACCTGGGCCATGCTTTCAGGCTCCAGGTCCTCTTGAACACCCTTACTGGCTGCCATAGACCGAGTGGTCACACACGCCCACTCAGGCAGACCCAACATTTCCAAATGAGACCTTCTCTCCACCTTAGCCCAAGGGGAGTTCTCTAAATCATTGCCCAACAGACAATCAACAGGCATGGCTGGCCTCACAGCTACTTGAAGGGTACCTGAGACCCCCCCCCACTCAAAGGGAACCTGAGCCACCTCACATTGGCTCTCTGAGTTGTCTGCGGCAACTACAGGGAAGAATGCATGGGGGATCACCTGCTCCTTGGACACCAGCCGACAACTGACAGCTGTCACACTGGCCCCGGTGTCTCTCAGAGCCTCCACCCTATGGCCATTGATGGTCACCCACTGCCTGTATTTCTTAGTGTTATCAGGCAGCTGGGTCCTAGGGACCACCTCACAATCTCCTAAAGAGACAAGGGACATTTCTGTGGGACCCCACCCACCTTGGGCACCCATCTCCTCCCCCCCAGGGCTACACTTGCCATCTGATGGGGTGGTGCACTAGGTGGTGCATTGGGATCCCTCTTGGGACACTTGGGATCATACCAACAGTGGCCCACTTGACCACACTTAAAACATGTAGGGGGGCCCCTGCGAACAGGTTTACCTGTCGGGGCCTCTGGCTTCTTCTCAGGGGGAGGCTGGGAACCCTTCCCTTGGTTCCCCTGGGAATTACTTTGGGGCCCTTTCTGGAACTCCCTCTGTTTACCCTTGTCCCCCCCACTCTTCTGCTGGGGACCCTGCCCACCTTTGGCGAAGTCTCCCACATGACCCTTGTGGACCCGGGTACTGACCCAGCGGTCCGCCTCCTCAGCAAGCTTCCTAGGGTTAGTTAGCTTGCTATCAATAAGGTGCTGGCGTAGCTCATGGAAAACAATTAGCAGACAAGTGCTCCCATGCAAACAAATCATAGAGCGCTTCAAAAGTATCCACTTCGCTACCCTTTACCCAACCATCCATCCATTGCTCTGCAAAAGAAAGATACATATTCCACCCAGGTAGTTGCCTCCAATTTCTTACAATTCCTAAACCTCTGTCTATAGAGCTCTGGGGTCAACCCATACCTGGTCATCAGGGCTTCCTTCATGTGGGCATAAGACATCCTATTCTCATTGGGCAGGTCTAACAAAGTATCCCTCTTCTCCACTAACAAGGCGGCCCCACAACCCCGCTCCCCAATCTTTCTCATGGACCCGGTGGGCCAACATTGCCATCTCATAGGCTGCAAACCACTGCCCAATATCTTCATGCTTATGGAAATCCTTAATGACATCCTTGGGGAAATATACTCTTCCTTCTGCAGGCACAGATGGTGCGCTGCCACCAGAGGGATTAATTTCTAAGCTTCTAGCTTTGATCTCCAATTCCCTCAACAATCTTTCATGCTCTAATCGTGCTTTCTCTCTTTCCAAGGCTAACTTGTTATTCTCAAGCTCCAGCTTCTTATTCTCTAGGTCCTTTTGACCCTCCATCTTGAGCTTGGCTAGCTCCATTTTATGCATTCTATTTCTCTCCCTGTCCTCCAGCTCTCCTGGGGACAGGCCTTTGGAAGAAACACTGCTGCCTGGCAGGGAAGGTACTCTCTCCCTGACTGTACCCAATGGCCCATCCAGCTGCCCATCTGTATCCTCAGCCTCCTCCACAGGCTCTCCCACATGCTCAGAGGCATTTCTTGCTTCCAACCAGGCCCTCAGCGCCTTTTGGAACTCCTCCTTCTTGGTGAGGCCTTGAGTAGCAACTTTAAATTTTCTACAGAAGTATTTCAGCTGTTTCACAGTGTAGGTATCCACCCTCTCTTCCTCAAAATCTAGATCCATAGATGCTTTGGATGCTGGTTTGCTCATGGCAATAAGAATTGGCAGTCTTTAGCAAAAATAACAGTTCCAAGGAAACATTCTACCAAAATGTATGTGGTTGTGTTTGGTCTGCACTCACTAGTAGTGTACACCAATCACTGTATATGAGTCACAAATGCAAGTCCAGAATCCTCACCGCTGACCACCAATGTTAGAACTGGGGGTCTCTAGTTGGCAATGGTATGCACCTTTGTCCAAATAGGGACCCTTGCTTCTAGTCAGGGTAAGGGGGCTACACTCCTAAAATAACCCCTGCTCACCCCCTTGGTAGCTTGGCACGAGCAGGCAGGCTTATCTCAGAGGCAGTGTGTAAAGCATTTGTGAACACATACAGTAATACAGTGGAAACACTACAAATGGACACTACACAGGTTTTATAAAAATAAGTAATCTTTATATAGACTTAACACAAGACCCAAACGACAAAAATCCACAATACAGTATTTAAGAAAATGACTTTAAAATGGTAGAAAAGTAGCTTAGTTCAATGTAGATGGTAAATGCGACACGTTTCTCACAAAGTACCTTGGATGCGTAACGCAAAACAAACAAAAGGTTCGCAGGGAGGATGATGCGTCGGTTCCTTGCTTCGGGGGAGGCGATGCGTCTGCTCCTCAATGCTTGCGCAAAGTAGGGGATGCGTCTGTTCCTTACCGGAGAGGAGGTGATGCGTCGATCTCGTACTGCGTTCCGGTTACAATGCGACGAGCTGGCGCCTCGATGCGATGCGACGATCCGGTGCGATGTGACAAGATGGCGTCTTTGATGCAATGCGACGACGTGAAGGTGATGCATGCACGCCCGACGGCCGTGCGGCGAACTCGGTAACTTCTTGAGCCGCGACAGGCCCTGCGACACGCTTCTCCGGTGATGCGACGGCGACCCTTGCGGTGGCGACACGCTTCTCTGGCGATGCGACAGCAGCAGCTGCGACAGCTACACGCTTCTTCTCGTTGAGTCGCGCTTCCAGCTCCCAACAATACGCAGGCTTCTGCAGACAGAATTCCCAGCAAGGAAATTCAGGAGGGAGCTGGTGGTGAAGTCTTGTATCCCTGAGACTTCAGCAGGAGGCAAGCACACTTCAAGCCCTTGGAGATTCTTCTTCAAGATGATGAAAGTTCAGTAAAAGTTCCTTCTCCTTTCCTTGGCAAATAAGTAACCACTGCAGGCCAACCCCAGAAAATAGCACAATGGCACAGGGGCAGTCAAATCCTTCAGCTTCCTTGGTTCTTCTCCTTGGCAAAGGTTCGTCTTGATTCCCAGAAGTGATCTAAAGTTCTGGGGTCTGGGTCCCCACATTTATACTCAAAAATCCTTTGTCTCTGAAGGCAGAGAGTGTCTGTGCCTGACCAAAACCAGTTCTGTGCAGCTTCCTGGCAGGAGGTGGAGACAGCATTGTTGAAAGCAGACCTGGCCCAGGTAGCTGAAAGGAAATCTCCTCCCCCTACTCTCTATTCTCTGAAGGCTCAGGTCAGTGAAAGGAAATCTCCGCCCCCTACTCTCTATTCTATGAGGGCTCAGGGCAGTGAAAGGAAATCTCCTCCCCACTACTCTCTATTCTATGTGGGTCCTATTCAGCCCAGCCCTGACCCATCAGACTGCTGGAGCCAAGGCCCTCTCCAGCCCCCTGTCACTCACAAACCAGACAGTGAATACACAAACCTAGCAGAGGCACACTGGAAGGTTAGGCAAGAAAATACCTACTTTCTAAAAGTGGTATTTTCAAACACAGAATGTAAAAGTCACCCACACTAAAAGATGTATTTTAACATTCTGAGTTCCGGCATACTAAATTCGTTTTTCAATCTTGTTCCTAGGGTCAGTTAGGATTATAAGATGTTATAATCAAACTGCCCATTCTGGCCTATGGGAACAGATAGCCTTGCAATAGTGAAAAACGAAATTGGCTGTAATTCACTATCAGGACATGCCACACACATCAGGGCATGTCCTACCTTTTACATACAATGCACCCTGCCCTTGGGCCTACCTTAGGGGCGACTGATATGTAGAAAAGGGAAGGTTTAGGGACTGGCAAGTGGGTGCTCTTGCCATGTCAGCATGGCAGTCCCAGACTGCACACAGGCTCTGCAATGGCAGGCCTGAGCCACATTTTACAGGCTGCTTCTGTGGGTGGCACAATCAGTGCTGCAAGCCCACCAGCAGCATTGGATTTACAGGCCCTGGGCACACATGGTGCACTGTACTAGGGTCTGACAAGTAAATCAAATAAGCCAATCATGGAGTCACTAATTCATACAACAATTTACAACAGGGAGCACTTGCACTTTGGCACTGAACAGCAGTGGCAAAGTGCCCAAAGCATCTAAACCAGTAAAACATAGGAAAAACACAGGAGGCAACAGCAAAAAATGGAAGGGAGACCCACGCCAATGGTGCCAGGTCTAACAGTTTTCAAACATGAATTTAGAAACGTTCATGCTTTCCTCCCCACCCCCCTGACAACAATGCCATTAGTGATTACATCCAAGCACAGGAGATGGTTTTGTACAGCACGCATCCTGAAGTCATGTATTTCGAGGTCTTTTTTATATATATGATAATGAAGAAAAAGGAGGGAAATTGAAATATACTATTGCCTAGGGTCACACAATTTGGTCAAGGGGAGAAGCCGGAATTCATCTCAGGTTTTCTGGTTTCACATTGCGCAATTGATTTCAGCCAGTAGATATAAATGCTTCCCTTTACCCACTTTACAACCCCCCTCCCCCGCTGGCATCAGTGCAGTCCTCAGTCACACCAAAGATCAAACTTTGCGGCCACCTGGAAAATGTTCGTGAGTATTCACGCTTTAGAGAGTTCCCACATGGAGAGCTGTTGTGGACGTTTTTCCAAAGAACGTTCCTGCAGTCTCCATTATACTTTTCCACTGGTTCATCTAGTGCAAAGGGTCATTCGCAAGATTTTCCTTCATCGAGCAAAGGTGATGCTTCATAATAACTCGCTGCCATGACTCTTACTCTATCGTGGTCCCTTCCTTTATTTGAGGACTGACTATATCAGGAGGAAGGAGCATATTTCATCTAAACCTCAGGATACTCATCTCAGTGACTGGCCTTTGAAAGATAGACATTAGAAGATAATAAGTTTCTTCAAGAGGTTTTATACATCTTGTTATTAGCACATAGGCCTTCTATACATGCAGCTTATTCTCACACATGGTCCTCTGTTGTCTATCGGTGTAGGGGTTCCTCTGTTCATTCCTCACAAGTGCAGGAAGTTCATTTTCTACAATTTGCCTTTCTTAGCTGAAAGGAAGATTAATATAAAGATAGTTTAAATTTTTTTAGCTACAAAATTGACTTCTTAATTTCCACCCACGCCCAAAGGGATAGTGTTTTTCAAGCTTTGTCTGCTTCTCCACCATTTCCTCCTTTTCGAACCATATGTCACAGCCTATTTCTTTGCCTGCTTTCTTTTCATCCTCCTCACCATTCGAAGGCTAAGGAGAGGTTACACAACCTCAAGTCTAAAGGGGCTCTGAGTTTTTAAGTTTTTATATTCAGTCAACCTGTGGTTTCATTTTGTTTCAAGGACATAGATGAGATCTGCTGTTAGGGAGCAGATGACTTCTTGCTTGATTTTTCTGGAGGTAAAGCGATATTACAAGCTGCTTGCCAAGCTCCTCCCAAGGTTTTTGGCTCATTCTATGACTGCTATTTTGGCTCTGTTGAGGGGTGTTCTAGTGCTGTTTTTTTTTGTAAAGCAAATTCCTGGTTTTCTCTTCGCTCTTTCTCAAAACAGTGGGTCTCAAATTGCATTTTGGCAGTGTAGTTCTTGGAGTAAAGTTTAGCCTAATCTGGTATTCATCCTCATCCCTCCTCCTGTTGCTTAGGGGTACAGCTTTGGGAGTATTCAAGTAAGTTATATGTTGAGTTAATATCCATTGGATGAATTTACCATCGTTAACAATCTAGTAGATAAGAGCACTGTTGTAGCTGACTTCCATCTGAATCAAGACATTCGACGTCATGTTATTCAGCCAAGGCCTCATTCATCCCCTGAAGAGGAGATACTGTAAAGCCCTTAAGTAGCAGCTGCTACCTAGTGTTATTCAATCTGTATCTGTTTTAGTAATTCTGTAGCATGAACAAAGCTAATGAGCAACAATGTATGGTACGGGTGCAAGCCCCACTAGAAAATAGTGAGGGGGTAGGAAGATAAGAAGAGGTGACAGGGTAGAATTCCTTAATGGGGTAGTTTTGAAGAGATCAGCTTTCATTTCTTTCCCTGAATCTGATGCTGATCTTATGTATGATCTTATGTTGATGGGGATGTTAGTCCAGATACTAGGCGCATACACTGAGATGACTTATCTTCTGGTGTTTTCCTTCTTGCAGAGTTTAGTCTCCAATCTGGTGATGTTGGTGCTCCTTATCTGACTTTGTTCTCCACACTAGCTTGTCTGCTAGTTATGTCAGGGTCTTGTTGCAGAGGGCCTTGCATCTGATGAAGCTGGTTTTGAAGTTAATCCATGCTTGCAAGAGCAGTCAGTGTAGCTCCATTAACGTAGAGTTATATGGTCACATTTCTTCAGATCCTTGATGAGTCATGCTGCTGTATGAAGGATGCCATTCAGAGGATTAAAGGTGGTGTCTGGAACACCACTGAGCATGACATTGCCTCCATCTAGGTGGCAGAGGACCAGGGCTTGAGCTACCATTCTGAAGACGACTTCTGGAAGAAAAGGTTTCACTTTCTTTGGGAGGGAGAGTTGTAGTCTTCTTGGCAATGTGTTTTTGTGTGGGTGAGTCATTAGCGTGCTGAGGCTGAATGTGAGGTATTTTGCCTGCTTAGTCAATTGGGGGTGAAGCCTACTATGTTAAGTGCGAGAGCCATGTCTGAATCTGAGTTTTTGTTTGACACTCTTGGCAAAGAGGAGACATTTGTTCTCCATCTGAATGAGCAGCAGGTAGCTAGTTGACATCCAGGATTGGTTGCATTCAAGGGAGGCTTTGAGTGTGTGTGTGTGTCATTGATTTTGAGATAGAACTGGGTATCATTAGCAAACTGGTGAATGTTGATGTTGCTGTCTGAAAGAACGATTCTAAGGGGATCAATATAGAGGTTGAAAATATTGGATAAGAGATGGAATCCTTGGGGCTTCGCAGATGACAGCGAGAGTCATGGATCTAGTGGTTCTGAGTGTCTTGCATCTTAAGGGGACAAAACATTTCAGGACATCTGTTAATTTGCCTTTACTCCCACTCTCACCCCTGTCATGAAGATCCCCAAACCTACTGTTTCCAAAAGGATATTTTTCATTGTGTGTTGCTTTTACCAGCTTTGGAGGGTTCGCTTTACGAAGAGGTTTACAGTTCATTCAATCTATCCTAAACCAGTGCTCCGTGGTCTTCAACTGGTATTGAAACCTTGTGGAAATGTGTTCCATGGAATCTTACTCCCAATGGGAAGCTTTGTATGTTCAAAAGATTTGTTGCATTTTTGTTGCCTCTATCATGGTTCTACATGTCCTATCTTTGCCTTTTCGTATGTCAGTCTGTAAAGTCTGTCTCAGTCAGGTTAAAGAGTGGAATAGTAGAACAATTGTGATGAAATAATACCTTCATTGTGATTCATGTGCTTTTGATTGTCATTCTTCACAACGTGCTTCACACCTTTGCTCTGGGCATATGCATGGAAATCCGTTTGCATAGTTTAGAATCATTTGTCATTGAATTATCATTTTAATAATACCTTGTTTCTGTTTAGTTGGAAGTAATGATTTCTGACCTGAAATCCCAGTTCTCCTTTAGGGCAATCTCCATTGAAATTATAGATACTGAATAGTCCTGCCCACGTGCAGGAATCCAGGAGCACTTTTTCCCAAAGTCACATTTTGTGTAGTATCCTTGCTTTACTTTGGAAGGGGCCAGGGAGTACATTTGCACAAAAGTATAAATTAACACCCTTAAAACGGTATATTGCCAATTCCATTAAAAGTGACATTTTAAAAACATCCTTCACAAACCCTTTTCGAATTCTTTTAAAGTGCATAATGGGGAAGACTAAGGCAACATAACTGTATAGGCTGCAGCAATGTTGGAAAGACAATGGAATACTGTGCCTTTAAGGGCATCCTAACCTCCAGTGACCCATCACGCCGTGTAGGAGGCAGTTGACTTATTTCTGTTTGACGTATTAAGTAAAAGGTAAGCATAAATAGAATTTTTATCTCTTTCATCATGGAGGAGGGAGGGTTGCTTATTATTTCAATGAAGATTCCCCGAAACGAGAACTAGGACTGCAGGTAAGAAACCATTCCATCTCCTTCAGGGGATCTCCATTGATAATCAAAATCACTATGTAGAATGGCAAGCCCATCTATAAGCTGTGAGGTCTAAATCTAAGCAAAGATATTTTTCAAAGGGGCCTGCCCTACTTGGGTATCTGCTCTAAAGTCTGATTCAGGACAATAATGCCTTGTAAAGGTATGAACAGATCTCCAGGTTGCTGCCTTGCAGATCTCAGGGATTGGAACATTTCTCAATAATGCAGCAGTAGCTGGTCTGCCTCTGGTTGAATGGGCTTTTGATTCTCTAGGTAAGGTTTTGTTAGTTTTCTGGTAGCCTAGGAGTATGCCACAGACTATCCATCTACATAAGGATTGTTTGGTTGTGGCATACCCTAACTGCATTGGTAGTTTACAAACAACTGTTTGGACTTTCTTAGGACCTTACTTTTTTCCAGATAAAACTTTAACACCCTTCTCACATCGAGAGTGTGGCGGGACCTCTCTGCTATAGAAGAGGGATTCTGAAGACAAAGTAATAATCTGATTGACATGAAAGTCCAATACCGCTCTAGGGAGGAATTTAGGGCAAATAGTCATTACTACCCTATGGCTGTGAAAATCTTTGTAAGGTTCATGAGACATTAGGGCTTGAATTTTGCTAACTCTGCATGCAGACGTTATTGTGACTAGGAACTAAGCCTCCTGTGATAGGTGTGGCAGGAAAGCTTTACATATAGGCTCAAAAGGAGGGCCCATGAGACATGAAAGGGAAATATTTAACTCCCACAGTGTAGAGGATTCATTTTTGCCTTCAAGAAAATCCTTAACTACAGGAATTGTAAAAAAAGAAAATTTGTGAAATACATTTATGTAGGCATGTACTGCTGCAAAGTGCACCGTAATACGTGAAAATTGCAGCATTGCTTTAGCCAAATGAAGTAGATATGAAAGCACGGCCTCTTCTTGGGGGGTAATAGGATCAAAATTATTTTGAGCACACCATTTGCAAAACCTATTCCATTTAAAGGAGTAGAAAGCTGGTCTTCTGGTTTCTCTCAACACTTTCATGGACTCCTGAGGAAGATTCAAATGGTCATTTTGTATGAGTTCAGCAGTTCAATGATTGAAGTTTGGGGTGCAGAATCTGGTCTCTGTGCTTGTATAGAAGGTCTGGTCTGCCCGGCAGCATCCTGAGTGGCCTTTCTGAGAAATGGAGAAGATCTGTGAACTACCATTGATGGGGCGATTCTGGGGCAATAAGAATCTTTCTGGCGTTTGAGTGAGTTAGGTTGATATTCACTATTGGCAATAGGGGAATGAAAGGAAATGCATGAAGAAGTTTGCCTTACCATTTAATCCATAGGGTATTCACCAATATTCCTGGTTGGTAAAACCTTGAGTTGAGGTCTGGGCATTTCTTGTTTTTTCCATTTGGAAAGAGATCTATATAAAGGAAAATCCAATCACAAAAGATGCCTTGCAAAACATTTGTAGTTCTCTTGAATGGTTCTGCTTGGAGGGTCAGCGTGAACATTCTGGATGCCTGGCAGATGTACATCTGTAATCGTAAAATTCCTGGACACCAGGCATTTCCAGATTGTTTGAGATTCCAGGGACAGCGTTCTGGATCTTGCTCCTCCCTGCTTGTTCAGATAATGCAGGGTTGTTGCATTGTCTGTTTGGACAAGAAATACGCTTGTCTTGAAGGGAGGAGGAAAGCCTTGAGCACTAGATGTACCTCTCTCAACTCTAGGAGGTTGATGTGATATATCTGTTCCATCAAAGAACAAGAGCCTTGAATCTGAAGGTGATCCATATTAACACCCCTACCAAACATGGTTTGGATGTCTTGATGAAAAGGCATTCCCTTAAGTAGATTTTCTGGAAGACACCTCCAACTGAGTAAATCCTCAGCGTGCGTTGTTAGGGTCACTTTGTCTTCCCATGTGCCAGTCAACTGGTCCCACTGATCTTCCAGATGCTGGTACAGAGGTCCCATGTTTAGGTCTGCACTTGGTACTAGGAACTGGCAGAATGCCATTAATCCTATGAGAGACGATATTTGTTTTGTTGTTGGGTGGGGTGTTTTCTTCAGATTGTAACATTTCTGAAGGAGAGATCATTGCCTCTCTTACTAGGGAAACACTTTTGTGTTGTCTGTATCTAAAACTGTAACCAGGTAATGAAGAGATTGTACTGGGACAGAATATTTTTGTGATACACACTCAGTCGCAATTGATTGAAAATGACAACCTCAAATTGGAAATGTTGGCACGCTTGCTGATACATTGAAGCTTTGATAAGCGAATCATCTAGATAGAGGTAAACAAATATATTTAACTTCCTGAGGTCTCGTGCAACAACATGCATGCATTTTGCAAAGGTCATTGGCGGAGACTTTAGACTCAAAGGAAGGGCTTTGTCTTGGTAATGGTTGCTTCCTACTGTAACCTTCAGGAATTCCCAATGTTCTTTGGCTATTGGTATGTGAAAATAAGCATCTTGCAGATCGATAGATCATAGCCAATCCCTCGAATGGACTTGGGGTTAGTTCTGATCCAGAGCCAATCTTATGGGCTTTTCTTTGCAAACCCACTTGTTAGTTTTCCTTCAAATCGAGAATGGGTTTGAACTTGTTCTTTAGTACTTTTTCTTTATTAGAAAGTAACAGGAAGATTTCTTGCTGAAGTTCATCCTGATGAATAAACGATGACGTTTTGATGGCATTGCTGGTAGAGGATACTTAAATATGAGACAGTATCCGCTCTGCACAATATTCAAAACCCATTTGTTGCTGATTATATTTTTTCAGATGTAATGCTCCCCCACTGGGTAATGGTAATGGAAGAGGGGAAAGTGGGAACTCATTAATTGCCACCGGTTGAAGGTCTTGTGGCTGTTACAGATTTCTGGTTACCTCCTATTCTTCTGATTGACACCTCTGCTGTTTATACCTCTGATACTGTTGACTTTGAGGCCTGTGAGGGGGGTTAACCACTATGAGGGTTATATTGACAGTCGTAGGGTCTATAGGAATGTTACCTGTATTGCTTTCTTTTCTCTAGGCCGCCCGCCCACAGAGTGTTAATTTCTGATTTCATGCAAGGCATCTCATCATCAACAAATGTTCCAAATAATGTGTTCCTTAACAACGGGAGGTTTGAAATCCTGTTTTGTGCTTTAGGTTTTAGTCCCATAAGTCCAAGCCAAGGTGAACAATTTAAGGCCAAACCTTAGGTCATCTATAAACTGCTGCAATGAGCTCCAGAGCAATGTAACATACCTCCCCCAAAGAGCAGAAGCACTTGCTGACTTTATGGTGGTGGCAGAAGTTCCACATACTTTCCTCTCAACCGAATCCTACTTTTTACTGTCTTTATCATAAGAAACTGTAGAAGAAGGACCTGTGGTGTGAAGCTTGCAAGTGGCTGAGACAATCATGGATTAGAGTGGGGGATTCAAGAGGAGGAACAATGGATCCTGGTCAAGTAGTCTGTACTACTTCTGTAGTCGAGAAGGTGCTGCCTTGAGGTCAGAAACAGGTCCATGGCAGGTTAAATGAAACCTGGACCAGAGGTAGTAATGGCCTTGAGGCAAATCACTGGTGCAGTGTCTCAATAATTACAGACATTGAGGCTATAGTTGATAGAAGAGTGAAATTAAGCTTGTTGCCACCTCTTATAAGGACCTCCTGGAAGGGGGTGATGTCATCCACAGGAGACCTCTGTAAGAGTAGGTGAATAGTGACCTGTGGACTTTGTCATGTGGTAGGAGCTTGAGTACCTCGTTCAGGAGCAACTGGACCATTTGGGACACCTGCAATGGTATTGGCAACATTGAGAGCTCAACTGTGACCTAGACCTGTGGTGTGATCTGGCATGTCGGGAACAAGGTCTGGAATGCCTTGGTGAAAGTGTCACTGGAGCAGGTGATTGCAGTGGCCTCGAAGTCCTGACTGGAGGAATTTCTGCAAGAATTGCTGATGGTGGAGGAGAAGGTGGAGATGACTTTGTAGGTGGCGGAGATGGTGAATCCAGTATGATGACTAAACAAGCCACTCTTAAAGGTGAGTAAGCTCTTGAGTATTTCTAGTCTGATTTGGAGGGCAGCCTGCATGTTTTCAACCTCGAAAGCCACTCCGCCATCTTCTTTTCTGCAGCATAGGACTATCTCGATGGTCTTGTCTTGCCATCAAATGTCTTAATGTCAATGAACATCTCGATGCTGATGGTCTTCTTCTCCTCGACCTTGAATGAGTCCCTGACGTCTGCCCAGACCTCGACGGCAAGCATGTAGGGGCTGTATCTCTTCTCAACGTCGATGTCCCTAATGTCAGCTGGTAATGTCTTTTCTCACTTTGCCTTCTCTTTTTGGATTTCCCCTGCAAGAGTCTTCAGAGAGTGAGATAAGAGCACTGGAAAAGGGAGCAGCCTCTCCTCACCCCTCAGATATCTCTCTAGCCAGGGATTTCTGCTTTTTTGTTCTTTCTTCTTGCCTATGCAGACGAATCTTCATATGCCCTTTGAAGGTGTGCCTGGATAGGGAGCTGCAGTGACAGCATCTTCTGCAAAATGAAAAATATTTCCTGTCAGGATATTATGGAAAATTACTCTCAGTCCTAAATGATGTTGAGTGAACCACTTTTAAAAAGGTTCGGAAGTGATTATAGAGAAAGAAAACCTTAAAAAGGCCCATCTAGGTGTTCCAAGATCTTGTCAGCAGGAGCCACAAGAAAAGAAGTCAACTGCCACCTACAGGGCATGACGGGACACTAGAGGCGAGGGTGCCCTTAAAGGCGTAGCGTTCTTTTATCTTTCTAACATTGCTGCAGCCTGTACAGTTACATTGTCTAAGTAGGATGTTTGTAAAATGTTACTTTTCTTTCATTTAGTGACCTTTTTAACAATTTATGTAATTTCATCCATCTTTTAAAGTAAATTAATGGAATTGGCAACATGGCCTGTGTTTAGGCTTTTTACCTTGCTCTCCCAGAATGTGCAGTGGAATCACGCCTTTTGTATTATTTTTCAAGGGGTGCCTGAGAACCTGTCCATCATTATACTGATGTTTGGTAAGAAGAATAGAATAAGAGTTTGTAGTGCCAGTGTACTCCCATAATATGTTTGGTTGCCTAATGTATTTGTCATATAAACCTTTAATGAATAAGGGCAGAACTTAATATTACTAATAAGTAATAGTGTACATATCTGAAAGAGACACGTTAGTGACAGATTCCTTACCTTAGAATATCCCCAGGCGTCAGGCTGGATCCGGAAAGTTTTTTGCGTAGCAGTACCCTTGCGCGTCGGTAGGCGGCGTCGTGCGGCTCCGCGTCCGTCGTCGGCGTCGTGATCGCCGGGATGACGTCGCGGGCAGTACTTAGACGCCGCCCCTGCGCGCTGACGTCAGTTCTTCTTTTTCCGCGCCAGTAAGCGCAGATCCGGGAAGAGCAGTGCCCTAGTCACTTTTTGACTATCTTTTTGTGAAATTTTTCACTGTTCTCTTCAACGAGTCTTCACGACTCCTAAGGTGTCGTAGGGATGCCCGGCTTTAAGCCCTGCGAGGTATGTGGTCGTATGATGTCCATCACGGACCCCCACCTCGAGTGTCTCTTCTGCCTCGGCCGAGGCCACGACACGAAGTCGTGCCCTGACTGCCGGAAACTTCATCCGAAGGCTTTGCGAGAGCGGTCTCGAAAGCTCCTTGAAGTCCGGCAGTCGGCTCCGCGCCGCAGCAAGCCCCGGTCCCGGGAGAGGTCGAGGGGCCGGACGCGGAGTCCCCGCCGTTCGTCGGAATCCAAGTCTTCGCGCTCCTCCGGTAAGTCGAAGCACAAGAAGTCTAAGCGGCGTCATCGCTCTAAGACTTCGCCTCGCCCGGTCGCGCGACTCGGCTGAGGTCCCTGTCGGCACCGTCCCCGCCCCGCGGCCCCGGACGTGCCTGTCGAGTTGCCCCCGCATTACCCGTCCTTCCCGGGTTCGGGGCGACTCCGGCCGGCGTGCAGAAATTCCTGTCGGCCATGGCCCGCCTCTTCGGGCCTCAAGGTCCCTCCGGTGCGCCTTCGGGCCCCGCGGGCCCAGATAGGGTTGCTCCGGCGTCGCCGCCGACTCCGGTCCCGGCGTCGCCTGTCCCACCAGCCTTCGTCCCGGCCTCGGCTCCGGCCCCGGCCTCGACCCCGGTTCCGGTGGTGCCGCAACCTCCATCGACGCCGGTTGACCTAACCACGCCTCCGCCGACGCCGATGTCCCCGGTGCCGTTTCCGACGCCGTCCGGGGCTCCGGGCGGCGTCGTTCCCCGGTTCTCCCCGGGTCCGGACATGGAGCCGGACCGGCGTCGCCCGACGCCGGTTCCGGCGCCGATGAGGCCTTGGGTCCCTTATGTCCCTCCTCCTCCATCTTTTCAACCTGAGGAGGACCAGGAGAGCTGGGAGGGGTCTGACGACCCTCTCACACAACAGTGCGAGTTTGACCCGGACTGGGTTGAGGAACTTGGGGATGCCAGTGGGCTGGATACCTCCCCCGACTCTGGCATGCTGTCTCCTCCCGTGGCAACGGAGGAGGGGGCTAATTTTGCAACGGTGTTGCGTAGAGCTGCTGGAGCCTTAAATCTCCAGTTGCCTACAGTGGCCGTCAGGACTAACCTCCTGACTGAAGTGCTTCAGCCGGCGGCCTCCTCTTCGGAGCCTGTGCTGCCGTTCAACGATGCACTCACTGACGTTCTTTTGGGTGCCTGGTCCAAACCCACCACAGGGGCTCCTGTGGATAGGAACGTGGCCCGACGCCATCGCCCGGCTCCGGGCGACCCCCTGTTTCTCTCCCAACACCCCACCCCTGAGAGCTTGGTTGTCCAAGCCTCTGCCTCCCAAACAGCCTTCCCTACCGCCCCTCCGGATAGGGAATCCAAGCGCCTGGATCACTTTGGGAAGAAGGCTTTCTCTTCCTCCAGTGCTGGCTTGCGGTCTGTTAATACCGCTTGCCTCTTGGGCCGATACACCCACTCCCTGTGGGATTCGGTGGCTGATGTTTTGCCGCAGTGTTCTGAGGAGGTCCAGACACTGCTTACCCGCGCTATTGCGGAAGGGCGTGATGCGGCTAAGTATACCATCCGCTGTGGCCTTGATACCGCCGACTCGCTGGGCAGATCGCTTGCAACGACGGTGGCGCTGCGTCGCCACGCCTGGCTGAGAACCACTGGTTTTTCAGGGGATGTCCAGAATACTCTCATGGACATGCCCTTTGATGGAGTCGGTCTCTTTGGTTCAAAGGCGGACCATGCGCTGGAGCGTTTCAAGGATTCACGGGCTACTGCTAAGTCCCTGGGCCTTGCTGTTGTGCGCCCTACGCAAACGTCTGCTTTTCGCCCCTTTCGTGGCCACGGAAGGGGCGCCCAGTCACGTCCACAGCCCGGCCAACGGCCCGCGCAGCAAGCGCCTTCGCGTGGCCGAGGACGTGGATACCGCCGTGGCGGTTCGGGCAACCAGCGTGCGGGTCAGGCCACCACCTCCAACCCGTCCGCGGCCTCCAAGCCCTCCTAGTCCCTCCTTTCAGGTGCACAGCACGCCAGTCGGGGGCAGGGTCCGCCATCACCTTCACCACTGGCGTCCCATCACCTCGGACAAGTGGGTCTTGGACATTGTCCGAAGGGGCTACTCCCTCCCCTTCGAGACCACCCCCAGCCATGCCACCTCAATTCCACCGCATGTCAGGGGATCACTTGGTGCTTCTACAGAAGGAAGTCACGGCCCTCTTGGCCAAGAGGGCCATCGAGCATGTTCCGACCCCAGAAGTAGGGCGTGGTTGCTACTCCCACTACTTTCTGGTGCCCAAAAAGGACAAGGAGGACATGCGTCCTATCTTGGACCTCCGGAACGTCAATCGCTTCCTCCGGAAGGAGAAGTTCAAGATGCTCACCCTAGCTCAGGTCTTGACTGCCCTCGACCCCGGAGACTGGTTGGTAGCGTTGGACTTGCAGGACGCCTATTTCCACATCCTCGTCCTGCCGGCCCACCGGCGTTACCTTCGGTTCACGGTAGGCCTCGAGCATTTTCAGTTCACCGTGCTCCCCTTTGGCCTTACCAGTGCCCCTCGGGTGTTCACGAAAGTGATGGCGGTGGTCGCAGCTCATCTGCGCCGGGCAGGGGTTTCAGTCTTCCCCTACCTCGACGACTGGCTGCTGAAGGCGGGCTCGTCCCAGGCAGTTGTCTCCCACCTCCAGACTACGGCCGAACTCCTGCACTCGCTGGGGTTCTCCATCAATGTGCCAAAGTCGCATCTGATTCCTTCTCCACAGCTCCTTTTCATCGGAGCAGTTCTGGACACGACGCAGTTTCGGGCCTATCCTCCCGAACGGCGAGTCCGGGATATTCAGGCTATGATTCCGATCTTTCAGCCCTTATCCTGGGTTTCGGTACGGATGACCCTGAGGCTGCTGGGCCTCATGGCCTCCTGCATCCTGCTGGTCACTCATGCCAGATGGCATATGCGGGCTCTGCAGTGGGACCTGAAGTTCCAGTGGGCGCAGCACCAGGGCGACCTGTCCGATCACGTCCAGATCTCGGAGGGGACTGCAAAACAGTTGCAGTGGTGGCTCTCGAACCGGCAATGGGTCATGGGCAGATCCCTCTCCTTCCCCAGCCAGAGCACACAGTTGTGACGGACGCGTCCCTTCTGGGATGGGGCGGTCACATGGGAGAGGCGGAGATCAGAGGCCTCTGGTCTCCGGCGGAGTCCCGGCTCCATATCAACCTTCTGGAGCTCCGGGCGATCCGACTTGCACTCAAGGCATTCCTTCCCTCTGTCAAAGGGAAGGTAGTGCAGGTGTTCACAGACAACACCACTGCCATGTGGTACTGCAACAAACAAGGCGGGGTGGGGTCGTGGACCCTTTGTCAGGAGGCTCTGCGCCTCTGGACATGGCTGGAACACCAGGGCATGTTCCTGGTGGTTCAACACCTGGCAGGTTCCCTGAACGCCAGGGCGGACGAACTCAGCCGCAGGTGCATGATGGATCACGAATGGCGTCTTCACTCGGAAGTGGCGCAAGGACTCTTTCTACAGTGGGGAGAGCCTTGGTTAGATCTATTCGCCACCGAAGAGAACGCGCAATGTCATCAGTTCTGCGCGTTGGAATTTCCAAGGCGGCACTCGCTCGGCGACGCTTTTCGTCACGAGTGGAGTTGCGGTCTATTGTACGCCTTTCCGCCTATACCACTTCTACCCAGAGTGTTGAAGAAGATTCGGCACGACCGGGCCCAAGTCATTCTTGTGGCTCCGGACTGGGCTCGAAGAGTTTGGTATCCCGAGCTACTCAATATGAGCGTAGATCCCCGATCCGTCTGCCTCTTCGGGAGGATCTTCTGTCGCAGCAGCAGGGGACGGTCCTCCACCCGAACCTGTCCAGTCTACACCTGCTTGCGTGGAGATTGAGCGGCGGCAGTTGATTCCTTTCGACTTGCCTCCCGAAGTTTGTGATGTGATTCTGGCAGCCAGGCGTCCCTCCACTAAGGTGGTATACGCCTGCAGGTGGAACAAATTTGTGGCATGGTGCACAGCAAAGGCTGTGGATCCCCTTTCTGCCCCTCTTTCTGAGGTCCTTCTGTTCCTTCTCTCTCTGGCCCAACAGGGTTCTGCCCTGGGTACCATCAAGGGTTATCTTTGTGCTATCTCGGCCTTCCTCAGGCTCCCTGATCAGCCCTCCCTTTTCAAGTCCCCTGTTGTTAACAGGTTCTTAAAAGGCATTACTCACCTCCTTCCCTCCTGTTCCGTTTGTGATGCCTCAGTGGGACTTAAACTTGGTTCTTACCTTTTTAATGTGCGCTCCCTTTGAGCTCTCTACATAACTGTCCTCTTCGTCTTCTGACTCTGAAGACAGCCTTTCTGGTGGCCATCACCTCCGCTCGGCGGGTGAGTGAGCTCCAGGCTCTATCTTGCAAACCTCCCTTTCTGTCTGTTCATCCAGACAAGGTTGTTCTTCGGACGCGTCCGTCCTTCTTGCCAAAGGTGGTTACTGCTTTCCACATTGGGCAGACCATCACTTTGCCCACCTTCTTTCCGCCTCCGCATCCTTCCAGAGAGGAAGAGAGGCTCCACCGTCTGGACCCAAAACGTGCGCTCTCCTTCTATATTGACCGCACAAAACACTTCCGGGTGGATGACCAGCTCTTTATTGGCTACGTGGGCGCCAAAAAGAGTCGGGCGGTGCACAAGAGGACCATCTCCCGCTGGGTTACCTTGTGCATCAAGACCTGCTATTCTTTGGCTAAAAGGAGCCTCCTGTTGGGCTGCGTGCCCATTCCACCAGGGCAACGGCTGCTACCACGGCCTTGGGCCGCGGTGTTCCGCTGCCGGTTATCTGTCAGGCAGCTACGTGGGCCTCGCTGCACACGTTTACAAAGCATTACTGCCTTGACAGTCAGGTCCGGAGGGACGGCTTCTTTGGCCGTTCTGTCCTCCAGGACTTCCTTGTCTGATCTTTGTTCGCTGACCCACCACCGGGGTTGGTATTGCTGGGGTATCTATTCTAAGGTAAGGAATCTGTCACTAACGTGTCTCTTTCAGATGCACAAGTTACTAACTTGTGTAACGATATATCTGTAAGAGACAGTAGTTAGTGACAGATTCCTACCGCCCCACCCATCCTCCCCGTTCTGCGAACTGATTTCTAGGGTTAAGGACATCCCTTTCAGGGCCCTAGTATTTTTCAGACACCTATGTCAGCTTCTTGCATGGCTCTGCGTTCCTGGCGCGGAAAGTCGTGTACAGAACTGACGTCAGCGCGCAGGGGCGGCGTCTAAGTACTGCCCGCGACGTCATCCCGGCGATCACGACGCCGACGACGGACGCGGAGCCGCACGACGCCGCCTACCGACGCGCAAGGGTACTGCTACGCAAAAACTTTTCCGGATCCAGCCTGACGCCTGGGGATATTCTAAGGTAAGGAATCTGTCACTAACTACTGTCTCTTACAGATATATCGTTACACAAGTTAGTAACTTGTGCATTGCGTATATATGAAATATGCAGGCACCCTATTGTAAAGAGCAGTAGCTATTACAAAAAATACAAGCATAGCAGTACATCAACATAAGGCCTTCAGCATGGCAGTAGACATAGGTAAACAACATATTAGGGCATAGACATTTTAATGTCCTCTAACTTCCTAAAACTAAATCTGAAAGAAGTAAAAATGTGTGCTTCTATCACGACAGACTCACTCCATCTTCAATCTATTATTGTGGCTGTCTAAATGGCAAATTGACAATTTCTGCCCAAACTTTCTTAAGTGGTCATATCCCTTGGATGGTGGTATGACTACCACCTATACGTGAAATCTCATATTGGTTACAGCATAAACTCTGCCATTTGAGCCCTTTTCTCCCTCAGAAACCCCAGGTTCCTACTTAATCTGCCAATCGGTAGTGCAATATATTGTAGTATCCACATTATCAACTACTTCTGCCAAGTGTTGTTCCACAGAACAGTAGTTGTTTCTTAGGGCAGCGAGGAGTCTGAAACACCTATTCAAAATTAAATAAGCAAATTAGTAAAGTATATATACATAAAAGGTAAAATTGAAAATTTTTAAACACCTCTTAACTGTAAAGGAATTTGAAATTGGAGGCTAAAAATTAAGTTTTTATTCTTAGCTTGATTCACAGGAGCAACGCAGATAAAATGAACAGAATCTAGTATGGACTATAGGTGGCCTCAAATAAAGCACTGGTATCTGCTGACAAAGAGAGACCATGCATTGGAAGCAAAAAAAGCAAGGTGATATGCTAGAATCTAACATTTTGCTTTGTCCTTTAGACATCGATATACATTTTGAAACTTTACCCTTCCTATTAAAATTATAATTCCAATTTTTGTATATTTTTCATTTGTGAATTCAATGTTGTAATTTGCACTGTTAACAATGATGATTTCCTGTATCTGATAGAGACTTCTAGCTGAAGATTCCTTACCTTTGAATTTCCCAGGCGTCAGGCTGGATCCAGAAACTTTTGCTGAGCAATACCCCTTGCGCACGCCGTCGGGTGGCTCCATTCGGCTCCGCGTGACGTTGTCGGTGTCGGTAGCATCGGTTATGAGATCGCGGTACCTATATAGGCGCCACCCAGACGCACCCACATCAGTTCTTTTCTTTCCGCGCCAGCGCCGATGCGGGATGAGCTACACTTTTTGTTGAATTAGAAATGTTTTCCATCGTGTGCGAGGATGTCTTAGAGGAAGATAGGGTTCAAGCCGTGCGGGCCTGTCCCCGCACGATGTCTGTTACCGACCCCCACCTTGTCTGCCTCTGGTGTCTCGAGCGCGACCACGATCCGAAGTCGTGCTCGGACTGTCAGGCTATGGCTCCGAAGACCTTGTGGGAGCGAGCTATGAAGCTCCTTGCGGCTCGGCAGTCAACACGTCCAGCGAGACTCCCCGGAGGTACATGTCCCAATCGAGGAAGAGGAGGTCGCGGGACCGCTCCCAGAGCCCAAAGTCCTCTTCGTCCCACTCGAGGTCTTCGGGATACTTAGGAAAGAGGCACAAGAAGAATAAGACATCCAAATGGACTTCATCTTCACCTCGACTGTCGCCCGTCGACGAAGGAGGTAAGAAGCACTGACACTCTAGGCACAGTTCTGTGGAGCAGGAGCCACGGTCCACTTTGCGTCTCCCTCCCTCCCTTTCCGGGAGCCAGGGCGACCCCCGCTCAAATCAAAGAATTCTACGAGGCCATGTGCTGTGTTTTTGAGCGGGCTGGCCACTCTGGTGAGTCCTCATGCTCCGCGGGGTCGGCAGGGGCCCTGTCGGATTCTACACTGTCGGCTCCGACCACGACACTGGTGGGGCCTCAGAGATCCAATCACGGATCTGGGTCAATGCCAGTCATGCCACCGCAACATCCCCTGGCGTCAGATCTTTGAGTCGGTGCCCTTGGTGCCGCCGATGCCCAACAGCGGTACCAGCCCCATCCTTATGCCCACCCACGGAGTCAGAACAACGTCGCTGAGTCAGGCGCCCATTGAACCCAGGTGTTCTATGTTGTCACCTGAACACTTTGAGGATGTGTTAGGCTCGGGAGAGGAATGGGAGGGGTCTATTGACCCTTTGGAACACCAGGATGACTCTGCAGAGCAGTATGACTGGTATGGGGAACTTGGGAAGCCAATGGACTAGATACTTCTCCAGATAATGGCATGCTCTCTCCGCCAACTTTGGCTACGGAGGAGGGGGCATCTTATGCCATGGTGGTCAAGAGGGCAGCTGAGGCCCTTGGACTGGAGTTGCCCCTGTAAATAGGACACTTGCACGCCGCCATCGCCCAGCTCCGGGCAACGCAAAGTTCCTCAGCCAACACCCACCCCAGTTTGTTGGTGGAGGCCTCTACATCACAGGCCGTGTTGCCTTCCGCCCCTCCGGATAGGGAATCCAAGAGGCTGGATTGATTTGGTAAGAACATTTTTTCTTCCTCCAGCCTGGCATTGCGGTCGGTGAATACTGCATGCTAATTGGGCCGTTGCTCCCACTCCCTTTGGGAGACGGTTGTGCAAGTGCTGCCACAAGTCCCGGCGGAGGGCCGGGCTGTGCTCTCTCAGGCAGTTAAGGACCAGAGAGATGCATCAAAATTCACCATAAGGTGTGGCCTTGATACGACAGATTTGCTGGGCAGATCGATTTCCACGACGGTGGCCTTGAGGTGCCACGCCTGGCTTAGGACAACTGGCTTCTCTGGTGATATCCAGGCAAGTTTGATGGACATGCCCTTTGATGGAACCCGTCTTTTTGTGTAAAAGGCAGATTCGACCATAGTGAGGTTCAAGGACTCTCGAGCTACAGCCAGATCCTTGGGCCTCTCTTCTACTCCTAATGGCCAGTCTACCTTTCGCCCCTTTCGTGGCAACGGAAGGGGTTTCCAGCCACATCAGCCCTATCCTAGCCACCGTCCTGCGCAGGATTCCCAAACTGTTCGGGGGTGTGGACTCAGTTCATTCTGGCCTAGGAATGGAAGCCAGAAGTCATCAGCAAACCCTGCCCTCGGCAGCCGCATCCTCCAAGCACTCTTAGTCTGACTCTGCAAGACCACACCACTCCAGTTGGCGTGTGAATCCATCATCATTTCCCCCATTGGAGGTCCATAACATCGGACAATTGGGTATTGCAGATCATTCAGGAGGGCTATTCTCTGCCTTTCCTTTCTTTTCCTCCTCCCATTCTGCCAAATCAGGAACAGCAGACGGAGGATCATTTAAAATTGCTCCAGGAGGAAGCTACAGTTCTCTTGGCCAAGTGAGCTATAGAAAGGGTCCCGGTTTCAGAAGTAGGCAGTGACTGTAATTTCCGCTACTTTCTGATTCCGAAGATGAACATTTTAGATCTTCGGACCGCCAATCTCTTCCTCAAGAAGGAGAAATTCAAGATGCTCACTCAAGCTCAGGTCTTGTCTGCCCTAGACCAAGGAGACTGGATGGTAGCATTGGACCTGCAGGATGCCTATTTTCATATCATCATCCTGCAGGGCCACAGGGGTTACCTGCAGTTTAAGGTAAGCCGCAAGCACTTTCAGTTCACTGTGCTCCCCTTCGGCCTTACCAGTGCCCCTCGGGTGTTCACCTAGGTGATGGCAGTGGTCGCAGCTCATCTGCAAAGGTTAGGGGTGTCAGTCTTCCCCTACCTCGACGACTGGCATTTGAAGGCGTCCTCACTCCAGGCTGTCTTCTCCCACATTCAGACTACGGCGGACCTCCTGCATTTGCTGGAGTTCTCTATAAACGTGCCAAAGTCACACCTAACTCCTTCTCAGACGCTCCCTTTCATTGGAGCTTTTCTGGACACATTGCAGTTTTGGGCCTATCCTCCCGAGCAGCGAGTCCAGGATATTCAGGTTATGATTCCGATGTTTCAGCCTCTACCCTGGATTTTGGTGAGACTGGCTTTGAGGCTTTTGGGCCTCATGGCCTCCTGTGTCCTGTTGGTAAAGCATGCCAGGTGGCATAAGCGGGCTCTGCAGTGGGACTTGAAGTTCCAGTGGGCACAGCATTGGGGATATCTCACCGATGTGGTTCAGCTCTCGGAAGGAACTGCGAAAGATCTGCAGTGGTGGTTGACGAACCGCGATTGGGTCAACGGCAGACCCCTCTCCCTTCCTCAACCAGATCTCACAGTCGTGACAGATGTGTCACGTCTGGGATGGGGCGGCCATCTGGGAGAGGTGGAGATCAGGGGATACTGATCTCCAGCGGAGTCGGGGCTCCACATCAATTTTTTGGAGCTCCGAGCGATTCAATTGGCATTGAAAGAATTTCTTCCCTCTGTCAAAGGGAAGTTAGTGCAGGAGTTTACGGTCAACACCCTTGCCTTGTGGTACTGCAACAAGCAGGGGAGGGTGGGGTCATGGACCCTTTGTTGAGAGGCCCTGCGTCTCTGGACATAGCTGGAATACCAGGGCATAACCCTGGTGGTTCAACACCTGGCAGGTTCTCTGAACGCCAGGGCGGACAAACTTAGCCGTCGATGCCTAGCAGATCACGAATGGCGTCTCCAGTCGGAGGTGGCACAAGGTCTATTTCAGCAGTGGGGAGAACCTTGGTTAGATGTGTTTGCTTCTGAAGAGAATGCGCAGTGTCAACAATACTGCGCACTGGGGTTTCCAAGGCGGCTATCACTTGGCGACGCCTTTCGTCGCGACTGGAGCTCAAACCTGCTGTACGCCTTTCCGCCCATACCACTCCTGCCCAGGGTTCTGAACAAGGTCAGGAGCGACCGAGCCCAAGTCATCCTTGTGTCTCTGGACTGGGTGAGGAGAGTCTTGTATCCAGAGCTTCTGAAGATGAGCATCGATCCTCGGATCAGGCTGCCCCTTCTGGAGGATCTTTTGTCGCAGCAGGAGGGGAGGGTTCTCCACCCCAACCTGTCAACTCTGCGCCTCCATGCCCGGAGATTGAGCTGAGGCAGTTGATGGCTTTTGGCCTTCTTCCCGAAGTATGTAACGTTATTTTGGTGGCCAGGCGGCCTTCCACTAAGACGGTATACGCCTGCCGTTGGCAGAAATTTGGTGTATACTGTCTATTGACCCTCATTCTGCTTCTCTTTCCACTGTTCTTTTATTCATTCTAACCCTTGCCCAACACGGCTCTGCTTTGGGAACTCTCAAGCGTTCTCTTTCTTCTGCTCTGTCTGCTTTTTTGCGGCTGCCAGACCCGCCCTCCCTCATTAGGTCTCCAATTGTACATAGGTTTCTAAAAGGGCTGACTCGCTTGTTTCTACCCACGTCTTTTGTTATGCCGCAGTGGGACCTTAATTTGGTCCTCACTTATCTTCTGTGTGCTCCTTTCAAGCCATTACACAACTGTCCCCTCCGACTGCTTGCCATCAAGACAGCCTTTTTAGTGCGATTACAACTGTCCAGAGGGTGAGTGTGTTGCAGGCGTTATCTTGCACACCTCCCTACATGATTTCCAGACAAAGTGGTGCTTCGCACCTGTGCTTAATTCTTGCCAATTGATGTGACCCCATTCCATCTGGGTCAGTTCATCACGATGCCCACCTTCTTTGCTCCCCCACATCCCTCTAATGAAGAGGAGCGTCTCTACCGCCTCGATCCAAAAAGAGCATTGTCGTTTTACCTTGACCGCACAAAAGAATTCTGGGTCGACGACCAACTCTTTGTGGGGTACCTGGGAGCTCAAAAGGAAAGGGCAGTGCAGAAAAGGACCATATCTCACTGTGTCGTTCTCTGCATTAAGATCTGCTATGCCCTGGCTAACAAGCAGCCCCCTGAGGGATTAACGGCCCATTCCACCAGGGGAAAGGCTGCGACTACGGCCTTGGCTCGGGGTATCCCAGTACTGGACATCTGTTAGGCAGCAATGTGGGCATCTTTGCACACATTTGCTAAGCACTACTGCCTAGACAGTCAGGTCCACATGGACGGGCATTTTGCCTGCTCGGTCCTACAGGACTTCCTAGTTTGAGGTATTGGCCCGCACCCACCACCGTAATGGTATGTCTTGGGTATTTAATTGAAAGGTAAGGAATCTGCAGCTAGAAGTCTCTATCAGATGAACAAGTTACTTACCTTGGTAACGCATTATCTGGTAGAGACTCTATCTAGCTGCAGATTCCTTACAGTCCCACCCATTCCTCCCCGCTTTGCAGCCTAATTTTGTAGGGCTAGGGTGACTCCCCTTTTCAGGGCCCTAGTTTTGCACATAACTACGTCAGTTACTGCGTGGCTCTGCGCTTCTGGTGTGAAAAAAACGAAAAGTACTGACGTCCGCGTGCCTGGGTGGCACCTATATAGATACTGCAACATCATAACCTAAGCTGACGACGACGTCACGCCGGAGTCAAATGGAGCCACCCTACGGCGCGCACAAGGGGTATTGCTCAGCAAAAGTTTCCGGATCCAGCCTGGCACCTGGGAAATTCAAAGGTAAGGAATCTGCAGCTAGAAAGAGTCTCCACCAGATAATGCTTTACCGAAGGTAAGTAACTTGTTCGATGTGCTTTAAAACTAAAAATGGTTTCTATCACTGTTCTGAGTCCACTTGTCACCTAGGAAGAACCTGTAATCTTACATTAAAATTATACAATAAAATGAAATGGCAATTTTTTTTTGTAATCAAAAATTTTACTACAAGAAATTGAGTACATGTTTTCTTTTTTTCTTCTTTTTAATTTGTAGCATTTGCTTGCAATAAAAAAGCTTTAAAAATTAACCATCACGCCATCTTGTCAAGGTCAGACCTATTGGCTTTGGCAATGCCTCTTTGATATTTGGAGCTGTTTGAACTTATGCCTTTATAACCTTTTTTTTTCAACAAATAATATCCAGGCCAAATTCTGGCCCTTTCTTTATTGGTAAAGTTACTCAGGATTTACCATTTACTGTAGAGGGATCTGAGAAATTCACCAAAAGGTGACAACTATTATTTATTTTAAAAAGGGGAGGGGGAGTGCTTTACAAGAAAGCATGTTTTTTTTTATCTAAAAGTGGTAACAAAAAAAAGGTTTGCTGTGGTAAGATCACCATCTTATCACCTTTTAGGAACAGGGAGAGAGGAAAATATATTTTCTTCCCACTCTTTTTCAGTTTTTTAAGTTGTGGTCAATGTTTCCTATTCCTGTGCTTTATACCTACTTGCAGTATGTGGGTAGAAACGTAAGAAACTGAAGAGTAAATCCTAAAAACTATACATTTCTGAAAATTAGGCACAATTCTGAATCAGCAAGGAGTTATTTGTGTGGATCACTCAAGGTTTTTCAAAAGAAACTAATTGTTAAAATGGAGGAATAGTGAATTTATTGGCAGAAAACAGAGAACTAGGCAACAAGGTTTCATATATAACTTTTTGACCTGACGAATGATCTACGAACGTAACATAACATTACATACATCAGAGCCTTTGGGAAGCAGTGCTATATGTAAGTCTTCATTTTGTGTTTTCCGGAGTGCCATTCCTGGTAGAATACTTCCTTGGCCAATTTTGAGCGACTTGATGATCCTACAGCAAAAATGACCAGGTGAGAGATACCTGGCCAGATTTTTATTTGCATTTTCTTACATGGTAAAACCATATGCCAGTGCAAGGACAATGTTCACGTTTTTGTGGAAAATATCTATGGGAAAGTCCCTGGAATTGGGAATCCTTATTTAGTAAAGGACTCAACATTTTCAGATCTGCATTCTCATCCCCTCTCTAATGACTTTAACTTGCAGTGCCCAGTATTAAAGGATGGCAATACTAGTTGAGTTGTTGATTTCTTAATGGGGCTCATAGTGTTTGTAGGTTGTTCACAAACACATGATACCCAGAGCCAACAACCCATCTATGGCTTAGATTGATTTTTCATTGTACTAATCAAGCATCACTAGATAATACAAAAATCTAATGAATGAAAATTGGTAATGAAGAAAAGCTATGCATCTTTTAAATGTACCCAAGAATCTTTCCTAATGGAGTAATTTGTACTATTCCACATTTTGGATTACCCATAATGTCAGGCGATTATGAGTTTTTTGTTTATTTTTACAAAAAGTGTGTTATGGAGACACTGACTTACAAGTAAAATCAACCTGCTCCCAATACACCTCCTGATACAAATAGTGCCCCACTTGTGTGGCTTAGCTAATTGTACAGAACCAGAAAGGTAAAAAAGACAATAATGTAGAAGGAGAAAGTGATGCTTGGATAAGATAGACTTTTGGGATGGTAGCTGTCTAGTAGTTACCTGCTGAATTTGGGCCTGTGAAGTCTGGAACACAGAAAAAGCTACCAATCCCAGACATTGCTGAAAATTCTTTCAGGAGTTAAGGAAGTTGTGGTTGCATGGAAACCACCACTATTTCTTTCCCAGAACACCCTGTGCATGTCCAACTTTAGGATAAAACACATTCTCCTTTTTATATCGGTTAAGGGAGTCTACAGAGTTTGCAGAGGATGTCAAAAGTCATTTGATACAGAATTCCCATACCTCTTCCAATAAAAATAGCACCACAAATGTGTGGCTAGACCTGTGGCCTTGGAAGGAAGGTAAAAAAGTGCAACCACAGAAAGGTCTTCAAACTTCCTTCCCAAAAGTCCTTTTTGTGTTGTGGATAGCTGTCTTACATTGGCCTAGGACTTGCTGGCACCCAAGGAAACCTACCAACTACAGGCATTTCTAAAAACTAGAGACCCAAGGGCAAGTGCAGATGCCACTACATTTTCTTATAAAGAATTCCCTACAAATGTCAATCTGTGCCAAAAACTACAATATTATCTAGTTGCCATGGTGGATGATGGCAGTATTTGGGCCCAGTATCAACCAGCACCCAGAGAAACCTACTAATGCCAATCATGTCTAAAAACTATATCTCAAAGTGCCTATTAAGTGACTCCTCGAGACCTGCAATGTACCTCCATGAAGACTAATCATAAATGGTTCAAAAAGGCAAAGAAAGCATCCAAGTACTCTTCTGACCGTATAAACAAGGCAGAGAAAACAATTGTTGATGACCACCTCATTGCTGACCCAGACATTGATGGCTAACATCCCACCTAAACAAAGCAGGCACCCTGCTGACAACCAACATGGCACCCAGCATACCAGTAGAAACTCAAACGTTAGTTACATTAAAACTGATGTAACTAAGTAAGTCATCCTTAACCCCTTCGCTGCTAGGGCTTTTCCCCCCCTGTGCTAAGCCTTTTTTTGGCTATTTGGGGTAGTTCGCGCTTAGGCCCCTGAAATTTTTTGACCACATAAGGTATCCATGCCAAATTTGCGTCCTTTTCTTCCAACATCATGGGGATTCTAAAGGTCCCCAGGGTTTGTGGATTCCCCTGGATGGGACCCAGAATTAGCCAAAATACAGTTACATTTTGTTTTTTTTGGGAAAAATGGGAAAAAAGTGCTGCAAATGAAAGCGTCTGGTTTTTTCCCTGCAAATGGTATCAACAAGGGGTTTGTGGGGCTGAAATCACCATTTTCCCAGCTTTTAGGGAATGACAGACTTTGTCAGAAAACCAACATTTTTACACAGTTTTGGCATTTTACTGGGATATAGCCTATTTTTGCTATTTTTTGTGCTTTCAACCTTCTTCCAGTTAATGGTAGAAATGGGTATGAAATCAATAATGGATCCTGGAAAGCTATACATTTTAGAAAAGTAGACAAAATTCTGAATTCAGCAAGGGGTAATTTGTGTAGATCTTTCAAGGTTTCCTTATAGAAACTAACAGTTAAATATAGGAAAAATTGAAAATTCGTTGAAAAAAACAGCCATTTGTGCCAACGTTTCCACCTGTAACTTCTTCTAATTGTGACAGCTGTTTGAGAGCAATATACCGTTACATCCGCTGGACCTTTCTGGTTGTGGGGATATATAGGACTTGTAGGTTCACCAAGAACCCGACGAACCCAGAGCCAATAACTGAGCAGCGTCTTGCAATGGTTTTTCATTAAGTACCGGGTATATAGCAATTAATTTGGGAAAATATATACATGGAAAAATCGGTATGAAAGACACCTATGTATTTCTGAAATTGGAACAAAATATAGAGTTTAGAAACAGTAGATATTTGCACATGTCCGAAATTGTGAGTACCCATACTAGCATGAGAATTATAGGTCATTTTTCAAAATGACTTCTTTTTACACATTGTCTTTCATTTGGAAGGCAGAAATGCATCGAAAGTCAATAGGTAATAACAGTTGCTTTACAATTCTGTGTTACCCTAAGTCTCCCAATAAAAATGGTACCCCACTTGTATGGGTAGGCCTAGTGCCCGAGACAGGAAACGGCCTAAAACGCAACGTGGACACACTTTATTTTTACAGTGAAAACTGACCCTTTTTTTGCAAAGTGCCTAGCTGTAGATTTTGAACCCTAGCTCTGCCGGCACCAAGGGAAACCTAGCAAACCTATACATTTTTGAAAACTAGACACCCAGGGGAATCCAGGATGGGGTGACTTGACTGGCTCTCACCAGGTTCTGTTACCCAGAATCCCTTGCAAACCTAAACATTTGTGCAAAAAAACACGTTTTCCTCACATTTCTGTGGTGGAAAGTTCTGAAATCTGCATGGATCCACAAAATTCCACCCACCCCGCGTTCCCCAAAGTCTTCCGAGAAAAAGAGTACCTCACTTGTGTGGGTAGGCCTAGTGCCCGCGACAGGAAACGGCCCAAAACGCAACGTGGACACACCACATTTTCACAGTGAAAATGGACCCTTTTTTTGCAAAGTGCCTAGCTGTAGATTTTGAACCCTAGCTCTGCCGGCACCTAGGGAAACCTAACAAACCTATACATTTTTGAAAACTAGACACCCAGGGGAATCCAGGATGGGGTGACTTGACTGGCTCTCACCAGGTTCTGTTACCGAGAATCCCTTGCAAACCTAAAAATTTGTCCCAAAAAAAACATTTTCCTCACATTTCTGTGGTGGAAAGTTCTAGAATCTGCGTGGATCCACAAAATTCCACCCATTCCGCAATCCCCAAAGTCTTCTGAGAAAAATGGTACCTCACTTGTGTGGGTAGGCCTAGTGCCCGCGACAGGAAACGGCCCAAAACGCAACGTAGACACACCACATTTTCACAGTGAAAACGGACCCTTTTTTTGCAAAGTGCCTAGCTGTAGATTTTGAACCCTAGCTCTGCCGGCACCTAGGGAAACCTAGCAAACCTCTACATTTTTGAAAACTAGACACCCAGGGGAATCCAGGATGTGGTGACTTGACTGGCTCTCACCAGGTTCTGTTACCCAGAATCCCTTGCAAACCTAAACATTTGTCAAAAAAAACACATTTTCCTCACATTTCTGTGGTGAAAAGTCCCGGAATCTGCGTGGATCCACAAAATTCTACCCACCCCGCGTTCCCCAAAGTCTTCCGAGAAAAATGGTACCTCACTTGTGTGGGTAGGCCTAGTGCTCGCGACAGGAAACGCTCCAAAACGCAACGTGGACACACCACATTTTCACAGTGAAAACGGACCCTTTTTTTGCAAAGTGCCAAGCTGTAGATTTTGAACCCTAGCTCTGCCGGCACCTGGGGAAACCTAGCAAACCTATACATTTTTGAAAACTAGACACCCAGGGGAATCCAGGATGGGGTGACTAGACTGGCTCCCACCAGGTTCTGTTACCCAGAATCCCTTGCAAACCTAAACATTTGTCCAAAAAAACACATTTTCCTCACATTTCTGTGGTGGAAAGTTCTGGAATCTGCGTGGATCCTCAAAATTCCACCCACCCCGCGTTCCCCAATATCTTCCGTGAAAATTGGTACCTCACTTGTGTGGGTAGGCCTAGTGCCCGCGACAGGAAACGGCCCAAAACGCAACGTGGACACACCACATTTTCACAGTGGAAACGGACCCTTTTTTTGCAAAGTGCCAAGCTGTAGATTTTGAACCCTAGCTCTGCCGGCACCTAGGGAAACCTAGCAAACCTATACATTTTTGAAACCTAGACACCCAGGGGAATCCAGGTTGGGGTGACTTGACTGGCTCCCACCAGGTTCTGTTACCCAGAATCCCTTGCAAACCTACAAATTTGTAAAACAAAACACATTTTCCTCACATTTCTGTGGTGGAAAGTTCTGGAATCTGCGTGGATCCACAAACTTCCACCCACCCCGCGTTCCCTAAAGTCTTCCGATAAAAATGGTACCTCACTTGTGTGGGTGGGTCAAGTACCTGCGACAGGCAAGGGCCCAAAACCTATTGAGGCGACATCAAAATTACCTATCGCAAAACAACCTGGTTTTGCAAGGAGGGTCCCATGAGTTTTTGGCCCCGGGCTTGGCGGCCATCTAGGAAAACCTACCAAACCCACACATTTCTGAAAACTAGACACCCGGGGGAGTCCAGCGAGGTATGGCTTGCGTGGGTCCCCCAACATTTTCCTTCCCAGAATCCCCTGCAAACCTCAAATTTAGCTGAAAAAATCACTTTTTTCTCAAATTTCTGTGTGGGAGAGTTCTGGAATCTGCGTGGATCCACAAATTTCCTCCCACCCAGCGTTCCCCCAGGTCTCCCGATAAAAATGGTACCTCACTCGCGTGGGTGGATCAAGTACCCGCGACAGGCAAGGGCCCAAAACCTATTGAGGCGACATCAAAATTACCTATTGCAAAACAACCGTTTTGCAAGGGGGGTCCCATGAGTTTTTGGCCCCGGGCTCGGTGGCCATCTAGGGAAACCTACCAAACCCACACATTTCTGAAAACTAGACACCCGGGGGAGTCCAGCGAGGTATGGCTTGCGTGGGTCCCCCAACATTTTCCTACCCAGAATCCCCTGCAAACCTCAAATTTAGCTGAAAATTCACTTTTTTCTCAAATTTCTGTGTGGGAATGTTCTGGAATCTGCGTGGATGCACAAATTTCCTCCCACCCAGCGTTCTCCCAGGTCTCCCGATAAAAATGGTACCTCACTCGCGCATGGGTGGGTCAAGTACCCGCGACAGGCAAGGGTCCAAAACCTATTGAGGCGACATCAAAATTACCTATTGCAAAACAACCTGGTTTTGCAAGGGGGGTCCCATGAGTTTTTGGCCCCGGGCTCGGCGGCCATCTAGGGAAACCTCCCAAACCCACACATTTCTGAAAACTATACACCCGGGGGAGTCCAGCAAGGTATGGCTTGCGTGGGTCCCCCAACATTTTCCTTCCCAGAATCCCCTGCAAACCTCAAATTTAGCTGAAAAAATCACTTTTTTCTCAAATTTCTGTGTGGGAAAGTTCTGGAATCTGCGTGGATCCACAAATTTCCTCCCACCCAGCGTTCCTCCAGGTCTCCCCGATAAAATGGTACCTCACTCGCGTGGGTGGGTCAAGTACCCGCGACAGGCAAGGGCCCAAAACCTATTGAGGCGACATCAAAATTACCTATTGCAAAACAACCTAGTTTTGCAAGGGGGGTCCCATGAGTTTTTCGCCCCGGGCTCGGTGGCCATCTAGGAAACCTACCAAACCCACACATTTCTGAAAACTAGACACCGGGAGTCCAGCGAGGTATGGCTTGCGTGGGTCCCCCAACATTTTCCTACCCAGAATCCCTGCAAACCTCAAATTTAGCTGGAAAATTCACTTTTTCTCCAATTTCTGTGTGGGAATGTTCTGGAATCTGCGTGGATGCACAAATTTCCTCCCACCCAGCGTTCCCCAGGTCTCCCGATAAAAATGGTACCTCACTCGCGTGGGTGGGTCAAGTACCCACGACAGGCAAGGGTCCAAAACCTATTGAGGCGACATCAAAATTACCTATTGCAAAACAACCTGGTTTTGCAAGGAAGTCCCATGAGTTTTGGCCCCGGAGCTCGGCGGCCATCTAGGAAACCTACCAAACCCACACATTTCTGAAAACTATACACCCGGGAGTCCAGCGAGTATGGCTTGCGTGGGTCCCCCAGCATTTTCTACCAGAATCCCTGCAAACCTCAAATTTAGCTGAAAAATTCACTTTTTCTCAAATTTCTGTGTGGGAATGTTCTGGAATCTGCGTGGATGCACAAGTTTCCTCCCACCCAGCGCTCTCCCAGGTCTCCCGATAAAAATGGTACCTCACTCGCGTTGGTGGGTCAAGTACTCGCGACAGGCAAGGGTCCAAAACCTATTGAGGCGACATCAAGATTACCTATTGCAAAACAAACTGGTTTTGCAACGGGGTCCCATGAGTTTTTGGCCCCGGAGCTCGGCGGCCATCTAGGAAACCTACCAAACCCACATTTCTGAAAACTAGACACCCGGGAGTCCAGCGAGGTATGGCTTGCGTGGGTCCCCCAACATTTTCCTACCCAGAATCCTCGCAAACCTCAAATTTAGCTGAAAAATTCACTTTTTCTCAAATTTCTGTGTGGGAAAGTTCTGGAATCTGCGTGGATCCACAAATTTCCTCCTACCCAGCGTTCCCCAGGTCTCCCGATAAAAATGGTACCTCACTTGTGTGGGTAGGCATAGTGGCTGCAACAGGAAATGGCCCAAATCGTACTGTGGAGACTTCAAAATTACCTATAACAAAACTACCTGGTTTTGGGGGTGGGCACCTGGGGTTTGGCCCTGGCTCGCCACCATCTAGGAAACCTACCAACCCACACATTTCTGAAAGCTAGACACCCTGGGAAGTCCAATGAGGTATGGCTTGCGTGGATCCCCCAACGTTTCCCTACCCAGAATGCCCTGCAAACCTCAAATTTAGCTGAATTGTTTTTTTTCCACATATTTGTGGGTGGAATCACCGTGCTGGCACAAATGTCCTACCCCACTGCGTTCCCCTCAGTCTCCCTTGTAAAATGATACCTCACTTGTGTGGGTGGGGCAAGGGCCTGTGACTGAGAAGAGGCCAAAACATAGGGATTAAGTGTATAGCTAAGAGAATTCTAAGCGCTATATTTTTAAACAAATATGTTTTTAGCCCATTCTGCATTGGACACCCACGCAAGTGAGGTATAATTTTACCCGGGACACTAAGGAGAACGCTGTGGGGTAGGACGTTTGTGCCGGCACGGTGATTCCACCCAAAAATATGTGGAAAATGTGTTTTTTTCAGCTAAATTTGAGGTTTGCAGGGCATTCTGGGTAGGGAAACGTTGGGGGATCCACGCAAGCCATACCTCATTAGACTCCCCAGGGTGTCTAGTTTTCAGAAATGTGTGGGTTTGGTGTAGGTTTCCCTAGATAGCGGCGAGCCTGGGGCCAAAACCCCAGGTGCCCCCCAAAACCAGGTAGTTTTGTTATAGGTAATTTTGAAGTCTCCACAGTACGATTTGGGCCATTTCCTGTCGCAGCCACTATGCCTACCCACACAAGTGAGGTACCATTTTTATCGGGAGACCTGGGGAACGCTGGGTGGGAGGAAATTTGTGGATCCATGCAGATTCCAGAACTTTCCCACACAGAAATTTGAGAAAAAAGTGCATTTTTCAGCTAAATTTGAGGTTTGCAGGGATTCTGGGTAGAAACTGTTGGGGGACCCACGCAAGCCATACTCGCTGGACTCCCAGGGTGTCTAGTTTTCAGAAATGTGTGGGTTTGGTAGGTTTCCTAGATGGCAGCCGAGCCCGGGCCAAAACTCATGGGACTCCCTGCAAAACCAGGTTGTTTTGCAATATGTAATTTTGATGTCGCCTCAATAGGTTTTGGGCCCTTGCCTGTCGCAGGTACTTGACCCACCCATGCGAGTGAGGTACCATTTGTATCGGGAGACCTGGGGGAACGCTGGGTGGGAGGAAATTTGTGGATCCACGCAGATTCCAGAACTTTCCCACACAGAAATTTGAGAAAAAGTGAATTTTTCAGCTACATTTGAGGTTTGCAGGGGATTCTGGGTAGGAAAATGTTGGGGACCCACGCAAGCCATACCGCTGGACTCCCCGGGTGTCTAGTTTTCAGAAATGTGTGGGTTTGGTAGGTTTCCCTAGATGGCCGCCGAGCCCGGGGCCAAAAGCTCATGGGACCCCCCTTGCAAAACCAGGTTGTTTTGCAATAGGTAATTTTGATGTCGCCTCAATAGGTTTTGGGCCCTTGCCTGTCACGGGTACTTGACCCACCCACGCGAGTGAGGTACCATTTTTATCAGGAGACCTGGGGGAACGCTGGGGGGGAGGAAATTTGTGTATCCACGCAGATTCCAGAACTTTCCCACACAGAAATTTGAGAAAAAAGTGAATTTTGCAGCTAAATTTGAGGTTTGCAGGGGATTCTGGGTAGGAAAATGTTGGGGGACCCACGCAAACCATACCTTGCTGGACTCCCCCAGGTGCCTAGTTTTCAGAAATGTGGGTTTGGTAGGTTTCCCTAGATGGCCGCCGAGCCCGGGCCAAAACTCATGGGACTCCCTTGCAAAACCAGGTTGTTTTGCGATAGGTAATTTTGATGCCGCTCAATAGGTTTTGGGCTCTTGCCTGTCGCGGGTACTTGACCTACCCACGCGAGTGAGGTACCATTTTTATCGAGAGACCTGGGGGGAATGCAGAGTGGTAGGAAAATTGTGGTTTTTCTGACAGCAGAATATTATGACACAATAATGCAAGGAAAATGAGTGACTATAGTCACATTTTGAGGTTTGCATGGCGTGAGTAAAAAAACATGTTGGGATCAATGAGAGGCACAGCACTCCCCATTTTTTTTTACTTTACAGAAATATCTAAAGTTGGTAAATTTTCCCTAGAGACAGACTACACCTTAGCACAGAAAGACAAATGAGACAAATATGACTGTCTATCCACCTGTTCCTCAAGTACGCACACATACTGGTTGGATTTGGCACGAGGGTGAGTGAAAGGTTCAAAATGTATATTTTATTAACAAGAGATTTCACATAAAGGAAATGCACTGTTAATAATTAAAAGGTTAAAAACCAGAACCAATGACTCACAGCTCGTGAGCTGTAAAACCACGTCAAGGCACCAACCTCTTTACAGGCCATTCGCACACCTTTCATACTTGACACACACTTTCACACCACCAACTGCGGCCCCAGCACATTACAACACTCACATTCACAGACAGTGTGGAGACAATGTACACCCTGGCAGAGAGAGACAGAAAAGACAAATATTCCTTCAAAATGAACAATTCCAGAGGGGCGTGGCTACGTCACGGAGCGTGATGGCCGCGTTGTAATGGAGCTCCGCTAAAACATCGTTTTTCCAAATAATCCGTTGACTTTATCCGATTCCCGTGTGCTGGGGGTGCATCGGAGGTCTTCTACAAGCCCGCGGCTGCAAAATCCGACGTCGGCAGCCCCCCTGAAACGCAGCGCGAGCCGCATCGCCACTGGGCCTGAGGGATGACTCTGGCCGGGGCCTGCCGCAGTGAAGGAGGGGGCGCGGCAGCGACCGGACGCCCGTATTTGATTGACGCAAGGCCGCGGCTGGTGGCCTGTGCTGGCGGACCGGCTTGGCGTCAATAACGCTGCACCTGGGGAGCCCAGCTCGGCTGATGCCTCGGCGCGAAGAGCGTAGCGCTGCCTCCGGTTGTAGACGACACCAGCAATCCGTTCAGGACTCTGGGACGTTGATCCTTAATAGGGGGTAAGAACAGCTGCCTGCAGAAAGCTACAGGCTCCGCCGTGGACACTCCGGGGGGGGCCGCGCTGAGGTGTAGCGCCCTGAGCCTGAAGTACTGCCGCGGCACACCCCTCTCCGGGGCCAACCAACGACAGTGAGTGCGACGGCCACCAGGGGGTCAACACCATCACGGCCCCAGCGTCGCACTCACAGTAGAAGCAGCTGAACCAGGCAGTGGCCATAAAGCAAGAAATCGTAGAAGCCTGCCCTAAGACTGCCCTGGGAGTCCTTCCCCTGTTGCAACGGTCGGCGGGGCCTCAGTGGCCGCGACATACCTGAACACCACTTCTTGGGCCTGGCTGCATAGCGCAACTCTAGCGGACCAGTTTGACACTCTGGGGGTGGAGCCTGACCGCCTGCAGCGTCTCAGAGACCAGGCCAACTGTTGGTCACATTGTCAGCGCAGGCGATAGCATTGCGACACCTGGAAGTTCCCTGGCCCAGAGCTGCAGGACCATCTGAGACTTGTGGGCCGCAATCCGGACTCCTATTTGGCCCACAACTACCTGGTACCCTAGACAGATGACCTATCTGCACTGCCGCTCTGCTGGGCTTCTGGCGGGGATTGGAGACCTGGAGAACTGTGAGTGGCGACCTCGGTGGGTGCAGTGAGAGTGACTCTCGGGAGAAATACTGTTGATGACCCAGCGGAGCTGGAGAGGGTGCCTGGGACTTGCGGCGCCGTGCCTTTTGACCCCTGAGGTGTGTCCTGGGCCTGTGGCTCCGCCGCCAGGGACAGGTGACTTAGTGTGCAAACCAGTCAGAGGCGACGTCACCCCGGCCATGTCGGGCCCCAAGGGCTCGAGGATGACCCAACAGATGCGGCTGGACAAATTCACCCTGCCATAACCCGGGGTCACTGAATCCCACCCTAAGAATAATGTGGCAGCAGGGCCTGAGACGGAACACCCCGAATTGACCTTACAGGACGTGATGGAGGCTATCTCGGGGGTCCGTTCATCTCTCGAACAGCGAATGGACACGATCTCCACTGATGTAACTCTTATCAGGGTGGCTATGTCGAAAATCAGCGAGAAAGTAAAGCAAATGGAGATGGTCACCTCCAGTCTCCAGGCAGACACCTCACAATTGCAGCAGGACATCAAGGAACTCCAGGAATTTCGGAAATAGGCCGAAGACAAACTTGACGACTATGAAGGTCGCTCCCGGAGAAACAACATCTGCATAATTGGAGTGCCTGAGAAAGCGGAGGGACCGGCGGCGGACCTCTTCGTAGAGGACCTCGTGCTTAACCACTTGCAACCCAAGAGCCTCTCCAAGTTCTTTGTGGTGGAAAGGGCACATAGAGTACCGGGTGGTCGGCCGCGACCAGGTGCACCGCCGCGTCCCATACTGGCCAGATTGCTTAACTTTAGAGACAGAGACGTCATACTCCAAACTGCCAGGGTAGCTCCGCCTCTCCGCTATCAGAACGCAGAGGTTTCCTTTTTCCGGACTTCACCCTGCGAGTGCAAAAACAACGGAGGTCATTCCGCGAGGTGACAAAGGTGTTGCGCGACAGAGGAGTGAAGTATGCCATGCTCTTCCCTGCCAGGTTTCGAGTGGAGGCAGAGGGTAAGGCATGGTTTTTTGAGCGTCCTGAGGAGGCTGCGGACTGGCTGGAGAGGTGCGAGGGAACACAATGCCAGATGAATGACGTCCAGGACTAAGTCTCTTGCTCGTCTAATTCTGGGAGGCGGGAGTCTCTTGATAGGCCTGCCTAGTCTAACTGTATGCATGCCACAGATGGGGGGTGTATGGGGAGGATGTTTTTCTCACACTGGCACTTGGCCGGGGCACATATTATCCGTTTGTGTCCCATTTCTGTTGTGCCTCCCTTCACCGGGAGTATATGGATCACTGCTCACAAGGGGATCGAAGTGGCGGAACCTTTACCCCCGCAGTTTACTACTTTTAGTTAAATGTATGGGCAACAGGCACTCTGCATAGTTTGTTTGCTGGGCAGTTTGGGGCCCAGTGTGCAGGGCAGCAGGGAGGGGGGGTCTTGGGTTGGGGGGGTGTGTTGTTGGTTTTTCAACGTTCAGAGATGACGGCACTGAATCTTCGTAGACAGGGGAGGGAACTGCTGGTCCACAGATATGCAGATGCCCACACACTGGGTTAAAGGCCTCAGGCTGCTAAGCTGGAATGTTAATGGTCTGGGGGATAAAGTGAAGCGTTGTATTGTCTTACAGCACATTAAAAGGCATTCCCCGGACATAGTGTTCCTCCAAGAGTCGCACCTTGTGGGTAACTCCTGCCAGGCCATGAACAGGTAGGGGTACAAACTGATGGCACACTCGGGTTTTACTTCAGGCTCCAGGGGGGTGGGCATCATGCTCAGAAAGTCTTTTCCACTCACAATACAGCACACATGGACGGATGAACTGGGCAGATATGCAGCTATCTCCGGGCAGTTGGAGGGCAGAACAATAACGCTGCTGACAGTATATGTCCCACCAGGCCTACAAAGCCGTACCTACAAAGACTTGGGGGCCATCATTTTGTCGTTCCCAGAAGGTCACCTCATAGCGGGGGGGGGACTTCAACTCAGTAGTATCGGGCACGGCAGACCGCCACCCTCCACGTGACATCGGTCCCTCGCAAAGATGGCTCCCAGATTTTATTGACGCAATGGACTTGATGGATGTATGGAGGTCATTTCACCCCTCTAATCGCCAATACACTTTTCACTCAGGGGCGCACAACAGTCTCTCCCGTATCGACTACCTTCTTGTACCGGCTTCCCAGATCAGCTGCATTCGGGAGGTGCGACATTTAGCGAGGGGTATATCAGATCACTCCCCCATCTGGGTAGAATTAGTCTTGAATGAAAAACCGGTGGGCAAAATCGCGCCCATTAACCCCTGGTATTTGCGCAATCCGAAGGTCAGGGAGGCTCTCCTTCAGGTCATAGATCGCTACTTCTTGGAAAATATAGGATCGGTCACATCACACCAGACTCTCTGGGAGGCCTTTAAGACCGTAATGAGGGGACAGGCTCTCTCGCTTATAGCAGGTGTCCGAAAGGAAAAGGCGAAAGATCTGGTCCAAGTGGAAACAGATATCCTCCGGCTAGAGGAAGAGTGGGTCAGAGAGGCCACATGAGATGCGCAGCATGAACTCAAACTCAAGAGGGAGGAATACAGGGCCATCGCCACAGACATGGCCAAAACACTAGGTAGAGAAAAGGAAGGCAGGATCTATGACTTGGGTGACAAACCTGGTAAACTCCTTGCCTGGCTTGATAGGAGAGACCTGGCAAACCGCCTGGTTCCAGAGCTTGTAGACGAACAGGGGGAGGTCATAACTGAACCACAGGCGATTGCAAATGAGTTCGCCGACCATTACCACCGAGTATACCGTTCAAGCACTGATTTGCCGGAAGAGGATTCGGAGACACTGCTCGCGGACATACAACTTCCTGTCCTGTCAACCGAGGAACGGGAGTCCTTAGACAGCGCTTTCACAAATGACGAGATCGCACAGGCGATAAGAAACCTTCAATCTGGTAAGGCGTTAGGCCCAAATGGCTTACCGATAGAACTGTACAAGCTAAAGCCGGACTCCATTGCCCCACACCTGCGAGCAATATTTGCAGAGAGTAGAGAAGAAGGGAGACTTCCATACAATCAGCGGGTAGCTACCCTAGTGACCATCTATAAGGAGGGTAAACCCAGGGACAGGTGCTCATCGTACAGACTGTTTCTCTGCTAAATGCAGAACCCAAGATCTTGGCCAAACTGTTGGCGACTCGCTTAACCCCAGTTCTCAGTAAGTTGGTACACCCTGATCAATCGGGCTCTATGCCTCATCGAAACACAGCCCTGAACCTGCGGCGGCTCCATGGCGTGCTGGGCAGGATCGACACGATCCAGGAAGCGGCGGTGGTGGTGTCACTTGATGCCACCATGGCATTTGACACCCACGAATGGGCCTATCTCTTCGCGGTCCTGAAAAAGTTAGGTTTCGGGCCCGAATTCATTGGGTGGGTGCAGCTGTTGTATGGCGAGCCCCTGGCTCAGGTAGTGGTTAACAACAAGAAGTCGGAAGTGTTTGAGTTGAGCTGTGGGACACGTCAGGGCTGTCCGTTGTCCCCACTATTGTTCGCGCTCTCCCTCGAGCCACTAGCGGCATGGATCCGTCGAGATCCGACGATCCGGGGCCTCAAGTGGGCAGACACATGGGAGGACCGTATCTCCCTATATGCGGATGACATTCTCCTATATCTTGCCTCCCCGAAGGCTTCGCTCCTTAACGCCATTAATATATTTACAAACTTCGGGAAGAACTCTGGTTACAGGATCAACTGGACCAAGTCGGTAATTTATGTCCTTAGCGGAGATCCCCCCACCCCCCTGAAGAACTGCCCAATCCAGGTGGCCCGAGACGGCTTCCGGTACCTGGGTGTTTTTATTTCAGCAGACCCAAAGACACGGCATGCACGGAACCTGCTCCCCCCCCTCCAGAGATTGAAACGGGACGTTGCACACTGGAGGACGCTCCCGCTATCTCTGGTGGGGCGAGCAGCGCTTTTTAAAATGATGGCTTTGCCCCGTTTCCTGTATGCACTGCAGAATCACCCGGACCCGGTCCCAGCGCGATATTTTAAAGACATTGAAAGCCTTCAGCGAGAGCTGCTCTGGGAGGGCAGGCCACGCATAGCCCTACAAAAGCTGGTACTATCATGGTATGATGGGGGGATAGCCCTCCCAGACATAAAAAAATATTACTGGGCTGCTCACCTGGCCGCAATTAATCACTGCACCTATAGGTGCTGGGATGACCCGGGGTATAGGATGTACAAATGGCAACTTCCCGGGGGTAATTTTAATAAGAGCCATCTACTCCTATGCTAAAAAGTTCCCGCTCACTGGGCCTGCCCGACACGCAGTACAAGTCTGGAGGGCAGTGAACAAAAGCTTTGGGTGGGACCAGCGGCTCACGCGGGCCACTCCATTGTGGGGCGCCGAGCAACTGGGAACTCTGCAGTCCTCAAAAGGGTTTGAAAATTGGGATCTGATTGGGATCTCCAGGATTGGAGATCTGTGGCAGAAGGGGGTAATGGTGTCCTTTGCCGCCCTACAAAAAGAGTATGAATTAGCCGACTCAGAATACTTCCGGTATTTACAGGTTTGGCATGCACTAATCTCGAACTTGCCCTAGGGGGAATCTCCCCCAGAGCCGTCGCCGCTGGAAGACAGGTTGTTGGATGGCTACATGCCCACAAAAGCGATCTCCTTCACATACAAGAAACTAATAAATAACACTTCTGATCCTCTAGTCCAGACCAGGGGGCGGTGGGAGAGAGACGGATTAGAGCTTGACAAGGAGGAGTGGCGGGAGGCATTGGCATCCCCGAAAGAAGTCGCAATTTCTTCCAGACTCCGCCTGGTTCAATTGAAGATCCTGCATAGGGTCTATGTGTCGGGGACCAGGCTCGTTAGTTTGGGAAGAGTGTCTGATGGGATGTGCAGAAGACAATGTGGACAAGAAGGTACTTTCATGCATATAATATGGGAATGCGCAACTATCCAGAACTACTGGAAGGGGATACACAAGTGTATAAATGGGGTGCTCGAGGTGGGACTCCGGCCTGAAGCCAAACGTTGTCTTTTAAATATCTGGGAGCCTACGGACCTGAATAGTAGGGGGAAAACTTGGGTCACATTGGGCCTGATGGTGACTAAGAGGAACATTGCTCGTCTGTGGGTTCTGGAGTGTCGCCTACGTTGACTTCCTGGAAGGCAGACATGGACTGGTGCATGCTTAGAGAAAAGACAGTGTATGTTGCACGAGGATGCCCCAAAAAGTGGTCCGCAATTTGGGACAAATGGAAAATGTGTACAGAGGGAATATTTGTGTCCCACCTCCTGTCCCTCCTCTGGAAGAACCTATTACACCTTGAGTTCCTACTTCCCTGATCTATCATTCTGATTCATCACTGCAATGCTGTCTATATGTGTCTGAAATGTTGTCTAACCGTCTGTAACAAGAAATGCCGTTTTCTCTCTGTTTAATAAAAAGATTTAGAAAAAAAAATCAAAATGAACAATTCCTTAAGTACTCACACATACTGGTTGGAATTTGGCACGAGGGTGAGTGAAGGTTCAGAGCGTAAAATTCTATTAACAAGAGATTTCACAAAAAGGTAATGCACTGTTAATATTTAAAAGGTTAAAAACCTGAACCAATGACTCACAGCTCGTGAGCTGTAAAGCCACGGCAAGGCACCAACCTCTTTACAGGCCATTCACACACTTTTCATACATGACACACAAGACCATTCACACCGCCAGCCGCGGGCCCAGCACATTACAACATTCACATCAACAGACAGTGCCATTCAAGGGCCCATCACTTTCATACGCCCACATGACTGACACAGCAATCACACCGGCTGGTGGTTGACATAGTGTCTGCAGTGGCGTTTGACTAGCAGAGTGTGTAATGACCAGCAGCAAGCCACTACTCACACACTGCCAGCCAAATGCCAGCCCACGCACACCGCCAGCCAAGCACCATCCCACCCACACTGCCAGCCAACTGCCAGCCCACGCACGCCGCCAGCCAAGCGCCAGCCCACGCACACCGCCAGCCAAGCGCCAGTCCACGCCAGTCCACGCACACCGCCAGCCAAGCGCCAGTACACGCATACCGCCAGCCAAGCGCCAGTCCACACACACCACCAGCCAAGCACAAGTCCACGCATACCGCCAGCCAAGCGCCAGTCCACGCACACCGCCAGCCAAGCGCCATTCCACACACACCGCCAGCCAAGCGCCAGTCCACGCACAACACCGTCCAAGTGCCAGTCTACGCACAACACCGTCCAAGCGCCAGCCCATGCACACCGCCAGCCAAGCGCCAGTCCACGCACACTGCCAGCCAAGCACCAGTCCACACACACTGCCAGCCAAGCGCCAGTCCACGCACACCGCCAGCCAAGCGCCAGTCCAGACACACCGCCAGCCAAGCGCCAGTCCATGCACAACACCAGCCAAGCACCAGTCCACGCACACTGCCAGCCAAGCGTCAATCCACGCACACCGCCAGCCAAGCGCCAGTCCACGCACACCACCAGCCAAGCGCCAGTCCACGCACACCGCTAGCCAAGCGCCAATCCACGCACACTGAAAGCCAAGCGCCAGTCCATGCACACTGCCAGCCAAGCGCCAGTCCATGCACACCGCCAGCCAAGCGCCAGACACGCACACCGTCATTAAATTTTTTTTAACACAAACCAGTTGCAACTAGATACAAAACTATAACTACAAAAACAACAGCAGTAACTAAAGACATCATTCTATTACCAAATGTGAAACTGAACAACAACTATATAAAAGCATACAGACCAGGCAGTACACTATTAGACTCACGGTTGCTCCCAAAAACTCTTTTGAGTGTGATACATTCTGAAACATGTGAGCACACACAGCCCAGGATTAGAAGGACAATCGGCACAGTGCATACGACTCTCCTTCCGCATACCTCTTCGCAAGCAGACTCTACATCTCTTACAGGGATTGTTTTTTTGGGGCGTGGGAGGAATTAAATCAGGAAAGTGGCGATCTTTCAATCTAGCCACATCCTCCACCACTCCAACTCTAGGAACACTTGCCTGTTCCATAACAACAAGGCTGCCTATCACAGACTCCTGAAACTGAACAAAAGTCATCTTTGATGCAGGAGAACACTCATTGAACACAACAAAAGCATTGAAAGTTGCTAAATTGAAGCGATAGATGGCCAACTTCTTATACCAAATGTAAGCCTTACGAACAGCAGTGTAAGGTTCCAACCTCTGATCTACTCTATCGACACCACCCATGTGCTTATTGTAGTCTACAACGCACACAGGTTTGCGCACTTCAGCAATCTGACCCCAAACAGTCACAGGTGAAGTACTCTCATCATTTTTGGTAGTCAGCATGTACACATCCCTCCTGTCCACAAATTTCACAGCTAGCAGTTCCTCACTACGCAAGGCACTGCACTGTCCCCTCTGAAGCTTTTTGCAAACAAGGTCTTTGGGTAACCTTTACGGTTAGAGCAGATTGTGCCACAAGCAAAAGTGTCCACTTTGAACAATTCCTTAAACAATTGCACAGCAGTGTAGAAGTTATCAAGGTACAAATGGTGGCCTCTGTTAAACAGTCCTCTAGCAAGATCCCACACAATTTTCTCTGAAACTCCAAAAGTGGACGGACAACCAGGGGGTCAATAGTGGAATCCCTACCAGTGTACACCCGAAAATTATAGACATATCCTGTCCTACTCTCAGACAACATATACATCTTAATTCCATAACGTGCCCTCTTGCTAGGAATGTACTGCCTAAAAACCAAACGGCCCTTGAACAGGACCAAAGACTCATCAACAGCTATTTCTTTCCCTGGAGTATAGATCTCTGAAAATCGATCTACAAAGTGATCAAGAACAGGCCGAATCTTAAAAAGACGGTCACAGTCAGGGTGATCTCGTGGCAATGTCAAAGCATTATCAACAAAATGCAGCATCCGAAGCAAAAGTAAATACTGATCACGACTCATAATTGCAGGAAAAATGGCCGTTGCCATCAAGGGACTGTTAGACCAATATGAAGCCATGGACGGCTTCCTTATCAAGCCCATCAAAAAAGTCAAACCCAAAAACTTCTTCATCTCATCCAGATTTGTGGGAGTCCACCGGGCAGCTCTAGAGCGGGCCTAAGTCTGGCACTGTTGTCCCTCAAAAACTGTTCAGCATACAAATTAGTCTGCTCAACAATCTCAGCCAAAAATACATCATCCATAAACAACTGAAAAAAGTGTATAGGCAAAAGATTTTCACAATTCACTCTACACCCTGCATCCCCACTAAAGGCAGGCAACACCGTCTGCACCATGTTTGGATCAACCCAGAGTCCAGCACTTCCAGTAGGAAGCCTTGCAGCCTCAGGCTGCAATACCGATGTCTCTTGCTGCACCATCGACACATCAGTGTCCTCCTCTAAAACAGGCACTTCATCCGCACTGAGAGTAGCTTCATCTGCACTGAGAGTAGCTTCATCATCAGATGATTCCTCGTGGACAGAAAACTCACTGCCAGAATCTTGCGCTCCCTCCTCTCCTCAGACGCACTGTCAGTCTCATAATCCTGCTCAGAGGAAGATTCAAAAAGCATACCAACCACCTGCTGAGCAGTAATTCTACTGGCTAGCCATAATGCTTACTAATAAAGGTAACTTGTCAAAAAAAGTCAACAACAATAAATCCTTTGTAAAATAAGTAATAAACAAATTGTGGCTTTATCACAAAGACCTATATACTCAAACACTATACCACTCCCTTGCCAGGAGCTGCTAGACTCACCACCACCTACTCTGCACAGACACAGTAAGGGCCAACAGTATCCCACTAAAAAGAAAAAAAAAGAAAATTACTCATAAGACAATGCAAAACACATCGCAAAGAATTTCATGCTCAAAACACTAACTAAATATGCTGCTATTATGACACCCTTACAAAAATTCATTCATGCATGACATTAATACTCATTTGGAGTAAACACAACAAAAATGTTTTTCTTACCAAAAAAATGCAACTACGCAAAACTGCAGATCAACTACTGCCAAAACCGCAAACAAGAATCAAAAGCTTTGCACTAGAATAAAAAGGAGAAATAAAACATTACATCACATATGCAAATAATGCACTAGTCCACACACTATCCACCAGCCAAGCAAGGGTGGGCCTAAAAAGCATAAGGCCGATCTGCCTTCACGGGGAGCAGAAACAGCCAGAAAATTCACCCTCCTAAAGGGGGAGCGATCCTTGCCCAAGGGGTCACTCCCCAACACCAACATTTAAAAAGCTCTGGTGTCTAGTGGCTTCTGCCCCCCTAGGGGACAGATGGGCCTGAAAACATATGGCCGATCTGCCACCAAAGGGGGCAGAAACGGCCAGAAAAATCACCCTATAAAGGGGAGCGACCCTTGCCCAAGGGGCTGCTCCCAACAACACTAAAACAATATGGTGGCCTAGTGGGCATACAATACAAATAATTGTTTATTTGGGCCGATCTGCCCTCTCAGGGGGGCAGAAACGGCCCAAAAAAATGCTCCCCAAAGGGGCGCGACCCTTGCCCAAGAGGCCGCTCCCCAACAACATTAAAACCCATCCCTGGTGTCTAATGGCTTCTGCCCCCTTGGGGGCAGATGGGCCTAGAATAACTCAGCCAATCTGCCTCCAAGAGGGGCAGAAACGGCCAAAATAAATAATTCCCAAAGGGGAGTGGCCCTTGCCTAAGGGGCCGCTCCCCAAAAGCATATTGCTCCCACAAGGGGAGCGACCCTTGCCCAAGGGGTCGCTCCCCAACAACACAAACAATCCCTGGTGTCTAATGGCTTCTGCCCCCTCTGGGGGCAGATGGGCCTAGAATAACAAGGCCGATCTGCCCTCAAGGTGGGCAGAAACGGCCAAAATAACTGATTCCCAAAGGGGAGCGGCCCTTGCCTAAGGGGCCGCTCCCCAAAAACATATTTAAAAAAACAAAATAATCCCTGGTGGCCTAGTGGCTTTTTCAAATAAAAACGATCTGCCCCCCCCCCCACCCCAAGGGGGGCAGACCCATCTAAAAAACTTACTCCTCCAAGGGGAGCGACCCTTGCCCAAGGGGCCGCTCCCCGACACAAAGGCCCCTTAAAAAAAAATCCCTGGTTGCCTAGTGGGCTCAGATTCTAATTTTATTTTTTTAAGATGGATATGCTCCCCCCCAAGGGAGGCAGATCCATCTTAAAAAATTGCACCCCCAAGGGGAGCGACCCTTGCCCAAGGGGCCGCTCCCATACACAAAGGCCCTTTTAAAAAAAAAAAAAATACCTGGTGGCCTAGTGGCCTTAAATTTCTTTTTTAAATTTTCTTTTAAACGATCTGCCCCCCCCCCCAAGGGGGGCAGACCCATCTACACAAATTGCACCCCCAAGGGGAGCGACCCTTGCCCAAGGGGCCGCTCCCATACAAAAAGGCCATTTAAAAAAATAAAAAAATCCCTGGTGGCCTAGTGGCCTTAAATTTATTTATTTATTTATTTATTTATTTTTAACGATCTGCCCCCCCCCCCCCAAGGGGGGCAGACCCATCTCTAAAAATTACACCCCCAAGGGGAGCGACCCTTGCCCAAGGGGCCGCTCCCCAAAACTCAGGCCATTTAAAAAAAGAAAACGTGCATTCCTGGTGCACGATCGCGCCCCATGTGCGATCGTGCACCAGGAATGCTTAAAAAGACATCGGAGGAAAGGAGAACCCTTTCCTTTCCTCCAATGCCTTTTTAAATCCACCCTCCCAGAGGAGAAACTTACCTCCTATTCTACGGATGCACTGGAAGCAAATGGCTTCCAGTGCATCCGGTATCCTCTAATGACGACAGCACGCCTCGCATGCTGACGTCATTAGATGACGTGGAGGGGGGGCGGGGGGGCAGGGGAAGGGCTTCCCCTGCCTTCCACGGTGGGGGCAGCTGAAAAGGCGGCCCACGGGGGGAGCGCCAGCGCTTCCCCCGTGGGTGGGTGCTAGGACGGCCGGGAGCCGTCCCACGCACCCTCCCACCGTGACGTCGGACGGCTCCCGGCCGTCCGACGCATGGAACGGGGTAATGTTTTTGTTAGCAGAAGCCTTTCCATTAGCACTCAGACTGACACTGCTTCCATCGTCAATAGTCATATCAACTTCTTCCTCTTCATCAGCTGTGTGTTTTTAAGTGTCTTCTTTATTGTAGACAGTAACAAATACTATTTTCTCATGAACTACAGAACATTCTTTGTAGATGCCTGCAACTTAATGCAGCATTTGTCAATGATCTCCTTGTCAGTGACAGACTCTAGAACACCACCAACAAGAAGAAAACAAACTTCGACTGCAGTGAACACAGGTGTCCTGGCTCCCCTCTTTCCTCCTCACACAGCTCCAAGCCATTGTCAGGAGAGCTGCCAGCAAAACAGTTCAACACTGAGCCCAGGATGAACTTGAAATCAATGGGCATAATGGTTCCGCTTATACCCCATGCCAACCAAATGTTGAACTCTAACAAGATGATGATCTCGGACAAAATGACCTGGAAAAGATGGTACACATTTACAGAGTTTGGAGAGCCTTAAGGACACTATGAGGGCCCAACCTCTGATCAACACTGAGCCTTAATATGAGAGATAGCGCTACAAAGAATCACCTATTATTTAGGTCCCAGTGCACCTAATCAGGCACCTGCAGAATATGATGCAGGTCTACCTCTCAAGGGTTTTAGGCACACCTGACCTGGAACAACCCCCCTGCACACTCACCTGTCACTTCCATCACCTCAGCAGCTGCCTCACTGTCTCCAGACCCTTTTTTATGTTTGTTTACTTTTTGTTCCAAGTAGCAAATCCTCATAAACCATGTTTTCCTGAATATGTTACCTGTTAAACACACTGAAATCATATTTGGGTAGGAGCTGTACTACATTAAAATCCTCAAATAACTCAAATAAACCATCATAGCTAGACCTTTGCCCATTAATAGAAATTGTGAATGTTTGCTAGTCTATAACTTCTAACCAAAGATTTCATTACACTATTAACTCAGCACAAGAATGACATTTAATCCAAGTTTGTGCTATGTGAAGAAATGCAGAAGCAGCCCCTTTGAACAGGATCACATTTTTAGAATAGGAAACAGATATTTGTGGCAAGGGCAGATACATTATTTAGCAAGCTTGGACACAGTCATGCATTGACACACACATGGACACAAGAGACCATACACACACTCTGACATTTACAGGCATCTGTTTGCATGACTCTTTTGCACTGGAAATTCAATAGTAGTGTTTTTGGTCCGTAACATTTGGTGCTTGTAATTATATATTGGCATAGTGAAAAAAGAGATTCAGTTGTAAGATCCATTTGCTCTCTCATTCAATTCATATAGGCAATAACATCTATGCTTTTGACTTTCTAGCCATGATAGAATTAGATGGAGATGAAGTTCGAGTATCTTCAAGAGGAAGATTAGCAGAAAGAGATATTGTACAGGTAAAGTGTTCAAATTGCTTTGACCATAGAGTCACATTGATTATTGTATTTGTGTAATGTGAGGAGCGTACATTTATATGTTAAGTTTTATTTGTATTTGCGATGCATTATATATCATTACTTTTTCACTATATCACCACATTCAATACTCATTTCTGCTCTTCATCTACTTCAGCCAAAACCCCCAATCTCTTTGTAATCAATTACCTCACCAGAATCTTAACCTCGCAAGCCACATAACTACATCATTATATGTATTCTCCTTCATTCTGTTCACTATATCTGTGAGATAGATCATTTCAAATATGTCTACTCCTTTCTCTGTGAAAATATTTTCACAAATAGCCCCCATTGCTACTGTACTGGTCCAAATCCTCACCCTCTTCTTTTCCTCTAGTAACCTACCTCCAAATGCAGGCCCTTACACATGTTTTATTTTCTCATGCCTCTTGTTGTCTCAAGCAACAGCAATGCTCCTGTCAAATATACATCTAACAAAATATCAATAACTCCTCTCTACCTTTCCAAAGCCTTCAGTCTCATCTTTACCTACTTCACTCAAAGACACAAAGTATATTCAATTTCCAGTGGTAAATGTATCTATCTTCAACCCCCTTGCTAACTATTAACTCATAATTGCTTGCAAACTTCACAATGTACAGACACAATCATGACTGTATAGGGTTTGTGAATACAAAAGAATCCATGGAGTAACATGATACAGTTTATGCCTCAGGTTAGGATGGAACAGAAAAGAGTATTCCAAAGGCTGAGAAGCGGTGTCCCATGGAGGGGTAGGTAGATTTAACTTTTTAGGAAATATTTGTAGCTTGCTGATTGAATGGGTCTATGGCTTCACGTCGATGAACAGTATTTTCCATAAAGCAATACAGCCTGATATGAAAGGAGTTTGCCAGGGGCACATTCTGCAGGGAGGCGTTAGTGGCAGAAAAATACATTTGGATTTGAATCTGTTATCTTACCTGATGTTGAGGAAACTTACAAGCGGGGAAGATGCAGTGAAATTTGCACATTCAAGTGTCATTAATAGAATCAGTTTGCAAATCGAGTCTGATCAGCATTAGAAACAAGAAAGCATGTGGGCTGTGAGCATCAACAAAAAAGAAGTTTGAAGAATGAACTACAAATTCAACACATGAAACAAACTGTGGAAAGGAAATGGTTTTATTTATGCATTTGTAAATATTGCATCTGATAGAGACTTCTAGCTGCAGATTCCTTACCTTTGAATTTCCCAGGTGTCAGGCTGGATCCGGAAACTTTTGCTGAGCAGTACCCCTGTTGCGCGCGTCGTCGGGTGGCTCCATTCGGCTCCGCATGACATTGTTGGCAGCATCGGTTATGACGTCGTGGTGCCTATATAGGTGCCACCAAGGCGCGCGGACGTCAGTTCTTCTCTTTCCGCGCCAGTTAAGCGCGATCCGGGAAGAGCTACCCCTCTACTGCTTTTTGGCAGACTTTTTTCTCGGCTTTTTGTAGATATTTTTGAGTACGACTTCGTGTGCGAGGGATGTCTGGTAGAAAGACAGGTTTTAAACCATGCAGGACTTGTTCACGCATGATGTCGGTTACCGATCCCCACCGCGTATGTCTGTGGTGTCTTGAACTCGACCACGATTCGAAGTCGTGTTCAGACTGTCGGGCGATGGCCCCGAAGACCTTGAGGGAGCGGGCGATGAAGTTTCTCGCGGCCTGGCAGTCAACACCGTTAAGCGAGACTCCGAGGAGGTCACGGTGATGTTCGAAGAAGAGGAGGTCTTCCTCCCATTCGAGGTCATCTGGACACTTGGGGAAGAGGCACAAGAAGAAGAAGAAGTCCAAGCGGACTTCGACTTCACCTCAATTGGCGTACGTCGTCGAGAGAGGTAAGGAGCACCGACGCTCTAAGCACGGTTCTACGGAGCCGGAGCATGAGTCGACTTCACGCCTCCCACCCTTTCCGGGAGCCGGAGCGACTCCTGCTCAAATTAAAGATTTTTATGAGGCCATGCGCCGCGTATTTGAGTGGAACAACCCCGTTGGTGAGCCCTCAGGCCCCGCGGGGTCGGATGGGGCCCCATCGGGTTCGATGCCGTCGGCTTCGGCCACGGCGCCGGTGGGGCCTCAGGGATCCGATTCCGGATCCGGCTCGGTGCCGGTCCTGCCAACACGACCTTCCCCGGCGTTGAACCCAAAGTTGGTGCCCGCGATGTCGCCGGTGCCCCATTCTCATCCCCGACAACACGGAGCCGGAACGGCTTCGAGCTACGCCGATTCCGACGTCGACAGAACCCAGGGGTTCTATGTTGTCGCCTGAGCACTTTGTGGACGTGCTGGGCTCAGGAGAGGAATGGGAGGAGTCTGGAGACCCATTAGAGAACTAGGATGTCTCTGAGGAGACTATGAACTGGTATGGGGAACTTGGGGAAGCCAGTGGTCGGGATACTTCCCCAGACACTGGCATGCTCTCTCCGCCTACAGTGGCTACGGAGGAGGGGGCGTCCTATGCCAGGGTGGTTAAGAAGCAGCTGAGGTCCTTGGACTGGAGCTGCCCTCAGTGCAGGTCATGACTAATCTCCTGACCGATGTGCTTCAACCTGGGGCTTCCACCTCTGAACCACTATTGCCCTTTAATGAGGCACTTACGGACGTCCTTCTAGGAACATGGTCCAAGCTTAGCACAGGGGTTCCTGTGAATAGGACGATTGCACGCCGCCATCGCCCGGCTCCGGGCGACCCAAAATTCCTCAGCCAACACCCCACCCCAGAAAGTTTGGTGGTGCAGGCCTCTACTTCCCAGGGCGCATTCCCTTCCGCACCTCCGGATAGGGAATCCAAGAGACCGGACTCATTTGGGAAGAAGATGTTTTCTTCCTCCAGTCTGGCATTGCGGTCGGTGAATACCGCATGCTTGTTGGGCCGTTTCTCCCACTCTCTTTGGGAGACGGTTGCGCAGGTGCTGCCACAAGTCCCGGAGGAGGCCCGGGCTGTGCTCTCCCAAGCTGTCAAGGACGGGAGAGATGCAGCAAAATTCTCCATACGGTGTGGTTTGGATACAACCGATTCGCTGGGCAGGTCGATTTCAACGACGGTGGCCTTGAGGCGCCATGCCTGGCTTCGTACAACTGGCTTCTCGGGGATGTCCAGGCCAATTTGATGGACATGCCCTTTGATGGAACCCGCCTTTTTGGGGGAAAAGACAGACTCGGCCCTGGTCAGGTTCAAGGACTCTTGAGCTACGGCCAGATCCTTGGGCCTCTCCTCCACTTCTCGTGGCCAGTATTCCTTTCGCCCCTTTCGTGGCAACGGAAGGGATTTCCAGCTGCGTCAGCCCTATCCTAGCCACCATCCCGCTCAGACTACCCAAGCCATGCGTGGACGTGGACGCAGTACATTCCGTCCTCGGAATGGAGGCCAGAAGTCGTCTGCCACACTGCCACCAGCAGCCGCAGCCTCCAAGCACTCTGATTCTGCAGGACCACACTACTCCAGTGGGTGGGAGAATTCTTCATCATCTCCCCCGCTGGAGATCTATAACAACAGACAAGTGGGTCTTGCAGATCGTCCAGAAGGGCTATTCTCTTCCTTCCCTTTCTTTTCCTCCTACTATTCCGCCAACTCAGGAACAGCTGGCGGAGGATCATTTGAAGTTGCTCCAAGAGAAAGTTACAGCTCTTTTGGCCAAGGGAGCAATAGAAAGGGTCCCAACTTCAGAAGTAGGTGGTGGCTGTTATTCCCGCTACTTTCTGATTCCGAAGAAGAACAAGGGGCTTCGGCCCATTTTAGATGTTTGGACCGTCAATCTCTTCCTCAAAAAGGGGAAATTCAAAATACTCACATTGGCTCAGGTCTTGTCTGCCCTAGACAAAGGAGACTGGATGGTGGCGTTGGACCTGCAGGATGCATATTTTCACATTCCCATCCTGCCGGGCCACAGGCGTTACCTGCGGTTCAAGGTAGGCCATGAGCCCTTTCAGTTTACCGTGCTCCCCTTCAGTCTTACCAGTGCCCCTCAGGTGTTCATCAAGGTGATGGCGGTGGTTGCAGCTCATGTTAGGGGTTTCAGTCTTCCCCTACCTAGATGACTGTCTGTTGAAGGCGTCCTCGCCCCAGGCAGTCATCTTCCACCTTCAGACTACGGCGGACCTCCTGCATTCGCTGGGGTTCTCTATAAATGTGCTGAAGTCACACCTGACTCCTTCTCAGACGCTCCCTTTCATCGGAGCTGTTCTGGACACAGTGCAGTTTCAGGCTTATCCTGCCGAGCAGCGAGTCCAGGATATTCAGGTTATGATTCCGATATTTCAGCCTCTATCCTGGATTTCGGTGAGGTTGACTCTGAGGCTGTTGGGTCTCATGGCCTCCTGCATCCTGTTGGTAAGTCACACCAGGTGGCCTATGCGGGCCCTGCAGTGGGACTTGAAGTTCCAATGGGCACAGCATCGGGAAAATCTCACCGACATGGTTCAAATCTCGGAAGGAACTGCGAAGGATCTGCAGTGGTGGTTAACGAACCGCGATTGGGTCAACGGCAGACGTCTCTTGCTTCCCCAACCAGATTTTACAGTTGTGACGGATGCGTCACTTCTGAAATGGGGCGGCCACATGGGAGAGGTGGAGATCAGGGGTCACTGGTCTCCGGCAGAGACGGGGGTCCACATAAACTTGTTGGAGCTCCGAGCGATTCGGTTGGCATTGAAAGCATTTCTTCCCTCTGTCAAGGGGAAGTTAGTGCAGGTGTTCACAGACAACACCACCGCCATGTGGTACTGCAACAATCAGGGCGGGGTGGGGTCATGGACCCTTTGTCGAGAGGCCCTGAATCTCTGGACATGGCTGGAACAGCAGGGCATAACCCTGGTGGTTCAACACCTGGCAGGTTCTCTGAACGCCAGTGCGGACGATCTCAGCCGTCGATGCCTTCAGGATCACAAATGGCGTCTCCAGTCGGAGGTGGTGCAAGGTCTCTTTCAGCAGTGGGGAGAACCTTGGTTAGATTTGTTCACCTCCGAAGAGAACGCGCAATCTCAGCTGTACTGCGCGCTGGAGTTTCCAAGGCGGCTATCGCTCGGCGACGCATTTCGTCGCGAGTGGAGCTTAGGCCTGTTGTACGCCTTTCCGCCCATACCGCTCCTGCCCAGGGTTCTGCAGAAGATCAGGAGCGACCGGGCCCAAGTCATCCTTGTGGTGCCGGACTGGGCAAGGAGAGTCTGGTATCCAGAGCTTCTGAGCATGAGTGTCGATCCTCTGATCAGGCTGCCCCTTCAGGAGGATCTTCTGTCGCAGCAGCAGGGGAGGGTTCTCCACCCGAACCTGTCAACTCTGCACCTCCATGCGTTGAGATTGAGCGGTGGCAGTTGATGGCCTTTGACCTTTCTCCCGAAATCTGTAATGTTATTCTGACGGCCAGGCGGCCCTCCACTAAGTCGGTGTACGTCTGCCGTTGGCAGAAATTTGTATTATTCTGTACAGAAAGGTCTATTGACCCTCTTTCTGCTCCTCTTTCTACTGTACTTTTATTCATTCTAACCCTTGCCCAGCAGGGCTCTTCCTTGGGAACTCTCAAGGGTTACCTTTCTGCTCTGTCTGCACTTTTGCGGCTGCCAGACCAGCCTTCTCTCTTTAAATCTCCTATTGTAGATAGTTTTCAAAAAGGGCTGGCTCATTTATTTCCACCCACGCCCTTTATTATGCCGCAATGGGACCTTAATTTGGTCCTCACTTACCTGATGTGCGCTCCTTTACACAATTGTCCCCTCCGGCTGTTGTCCGTGAAAACAGCCTTCTTAGTGGCGATTGCATCGGCCCGGAGGGTGAGTGAATTGCAGGTGTTATCCAGCTCGCCTCCTTATCTTATGTCCTTTCCGGACAAGGTGGTGCTTCGCACCAGGGAATCTTTCTTACCAAATGTTGTGACCCCATTCCATCTGGGTCAGTCCATTACTTTGCCCACCTTCTTTGCTCCCCCACATCCCTCTAAGGAAGAGGAGCGTCTCCACCGACTGGACCCAAAAAGAGCGTTGTCGTTCTACCTTGACCGCACAAAAGAGTTCCGGGTGGATGACCAACTCTTTGTGGGGTATGTTCGAGCAAAGAAGGGAAAGGCAGTGCAGAAAAGAACCATCTCTCGCTGGATCATTCTCTGCATTAAGATCTATTGTGCCTTGGCGAAGAAGCAGCCCCCTGAGGCATTAAGGGCCCATTCCACCAGGGGAAAGGCTGCGACTACGGCCTTGGCACGGGGTGTCCCAATCAGATGAACAAGTTACTTACCTTCGGTAATGCATTATCTGGTAGAGACTCTATCTAGCTGCAGATTCCTTACAGCCCCACCCATGCCTGCCCGCTTTGCGGACTGATGTGATAGATCTAGGGGTACTCCCCTTTCAGGGCCCTAGTTTTGCACACGTTTACGTCAGTCACTTCGTAGCTCTGCGCTTCTGCGTGGAAAAAAACGAAAAGTACTGACGTCCCCGAGCCTGGGTGGCGCCTATATAGGCACAGCGACGTCATAACCGACGCTACCGACGCCAACGACATCACACGGAGCCGAATGGAGCCACCCGACGACACGCGCAAAGGGTGTTGCTCAGCAAAAGTTTCCGGATCCAGCCTGACGCCTGGGAAATTCAAAGGTAAGGAATCTGCAGCTAGATAGAGTCTGTACCAGCTAATGCGTTACCGAAGTTAAGTAACTTGTCCATCAAGATCAATTTTCAGTAGAAGTTCAAAACATAGGGAAGACATTTATTACGAGCAAGACATTATGGAAGAGATTTGACTGATAAAACAAACTGTCTGACATTGACACTTATCTCAGAAAAAGACATTTACCCTATAGTAAATTTCCTTCAGTGGCAGCAATACACATTCACAATTACACAATTAAGATATAATTAATCCCAGTGAAAAATTAGGAAAACTGCTTTTCCAAAGTGAGCTTCATCATGTCAAACTCTTCAGAGCCTGAATTTGTATTCAATATATATTCATATGCATATTATAATACTGTGTTAAATACGATTATTGTGTAAAATTAAGTATTAATTATGGTTTGCTGACCTAAATTTTTTAAATGTGCTGGGATATGACCTCAAAATGGCTGATGCAACAATCAGATTCATCGGCATTGTAAATTGCCTTGCCTAACGAAGCAAGCACATCACCCACCCATCAAACATATAGCTGTGTTGTGAACTCGAACCTGGCCATTGTGAACTCAGTATGAACAGTATGGCAGGTGAAATTGATGTAAGCCACTCCTCAAAAGTCTCCTAGAATGCACCAGTTTACTTAGGCCTAGAGTTGCCACATTTTGTTTGCTGGGCTCCAGAGAAAAACACTAGTAAAAAATGGCTGAGTTGGCAACCCTACAGTCTGGCCTCCAAACCACGCCCTCTTTCAAAACCTTTCTTGACTGCTTAGGAGGGTAGGCCACTGTACACCTATCCAGAGAATCAATCAAATCACAAAAATAGGTACGTTGGCATCAGGAAAGTAAAGAGAAACCAAGAAGGTATACTGTTTCCTAATATTCTAGGAACAGTTAGGACTCCAGAGTTTGGATGTCACAGGACTTCTGCTGCGCATCTGAGGAAAGTCATCCTTTATGGAAGAGGAAACCTCACACACATAATAGTGTCATGCTGCATCATCGACATCCTCTCCTCACCCTGGTAGGTCAGTGCCGCCAGGTCGGACTCAACCTCCTTGAAGACTTTAAAGGAAGGAGGGAGTTCTTAAAAAAACTACTGGACAAAGGTGGGATCCCGATCTTGCTAAAAATGCCTCAGTGTTCCAAGGTACCTTTATTCAAGAGGACACCGGGTATATCTAAAAATAATCACTAGCGGGTAATTTGAGGACAATGTCTCAGATGAGAGACAAGATACGAGTCTCTCAGGCGATTCTATTCCTTCTATTATGAAGGATACATAGGGCCTGATTACGATGTCAGGCAGACTTCAGTCCACCCGACACTGTCTCGGTCCACGGCCACTGGGTGCAGGGATCAACAGGGGGGCACCGTAGGTGCCCCGTCAGCCCCCAACCGGAGGCTGCAAGCACAAGTGGGCCCTGCTGGGGCCCCCCAAGCACACTTTCCAACATGGTTTCCATGTCGAACAGGCCAGCATGGAAACCATGCCGGAAACCATGCATCGTAATCTCAAGGGCGGAAAGGCCTGCCCTTGAGATTACTGGCCGGCTTCTGACTGGCCGATGGGCTCCTAGAGCCTGTCGGAAGCCAGCCAGAATGACCGGCCGGTTTACTTTCTGATCGCCTAGATTATAATTAAGCGGTCGGAAATTAAACCGCGGCGCTGATTTCGATGCAGCCCTGAAGGCTCCGACCATCGGTCCGAGCCGTTAGGGGCCACATCGTAATCGACCCCTTAATGTTTTTTACTTTTTTTAGGTTGTTATAACGCTGTGCGTTATTACGAAAGTTTTTCTTCTTTTCTGAAGGGCATTTCCCTCTAATGGTGTACCTTTTCTTGTCTATGAAGGTGTTCATGTATATTAGTCCTTGAGGGGAAGAGGCTTTGGCCTTATAGCCTCTACCTTTTGTAAAAGCCTTTTATTCCTATCGTACAGGATTGTTGCTCCACTATGGGACAACTCTTTTAATTATTTTCCTGTTACTAGTTGCTGGTGGTTTGGACCACAGGGTTCACACTTTGCGAAGTGTGGTTCTTTAGATGACATACACAACTTGATGTTTATTTTATAGATCGGTCGGATTCACTTCTTATGGAATCCCTTAAAGTTCCCGGTTTCAGTATGGGTGACTTTTTTCTAGATCATCTGTAGATGGGAATCTATTCATGAAAGTAAGGTCACATACTAAACTTGGTTTTTCCTAGGCTATCAAAGTTTCTTTTCCATACTTAATATCTTATTCAACTTTATACTGCCATTGCTTAATGGTGGTGTCTCGGGCAACTTACATTACTCTGACGGGTTGGATGGCTGTTGCTTTCCTAAGCGGTATGATCCCACTGTAGTTCCATACTGTTATGTCAGTATTGTCTGCGGATTATTTTTCTTTCTTATTGTATCTTTTCAATATGAATTTTCTTTTGTTGATACATAGGCGTTTAATTATTTTACTCCTATGTCACGATATATATATATATATATAATATATATATATATATCCACAAGTCCTCCCACAGAAAGGAGTTAGGGTCTCACTCACGAAAGGTTGAAAAACAAGTTCCATATTTTATTTTCATTTTAAAGCTGAAAGCAACATCTACGCGTTTCGGTCTCCCCTGAGACCTTGTTCACAATGTATATATATATATATATATATAAGGGATATGCTAGAGGTATTTGTATTTGTATCATCTCTAGTTTTTTCTCCTATGGAAAGACTGCTTCTATGCCAATAGTTGCTATTGTTGTCTTCGACTTCTTTTTGTTAAGAACATTCGTTATGTGTTCTCCATGGGAGATGGATTTTTATCTGTGTAATTTGCAGGGCAGTCATGGCTAGGTCTTTATATGGCATATAGGTATTGCTCAGTGGCATGGCCTGCTGCTCTGTCTTCCACATGTTTGAACACACAGTTCAAAGACCAAATGGGTTCATTTTCCTAGAGTCATTTGGCACCATTGTCTTATTGTCAGGAGTAATATTATCCCCATGCTTTTAATGTTTTTATGATTTTGTTACTGTAGTTCTGTCCACAGTTATTGTGAATGAGAATGCATAGTTCGGATCCTGCTAGGAGTGCGAATAGTTTTATACTCATATTTTTGGTTGGCTTCTGACACAGATTTGTCATAGTAACATGGGTATTTCATTCACAGATTTAAATGTCTTGTGACTTTGCTTACCTGTGGTTCCTTCCGTGGATTTTTATGTGGTAGAGTATGTTATTGCTCACCTAAATTATTATGAATGTCCGGTATTTTTCTCTTGTTTTGGACCGGATTTATTATAGTAAGAGATTTTCCATGGTCTCAGTTCGCAGACCCTCCTCCGGGAATGGTATGGCATTCACATTTGATTCTAAAGCAAAGAATCTGCGACTAGATGTTTCCATCAGATTATAAAAAGTTGCTTACATTCGGTAACGCAATATCTGATAGAGATAAGATCTAGGCGCATATTATTCCAGTATTTGAACTTTCATAGATTCACATGCTTGAATCATTCCCCGTCGTCGAGATGGGAGCCCCCGGTACCATATAATAGCAGTACAATGTAAAGTAAAAGATAGAGCATGAAGGCCCTCGGTCCTTCTATTTTGCAACCTATCTTTGTCCATTTAAAAAAAGATACAAAACTTATACTTCAGCCAGTCAGGTTTCCCTGCCCTGTAGAACACGCCTGAGAGAGCTCCAGTCCCTCAGATTTTTAACTGCACGTCATGCTAGAGAGTCTCCTCTGAACTTTGCTCAGCTATCTCTACACATTTGTTCTTCAATATATATATTTGAAACCTTTCTACATTTCTATGACATATTTGTCTACAACATGCCAGACAAAGAGAAGAAAAGTCTCTTCAGGGCTTTCTATACCTGTGAAAAGAAGAGGCTGCATTCCGAGGACCCTCACAAGGACTGGATATACTGCCTTTATCCCAACCATACAGCTACAGACTATAAGGTATGTCATACCTTTTCTTCAAAGACTCTAAAGGACAGAGAAAGGAGACTGCTGCTATGGCTCCAGAGGCTCAAATCCAGAAAGGACCCAGGCTCTGATTCTGTCATTGAGGAATCTTCTACCTCCTCCAGAAGGTCACAGAAAAGGGATAGGTCACCCCGTTCCCATTCCTCCCTTGAGCAGCCAAAAAGGTTTTAAAAAACCACTCATGGGTTTTACAAAGATCATAGTACTTCTGAATCCTCTCAGGACTCTCACTCTTATTCCAAACAAAAAGAAAGAAAGGGATCACATCTCTCTTCACAAAAATGTAAGAAAATACCAACTGGGCAATCTACACCACCTCTTCAGGTTGGTCTTTCTTTCAAAAACTGTCTTCTGACAGACCGTCGGCGAGCGCCCACCCCCCCCATCGACCAGGGCCTTGTTGTCGGCACCATCGACAACGAGAACATACACAGTAGCATCAATTACTTCATCGACAGGCACTGTTTCCGCAATATCCAGTGCTTCTTCTTCCTCAACGATGACTTTGTCGTCGACAGCTGTTCAATCTCGACGTCAAAATTAAAATGGTCTCATCGTCAGCTACAGTGACAACGGTTCTTTCCTCGACGTCCATTCCTTCATTGATGACGATGATAACACCGACGACGACTTGTCCGTCGATGGATGACTCTCACTTGACGATATCAAGTCTGGTAACCTAGTCAGCGATTCCAACGACGACCTCGTCAACGACACCGTCGACGGATACGACCGACAATAATGAGAAAAGTTGGTATTTAACTCCTGCTAGCACCTCTCCCAGCTAAATGTCTCCATTGCTCCTAGCTCACTTGTTAGAAGAGGAAGACTCTGACGAATAGGGGCCTTTTGGGGTGGCTAGTAGTACATCCCAGTTACATGTTAAGTGCCAGGAAGATGACGAGGATTATGAGGAGTATCCAGAAGATCACTATTACACTCCTCAGCATCACTACCAGCATTTCTATCAGGAGGAAGTAGTCGGTTTACCTAGTTCGCTAATATTGGATTTTCAATTCATGCTTAACGACTATAGAGAACGTTTTCCAATCCACTCCAGTTACAGCACCACAGACGTCAACACATACAGAAGGTCGTGTCACGAGACCTCCTACTGCTCCGCCTACCACACCAAGACCAATGTCATTACCATTGCCCACATCTGCAAAATGTACTCCGCACACAGCTCTTCTTCAGGATTTGGCAACCTATGATGATGACAGAGAGGAGAGTGAGCTCCGCGACATCAATACTGAATGGGATGATTATCTCATACCTACACCTTCTTCTTCATCTCCGGCCCCAGTGAATTCCCCACCTGAGGATATTGGGGGTTTTCACAACCTGCTACAAAGGGCTGCAAAACGATTTGCTCTTCCTATGCCTACTAAGCAAATGGACTGTTTTCTCTATGACTTCAAAGAGCCATTTCAAAAAAGTGTTAGATCCATGCCTATCGCCGGCTAGATTTGGGAAGAGGGTCTTAAGGTCATTAGAAGTCCAGCCACCGTTACTGCGGTTCTCCCGCAGTTAGACAAAAAATGTAAAGCCCCAGAGGATGCTCCAGCATGTCTCACTGGCCATCCAAAGCCGGATTTGGTCATCTCGCAAGCTGCTGAACGTAGATCTCAGAACCCATTGGCCCCAATATCAGTGCCTCCAGACAAGGAGGGTAGGCTCCTTGATAACATCGACAAGTGGTTCTCATCGATGGTGGCGCTATTCATCAGGGCAACCAATTAATTAGCTGTCCAAGGCAGATATGATCGTCAGCTGTGGTCTGGCATGGCTCCATATTTGGATCAACTACCAGAGGACGTTAGATCTGAAGCTAAAAAAATTTTACAAGTGGGGGAATGCACATCTGCGGAGGTCATAGATTGTGCCATGGATATTGCCATACCACTTTCAGACAGCTGGCAGGTTCTGCTGTTCTCAGGAGACAAGGTTGGCTTAAAGCTACCTCTTTTAGGCCACAATTACAAAACAAAATACTGGATCTCCCATTCAACAGAGAAGCTCTGTTTGGGAAACACGTTGATCAAGCCCTAAAAACCATAAAGGCGGACACAGACACGGCCAAACTGCTAGGCACTCTCCAAAAAACTGCCCTATCTGGGTTCGAGAGGGCTCCCATCATTCAGAGGAGGTTATCAACAATATTGGTACCCTTCCTACTCTTCTACCTCCCAATAGTTTTACCCACAGTACTTACAGGGGCAACCACCTCAAGCGGCTTTCCACAGAACCATGCCTAAAGGCAGAACTGGACGTCAAGTAAAAGACAACGGTCGCCGCCAATGACCATTCACAGATTCCGTCTGTTCCTTCTATTTCTCCTTCAGGCTATGGGGGAAGAATTTCCCATCATCTTCAAAGTTTGCAGCAGATAACATCAGACCGATGGGTCCTAGACCTTGGGCAAATTTGGTCACACTCTAGAATGTATCTAAACCCATCCATCAAAACCTCCTCTCCCCTTCCTTACAAAGCACTTAAAGCTTCTCAAATTAGAGATCAACCCCATGCTCCAAAACGGTGCAATAGAGGGCGTTCCTATTTCCCAGCGAGGAAAAGATGTCTTCTTGGTTCGAAAGAAGAAGAAGGAATGGCGACTAATCCTCTATCGCAGAGATCTCAACACCTACCTCAAAAAACAAACATTCTGCATGGTCACTTTGCAGGATATCCTTTTACTTCTAAATCACAGAGATCATCTGTCAACCCTCGACCTTCAAGATGCATATTTTCACATCCCCATTCATCCTTCCCACAGAAAGTACCTAATATTCTCAGTAGCCGGCACTCATTTCCAGTTCTGTGTTCTTCCTTTTGGCCTGAAGTCGGCTTCCCAGATATTCACAAAATGTTTAGCTCCGGTAGCAGCTTTTTTTTAAGAAGCCAAAAACACCAGATGTTCCTGTACTTGGACGACTGGCTAGTCAAAGCGTGGTTCAGTCGAGAAGCACAGATATCAACAACAGCTCGCAGAAATCTGTTCAAAGACCTAGGGCTCACCCTGAATTGCAAAAAAGCAGTCCTTCGACCATCAAAAAAGCATTGTGTTCTTAGGGGTAAAGTTGGACACTACATTCAACAAGGCATACCCCACGTCAGAGAGACAACTCAAACTAATATGATTGGCAAAGTTGATACAAAGAAGACAGTCTCTTTCAGTACGCCTTTACAAATTGTTATTAGGAATGATGTCATCATGCATCCCTTTTGCAAATACTGCCTGTTTACGAATGCAACGACTTCAGGTGGAACACAAATGCTCAGTGGATTCAGACCACTGGCTCTTTCGACAACATCATCAAAGTCACCCCGGCTATAATCAAGGCTCTAACCTGGTGGATACTACCAGAACACCTCTCACTAGAACTTTCTGTTCTTAGCCTCCCATCTCCTTTAGTCATCACCACCAACGCTACCCTAGACAGATGGGGAGCGTACTTTCAAGACCTACAAATAAATGGCAAGTTGCAAGTACCTCATCAACATTGCCACTTCAATCTGCTCGAGCTCAGAGCAGTACATCTGGCCTTACAGGCTTTTCTTCCAAAGCTATAGGGTTCCTCAGTCTTCATTCGTACAGACAATATGACAACGATGCATTACATAAATAAGCAGGGGGATACCGGATCACTTCCCCTTTCTCAAGATGCTCAGGGCATCTGGAATTGGTTTCTTTGTCACATGGTGCAATTTTCAAGCAGAACATGTCCCAGGAAAACAGAATGCTATAGCAGACACACTCAGCAGGTTAAAGACCTCTTGCCACGAATGGGAAATGGACCGGGAAATGGACCAGGAAACCATTCATTAAGTGTTCCCCCAGTGGGACAAGCCAAATCTTGATCTTTTTGCAACCCCTCGGAACCCCAAATGCCAGTTCTTCGCAAGCTGGCATCACCATCGGGGATCATAGGGGAATACATTTTCGATGGTATGGTCCGGCATATTTGTGTACGCCTTCCCGCCCATTCCCCTGATCCCTAAGGTTCTCACGAAGATGAGAATGGAACATTACTGATTAATTCTAATAGCCCCAAGGTGGCCTCACCAAAACTTGTTTGCAGAACTCCTCCGGGTTCTCACAGAAACCACACATCAAACTCAAGGTCTTGCCCTATCTCCTGACGAGGGACAGATGTCGGGTTCTACATTGAGATCCCCAGTCTCTTCATCTATCGGCCTGGCTCCGGAGTACAATGAGTTTGGCCATTTAGACATCCCTCCTGAATGTAGGAAATTCTTTTCAGAGCGGGCAGTAACAACAAAAGGTATTCTTTCAAGTGGATACAATTTTGTTTATCGTGTCAGCAAGAACAAGTACACCCTTCCTATTCTTCGCCTGAGCAAATCTTACAGTACTTGCTACATTTGGCATGCTCAGATCTAGCTCACGCATCAATCAGAGTTCATCTAACTGCCAAATCTCGATTCAGACGACCACCCAATTCACTTTTGCTATGGTCTTCAAGGATAATAAAGCAATTCTTCAAGGAATTATTTAGTTTTTTTTTCCCAGTAAGACCTCCTCCTCCATCTTGGCATCTAAACACAGTGCTTTCACAGCTCATTAAGCAACTTTTTGAAGCCATTCACAGAGCGAAACTAAAGCACCTATCCTGGAAAGTAGCTCTTCTTGTAACCCTAACATCTGCCAGGCGAGTTAGTTTTTACTCACTCGCCCTCACTATTCAAGAGCATTTTCTACAATTCAGAGATGATAGGATAATCCCACATACAAATCCAAAGTTTATCCCTAAATTCCCTAGCGACTTTCACATCAATGAGCCTCTCACATTAAAGACCTTCTTTCTGAATCCTTCAACACTGGCAGAAAAAGCTCTTCATTCTTTGGACATAAAATGATGCATCAAGTTCCACATGGATAGGACCAAAAGCTTTTGAAAATCCAACCAATTATTTGTGACTTACAGCGCTCCTTGGAAAGGGCAGCACTTTCCAAACAAAGTATAGCAAGGTGGATATTTGCGGCGATTTTATTCTGTCACCAAGCAGCAGGAAGGCCATTGCAGACTACAATGCATGCCTGTGGGCGTGGGGACAGAAGGCTCTCGAGACAAGGTCTTTGTAAAGCGGGTTTTATTTTATATGATCGTTTTCTCCTGACATAAGCCAGTGTTAGGACACTTGACAATCCGTCTTGTCCGGGTCCGCTGCACTCTGACTTCTTCGGGACGTCTCGTGCTCGGGTCCGGGTCTTGATCCGAAGGCCTCAGATACATGAAAAGAGGAGAATATGTGGGTCAATGTCCTGGACGGACGATGATATGGGGAAAGGGAGTGAGGGACTCACGCGTGCTCTGTGCTATACAGTGGGGGTGCCCGTGCACAAGGAAGGAGCGGGTGGAGCGGAGAGGGATGACAGAGTGAATTGAAGATACCTCTCTAAGAGTCTTTTCTCTCCCGTGTTCCAACCCACCCCGCAACCTTGCTCCGTAACTTTGTAAGCCACGCTTCTCCTGAAGCGTGGCGGGGCGCAGCGTGGATACGGTGGCCTCCTGGCTTCTGCAGCTCTTCGGCTCCTCCCGTGATTCCTGGTATCGCCTCAGCTACCTCCAATGTCGTTCCTCGGTCTCCCGTTCTCTCGCCACTCGGTTGTTCTATCTCCTTCACTCCGGAAGCGTACTTTACTATGGTGTCCGCTTCCTCGCTCCTTATTGGCCCAGAAGTACTGACGTCATGGGTAGGAGTGGCTGGAGCTTGATTCGTGGTTGTTTTTAAGGGTCCGTGTCCCCAATCCGATGCATCTGATACAGCCGTGGAAAAGCTGGCTCCACTCCAATCCGTCTGTTGGGAGACAAGAGGCATGGTAACGGCGGGCGCAGACCACCATCCGGTAGCACCCTGGTACACACAAGGCACATTGTGACATTCCTCCCCCCTTAGATTCTCCCGATCGGGGAGAGGAAACACTCAGGGGAGAAAATCTGCTGTCTTGTTATCAGAACCCCTCTGGTGTCTCACTTGAAAGGAGAAGGGTTGTAGAGACAAAAACCACCGAAGCACTCAGGGGTTTTGGCTCATGTTCCGTGCCATCCATTGGAGGGGGGCATGGTCGGTAAATAGCGTGAAAGGGCGCCCCTCCAGATAATAACAAAGTTTGTTGACAGCCCACTTGATGGCGAGACACTCCTTCTCCACAGTAGTGTACTTGGTCTCTCTGGGAAACAATTTGCGACTTATGTAGAGTATGGGGTGTTCTGCACCGTCTTGGGATTCTTGGGTTAACACAGCCCCAATACCATAGTCTGAGGCATCGGAATGTAGGGTGAAAGGTTTGGTGAAGTCAGGGGAAATAAGCACTGGGCTGGTGGTAATGGCTTTCTTTAGTAGGTGGAAGGCCTCAAGGGTCTGTTTACTTGGGTGGAGAAGGTCCTCATTACGACTGTTCTTTCGGAGCAAGTTGGTTAGGGGTGTCGCGATTCCTGAGTAATGAGGGATAAACCGGCGATAATATCCCAGGAGCCCCAGAAAGGCTCTCAAGTCCTTTTTAGAATTGGGAAAGGGTGTTTCTTCGATGGCCCTTATTTTCTCGGATTGTGGGGCAATGACACCATGACCCAAAACGAAACCCAGGTACTTAACCCGTTGGAAGGCGGCCCTTGATTTCTTTGAGTTAATGTGGAGGCCTGCATCCCTCAAAGAGGCTAGGACAGTATGGAGGTGGTCCAGGTGTGACTCCCAAGTGGGGCTAAACACCACGATGTCATCCAGGTATGCAGACGCATACTCGTGGTGTTTCGCCAATACTAGGTTCATGAGGCGTTGGACGGTCGCTGGTGCCCCGTGGAGGCCAAATGGAAGAACCGTAAACTCGTAAAGCCCCCCAGGTGTCACGAAGGCCGTCTTTTTCCTATCGGTTTCTCTAAGGGGGACCTGCCAGTACCCTTTTGTTAGGTCAAAAGTGGTGATGTATGCAGCATTGCCCAGTTTTTCTATGAGCTCGTCTATTCGGGGTATGGGGTAGGCGTCAAAGCGAGAGATGGAATTCAAGGAGCGGAAGTCCATACAAAAACGGGTGGACCCGTCCGGCTTCGGCACCATGACTATGGGTGAGGACCACTCGCTTTTGGACGGACGTATGACCCCAAGCTCCAACATTTGATCGACCTCCCTTTGTACTGCTTCTCTTTTAGCTGCGGGGATCCTATAGGGCTTTTGTTTTATGACTTTCCCAGGGTCAGTCTCTATGGTGTGTTCGGTCAATGGAGTTTTCCCTGGTAGGTCTGAAAAAATGTGTGAAAAGGGTTTCAGGACCTCCTCAAGGGTTTCCCTCTGTTCCCTGGATAGGTCTGTATTCACCACTAATTGTTCCAGAGTACTTCCTACCTGATGAGCGGAAGGTACTGCCAAATGGGCTGAGGTTGGTAAGGGGCCCAACCAGTTCTTTAGCTTATTGATGTGAAACGTCTGTATCTTGGACGGTTTTATTTGGACTTTATAGCTGGTTTTCCCGATGGTATCAACGACCTTATATGGCCCGAGCCACTCGGCCCTAAACTTACAGGTCGAGGAAGGCAACATTACCAGAACCCAGTCACCAACACTCAACCTCCTCCATTTCTTCCCCTTGTCATACAGCGCTTTTTGTTTCTCCTGTTTCTTTTCTAGCCGGGAGTATGCTATGTCCCTGAGCTTCCCAATTTTGTTTTTCAGACTCTGCGTGTACTCAAGAAACCCACGAGAGTCCTCTGGCTCTTCCTTTTCCCAAGCCTCTTTGGTGATTTCTAGGAGAGACCTGGGTTGTCTCCCGTAGAGCATCTCAAACGAAGAGCACCCTAGAGAGCTCTGTACCTGGCTTCGAATGACGTACAGGGCAAGCGGGAGCAGCTGGTCCCACTCTTTCCCATCTGTCTGGAGCATTTTACGTAAGACTGCCTTCAACGTCCCGTTGTACCGTTCCACTAATCCATCGGTTTGTGGGTGGTACACTGATGTCTTCAGGTGTTGGATGTCGAGGGTCTTACATACCTCTTTCATAAGGCGTGATATGAAAGGGGTTCCTTGATCCGTTAGGATCTCTTTGGGGAACCCTACTCGCGAAAACAATTCTACCAGACTCACTGCTATACTGGACGAGGTGGGGGCTTCAGGGGTAACGCCTCGGGATATCTAGTGGCGTAGTCCACCAGGACCAAGGCATATTGGTACCCTCGTTTGGTCTTTGGAAGGGGTCCTATGATGTCCATTCCCACCCTTTCGAATTGGGACCCTATGTTTGGGAGCGGTTGTAAGGGCACTGGAGGGGGGCGATGGGTATTTCTCCTCTGGCAGATCTCGCACTCCTGACAGTATTTCTTTACCTCCCCGTAAACCCACAGGCCAAAAAAAGTATCTAAGCACATTCTGGGACGTTTTTTCTGCTCCCACATGCCCGCCCGTAAGGTGGGAGTGGGAGAAAAAAAGGACCTGTTCTGTAAAGGCCATGGGGACAAGGAGTTGGGCCTCATCTCCCGGAGAACCTATCCTATATAACAGATCTTTTCGGATCGTGAAGTGAGGAAAGTTTGGAGGTATGTTGGGGTTTTGAAACCGCGCACACTGCCATGCGTTCTGCAGGGTGGGATCGTTCAGCTGGGCAAACTGAAAACTTCTATCCATGACCCACGGGTCAGGGGACACCAAGGCGGGTTTTGTTTCCCCTATTTCCCTAGCCCCCTTTGGTGTTTGAACAGATTGAAGGAACAGTGTCAAAAACCCCGGATTATCTGTACCGATGATGAGGTCTTCGGGCAAAGCCTCTAGTACCCCAACCCTCACCGTGTACATGTCCCCCCCCTCTGGTCGTAGCTTAACATCCGCTACCGTATATGGTCTGACATCCCCGTGTACACATCTGATGTGTACCACGGCATCAGGAAGGTACTGTGTGGTGTTTACTAGGGTGCTCAGAATTACTGATTGCCTGCAACCAGAATCAAGTAGGGCTTTTACGGTTCTCCCATTTACCAACACACTTACGTAAAAGGCACTCCCCAACTCCGCACTGTAGAGGACGGACCTCGGGATGTACCCCACTTCCATCGGTTCTTCAGACGATCTTTTCTGGGGGCAGGCCCTGGCAATGTGGCCCCACTCTCCACATTCGAAGCACTGGGGACCTTTAGGAGGGGGACCTTCTGGTTTCGAGGGCCTGAATCTGGTCATGTCCGGACGAGGAGGAGGTCGGTGTGTTCTTCGCTCTGTTCTCGGGGGAGGGGGTTTGTGTGCTTTATCTGATTCTATAGATGCGGGTGTAGGTTGGGCTCGCACAAAGGTAGTGGCCATGTCGACCGCTTGTTCCGTTGTCAACTTGGTGTGTTGCCGCAGCCATTTCTGGGTGTTATAGGGCAGGGTTCCAGGTATTGTTCTAAATAAATTTTGTCCATTATCTCTTCCTTCGTGCTGTCTTGCGGCTTCAACCATTTATCAGCCGCTGATTTTAGTCGAAAAAACAGGGTCTTGGGGTTTTCCCCTGCAGCTCCCCTTTCTCTTCTGAACCGCAAGCTGAACGCCTCCTCATCCAACCCCAAGTGGTCCAGTATTATCGCTTTGATGTCTGGGTAGGCTGTGTTCCCATCGCCGTTGGCCACCTGGTAAGCAGCCTGCGCCTCACCAGTCAGTAAGGGCGCAAGAAAGAACGGCCACTTCTCTACTGGCCATCCGCAGGCTCGGGCTGCCCTCTCAAAATCCAATAGAAACGCGTCGGGGTCCTCCCCTGATTGGTATTTTTGGAGGGAGACCCCAGAGGATCCCGGTGTACGCCACGAGGACGGGGGTGTCGCAACGTTTTCAGTCATTAGTTTGTGCAGGTTCTCCATCTGTGAGGACATTGACTCCGTGAAGACATTGCGGTCGGCTTGTGCCGAGGACATCTGTCGCTCGACAGCCCATCCCAGCTTCTCTTGTCCTTGTATCAGCTGTTGGATCAAATTCTCCATTATATATGTGTCAATGGAGTGGTTGCCCGCCTTCTCCACCAGTTGTAGGCGTGGGGACAGAAGGCTCTCGAGACAAGGTCTTTGTAAAGCGGGTTTTATTTTATATGATCGTTTTCTCCTGACATAAGCCAGTGTTAGGACACTTGACAATCCGTCTTGTCCGGGTCCGCTGTACTCTGACTTCTTCGGTACGTCTCGTGCTCGGGTCGGGGTCTTGATCCGAAGGCCTCAGGTACATGAAAAGAGGAGAATATGTGGGTCAATGTCCTGGACGGACGATGATATGGGGAAAGGGAGTGAGGGACTCACGCGTGCTCGGTGCTATGCAGTGGGGGTGCCCGTGCAAAGGCAGGAGCGGGTGGAGCGGAGAGGGATGACAGAGTGAATTGAAGATACCTCTCTACGGGTCTTTTCTCTCCCGTGTTCCAACCCACCCCGCAACCTTGCTCCGTACCTTTGTAAGCCACGCTTCTCCTGAAGCGTGGCGGGGCGCAGCGTGGATACGGTGGCCTCCTGGCTTCTGCAGCTCTTCGGCTCCTCCCGTGATTCCTGGTATCGCCTCAGCTACCTCCAATGTCGTTCCTCGGTCTCCCGTTCTCACGCCACTCGTTTGTTCTATCTCCTTCACTCCGGAAGCGTACTTTACGATGGTGTCCGCTTCCTCGCTCCTTATTGGCCCAGAAGTACTGACGTCATAGGTAGGAGTGGCTGGAGCTTGATTCGTGGTTGTTTTAAAGGGTCCGTGTCCCCAATCCGATGCATCTGATACAGCCGTGGAAAAGCTGGCTCCACTCCAATCCGTCTGTTGGGAGACAAGAGGCATGGTAACGGCGGGCGCAGACCACCATCCGGTAGCACCCTGGTACACACAAGGCACATTGTGACAATGACCATTCTACAAGAGCAGTTTCAGCATTAACAGCGCTATTTGCTGGTGTGCCACTCCAGGTCATTTGCAGGGCATCTACCTGGAAGTCTCGGCAAACCTTTACACAACACTACTGACTTGATTGTACTCCTCAAGGAGATGTGGCAGTAGGGCAAGCGGTCTGGAAACATCTTTTCTGGTAAAGGTGAGCTACCTCTGTCTTCCCACCATCCTTTTTACTAGTTCTGCACATGTTTAAAGTAATAAATGTTTTTTCTTATGCACATCACACTCAATGTTTTTAGTATGTTTTTTCTCACATCTTATATGATGTACAGTTTGATGCATGTCTAAAGAACTATGCTTATGTCTCTGTTTATGCTATGTTATGAGATGTTCTCTGCAAGGGTTATCCCTGTGCAACTGTATTTTTCATCTCTCACATTACATTGTGCCTCACTACTGCTTTATACTCTGATTCAAGCATGTGAATCTATGAAAGTTCCAATACTGGAGTAAGAAAATACGTTCCTTAACTATAACTACGGTTCTCCAGGATTGGAATCTTTCATAGATTCACATGCGACCCGACCTCCCTTCCCTTAAGTGTTTCTCCTGCACTCATGCTATGGAAACTCTGAGGGATTGGAGCTCTTCCAGGAGTGTTCCACATGGCGGGAAGCTTGATTGGCTAAAGTATACGTTTGGTCTCTTTTTTAAATGTACAAGATAGGTTGCAAAACAGAAGGACTTAGGGCCTTCATGCTCTATCTTTTACATTGTATTGCTATTATATGGTACCGGGCGCTCCCATCTCGATGACGGGGAATGATTCAAGCATGTGACTCTATGAAAGATTCCAAAATTGGAGAACTATAGTTACAGGTAAGTAACTTATTTTCTTCCTTAACGACCCTCCCATCCTCCCCACTCTGCGAACTGAGTCTTCTTTGGTCAATAGGATGTTTCTATATGTGGCTCCACATTTTGAGGGCGGAAAATAGTCATGGAAGAAACTGACATCGGCGCGTTGGTGAGGGAGTAATATGGACTCCTTCGATGTCACATCCGGTGGACGACGTCGATACGGAGTCATGCGACGTCCTCTACCGACGTGCGGACGTGCTATGCGAAACAATTTACAGATCCAGTCTTGCGCCTGGGTAAGATTCTAAAGTAAGAAATCTGTGGCTAGATCCTGCCTCTACCAGTTAATGTGTTACCAAAGGTATGTAGCTTGTTCATTACTGTCTGGTTCCTGATCTTCTTTAGGCTCAAACATCCACACCAGCATAAATGCCTAGGCATAGGCCTAGACAAAGGAATAGGTGTACACGACCATAGAAGTTTGTATCCATCAGTCGCCCAATCCTCTTTGTGGGATCAGCTGGACTGATCATTATCTTGTTCTTTGAATCTCACGTTCAAGCCTTTTTCAATTGTACTTGACTAACTATTAGCACAGCAAGTTAACAGATACCCTTCTAGAATCTCTTTTATGTTGTGCCAACTTTGAACGCAGGACTGGACTGCCATTCTGCCTCGTTGACATTTCCCCACTGAGCTGGAGGCTAGTGGGCTTCTCTAACGTCAGGATAGGTTGCCATGACCCAGCCATACATCCATGGCCTCATTCTTGTCGTGGGCTCCTGCTGTGTAGGGCTGGTTTTGGTTCCACTCTGGCCCTGGTTGATAGTGTTTAAAATTTTAAAAATCATATATGTCATATACATCAGTGATCCTGTAGATATGATTCCTGACATACTTCTCGTAGGTCATTAGAGTTTCTGACATAAGCTCTACGGTCTTATAAAGCTCAGATGTCTTTACACTCGGATTATACTGTGGTTGTGTACGCCCCTTTTGCCTTCCAGGATTTAGGGGTCATCTTGATGTGTTCTTCCTTTTAATTCTCTCTTGTCTGCCTCTATAACCTAGATGACAAAGGCACTAACACATCAAAAAGTGGTCTTAATGCACTATGACACTGTCTAAACAGGTTTATCAGCCGATTGAGCCATATGTCGTGGTTCTCATTCATCACTAGAGGTTTACAAACCCTTTCTTAGAGCAGGATGTTTTGCATTCCGCAGGTTTGAGAAGCCAGAACTTATCTTCTGCGCTTTAAGATCATATCAGTTCTAGAATTTGAAGAGAAAGAGTGGAATTCAAACATATGTGAATGATAGCTGAAGTCTTGCTTCTCCATCTTTTTTTTAAGGCTTAGGTTGATGTAGCTCACTTTCTTTTCTGGACACCTGTAGCAGTTGTTTATGCCATGGTCGTCTATGGTTTCAGCTTACGTTAATTACTGCTCTCCACAGTTTTTGGAAAGGAATGAGCTAGTTACTTTCTTCAGTACTAATAAATATAAAAACTAATTCTATTTCTCAATCACATCAATAAAGTGAAAGCAGAGGTGTTAAGTTTAGCTTTACATCCTTACGTAGACTTAAGGAAATGGACTGATGGAACTATTGTCTCCGTGCTGCATTGTGGAGCTATGGAGCTCCTTGACCGCATTAAAGCTAAAGGTCAGCTCTTCTCTGAAAGGCTTAATGCTTAGGGAAACTTTTTCCTCTAATTTATTTCTCTTTTAAAATAGGTGAAATAAAAAAGGTTTGATTTATAATGTAGCTTCTTGTGCTTTCAATACCATTTTTATGGTCTCATTATAGCTAGCAAACACAAGTAGATGATGGACGGAGCGCTGAAACTTTTCAGACACTCACCCCCAGTCAAAGATCTGGGTTGAATCCATCATCGTTCTTTAGCTCACTTCGCCACCCCAGTTCAGACACAGCTATATGCAAATCAGTCTTGACCCTGTGCCTCATGGGAACAGTCCAGCCCGAACTGCCAAGCCATGTCTTCCCTGGACCGGAAACAGGCATCCTGGGACCGGTTTCGGGCTAACAGCCCTCATCAGCCAGGCTAGCTTGAATCCAGTGGCAAAGTGAGCAAGGGACCCACGTCTGGGCATACCCTGCCAACTTAGGGCGAATAAAGCAAACACAAGTAGATGATGGACCGAGCGCTGAAACTTTTCAGACACTCACCCCCAGTCACAGATCTGGGTTGAATCCTTGTGTTTGCCTCATTATAGCTAGCTTCAGTTGTCTGTCTCCGACAGAATTTCATGCAATGCTACAAACAGTGCACTTTGGGTCAGCCCATTGCATATGATGGGATGGCTTTATTATGTATTTTAGTTCCTTTCTATTTATCGGATGGTTTTCTTCCCTATTGTGTTTTTCCCACCCCTGGAGCATTTCTTTTTTCCCCTCAAGTTTGATTGTAGCAGTTGCATCATTCCACTGCTGACTTGGAGCAATTTTCCTTCCTTCCTGCTTTCATTGCCCATGTATCACTCCCTGGGAGTGCATGTCTTACTCCTTTCTTAGGCTCTGGATGAATATAGAGCACTTTCATGCTCTTTTCCTCGCTCTCCCAACTTTCCCCACCCAATCCGTCTCTTCCCACCCTCTCTCTCCCTGCTGTGACTCAGTGTTGCGCTCTCTCTGCTCTCCTCCCCGAACTTCCCCTGGTCCTTCCCCACCCCTGACTTTCCTTTTAACCTTATCCCTAACCTGCCATCTCCAGTCACCCCTCTTCGTCTCCTCGCTTGCTGCCACTACTAACGTTGCGAGTGCTGGATGCTTCTAAAATATACTGGTATTGCCATATCAATTAGTGGTTACTAGCCATCTTGGAATGTGTATTTCTTATACTTTCAATATAGCTACCACTTTCCATGATGCCATGTAATGTGACACAGCGTGACAGAAAACTTAAAAATATGAAAACATTACTTTCTTTGCTTTGAAGATGACTGTCACTTTGTGTGATGAAACTTGATGTATCGCAATGTAGCAGCTATCATCTTGATGCATGAACATGTTATTTTTTCCACAGTCAAGATGGTTGCTGTGTTACATCACAGCACATTGTATCTTGAAATTATAGCAAATGCACTTTCAAGATGGTCTGTTGCTGCTGTTGGCTTTGTTAATGCAGAAACATTTAGCATTAGCAAAGCCAATAGAAGCGACCAGATAGCACAGCCAAGGTGAGATCAATTGGCTTTGCCAATGCTTGTTACCTTTACTATGGACCTATAATATTTCTGTGTTTTGTTAAAAGGAAAATAAAAATGTTTCCTTTTCATTGCCTTTGAAAACTTACTGAGCAGTCTAGCACGTACCTCTGGAATCTTGCACTTAGATGGAGATATTCATTTTTTATTAAATTAATGAAGACACCCATGATTGAAAACTTCTGATAAAGATAATACATTTTTCCTTTTCTTTGATAAGATTATCAATACATTGGCGTATTTCATAGTCTATTAGACTACATGTAGCAAGTGGTCTGATCCATTTTTGTATGTTTATGTTTCTTTTTCTAGTACCAAGCAGATAGATTCATGGGATTTTACACCTACTAATTTTTAAAAAGGGGTGTTGGACAAGAAATCATCTAAGATTCAGAAGTTAGAAATTGTTTCATGACTTTTTGCCATTATTTCATTTTGTCCAGTCTTACAGTATGACAACATCTTTTATTAAACCAATTTATAAGTGTCTCATTTATGCGATTTACAGTCAGTCACAGACATCATTCATGAACAGGTGGACAACTTTCTTCCCCTTGTAGTTAGTTAACTCCTATTGTCAAGGTTCCTCTGTGTATGTTTAACAGTGTTTTATGAAGAGTAATAAAAGTTAAAAAGTATTACAAAAATTGATACAGGAATGAAATATGTAATTGCATCACAATCATCATCATACCGACTTTGTTCCTTTACAACATTTGCAAAATAGCTTAAATATATTGGTACACAAGCTGGAAAATTAATGTCACCTCAAATTCTGTATTGGTTTCAGATGGATGAAGTCCTCCAGTAGGACAAGATGGTCATGGCAAAATCACTGTGCTATATAAGCTGGACCACAGTGGCCTCCCACTACCAGAGAGTAATTGACTTCCAGTCTTGAGAACATCTTTTTGATGTAATTCTGGGCTTGATGCTTCTCAGGAAATGGTCAGTTGAAGAGAAGAAACTTGATCCTTCTCACCATCAGCAGAGGCTAGGAAGTCCCAGTAACTTCTCTTGGGCCAACCTTATTCTTTTGCATCAGCACAGGAGGCCATCTCCACTCTAGTCTTAAAGACTTTCCTTCACCTACTACCACTTTACCCATACTGCAGCCAATGCATGGGTTTTCTGACATTTTAATAACAATGGCCACATCCTTCCAGGCATCGTCTGCCACATTTAGTATCCCAAGACTTCTGCAAGAGGTGGAGATGCTCCTCCTTTGTGAACCAATTGGTGCAATTCTGTCCCAAGAACGAGGGCAGTGATATTTCTTCCATTATTTCCTTGTAAGAAAACCAGGGTAGAGGGCTGCACTCCTTATTAGTCATCCATTATCTAAACTAGTTCATCTTTGGCTTCTGTGCTGGAATCTGCCAACACAATGATTGTAGACCTTTTATGATGCCTACTTATGTGTACCTGTCTTGGTGGAACATAGGAAGTACAATATTTTCTCAGTGTGTTTGATGTGATGTGTTTTTTGCATCATCTGGCTAAAATGGGTACAGGTGGATACTTACTACTTATAAGACCCATCTCATGGCCATTGGAGCATATGGGAACGGACCTGACAAATCCTTTTCAACAGCAGTTTGATGTGTAAACATTTGAAGTAATGACCTGTGACATTGGGCTTCTTTTGTGGTTGACAGCTTTCTTGATGAACAAAACGTTTGCCAGGTGCATAAGTAAGCTTCAAGCCTTTTGCCTCTCAGAACCTTTGGAAATGTTTCAGAAAGACATGGTGGTTGTCAGGTGCAGTTTGCAGTTCTATCAGGAGCGAACCATGGATCAATTATTCATCTGATCAGCTTTTTGTGAACTTTCAAAGTAATGATTCATGCAGAGTGGCTGCTAAGGCCTCCGTTCCATTAAGTCATGTATACCAATTTTTGCATTTTTACCATTATAACGGTCAGTCCGTCAACCTCTCATTTATCAGTCAAATCACACTCTGTTTGGTTCCCTTTTACAATGAGGGAATTTGCAAGGTCACTCCTACTAGCTGGGGTTATGGCAATCAGCAAAGGTCGCACGTACATCTGCATGATGCAGATGTGAAAAAGGTGGTAATGAACTGCAGTAAGACGTTTTCAGTTTTGCCAGTATATGGCAAGGTCCCCACAACGTTGATAAAGAGGAGTCTCTAGATAAGAGTAATCTTGCCTCAATATGATGGCTTTTTTTCTATCTCAGTTTTCTGCTCTTGATTCAATGGTTTCCCTCTGTATTTCCAACATCCAGGGGCCATATGGTCTCAAAATGTTCTCATTGGATGAGTTGTATCCCTTCCATTGCATACCTGAGGGATTCATTTTAGATCTGGGATTAGCCAAGACCTTTTTATATTAGTAAAATGATGTATAATATTCTTACTGATAGGGGCTTTCACCCAACACTCTTCCATTGGTCAGTTGTTGTATCATTCACATTTTACTTCCGCCCTCAACAGTATACTGCTGTGATTGACAGCATTGACAGCAAAAAATCTTTTTGCTTTTGGTCCTTGTCTTTTTTATATTGGTGAGTTTTCAACAGCTTCCCCAGCAATAAAGTTTTACAAAAACCAAGCCAAAAGAAACAAGCATTTACAAAGTCTTTTGGCTGGCAGTGCCAGTACTTTTTGCTTTGCCAATAATTATTTCCTTTGGTATTGAGCACTCAATGGGAGCGCATGCTCTTCCCTGGTCTCTCCCCCTTTTTCCTCTTTATCCCCTTATCAGCGTTCTCTTTTCACTCCCCCATTCCCTGATGCTCCCTATCCCACTCCTTCCCAAACTGGCCTTGTTATGGTTTTTATTTGTTTATTTATTTATTTATTTGTTTAGTTATGGATTTATTACGAGCACCTAGCAGCTGCAGTGTGCTGCCTGGCCACTCTCTTACTTGTTCGCACTTCTTTTGAACTTGGTGTTTCTGTTAATTAAGCGCTCTAATATAGCCAGCCACCATTTTAGACCAGTGCATTAAAATGGCCTCCATACATACGCATCACGACATATGCAAGTGTCACAATGCATGAATGCTTAATGGGAGAAGAGATTTTATTATATTTGAAAAACCATTGCATGTGTGCCACTATGTGAGTGCCTGCGTCTTGACGTATGCACACTAATGCCAAAAAACGTTGGCAAAACCAATAGCTGGGCCCTTTAGAGCTGAGACATGTTGCCTTTGCTAATGCTTGTTTGGTTCAGTAGTAGAAATGCATATTGAATAAATGTTATTTCCAAGATAACTACAAATATAGCATCTTATTTCAATGATCATTAGTTTATGTATGAAAAGGGAAAGCTTATCTTATACAGCCAACTTTGCGTTAGTAGTTTAGTTACTCGGAGGAACACAGGCGATTCGCTGCTTTGAGAGATAAAGTCTATGCTGCACTTTTAAGGAATGTAAGTTGCACAACTGAGTGTTGCTGATGATATCTCTATCAGTGGTGGTGGAGGTGCGGGGTGGGGGGTGTCGTTGCGGGAGGGGGAATACAAAAAAAACCACCTCCTCACGGATGCCGTCTCTCCACCGTCGTCTCTCCGCTTCTCTTCCTGGCGAGTCCAGGAAGCACACAGGCTCCCCTAATCTTATCACAACGCTGCATGCAGTGTTGTGATTGGTTTGAGCGCCGTGGTTCGGCGCTCAGACGGGGACTGGAAGCCTGTGCATGGTCTCCACCCAAGCTGTGTATTACAGCCAGGTGGAGAACGTGCTAAGTGCGCATGACGGCCAAACCGTCATGCGGACTTAAGTGCATGAACCACTCCTCCCCTGTGACCCCAGCCCTGTAGCTATGAAAAATAAAATAATAATGTTGTTATCATTTTATTTTTTATTTTTCCTGCTCTGAGAGCAGTGGGGCGATGTTCCTCTGCCTTAGCAGAGGAGCCGCCCCTGATCTCTAGACAAGAAGAGGAAGGAACACTTCTAGTCAATAGTGATAGGGCCGAGGGCCTTATTTTAAACATCCGATCATCCACAGCCATTGTAGTGTATCAAGAGCATCGGTTTGACATTTCGGAATCAGTTGTTAATTCTGTCATCGGACTCCGCTTTCAGTTTCATTCAAATCGATTTGTTGTGAAATATACAGGCATAGGTCGTATGATTTTATTAAAGGCAAAAGCAGATGCTGGTCCATTTGTATTGTTAAGGTTGTTTTCTCTTCTCTGCCAGTTATTTGATGACTTTGGTGGTGTTATTGTGTCAAAGGAGCCTTTTAACTAATTTTAGCTAAGTACCGTACTTCTAATGGAAAGATTTTATGTTGCGGTGTAATTTAAAATGCTTTCATTTGATCTGAAGTCATAATCTTGTTCATGTTCCACAATAATTTCTACCTTTGCTTCATGTTGTATACATTCACGAGGCTAACAATGTAAACGAGCCTCTGATGTACTATTCAGCTAAACCACTGATGTGAAATTTGCACATTGACTGGTTGGCGAATGGGAATGCAATTTATGAGGCGACCTATGTACTAATAGATTGCGTCACAAATTGTCTCTTCATAGAGGTTTGAAAATGACCTGCTTAATCAATATTAATTAGGCAGGCCACTTTGTGACCATGTTTTAAACTGCCATTTTGACCTGATAAAATCAACCTTTTGCCAGGCCTTTACTTTTCTTTGTACTACATATAAGTCACACCTAGGGTAGACCCCGAACAGCCCAGAGGGCAGGGTGCTTTTAAGTTTTACTTGTCCTAGTAGTAAAAACTCCTAAATTCGTTTTTCACTACTACAAGGCCTACCTCTCCCATAGGTTAACATTGAGTGACCTTATTAGATTTAATAAGGGATAACATTACTTTTTGAGCAGATAGGCAGGTCGAGTTTGGTGTCTAAAGAATTGTAATTTAAAGCCCTATTTAATGGTTAAGTCGGATTTTAAGTGGACGTTCTGAAATGCTACTTTTAGAAAGTTGGCAATTTCTTGTCCCAACCATTTGGTGCCTGCAGCCTGGTCAATGGTCACATGACTAGGTGTAGCTGGCAGTTGATATTTATGTTTTGCTCCCATACATTAAGACAAAGGGAAGCTAGTTGTTGGCAGGATAGGCCGCTCTGACTTAAAGAGGGGAGGAGCTGTCACCTACCACACTGGCACATCACAAAGGCTCTGCCTGAGCACTCTCACATACGTTTTTTCACTAGTCTATTGTGTCCTCAGACAAGCTGGGGCCATGGCAGGGAGGAAGGGGATGGCTGGCACCAGGTATAAATATTAGGCCTCACACCCCAACTATTCAGTACATATCTGTACCTGTGAAAGACTCAGAAGAAGGACTGTTGTGCTGCTTTGCTGCAAGAAAGACTGCCACTCTGCTGCCCTGCTGGCCTCCTGCTTGAGTGGGAAGGACTGGACCTGCATCTCGAACCCAGGACCACCAGAGTGACTCCAAGGGCTAGTTGGGTGACCTCCTGATCAGAGCCTTAGGGACAGCAGAAGAGTCCTCTATCTTAAACCCAGCACCTTGCCTCTGCCAGCTGTGAGTCCTGCCCTCCCAAGTGGTGCCACTCCAGTCCTGGACCCTTGGAAGTGGGCCTGTAGGTGCTCTGTTAGCCCAACTGTAGTGCCAGCAGGACCGACGCATCTCCTCCCAGAAACTCTGCATCGGAGCTGCTATGCTGTACATTGCTCCACCAAACCCCACATCGGGAGCACTGCATGATACAGCACCCCCCAGCACAGGGCTTCGCATCGCTGCCCGCAGGCCCCCAGGAACCAGCCAGTATGCAACGCATATTCAACGCAGGACTTCGCATCGCAATCCCCTCATCAACAGCATCGACTACGACGCAGAACCTCGCATTGCAGCCTTGCAGCTTCTAGGAACCGCCACCGTGCGCCACATCCTTGACGCAGGACTCTGCATTGCTGTGCAACCAGGATTTAAGGTACTTTGTACAACAGGCCTAACTGGGTCCCTGTAGCCGGCCCGCGCTCTATCACGGTCGACCTGAACTTGTGACTTTGTCCTGGGCCGATCTGACCAGATAACCCAAGTTGGCGCTTTGTGGTCTTTGGTGCTATTTCCACTTAAATCTTTAAAATTGCATATTTCAGGTTCTAATGATTAGACTTTTGTCGTTTTGGTCTTAAATTATTTATTAAATGTTACTTTATTTTTCTAAATTGGTGTGGGATTTTTCTTGTGTTGAGTTTCACTTTATTACTGTTTGAAGTGCTGCATAAATACTTTACACATTGCCTTTAAGTTAAGCCTGACTGCTTTTGTTGCAAGCACCAGAGGAATGAGCATAGTTCAGTTTGGGGTTTGCTTGTGACTTCACCCTGACAATGATTGTGGATGCTGCTTGAGTAGGGTTTCATCCCTCTTGATCAGTAAGCCAATTTCTTAAAGACCGCCTGTGATTGGCTATAAAATCTGATAGAGACTTCTAGCTGCAGATTCCTTACCTTTGAATTTCCCACGTGGCAGGCTGGATCCGGACACTTTTGCTGAGCAATACCCCTTGCACGCGCCGTTGGGTGGCTCCATTCGGCTCCACGTGACGTCGTCGGCAACGTTTGCGTCGGTTATGACATCGCGGTGCCTATGTAGGTTCCAACCAGGCGCGCAGACGTCAGTTCTTTTCTTTCCACGCCTGTTAAGCGCCGATCCAGGAAGAGCTACCCCACTGTCGCTTTTTAGCAGGTTTTTTCTCAACATTTTGTCGACTTCTGAATTTTTTGCCACTTCGTGTGTGAGGGATATCTTTGAGGAAGACAGGGATTAAGCCATGCGTGGCCTGTCCCCACACGATGTCGGTCACCGATCCCCACCTCGTATGCCTATGGTGTCTCTAGCGCTACCACGATCCGAAGTCGTACTCGCACTGTCGGGCCATGGCTCCTAATACCTTGAGGGAGCAGGCTTTGAAACTCCTTGCTGCCTGACAGCCGACGCCATCAAGCGAGACTCCGCGGAGGTCTCAGTCCCGATCGTGGAAGAGGAGGTCGCAGGACTTCTCCCAGAGCTCAAAGTTCTCTTCATCCCACTCAAGGTCGTCGGGACACTCGGGGAAGAGGCACAAGAAGAAGAAGAAGTCCAAGCAGACTTTTTCTTCACCTCGGGTGTTGTCCATCAACGAAGGAGGTAAGGAGCACTGACGCTCTAGGCACAGTTCTGCGGAGCCAGGGTCGGCTTCGCGCCTGCTTCCTTTTCTGGGTCCCGGAGCGACCCCCGCTCAGATTAAAGAGTTTTACAAGGCCATGCACTGCGTATTTGAGCGGGCCGACCCCTCTGGTGAGCCTTTGGGCTTTGCGGGGTTGGAGGGGCCCCATCGGATTCAACGCCATCGGCTCCGAACACGGTGGGGGCCTCAGGGATCTGATAACGGATCTTGTTCAACGCCAGTCGTGCTACCGCGACCTCCCCCGGCGTCAGACCCGAAGTCGGTGCCTGCGACGCTACCGGTGCCTATTGGCGGCGCCAGCCCCATCCTCATCCACGAGACACGTAGCGGAACGACATCGCTCGATGCCGATTCCGACGTCGATTGAACCCAGGGGTTCTATGTTGTCGCCTGAGCATTTTGACGATGTGCTAGGGAGGGGTCTGTGGACCCTCTTAATCACCAGGATGACTCTCAAGAGAAGCTGGACTGGTATGGGGAACTTGTAGAAGCCAGTGGACTGGACACTTCTCCAGATACTGGCATGCTTTCTCCGCCAACTGTGGCTATGGAGGAGGGGGCATCTTATGCCATGGTGGTTAAGAGGGCAGCTGAGGTCCTTGGACAGGAGATGCCCTCAGTGGAGGTCAGGACTAATCTCCTGACTGAAGTGCTTCAGCTTGGGGCTTCCACCTCAGAACCCCTTTTACCATTTAATGAAGCGCTTACTGATGTCCTTCTAGGCACGTGGTCCAAGCCTAGCACAGGTGCTCCTGTGAATAGGACAATCGCCTGCCGCCATCGCCCAGCTCCAGGCGACCCAAAGTTCCTCAGCCAATACCCCACCCCAGAAAGTTTGGTGGTGCAGGCCTCTACGTCCCAGGGCACGTTACCTTCCGCTCCTCCGGATAGGGAATCCAAGAGGCTTGATTATTTGGGAAGAAAATATTTTCTTCTTCCAGCCTGGCATTGCGGTCGGTGAATACCGCGTGCTTATTGGGCCATTTCTCCCACTCTCTTTGGGAGACAGTTGCGCAAGTGCTGCCACAAGTCCCGGAGGAGGCCCGGGCTGTGCTCTCTCAAGCTGTTAAGGATGGGAGAGATGCAGCATAATTCACAATCCGGTGCGGCCCTGATACGACGGATTCGCTGGACAGATCGATTTCCACAACAGTGGCCTTATGGCCTTGAGGCGCCACGACTGGCTTAGGACAACTGGCTTTTCGGGGGATGGCCAGGCAAATCTAATAGACATGCCCTTTGATGGAACCCGCCTTATTGAGGAAAAGGCAGATTTGGCCCTAGTGAGGTTCAAGGACTCTCGAGCTACGGCCAGATCCTTGGGCCTCTCTACTGCTCCTCGTGGCCAGTCTGCATTTCGCTCCTTTCGTGGCAACGGAAGGGGTTTCCAGCCGCGTCAGCCCTATCCTAGCCACCATCCTGCGCAAGCTCCCCAAGCTGTGTGGGGACGTGGATGGGGTTCATTATGGCCTAGGAATGGAAGCCAGACGTCGTTGGCCACCCTGCCCTCAGCAGCCTCATCCCCCAAGCACTCCTAGTCTGACTCCGCAAGACCACACCACTCTAGTTGGCGGGAGAATCCATCATCATCTCCCCCGCTGGAAGTACATAGCATCGGACAAGTGGAGTCCATAACATCGAACAAGTAGGTCTTGCAGATCCTTCAGGAGGGCTATTCTCTCCCTTTCCTTTCCTTTCCTCCTCCCATTCTGCCAAATCAGGAACAGCTGACAGAGGATCATTTAAAATTGCACCAGGAGGAAGTTACAGTTCTCTTGGCAAAGAGAGCTATAGAAGTCTCTGTTTCAGAAGTAGGCAGTGGCTGTTATTCCCGCTACTTTCTGATTCCGAAGAAGAACAAGGGGCTACGGCCCATTTTAGATCTTCGGACCGTCAATCTCTTCCTCAAGAAGGAGAAATTCAAGATGCTCACTCTGGCTCAGGTCTTGTCTGCCCTAGACCATGGAGACTGGATGGTAGCGTATTTTAACATCCCCATTCTGCCAGGCCACAGGCTTTACCTGCGGTTCAAGGTAGGCCTCAAGCACTTTCTGTTTACTGTGCTCCCCTTCGGCCTAACCAGCGCCCCTCGGGTGGTCACCAAGGTGATGGCGGTGGTCACAGCTCATCTGCGCAGGTTAGGGGTGTCAGTCTTCCCCTACCTTGACGACTGGCTGTTTAAGGCGGTCATCTCCCACCTTCAGACTACAGCGAACCTCCTGCATTCTGTGGGGTTCTCTATAAACGTGCCGAAGTCACACCTGACTCCTCAGACGCTCCCTTTCATCTGAGCTATTCTGGACACAGTGCAGTTTCGGGTCTATCCTCCCGAGCAGCGAGTCCCGGATATCCAGGCTATGATACCGATATTTTAGCCTCTATCCTGGATTTCGGTGAGACTGACTCTGAGACTGTTGGGCCTCATGGCCTCCTGCATCCTGTTAGTAAAGCATGCCTGGTGGTGTATGCGGGCTCTGCAGTGGGACTTGAAGTTCCAGTGGGCACAGCATCAGGGAAATCTCACTGATGTGGTTCAGATCTCAGAAGGGACTGCGAAAGATCTGCAGTGATGGTTAACGAACCGCGATTGGGTCAACGGCAGACCCCTCTCCCTTTTCCAACCAGACCTCACAGTAGTGTCAGATGCGTCACTTCTGGGATGGGGTGGCCATCTGGGAGAGGTGGAGATCAGGGGACAATGGTATCCGGCAGAGTTGGGGCTCTACATCAGTTCGTTGGAATTCCGAGTGATTTGGTTGGCATTGAAGGCATTGCTTCCCTCTGTCAAGGGGAAGTTAGTGCAGGTGTTCACGGACAACACCCCTGCCATGTGGTACTGCAACAAGCAGGGCGGGGTGGGGTCGTGGAGCCTTTGTCGAGAGGCCCTGCGTCTCTGGACATTGCTGGAACAACAGGGCATAACACTGGTGGTTCAACACCTGACAGGCTCTCTGAATGCCAGGACGGACGAACTCAGCCGTCGATGCCTAGCAGATCACGAATGGCATCTCCAGTCGGGCGTGGTGTAAGCTCTCTTCCAGCAGTGGGGAGAACCTTCGTTAGATTTGTTCGCCTCCGAAGAAAACGTGCAGTGGCAGCAGTATGGCGCGCTGGAGTTTCCAAGGCGGCTATCGCTCAGCGACGCTTTTGGTCATGATTGGAGCTCAGGCCTGCTGTACGCCTTTCCGCCCATACCACCCCTGCCCAGGGTTCTGAAGAAGATCAGGAGCGACCGGGCCTAAGTCATTCTTGTGGCTCCGTACTGGGCGAGGAGAGTCCAGTCCTGAGCTTTTGAAAATGAGCATCGATCCTCCGATCAGGCTGCCCTGTTGTGAGGATCTTCTGTTGCAGCATCAGGGGAGGATCCTCCACCCAAACCTGTCAACTCTGTGCCTCCATGCGTGGAGATTGAGTGCCGGCAGTTGACAGCTTTTGACCTTCCTCCCGAAGTATGCAATGTTAATTTTGGCGTCTAGGCGGCCCTCCACTAAGACTGTATACGCCTGCTGTTGGCAGAAATTTGTATTACACTGTACAGAAAGGTCTATTGACCCTCTTTCTGTTTCTATTTCTACTGTTCTTTTGTTCATTCTGACCCTTGCCCAGCAGGGCTTTGCTTTGGGAACTCTGAAGGGTTATCTTTCTGCTCTGTCTGCTTTTCTGCGGCTGCTAGACCAGCTCTCTCTCTATAAGTCTCCTATTGTACATAGATTTCTGAAAGGGCTGGCGCACTTGTTTCCACCCATGCCCTTTGTTATGCCACAGTGGGACCTTAATTTGGTCCTCACCTACCTCATGTGTGATCCTTTTGAGCCTTTGCACAACTGTCCCCTCTGGCTGTTGACCATCAAAACAGCCTTTTTAGTGGTGATTACATTTGCCCGGAGGGTGAGTGAGTTACAGGCGTTATCCTGCTCGCCTCCCTATCTGATGTCTTTTCCAGACAAAGTGGTGCATCGCACCCTGGCTTCACTTTGCCGAATGTTGTGACCCCATTCCATCTGGGTCAATCCATCACATTGGCCAACTTCTTTGCTCTCCCGCATCCCTCTAAGGAAGAGGAGCGTCTCCACCGACTGGACCCAAAAAGAGCGTTGTCCTTCTACCTTGACCACACTAAAGAGTTCTGGGTGGACGACCAACTCTTTGTGGGGTACGTGGGAGCTAAGAAGGGAAGGGCAGTGCAGAAAAGGACCGTCTCTCGCTGGGTCATTCTCTGCATTAAGATCTGCTTTGCCCTGGCAAAGAAGCAGCCCCCTAAGGGATTAAGGGCCCATTCCACCAAGGGAAAGGCTTGGCTCGGGGTGTCCCAGTCCTAGACATCTGTCAGGCAGCAACGTGGGCATCATTGCACACGTTTGCCAAACATTACTGCCTGGACTATCAAGTCTACAGAGACGGGCATTATCCCTGTTCAGTCCTTCAGGACTTTCTAGTTTGAGGTATTGGACCGGAACCCACCACCGGGATGGTATGGCTTGGGTATGTAATTCAAAGGTAAGGAATCTGCAGCTAGAAGTCTCTATCAGATGAACAAGTTACTTACCTTTGCATTATCGGGTAGAGACTCTATCTAGGTGCAGATTCCCTACAGCCCCACCCATGCCGCCCCACTTTGCAAACTAATTTTGTAGGTCTAGGGTTACTGCCCTTTTCAGGGCCCTAGTTTTGCACACGACCACGTCAGTTACTTCGTGGCTCTGCGCTTCTGGTGTGGAAAAAATGAAACATACTGACGTCCGCGCGCCTTGGTGGCGCCTATATAGGCACTGCGATGTCATAACCGACGTCAACGACGTCACACAGAGTCGAATGAAGCCACTCTGCGGTGCCCACAAGGGGTATTGCTCAGCAAAAGTTTCCGGATCCAGCCTGACTCCTGGGAAATTCAAAGGTAAGGAATCTGCAGCTAGATAGAGTCTCTACCAGATAATGCGTTACCGAAGGTAAGTAACTTGTTCTTCTATGATGGAGGCTTGCAAGGGAGAGCAGACCTCCACTGCATTCCCAGAAAACAGCCTGTGTTCGTTTAAGGGCCAGGTCCTGCATTTCATAAAAAAATGTTTGCTGATTGGGAACACATCGTGGGGAGCAGGTAGTCCCTCCAAGTCTGCTGACACGATTCCCAAATCGAAGGCTGTCCCGTGGGACAACTTCCCGATTCCGAATCAGTTATCACTTCAACTGTGTGGTCGGTAACTGATCAGTGGTTCGCAGCCACATTTACTGTCACAAAACATTGATAGAGCCCATTGATAGATTTTCCTTTGCGAATCTACTGGCCCGTTAAATTCCTCCATGTTTGCCCTGCTGAAATTTAACAGTGTATGTGAACTTTGTCGCACACAGTAATTAACAAGTGAGATAACATTCACATAACTTATAGTTTCAGCAAGTGAGCAAACATGGGTTAGCACGCTGGTCGGAAAACATTAGGGCATATGTGTAGTACTAACTCGAAAAATTGTACTGTTATACCAAGTGTTACATTTCAAGTTCAATGTAGAATCATACATTGATGCATCTTGGTATGGATGTGTGTGTTTGTGCTGTGAAAGATGGACTCAAGCAGGGTCGGACTGGCCATAGCGGACATCAGGTGTTTCCCGGGGAGGCTGGAAATGTGGGGGCCGGTTTTGTTACTGGGGGGCGGTTTTGCAGCGGTGCTGCAATATTTCCCCTAATAACAAAACCAGCAGTGCTTCACACTTGCACCCACCCTCCTTCCGGGGGGCTGGTCTGAAAAAATTGCAAGAGCTGCTTTTGGGTACGAGTCCGTCCCTGGACTCAAGGATTGAGTGTTGGCGGTTAAGTGGAAAGTGATTGGGCCTTTTGGAGAAGTTAGTGCTTATACATTTGTATGTGGAATACAACAAGGTGTGAATTATGTTTGTGCTAGTGGCCTTTTTTATTGAGTATTTTAGGGTGCCATACGTCACTTCATGGATACTACCTGTAATGTGGCCCTCATTCTAATTTTGTTTTCATCCACACATTGTGTGTTTACCATCATGTAATGCTATGACTAGTATTTACAGCTCTTTAGGATGGAGGTGTCTCATCTTTTTAGTAAGTGCATATTTCGAGTCTATCTAGCGGTACTAGATTAAACATTAGTATACTTCTTTCTCAAGTTCCCCATTTAGTAGTGATACGGAAAAAGGTCAAGGATCTCATTTAGGGCTAGTTGGTTAGTAATGGGTATGTGCTGAAAACTGCCAGATGCCCATTGGCGCAACGCTTACTGATGCCCCTCCTTTATAAAGTGGGGGAACTCCGTTTTTAGGTAGAGCCTAGCGGCAGCGCGCATGCACTGCTCGCTCTGCAAGACTGCTGCAGTAGAGTATGGGAGAGAAGCCAGCCCCACTCTCCGCCCATATTTTTCATTGGCTTGTGTCATTGTCTTTCATAAATGCTGCCTTCAGATTCGTTAATATGCTTGTTAGTCCCTCCTTAGTACGGCCTTGTCTTCATTTGTAACCTCCCATGGCTACTGGCTCCTTTACTTCGGTTGTTACACTGGACCTGTTATTTAGTCTGTAAGCACTATTTACTTTATTGAGTTTCTCTTACTGCAGGCCGGACATGCGCTGCTTCAGTTGAAACTGCTTGTGTGCTTTTTAAGCAGCACGGCCGCCCCGTATCACGGGCTCCTGCTTTCAATAACTTTAACAGGGCATTATCTCGTGTCTGTTTCAACCCCCCACTCAGTAAAATGGATTTAGAAATGATTAGCAAATTAAGTCATGTTAATTCCAGGTAGCACATAATCGTGTGCTAATGGATTGAAGCTGACAACAGCAAATCTGTGTTACATGTCATCTGCACTAAAGCCACCTGACAGGGTTGTTTTCAAAAGCCTGTTTTATTAACAACAACAACACCACCACCACCACCAATACCACCACCAATACCACCACCAATACCACCACCACCAATACCACCACCTCCACCAATACCACCACCTCCACCACCACCAATACCACCACCAATACCACCTCCACCAATACCACCACCAATACCATCACCACCAATACCACCACCACCAATGCCACCACCACCCATACCACCACCACCACTACCACCACCAATACCACCACCACAAATCAAATACCGCCACCACCAATACCACCGCCAATACCAGTACCACCCCCACCAATACCACCACCAACACCACCACCAATACCACCAACAATACCACCACTAATACCACCACCACCTCCAATACCACCACCACCAATACCAATACCACCACCACCAATACCACCACCACCAATACCACCATCAATATCAATACCACCACCACCAATACCACCACCACCACCAATACCATCACCACCTCCACCACCACCAATACTACCACCAATACCACCTCCACCAATACCACCACAACCACTACCACCACCACCAATACCACCACCACAAATCCAATATCACCACCACCAATACCACTGCCAATACCAATACCACCCCCACCAATACCACCACCAACACCACCACCACCAATACCACCACCAATACCACCAACAATACCACCACCAATACCACCACCAATACCACCACCACCAATACCACCACCACCAATACCACCACCACCACCACCAATACCACCACCACCAATACCAATACCACCATCAATATCAATACCACCACCACCAATACCACCACCAATATCACCACCACCAATACCACCATCACCACTACCACCAATACCACCACCACCACCAATACCACCACCACCAATACCATCACCACCACCAATACCACCACCAATACCATCACCACCACCACAACCACCAATACCACCCCCACCACCAATACCACCACCAATACCACCACCACCAATACCACCACCACCAATATCATCACTGCCACCAATACCACCACTACCAATGCCACCACCAATACCGCCACCATCAATGCCACCACCAATACCACCACCACCACCAATACCAACACCACCACCACCAATACCACCACGACCAATACCACCACCAATACCCACCACCACCACCACCAATACCACCACCACCAATACCAATAACTACCACCACCAATACCACCACTAGCAATACCACCATCAATATCAATACCACCACCACCACCAATACCACCACCAATATCACCACCACCAATACCACCAATACCACCACCACCAATACCACCACCACCACCAATACCACCACCACCAATACCACCACAACCACCAATACCACCCCCACCACCAATACCACCACCAATATCATCACCACCACCAATACCACCACCAATACCACCACCATCAATGCCACCATCACCACCAATACCACCAATACCACCACCACCAATCCAATACCACCACCACCAATACCACCACCATCAATGCCACCATCACCACCAATACCACCACCACCAATACCCCCACCACCAATACCACCACCAATACCACCACCAATACCACCACCACCACCTATACCACCAACACAAATACCACCACCACCACCAATACCACCACCACCAATACCAATTAAATACCACCAATACCACCACCACCAATACCAATACCACCACCAATACCAGTACCACCACCACCAATGCCAATACTACCACCAATACCACCACCACCAATACCAATACCACCACCAATACCACCACCACCAATACAGCAGGGCTTTGCTTTGGGAACTCTGAAGGGTTATCTTTCTGCTCTGTCTGCTTTTCTGCGGCTGCCAGACCAGCTCTCTCTCGGTAAGTCTCCTATTGTACATAGATTTCTGAAAGGACTGGCGCACTTGTTTCCACCCATGCCCTTTGTTATGCCACAGTGGGACCTTAATTTGGTCCTCACCTACCTCATGTGTGATCCTTTTGAGCCTTTGCACAACTGTCCCCTCTGGCTGTTGACCATCAAAACAGCCTTTTTAGTGGTGATTACATCTGCCCGGAGGGTGAGTGAGTTACAGGCGTTATCTTGCTCGCCTCCCTATCTGATGTCTTTTCCAGACAAAGTGGTGCATCGCACCCTGGCTTCACTTTGCCGAACGTTGTGACCCCATTGCATTTGGGTCCATCCATCACATTGGCCAACTTCTTTGCTCTCCCGCATCCCTCTAAGGAAGAGGAGCGTCTCCACCGACTGGACCCAAAAAGAGCATTGTCCTTCTACCTTGACCACACTAAAGAGTTCTGGGTGGACGACCAACTCTTTGTGGGGTACGTGGGAGCTAAGAAGGGAAGGGCAGTGCAGAAAAGGACCATCTCTTGCTGGGTCATTCTCTGCATTAAGATCTGCTTTGCCCTGGCAAAGAAGCAGCCCCCTAAGGGATTAAGGGCCCATTCCACCAAGGGAAAGGCTTGGCTCGGGGTGTCCCAGTCCTAGACATCTGTCAGGCAGCAATGTGGGCATCATTGCACACGTTTGCCAAACATTACTGCCTGGACTATCAAGTCCGCAGAGATGGGCATTATTCCTGTTCAGTCCTTCAGGACTTTCTAGTTTGAGCCCACCACCAATACCACCAATACCCCCACCACCAATACCACCACCACCACCAATACCACCACCACACCTATACCACCAACACAAATCCCACCACCACCACCAATACCACCACCACCAATACCAATTAAATACCACCAATACCACCACCACCAATACCAATACCACCACCAATATCACCACCAATACCAGTACCACCACCACCAATGCCAATACTACCACCAATACCACCACCACCACTACCAATACCACCACCAATACCACCACCAATACCACCACCAATACCACCACTAATACCACCACCACCAGTACCACCACCAATACCACCAATACCAATACCACCATACCACCATCAATACCAATACCACCACCACCAATACCACCACCACCATTGCCACCACCACCATCACCAATACCACCAATACCACACCACCAATACCACCACCACCAATTCCACCACCACCAATACCACCACCACTAATACCAATACCACCAATACCAATACCCCCACCACCAATACCACCACCACCAATACCACACCACCAATACCACCACCACTAATACCAATACCACCATCAATACCACCACCACCAATTCCACCACCAATACCACCACCACCAATACCACCACCATCACTAATACCACCACCACCAATACCACCACCAATACCACCACCGACAATACCAGTACCATCACCACCAATACCACCACCAATACCAATAGCACCAATACCACCACCAATACCACCAATGCCACCACCAATACCACCACCAATACCAATACCACCACCACCAATACCACCACCACCAATAATACCACCAATACCACCACCACCAATACCAATACCACTACCTCAGTGCCTCTCACTCACTAGTAATAGCAGGGGCACTGTACGAGGCCTGAGCTGCAGCTGACACCATCCCTCCCTCCCTCCCTCCATGCCATAAAGCACAGCCCACCCTGCACCAAGAGGTGAAGCCAGGGCCCTACTACAGCTGAAGTGTTTTTTATTAGGCCAAAGATAGCAATGACATTACACAATGCCACACTGCACACGCAAATCACGGAGAGGGCAGGAAATAGCCCCCCCTCCCGCTCTTCCTCCTGAGCCGCAACAGTGTAATCACAGAGCGAAAGGTGTTGGAGTGCTTTGATAGTGTCTATAGCTCAGAACATTTGTAACTCTCACTTCACACTTTGTGTCTGTGTAATTTACAACACTTACACATCTTCTTCACTGCACTATTTATCACTACTTTGAAGACGTCGCAGGCCGGTCTCTTCCTCTGATATTTACGATCTAACAAGCGGTCGAGAAGGCTCTTTATTGCAATGCAATAGGTCTCGCATTTGCGAGAGTTTAAGCTGTTAGTATTGTAAATGACAATGCCTTTTATTTATGTTTTAAAACCCAAAACATGAATAAAGGTATTGTCATTTACAATGCCAATAGCTCAAACTTGCGTGAATGCGAGACCTATTGCATTGCAAATGCTTGTTTCAATGGCAGAGCATGCTTGGAAAAGCCCTTACTGAAAGGAAAACACTAGTTGAAGTTGCATAGTAAACCACTTTTTGTGCTGGCCTTCCAATGTCGCATCTGCTAGCTTTATTGCTAGCATTTTCCACTACGTAGATCGTGTCTGTAATAAACAGAAAAGATTTAAAAAATTCCCTGTGCTCTAAAATAATCAGCACGACATGGACTTCATTTCTGAAAAGACACCTCTGCTTTGGGGTTGTCTTGGAAAACAAAAATTGATTACCAGTCCATAATGCCACCTTGGCATGGTGAGCCAGCCACTGAAGCAGCTTGTAACAAGGCAACGAAAAAAATGCGGACGTGGTAGGATTCAGGCTAGCTTTGTCACAGTCAGAAAGCAGTGCCTTTGTTGCCCTAGTGGCTTGTCATTCACCATTCAAGGCATACATGAGGCCCTAAATAGTTACTCCCTGCCTCCTCTTTTTCCTCTTTATGATGTTGCTAGCTGTCATACTTGCAATGCACCAAACTTTGCTCAGGGTTGGACACCCTTGGAACATGTGCACATTGTCCACGGTGGTTTCTTTAGCTCTTGAGAATACACAGAGGACCCTAGGATTCATCCTGAACTTTTTTTCTACTGACCATTTCCAACTTTTTGTGATAACGAAGTTGTTTCTTTGTGTGAAGGAAATTACTATATAACAAGGTGTGGCAGTTTCAACTTTACTTGTCACGTTTTACCCATCCCTCTATCTTGAAACTAGTTTAGCCATGGATGTCATTGACATTATGTGACCAGGTATTTAAAATCCAAAAGCCCTCATTAAATTTTGGCTAGCACTTTCCTTGTTCCTGTGCTTGTCTTGAACAGTCTGTGCTATTGCAGCCAAGTCTCTAGTTTCTTTTTGTTTCACAGATTTTGTGACTTGATATCCATGTAACAAACCTGAAGTACTTAAACTATGAACGCCTACAACCTGTAACGGACCATTATTCCTGCCAGGTGTGAATATTTCTGCACTGTTTATGTAACATTTTCCCCATGGAGAATATACCTGAGTCCCACAGTGACGGCTCCAGTCCAAGCAAGTCGAAGAGACACTGCAGTGTATCTTGTGAGGTCTACAAAAGCTGGAAGAGGGAATTTGAGTTGCAAATCTGCCCACATCCCACCACATTTGAGCTTGGATTGATATACTTCAGGAGCTCACTTTATGTAAATTACCCACTTAGTGAGCATAATCAATATTTCAATCATATAACGTTATGCTAACCTGACAGCTTCAAAGCCTATGATGTTCTGCCAAGCAGTGTAGTTGTAAATAAGGAAAACCCATCCATGTATAACCAACCATATCCTCAGTTTTTTTCCCATAACATCTTTATTCTGTAATAGGCACACAAAAAACTAAATAACAAAACTGTATCTGGTGTCGTTGCAGGAAAGCAATTTCTGCAAATTAACTGCATCTTAGTATCTACGTTGACTTCATTGAGTTTGTGTTTTTCCAGACTGTTTAATTCCAAAGTGTTCTCAATACCCAGATATCTGACAGAAGATTTCAAGGAAGAACTGTAAGTGGTATTCCCACACGTGATCTACGTATCGTAATTCACACAATTTCGTCACAGAGGACAAAGATTTGCTTTGTAGAAATTGGTGTGATTGTGTAAAGTGCAGTCTTTCTTCTCAAGCCCTCGAACTCCAGGGGATTACTTTTTTTCCACTGTCTAATACAGTAAGTAAATGGATTGATGCACAGACCAAAAAGCTCCGTGGAGAGCCTCACGTCATGTGTCAGATTGTAGATACAACTCACTTGGATAAACTCTTTCGAACTTTTGATAGCTACTTCTGGAAAAGCTGTATTTAACTGAGTAATATTTTGGCAAATATATGATCACTGTTCTTTAGTGATATTTACCAGTAGCTTTCCCAGTGCTCTGCCTTTTTGTCCGGCTCCAAAATGCTAGGTATTACAGTGGCTTCCCAGGTAAAGACAGTAACTCCCCCTTTTAGAATATAATGAATTATATTCTGCATGTGGTTCCAGTACTGTTGATTTAAGGCTTTGGTTTCATCCAGTCCGGTTACCTTACTCTCCTGTCTTGTCTTTTTTGCCTGATTCCTCTCTTATAACACGGTCTGGCATTCCAGTTTCACTGCCAGGTCAATCTCCCTTTTAGGTACATTAAACGCTAACAGTCACTCATCTATTACCTAATTTGGAGCAAGAGATCCTCTTGATATGTCAATTGGATGATTGGAAAACACTTGCCTGACTTCTCAACTAGATGTATGAAGTAGCTGCTGCCTGGGATCAAAATATTCTCAATATGATACCTGTTATGCCAAGTGCAATATCTCAGGTAACATAATGCTTCCACAGCAATAACACATATATAATTTATTTTATATCCTTATGCACATAAGGCTGCCCTCCCTTCCCCTGGGAGTTCCAATTTCCTGTGTGAGAGAATAGTTATCAGTCAGAGCATATTCCGATACTCGCCTATCCATTTTGTTGTTCATTTTGCATATGGATAAGTTGGAAAGGCTGGAAAATCAGGACTATCGGAGAAGTCCATTTTCACGATAAGAATACAGTTACATACTATAGGAACTTCCAGATTTTAAGGAAGAAAGAAAAGGTATAATCCAAAATGAATGTAAGAGGCTTTATTGTTACTACAGAACATACCTGTTTTGTTATGTATCTGATAGAGACATCTAGCCGCAGATTCCTTACCTTTGAATTTCCCTAGGCGTCAGATTGGATCCAGAAGATTTTTCGTGAGCTGTTGGCTCCAAGTGGTGGTGTGGTCTGCGTCACCTGAATAGGTGCAACCTCAGCGTTCTGACATCAATTCTTTTCTTTCCGTGCCAGGAAGAACTGATCCGAGAGAAGAGCTACTCCTCTGTCAGGTTTTGCCAGGATTTTTGCGATGTTTGTCATTTTTTTTTTAGGTTTCCTCCTGGAGTGTCGAGGATGTCATCGAGGAGGACAGGTTTTAACCCTGCGGTGCCTGTCACCGCACCAAGTTGGAGATGGAAACGCACCTTATGTGTTTGCAGTGTTTGAAGTGCAACCATGACTGCCATGGCACCGAAGGCTTTCAGGGAGTAATCCCTCAAGCTGCTAGCGGCCTAGCATGAGAATCTGCAGATGCCATAGTCTGGCTAGAGTGGAAAGTCTTGTGACCGTTCCAGGAGTCCAAAGTCCTCTTTGTCCCACTCCAAATCTTTGTGGCAGTCAGGTAAGAGGCACGAAAAACACAAGAAGTGGAAGCATGCTTCGACTTCTCCTCATCCGTTTTCTGATGCGATGAAGGAACATTAGCGTTTGAGGGCTGTTTCCTCGGCATCTGTGCCTGGGTGGAATCCGCGCCTCCCCAGCTTTCCAGGAGAGTTCTATAAGCCTACGCACCTAATTTTTGAGAGGTCCGACCCCAACAACGCTCCTTTGGGCTTCGCAAGGTCAGAGGGGGCCCCATCTGGTTCCGTGCCGGCGGTTCCGGCGAACCCCATGGATCCGTCGTGGATCCGGACCGGCGGCAGTCGTGCCATTACAACTTTCTCTGACACCGATGCTCCCGGCACCACTGGCGCTAGCCCCATTCTGATCTCCGACAAAACTGAACCACGTTGACGGATGTCGATTCCTGTTCTGACAGGACCCATGCGTCCAACGTCGGAGCCTGAGCCCTCTTCTGAAGGGCTAGGCATTGGGGAGGAATGGGAGGTGTCACTGGACCTTTTAGAATGCCAGTTTGAACAGGATATGGACTGGTTTGAGGAATTGGGTGATGTCAGCCGACTGGATATGTCTCCAGATACTGGCATGCTCTCCCCCCTACCGTGGCTATGGAGGAGGGAGCTACATATGCAGTGGTGGTGTGGAGAAAAGCAAACACAGGGAGATGATGGACGGAGCACTGAAACTTTTCAGACACTCACCCCCAGTCACAGATCTGGGTTGATTCCATCATCGTTCTTTAGCTCACTTCACCACCCCAGTTCAGACACAGCTATATGCAAATCAGTCTTGACCCTGTGCCTCATGGGAACAGTCCAGCCTGAACTGCCAAGGTGTGGAGGGCAGCTGAGTTCCTCGACCTTCATTTGCCCTCATTGGCAGTCAAGACTAACAGCTCGAAAGGGGTGTTGCAACCGAGAGCCTCCTCCTCTAAACCCCTACTCCCGTTCAACGAAGCCCTCACCGATGTCCTTCAGTGGACCTAGTTCAAACTCAGCACAGGGGCTCCTGTGAATAGGATGATTGCCTGCCATCACCACGCCACCCCAGGGGACCCAAATTTTCGCACCCAACACCCTTCTCCGGACAGCTTAGTGGTCCAAGCCTCGACTTCCTATTGTGTGTTCCCTGCCGCTCTCCTGGACAGGAAATCCAAGAGGCTGGACAGCTTGGGAAAGAAAATGTTATATAACACCGCATGATTATTGGGCCGTTATTCCCACACGCTGTGGGAAACGGTTACGCAAGGGCTGCACAGGTCTCAGAGGATGTCCGGGCCATTCTCTCTCAAGCAGTTACAGACGGGAGAGACGCAGGAGAGGTCCAGGCTTCCCTCATGGACATGCCCTTCGATGGCAAGTCCATGGGCCTCTCAGCTGCCCCATGTCCCCAGTCTGCCTTCCGCTCCTTTCATGACCACAGAAGGGGCTTTCAACTGTGCTATCCTTATCCCAGCCACCAAGCCGTGCAAGCTTCTCAGCCTCTGCGTGAAAGAGAATGCGGTTCCTACCGGCCTAGTGGGTCAGGTAGCCAGCAGTCTGGTCCAGCCATCACCCCCTGGCAGCTGCAGCCTCCAATTCTTCCTAATCTTGCCCTTTTAGATCATGAGTGTCCAGATGGTGGCAGAATCCGCCATCAACTCCACCACTGACAGTCCATAACATTGGACAGATGGGTTCTGCTGATCGTATGAAGGGCTACTCCCTCCCCTTCGAAGCTACCCCATCCTCCATGCCACCATCTTTCAACAGGCAGACGAAGGATCATCTGTCCCTGCTCCGGGAGAAAGTCATTGCTCTCTTGGCCAAGGGAGCCATAGAGAGGGTTCCGCTGCCAATTGTAGGCTGTGGTTGCTGTTCTCGCCTCTTTCTGGTCCCAAAAAAGGACAAGGGCCTTAGTCCTATCCTAGATCACTGAGCCCTCAACTACTTCCTCAAAAAAGAGAAATTTAAGATGCTCAAATTGGCTGAAGAGAAACTGGATGGTAGCGTTGGACTTGCAGGATGCTTATTTTCACATTCCCATCCTGCCTGCCCATCGGCGTTACCTGCGGTTTATGGTTGGCCACAAGCATTTTCAGTTCACGTGCTCCCTTTTGACCTAACCAGCGCCCCTCGGGTGTTTACCAAGGTGATGGCGGTGGTCTCACCTCATCTGCGCAGATCATGGATTCCAGTCTTATCCTATCTCTACGTCTGGCTGCTGAAGGCGTGGCTTTCCCCCAGGCTGTCGTCTCCCACCTCCAGGCTACGGCAGACCTCCTGCATTTGCTTACGTTCACTAGCAACATGCCAAAGTCACACCTGACTCCCTCACTGATGCTCCCTTTCATTGGCACTGTCCTGGATACAACGCAGTTTCGGGCTTATCCTCCCGAGCGGCGAGTCCAGGATGTTCTGATGGATACTTCTGCCTGTGGATTCCTCACCTTTTGCATACCCCTTGCGCCAGCAAATCCGCGGAAATTCTTTTCCCAGCTCTCCCACGTCGACGAGGTCGTCACAATAGCACGGCTCCGCTCGCGACTCCGTATGACTTCATCGGAGCCATAAGAAGACCTCGTCGGCGTGCTGGCGTCAGTTCCCTTTTTTTCGCGCCGTCGACGCGTAACGGTTTTTCCAGGGACTCTCCATTTTCTACTTTGTTTCATCGTATTGTTGGAATGGCTACTTCTAGGAAGTCCGGGTTTAAGCCGTGCAGGGAGTGTGGAGGACATATGTCTATTACGGATCCGCATGAAGACTGTCTATGGTGTCTTTCTTCTGACCACGATGTCGAAGAGTGTCGTTCCTGCAGGAAGATGAACCCTAAGGCCCTTAAAGAGCGTGAGGCTAAACTTTTTATGGCCAGAGCCAAGAAGGAGAAGAGAGGTCGTAAGCGGGGGAAGTCTTCTTCCTCTCACACATCAAAGTCGAAGAAGCACAAGAAGTCGAAGAAGTCCCGACGTCATTCGTCGAAGTCTAGGGCTTCGAGGTCGACTCCACCTCCTGAGCGGCTTCGGAGAAAGGACTTTGTCTCTCCGTCTCCTTCTCCGAGAGCGGAGTCGGTTCATTCTCCTGCTCCGATGTCGCCGGCGTCGAGGGGCTCTTTGGCGTCGAGAGGATCACCGGCGCCTTGTAAGACTCCGACGCCGGGGGAGTTGTCTCCAGTACCTGTGGCTTCGCCTGAGCGGGCGCCGTCTCCACCGGCTCCGCAGGACCCAATTCGGCCTCAGGAGATCCCCTGGGCGAGAAGGTACGGATCTTTATCCTCCTTTTCCCTTGCCTGGTGCGGACCCATCACAGTTCCTGAACGCGATGTTTGGGATGTTTTCAAGGGCCAGTTTTCCGTTGGGTGTGCCTACAGGTCCTCTAGCCTACAATCTGGGTGTTCCACACCAGTATGCCCAGGCGCCCTTTGTGCCCTTTATGCCATCGGCTCTGGCTTGGCACTTCCCGACGCCGAGGTCGTCCACGCCGGCACCTCGAGCTCCGTCGGATGTGGAGTCGGCGTCGTCTCGGATTCGGGCGACGCCGAAGATTGTTCCGGAGGGGACTCCTGCTCCGTTGCCATCGTCACCGGCGCTGCGTCCGGGGCCGTCGACTCCGTTTCTGGCTCCGCCGACGCCGGTTTTGGCGACTGTGCCCAAGCAGCGCTCCAGGAGGGATGCACAGAGGCTGCTAGAAGAGGAGGAGTATAGGCATGAACAAGAGCAGGAGGAAGGAGAGATTTTGGATTCATTTGATGACTTTGAGGGTCTGCAGGAGGCCAGTGGATTAGACACTTCTCCTGAATATGACCTTTCATCGCCGAAGGCTGGTCTGCCTCTGGAAAATTTGCCCTACCATGTGGTCGTGAGGAAGGCGGCTGATTTGCTGGGTCTTCAGTTGCCATCATCTGAAATAAAGGCCAACATCTTGACTGAGGTCCTTAATACTTCTTCTGTGGCTTCAGAGCCTCTTTTGCCATTCATTGACGCTTTGACTGAGCCAATATTGGAAGTGTGGCAAAAGCCCTTGTCCGCTCCTGCTGTCTCTAGGGCTATTGCACGGAGATATAGGCCGGCCCCTGGGGATCCTGCCTTTCTGTCTACTCATCCGACACCCGAGAGCTTGGTTGTACAGGCATTATGTTCGAAGTAATCTTCGGGTGCTTTTCCTACTACTCCGGGAGATAGGGACTCGAAAAAGATGGAGCAAGCAGCTAAAAAGATATTTTCATCTGCAAGCATGGCGTTGAAGTCGACTAATGCTACTTGTCTTCTGGGGAGATACGTTCATGCTTTGATGGATTCTGTGAAACAACTAGCTCCAAAGCTCCCAGAGGATGATAGGGCAAGCTTTATGGAGGTACTCTCTGATTCGCAAGCAGCTGCTCGTCAGGTGATTCAGTCTGGGTTGGACACGGCTGATTCTGCTGCACGGGTGATGGGCTCTTCTGTGGCAACAAGAAGACAGGCCTGGTTAAGATCTTCTGGTTTCTCCCCTAATGTCCAGGCGACTCTGTTGGACTTACCTTTTGATGGCACGAGGCTGTTTGGATCCAAGGCTGACTCTGCCTTGCAACGATTTAAGGACAGCAGAGCGACGGCTAGATCTCTGGGCCTTCAAACACAGTCCAGGGGTTATGGTTACAAACGCCTTCGTGGGTTTGGAAGGGGTTCTTCCTTTCGTGGCCATCAACAGTCACAACAGGGTCAGCAGCAGCAGCAGAACCCTTTATATAAGTCCTACAGGGGCAGGAACAGGCCGTTTTAGGGGAGCCGCACGGCAGCAGTCCTCCTCCTCCTCTTCCTCTTCCTCTCCTCCCCTCACCGTTGGTGCTTCAGGGAAGCAGCTCTAGATCCCCCATCTTAGAGCATGTTGGTCCTGTTGAGGGTCGGGTGTCCCATTTTCTACAAGATTGGAAACTGATTACAACAGATCATTGGGTTTTGAATCTTGTAGAGAATGGGTACGCCCTTCCTTTTCTAGAGTATCCACCTCCTTACCCTCCTCGCCAAGGTGGTTGTTCAGAAGACCATTTGTTGCTTTTGCAACAGGAGGTTCTTGTCTTGTTACAGAAAGGTGCGATAGAGGTGGTTCCAGAGCAGGAAAGGGGTCAGGGGTGCTACTCCCGGTACTTCCTGATTCCCAAAAAGGACCGACGTTTGAGGCCGATCCTGGACCTCAGGGTTTTGAATTTTTACCTCAGACAGGAGAAATTCAAAATGTTGACTCTGGCTCAGGTTCTTCTTGCGCTGCATCAGGAAGACTGGATGGTGTCCATCGATCTCCAGGATGCGTACTTTCATCTTCCCATCCTGAAGTCGCATTGGAAGTATCTACGTTTCACGGTAGGGTCGCAACATTACCAGTTTGCGGTTCTACCGTTCGGTCTGACTTCCGCACCGCGAGTCTTTACAAAGGTGATGGCAGTGGTAGCAGCACATCTCAGAAGATCAGGGGTTCCTGTCTTCCCCTATCTGGACGATTGGCTGTTGAAAGCCAAGTCTCCGGAGATGGTGTTGCGTCACTTGCAGATGACAACGCAGCTGTTGTTCAACTTGGGTTTTTCAATAAATGTACCCAAATCTCACCTGGTGCTTTCTCAGCGCAGCCTGTTCATAGGGGCAATACTGGACACTACTGTTTGTCGAGCATTCCCACCTCAACAGAGGATTCTCGACATTCAGGAAATGATTCCCCTGTTTCACAACGGAGCGGTTGTTCTGGTCCTGAAGGTCCTACGCCTGCTCGGTCTGTTCGCTTCCTGCATACTGTTGGTCAGTCATGCACACTGGCACATGAGGGCACTCCAGGGGTGCCTCCGCAGGCAGTGGTATCAGCACAACAGAGATCTCGGGGAGAAGGTCAGAATCTCCAGAGACGCTGCAGCGGAGCTGACTTGGTGGGGTGTGCAGGGCAACCTGTCTCAAGGAAAGCCCTTTCAACTTCCTCCACCGATGGCCACATTGATCACGGATGCTTCCACTCTAGGGTGGGGGGCTCATCTGGGGGATCTGGAGATCAAAGGTCTTTGGTCTCCAGAGGAAAGGTTGCTTCACATCAACCTTCTGGAATTGCAGGCGATACGTTTGGCACTAAAGGCTTTCCTTCCTTCCCTTCGCGGTCGGTCAGTTCAGGTCCTGACGGACAACACGACCGCGATGTGGTATATCAACAAACAGGGAGGTGTAGGGTCGTTTCGTCTCTGTCGAGAGGCTCTGCGACTCTGGTCCTGGGCTCAGGGCCAACGGATTTGTGTGTTTGCAAATCATCTAGCCGGGGTGCTGAATGTTCGTGCGGACATTCTCAGTCGGCATTACTCGGCCGATCACGAGTGGAGGCTTCATCCGGAGGTGGTCCGTCACATCTTCGAGATGTGGGGGTCTCCTCGTTTGGACCTGTTTTCCACTCGCGAGAACGCGCACTGCCCGTTGTTCTGCAGTCTCCAGTTTCCGATGCAGGGAGCGTTGGGGGACGCGTTTCAGATGAGTTGGAGCTCTCAACTCCTTTATGTGTTTCCTCCCATACCCTTGATTCCTCGGGTTCTGAGGAAGATTCGCCAAGACCGGGCCCAAGTCATCTTGATTGCTCCGGATTGGCCGAGAAGGGTGTGGTACACAGATCTACTTCACCTCTCTTCGCACCCTCCACTCCGTCTCCCTCTCAGGGCAGACCTCCTCTCGCAGTCGCAGGGGCAGGTTCTTCACCCCCACCTCCAGAGCTTGCACCTTCATGCCTGGAGATTGAACGGGGCAACCTGAGTTCGTTCTCTCTCCCACCAGATGTGGTGGATGTTATTTTATCGTCCAGGTGACACTCCACCAAGTCCATTTACTCTTCCCGTTGGTCTAAATTTGTTAAGTGGTGTGGAGAGAGATCTATTGACACTTTGAAGGCTCGTTTATCTCATGTTTTGAGTTTTTCACTTTCCTTAGCGCAGCAGGGTTATGCTGTAGCTACTGTAAAGGTTACTTATCGGCTTTGTCGGCTTTTATTTGTTTGCCGGATCAGCCATCCTCATGTTTCCTCCCACTCCTTTCATCATGCCTCAGTGGGATTTGAATCTTGTACTTACTTTTCTCATGTGTTCTCCATTTGAGCCTCTGCATAGTTGCCCTTTGAGGCTTCTTACTTTTAAAACGGTTTTCTTAATTGCCATTACCTCGGCTAGGAGGGTAAGCAAGTTGCAGGCTCTTAGTTCTAAGCCTCCTTTCTTGACCATTCATGCAGATAAGTTGGTTCTAAGGACCAGGGCTGCTTTCCTTCCCAAGGTGGTTACTCCTTTTCATTTGGGACAGTCCATTACCCTTCGTACCTTTTATCCTCCCCCTCACCCTTCCAAGGAGGAGGAGAGGCTTCACCGCTTGGACCCAAAGAGAGCGGTCAGTTTTTATCTGGACAGGACCAGAGAATTGAGGCTTGATGACCAACTCTTCGTGGGTTATGTTGGTCGGATGAAGGGTAAAGCTGTTCTCAAGCGGACTCTGTCAAGATGGATTATCCTCTGTATAAAGATCTGCTACGCCCTGGCCAACAAGGAAGCTCCTGAAGGTATCAGAGCTCATTCTACTAGAGCAAAGTCTACTACATCTGCTTTGGCTAGAGGTGTACCAGTGCATGAAATTTGTAACGCAGCAACTTGGGCCTCCCTCCATACCTTTGCAAAGCATTATTGCCTAGACTCTGAGGTTAGGAGGGATGGCCATTTTGCTCGTTCTGTTTTGCAGGATTTTTTGGTTTAGCCAGGTGGACACCATCCTCCGGGAAAGGCACGGCTTGGGAAATCTATTCAAAAGGTGAGGAATCCACAGGCAGAAGTATCCATCAGAAGAACAAGTTACTTACCTTCGGTAACGCTTTTTCTGGTGGATACGATATCTGCCTGTGGATTCCTCACTGACCCACCCGCCTCCCCGTTGTCTACCTGTGTTTACCCCCCAAAATTTTTTTTTTAAATGCTTTAACAGTTTCTTAAATGTTTAGTTTGCATTTTTCATATTATGCATTATTGATAAAATGCTATGTGTACTGCATTTGAAAAGTTATATTGTGTATACTGTGTATACGTGTGAAAATGTGTCGGTCCGCCCGTTTGCCTCGGTGGCATGGAAAAAATGGGTGGAACTGACGTCAGCACGTCGACGAGGTCTTCTTATGGCTCCGATGACGTCATACGGAGTCGCGAGCGGAGCCGTGCTATTGTGACGACCTCGTCGACGTGGGAGAGCTGGGAAAAGAATTTCCGCGGATTTGCTGGCGCAAGGGGTATTCAAAAGGTGAGGAATCCACAGGCAGATATCGTATCCACCAGAAAAAGCGTTACCGAAGGTAAGTAACTTGTTCTTCAGGCTATGATACAGATGTTTCAGCATCAATCCTGTATTTTGGTGAGACTGCCTCTGAGGCTTCTGGGCCTCAAGGCCTCCTGCATCCTGCTAGTGACAGATGCCTGATGGCATATGTGGGCTCTGCAGTGGGACTTAAAGTTCCAGTGAGCGCAGCATCAGGGTAATCTCTCTGACATGCTGCAGATCTTGCAGGGAATGGCAAAGGATCTGCAGTGGTGGCTAATGAACCGCGATTGGGTCAGAGGCAGGGCCCCTCTTCCTTCCCCAGCCAGAACCCACAGTAGTGACAGATGCATCACTCCTGGGATGGGGTGGCCACCTGGGTGAGGTGGAGATCAGAAGGCGGCTGTGGTCTCTGGCGGAATCCGGACTCCACATCAACCTGTTGGAGCTCCAAGTAATCCGTCTAGCATTAAAAGCCTTTCTACCCTCCATCAAGGGAAGGTTAGCACAAGTGTTCACAACAACACCACCACCATGTGGTACTGCAACAAACAGGGCTCGGTGGGATCGTGGACCCTTTGTCAATAAGCCCTGCATCTCTGGACATGGCTGGAACAGCAGAGCATTTCCCTGGTGGTGCAACACCTGGCAGGCTCCCTGAATGCCAGGGCAGACAAACTCAGCCGTCGATACCTAGTGGATCACAAATTGCGTCTCCAACTGGAGGTAATGCAAGGGCTGTTCCAAAAGTGGGGAGAGACTTGGGTAGATCTGTTCGCCTCTGCCGAGAACGCGGAATGTCAGCAGGTTTGCACCCTGGAGTTTCCAAGACGACTCTCGCTCGGAGACACTTTTCGTCTCGAGTGGAGCTCAAGCCTCTCCTGTACGCCTTTCCGCCCATACCACTCCTGGCCAGAGTTCTCAAGAAGATCAGGAATGACCGCGCCTAAGTCATTCTTGTGGCTGCCGACTGAGCACAGATAGTCTGATATCATGAGCTTCTGAATATGAGCATCAATGCTCCGATCAGGCTGCCCCTTCGGGGGGGATCTTCTGTTGCAGGAGCAGGGGAGGGTCCTCCACCCAAACTTGTCAACTCTTCACCTTCTTGCATTGAGATTGAGCAGCGGCAGTTAATAGCTTTCAACCTTCCTCCTGAAGTTTGTAATGTTATTCTGGCAGCCAGGCGTCTCTCCATCAAGACGGTATATAACTGCAGATGGAAAAAGTTTGTATCATATTGTACAGAAAAGTCTATTGACCCTCTTTCTACCTTCCTTTCTGAAATGTTACTTTTTATTTTAACCCTTGCCCAACAGGACTCTGCTGTGGGCACTCTGGTAGGGTATCTTTCTGCCTTCTCTGCCTTCTTGCGGTTGCCTGGCCAACTCCCCTTATGTAAATCTCCCATTGTAAATAGCTTTCTCAAAGGTCTTGTACATATGTTTCCTCCTTCCCCTTTCATTATGCCTCAGTAGGACCTTAAGGTGGTTCTCACATTTCTGATGTGTGCTCTCTTCGAGCCCTTACACTATTGCCCCTCATCCTGCTCACCATCAAAACAGCCTTTCTTGTGGCCATTACATTGTCCAGGAGGGTGAGTGAGCTGCAGGTTTTACCATCCAAGCCTCCTTTCCTATACCTTTTTCCTGACAAACTAGTGCTCTACCATCTGGACCCAAAAAGAGTGTTTTAGTTCTACCTTGACCGCACAAGAAAGTTCCAGGTAGATGACCAACTCTTTGTGGGGTATGTTGGTGCGATGAAAGGTCTGGCGGTGCAGAAACTGACCATTTCTCGATGGGTCATTCTCTGCATCAAGATCTGCTATGCACTAGCCAACAAGCAGGCTCCTAAAGGCTTAAGAGCTCATTTCACCTGAGGTAAGGCTGTGACCACTGCGTTAGCCCATGCAGTTTCAGTCCTGTGCATCTGTCAGGCAGCCACGTGGGCTTCCCTGCACACGTTTACCAAGCATTACTGCCTGGACAGTCAGGTCTGCAAGGACAGGCATTTCACCCATTCAGTCCTACAGGACTTCTTAGTCAAAAATTGTCCGCAGACCCACCTTCCAGGATGGTATTTCTTGGGTATCTATTCGAAGGTAAGGAATCTGTGGCTAGATGTCTCTATAAGATGAACAAGTTACTTACCTTCGGTAACACCGTATCTGGTAGAGACAATATCTAGCTGCAGATTTCTTACTGACCCACCCATCCTCCCCACTCCACGGACATGTTCCTAGGGTCAGGGCTGATCCCTTTCGGGGCGCTAGTTTGGACACACTAGTGGCAGTGCACTTCATGGCTCCGCGCTTCTGGTGTGGAAAGTCATGAAAAGTAACTGAAGTCAGCACGCTGAGGTGGCGCCTATATAGGTGACACAAACATCACTTCCGGTGCAGACACCGCCGCCAACGCCACGCGGAGCTGGCCAACTCAACCTACGGGTGCGCAGGGGTACTGCTCATGAAAAATCTTCTGGATCCTGTCTGACGCCTGGGAAAATTCAAAAGCAAGGTCACTGAAGCTATTGTCTCTTCCAGAAAAGTTGTTAACAATGATAAGTAACGTATTCGTTAATTGTAGAGTGTACATATAGCATGTACTCACCTTTTTACATTAGAGTCTACCAGCACAAGATCATAATATTACACATTTTTTGATCCATGAATACCATAGGAAAAGCTGGGTCTTAAGAGCTTTTCTAAAATGAAGGTGATTAATCGCTATAGCATGGAGGAACCCTGAATTTCATAAGATGATGGCCTGAACAAACAAGCATTAAAAATGCAATAGGTCTCGCCTTTCATTGAGTTAAAGCCATTTGCTTTGCTATACAATACCATTAGCAAAGCAAATGGCTTTAACTTAATCAAAGGCGAGACCTATTGCATTTTCAATGCTTGTTCTCTCAGGCTTTTGGTCCCATACATGTAGCCTTTACAGCGACATGAGGACTCAAGGTGCACAGACTGCACAGCCATCATAGCAGCCCGCGGATGGCAGCAGCATCTAGTTCGATTCACATGCATAGGGCATACTTTACCTCTTCCTTACTGTATGTGGGTATGCATGGGGTCCTTACTGTATGTGGGTATGCATGGGGTCCTTACTGTATGTGGATATGCACGTGGTGAGCATGGCAACCGCAACAGCGAGTGGCAGCAAACCCTAGGCTTCATCCTCCTGATTAGTTGGGACCAACTTACAGGATTAGTTGTCAGGCACATTGTTAGGCCCAAACATGAACAGAGTTGGCTGTCTCCGTAGGGTTCCGCGCCTGACCCTGCTCAAGCAGGCATTTCTTTTGATTACGGCACAGAATGGAAGTCGGGAAGTGAAAGACACATTGATGGGCAGAAAGGGGAGATAAAGTGTCTGCATTCAGAAAGACCATCCTCCGTGTGGAGTTATGATCTGGCTGACCCTGTTCTTATTTTTCACATTGCGTATTTTGGAGAAGAAAGAAAGGAAGAAAGGAAGAAAGAAAGAAAGAAAAAGTAGTACCTTACAGTACCAACATTTTGAAATGCACATATGTATATATATGGTATTTCTATAACGTGAACCTAGCCAATAGTAGAGGAACGCTATACAGGGTCAAAGACAAGAATAAAGCGAACGAGTGATAGGACAGGTGGTAGCTGGGTTGTGGACAGTTGATGTACCGTGATGCGTGTTATTTGCTCACCAGAGATGGTGAGCTTGTCTGCAAGATATGCAGGGCTGCTGGCCGTGATGGCTTTGTAAATGATGCAGCTGGTTTCGAAGATGGTGTGGGCTGGCAAGCAGAGCCAGAGGAGTTCCATCAGGATGGAGCTGATGTGATCATATTTCTTCAGGCCCTGGATGAGACGTGCAGTCAAAATTACAGACATGGATGTGAAGTAGGGAGAAGGCAGGTCCACTGTGACAGTAGGCTGGGAATAAGCAGGGAAGAGAGCAGGACACAGACGTGGGAGAATGGAGAGGGAAAGGTACAGGGAGTGACGGAGACTGGACATTTGGCGGGTGGGAAATAGAATAAAGGTAGTAAACGGAGCTCTGCTCAAGCCTTTTAAACACAGCATCTTTCTAAAAGCCGAGCAATGTGGCCGGTTTAAGAGCACTTTGATTGACACAGAACACTTACATTAAGGATATTCACAGTCTTCATCAGCAAGATATCTCCTTGTAGTAACATAAAGACAAGCTACTGTACCGCACAGTGTCGCTGGGCAACAATTGGCTCAGAACCTGTCTGGCCACCATATTTGTGAAGCCCAACCCAGTTTGTGTTCATCAGCAGCATCAGGTTCTACCTGGATCTCCAGCAGTGCTTAATTTGAGCCTGTGGTTTCTGGTGCTGGGCACCGATACTTAATTTTTAGCACCGGCGCTTGGATAGTCTGCCACATGGTGGTGCTGTCTGCTAAACGTGGGTATGAGCAGAAAAACAGCTGTTTATTACTTTAATATGCATTAACAATCAATAATACCTGCCACCCAAGCCATTCTTACTGCTTAGCAGGCCTTGAATAGTATGAATTGTCACACTTGTAGGAGTGTGCTGGTTAGTAGTTGTGTTGGTACTGTGATTAGCAGCACTGGTACGGGCAATGGATGGTGCAAGCTGCTGTGTCCTCCTAACGAGTGCCCTGGCACTTATTGTTCTACAAATTAACTACTGCTCTCCAGTGTGAGCCTCAACTGCTTCTCTCGAAAACCACCCCATGCACCAAATCTCTTGGCTTCAGAATGAAATACAATATTTCTTTCAAGGACCAATGCATTCCTGCCACTGGATGACTTCCCTCCACTGTCCAAGCTTTTATTCCATCCACAGTGACATGGGCAACGCATTGCACAACCATCTCTTTTACACAAAGCACACTCTCCTCTGAAAGCCCTTTCTGCAGTCCCCTGAATGATCAATCAAAGGAAATTTGTGTTCATTATCCTCCTTTAAAGAATGTTTATTTCTTCCTTCCTACCGTCTCACTTCACGCTCAAGTTCAACTACGTAACTAATAGATTACATCACAGGTTACATCATAGGTAAGCATCATCTGATCTACGGTGGTCTCCACAACACGCGTTGCACATCCCAACAGTGAGGTAAGTTTTCATTGAACAAGCCAACTATGGGGGGTGTTAAAAGAGGTCCTGTGTGAACCTCAATGAGCAGTGAAAATGAAATGTTTGTGCACCCCATTTTGACCAGGAGATCCTACCAGATAACTTCCTGAACTACAGAAATTGCCCCATTGCTTTCTGGAACCATGTTCACGATACTTAAATATCACCAAGAAATGTAAAAAATTAGATAAGCCGGCCATGTTTTTTCATTTCTCTGCATTAGTTTAAGAAGACCGTCTGGGTCATTAATTGCATCATTTTCTTTTTTAACCCATACCTAAAAAAAAAAAAATTCCTCCCGGTGTGAGACTTTCTGATACTGGCATCCAAAGCTCTATCGAGTCCAAGTAGACGATGCCGTCATGGTGTGTACTTACGGTTAGAAGTACAGTGAGTTATAAGAGAAAAGACAGCTGTAAAACAGGGAACTGGTGTGTAAATAATTCAGCCAAGGCATGTAAAGGTCAGGAGGTCAACATTTTAAAGAGGCCATTTTGGCTAGAACTGTATTTCAGGGCCAGCAGGCAGGCTCAAGGAGGTTTTTGACATCTGATGTGAACTGGAAGGTCAAAAATGTGAATACCAGCTAGTAAACTCAGCCTCCCATAGTTCAGTTCGATAAATGGAGTTTCACCTAATTTAACTATTTACAGCACTTGAAAATGGCATAGGAGGGGAAAGATAACTACTTTATACATTTCTTATATATATTATTTTTGGAAATCTTTTTGGAAACAATAATTACAAACTAGCAGTTTCCACCGGTTGACCATGATTGGCCCGTGTCCGTTTTTTTTTTTGGGTGTAGCAAGAGGTCAGGCAGCTGTCGTTTGCAGTCAATGGCCGGAGTCAGAGGCTAGTGAATGCCCCACACTGGCCACAGCAGGAAGGCTAGTCCGGACTGGTGGCATAGGTAAAGAGCAGGCCCAGTGCTGTTTAATGGCAGAGCCCACCACATGGCAGTCTGTAGGAAGGACGTCTACTTCCATAATGTTCAAGCAATAAGTAAAATGTGCCATGATGCCAGTGAAGAGAAATGTGCTCCAATAACACTTTATTTAGAATTAATAAATACACATTTATTACTGGAGAGCAAGCGTAAAACAGCATGCTATTACTTTAGGAGAGCGAAATTGACAAAGGCCTGGTTACTGCCTCCCAGACTTCATGTCTTCATGTTCCAATAATTTTACACAGGAAGCACACTTCTGCTATAGTCAAGATGCCTCATAGATATACAGACGTATAGGATGTGCGTGCTGGGGTGAGACTGGGTGGGCACTGCAGGTTGCACAGATGCAGGCATGAGGCTGACACCTTTAGGGGTGCAACTGACCCCTGCAGGAACCAAGTGCACACAGAAAAACTTACATGAAAGAAAGAACTGCTCCAGAACTCACACGCAAATACCACATTAGACAGCTTCAAGGTAAGGAGGAGTATGGACCATGAAAGCTCCCTAATGGTGGGCGAACCAAGGTATGCTGAACCTGGCTTGGGCCAACGCTGTGGACCATGCTCGGCTGTGGCCCAGCTGGAAGGTGCCTCACAGACGAGTCAGGGCGCTGCCCTCTCTCCTGCTCCGTTATGCAGCTTGATAAAAGCAAGAACACCAGCAGGGCCCTACACAATGAAGGAGAGATGTTTCACCTCTGTGGGAGCAGGAGTAAATGTGAAACGTGTGTCTTTTCTCCTCGAAGTAAAGCGCTTCAACGCCTCGTCAGAGGTGGTAAGCGCTGTATAAATGCAATTACAGTACTTGGAATCCTCAATCTTCATTAAAAATATAGGAGGAAGGTGAACATATGTCTGGCAGACATCGACGGGCTTCCAATGGTCCATCTCAGGCTTTAGCCTTTAGGGCCAAGGGAGACCCTGGGTGGGCTTCCCCCTAGGTCTGATGGCTTGCACACACACCTCAATTCCCCCTCATCGGAGCTGAGTGGGCTGATCACACAAGGAAACTTTCAACTTTCTTTTCAAGTTTTAAGTCAAGTCTCACTCCAACCACGGTCACTTGGGTCTGGAGAGGTCACGCGGCGCGACACACCCCACTGTACCAGAGGCTGCCATGGTAACCATCAAGAAATGCATATGAAGTGTTTATTAGATTTGCACGCGGTGTGGCGTGTTACCACCATTCAAAGCACACAAGGAGGGATGTTAACCAACACCGACCACTGGCCACACAGTGTCATCGCCGCACCTCAGAATCGGTGCTGAAGACCACTTCCTAAGATAGGCGTTACCCTGATGTGACTTCCACAAACCTCGAAGTCAAAATGGGGAACCAGTTGACTATACCACTGCAACACTGGCACCGTTTCCAGTACTGGTCTTTCAATAAACAGTGCATTCTGGGAATTGTAGTCTTGGTTCATCTCCAACTAACACACATGAAAACATGCACGAAACCTCAGACTGGGAAATATGAGTCTTATTAACCTGGAATCATCTGATAATGACCGGCAATCTCGACAATTTTCTTCATGCATAACGTACTGATCCTTTGAGAATTTGTTGTTTTGCTAGAGCCAACATAAATGCAAGCTACCATTAACTGACTGCAATGTGACAACTACGAAGGGACGAGCTACATGGAGCAACAGGTGGACCTGTGAATTTGAAGAGGTGCCCATTTACAGCGCTTAGAAGCGGCGCGAAGCGCTGCATAAAACAAGCTCTTGTTGCAGGCCGCTGTGGTTGACTGACATTTCAAAGTGAAACTTTTTTGTGTATATGTGGATTGTGGACAGTTGTGAGAAGGGCAAAATAAGAGGAGGTCGATAAAGTCGAGTGCAGAAGATTAGACGGTAAAGCAAGTATCAAAAACACTGTCAAAAATCAATGTAATTTCAAAGAACAGCAATGTTAAAAAAAAAAAATGACAATAACCCACACACTTGGCCGAGGATACAATATGGATTTCAAAATTTTGCAACAGAAAAAAAAAACTGCAGAACAAAAATCAAACAATGACCTACAAACATCGACAAATAAAACAGGAATACTTCACTAATATTCTCAGATTTCCAGGGATGATTTTCCGATTTACTAAAGACCATGATGCCTCATTTAATAAAGTTTGGGTCACGTTCTGTGGGTTTCTGATTTTCAATTAAACAACTGCATAATCGGTCAAATGTTTTAAGTTATCCCTCTTTACTGAGGTTCATAAAATCTTGCTGCACATTTGGAAATGTAAACATGCGCATGACTCGAAGCTGGTTAGAGTTAAGAGTTGCTGCAAAATCCTTTTATTGCCTTGTTCTCACATGTAAATGAGCGCGAGCCTTTGGAAATCTCCCGGGGCCGGCGGCTCACGTGCACCACCACCCAAGCGAACTTGCTAATTGGATCGCAGAACCAGCTTCTCTGCGTTCTTGTGGAGGAAAACTAAGAAATAACGGAATGTGAGTGCGGGTGGAAATGAAAACGCCACTGTTTTGTCACGCATGCGTACGATGTAAGGCATCGCACGCATGCGAGACAAAGAGTGCGAATTGACCCACCAATCACACGCCAAACAAGCATTTCTTAATGCAATAGGACGCGTTTTTACGCGAAACCTATTGCATTGGAAATGGTAGGGTGGGGGTCCAGGAAGGCACGAACGGGGGGGGATAAGTCACGGACTGCGGGAGGGGGCGGGGGGACACAGGGGCAAAAATATTTTTGGAGTAAAGGGGCCAATAGCCAGGGAAGGATATAAATGACAACATGGCTGCCAGGAGGAGGGACTAACAACCTGAAAACGAATCAAAATGCAGCATTTAAGATGAAGGCCAATGAAAAACATAGACGGAAAGTGGGCGGAGCTTCCCCCCACAATACTGTATACAGCATCTCTCGACGAGACAGCGCATGCGCTGCCTAGCCGAGACCTAAAAAGGCGCGTTCTCCCACGTGCTACCTACAAACAGTTAGTACAAGTAAAAGGGCTATTGATGATTGCCGGAAATATTCCAGTCCATAGCAAATAAATTTCCCCTTTAAGAAATGTAGTCCACCTCTATAAAACGCCTTGTACATGATGCATATAGATCTAACCCTGATTTGCTTGATGATAAATGGACATAAGGGTTTGTCTAACATGGTTCATATATTTCAGGTAGAGACTAAAAGCATGCACTGCACTTCGTAACAGCTGGAGTAGGACTTTGCAGAAAGCCCAAATAAGATCATATTTGTCAGGATCAGTTGCTTTACCCAGCTGTGCCTACCAGTGAAAGTCAGGAAAAGAAAAATTTGTCTCATGCCTTATGGTTCATTTTTTGTCCGCAGTGACTATGACCTCAGTTTTTTAAATGTCATTTTTGTCTGCAGTGACTACCATGACTTCTGCTGTTTTAAAATGTCATTATTAACCTAATGTCCGTTGGTGAGTTGTGAGGCGTGAAGTTTTTCCTGAATGGCTCGGCGCATCGGTGTAACTTGAACCAAATGTCAGTCTCATCAGCATATTAAACAAGCATTGGCAAGGCCAATAGATTTGGCTGTTTATGCGAGTTGGATGTAAACTTATCTACATTGTTCATCAAATTAAGGAAAATATGAAATTTAATAATTTTTATTTAGGTGTCAATAATCTTTAGGAAATACCCAGTCATGTACTCTGTTGGTTTAATTGAAGTCAAGTAATTGAATGGCAAAGGAACTCCTTGTCTTTCCTTTTGCTCTATGACAGGTGAAACAAATGTTTAATCTTTGAAATATGGAAAAAATCAATGGCAGAGTTAATATTATTTTCATTAGGAAGCTGTTTACCAATTGTTACTACATCAACATGTCTACAAAATGCTTGTTTTAGCTTGTATATTGTTTGCATTAAAATGCACTACAGGCATGTGGGAACTCCAATGAGCAAATCCGCACAACCAACAACATGAAACTCGTTACCTGGTATAATGCAATAATTTTGCAGGCAGAATTGCTAACGACTGCTTCTTCAACAAATGTTTTCAATCATTGTATGAGAAGCCTACCATTCTCCAGTATTGTATCTCTTACAGATTCACATGCATTAATCTTCCCTGTCGTCATGGTGGGAGTCGACGATGCACCTGATCCTGTGGAGATGGAAGTCGTAGACGTGAGTGCTTCGTCGACGGGATCGTCAACGGGAGATTTTTCTTAGATGAGGAATCTCTGAAGGGAGTGTGAGGCGCAGTTGGTAGTACTGAGTCAGCTCTTTGCTGTGAGGTAGAGGGGCCAGGCAGGTCTTTTTTTGCCCTTTTTTCCTCAGGTGCTTCTCTACTCTAAGATCTAGATTTCTTAGAATCTCTGTGGGAAAAAGAAGGCTCTCCTCACCTTCAGAGTCTGAGTCCTTAACAGCCTTGTTCCTTTGCAGCCAGAGAAGCAGCCTACCCTCACGGTCTTTGAGGGTTTTTGTGGAAAAAGTATGGCAGTACTTGCATTCTCTGGGCTTATGGTTTGCATACAGGCAATAAAGACACTCTTTGTGTTGGTCCCCCAAATAAAGTCTGGATTTTCCACAAGTCTTGCAGGGCCTAAAAAACCTTTTTTAGATACAGACATTTTGTAGAAAAAACAGGCACACACACTTCCGAACTGTACCTCAGGTGAAGAGATGGACTGCAGGCTGGAAGTTCAAAAGGGGAACTGTAGAAACACTATGACTGAGCAGAGTTCAGGTAGACTCCCTAACACAAGACATGCAGTAAGAAATCTGAGGTTTTTTGGCCCTGCAGGGGATGGAAACTCTATGGTCTATGCTGATTGTTTGAAGTTTGGATGTTTTAAAACAATGTTAATAGGTTACTAAATACTATTGGTTTTCAAAAGGAATTAAGTTTTAGTACTACTATTTTACTGTTACCGTGGGACTCCCACCATGACGACAGGGAAGATTCAAGCATGTGAATCTATAACAGTTATCAATACTGGAGAACTACAGTGTACAGGTAAGTAACTTGTTTTTTCCCTTTTACCTATAGTATATTTTAGTCTGTTTGTGATGCAACAACCGAACGCATAAAATAATGCATCTCTTCTGCGCTCATTTATGCTATAATCAACAGGTACGAACAAGTTCACCCGAACAATTAGCGCATTATTGAAAACTCAGATTTCCATATACGGAGTCTAATTACACAATGTTTAATTAGAAACACAACTATTAGCACCCGCAAAGTAAGCCTTTTTCAAAGTTGTGCATGTGCTTCCTTGAAAATAGGCATTGTGAGATGTTTGCTGAAGCTGTTGAGTGTGTTTTTTAGTCTTAACAGATAATTCTGTGATCCGGCAACTTGAGGGAAGAGATGTAGAGGTTTGCAAGGAGTGTTTCCCTTTCGGTGAAATACCAAAAGAAGGAGCGCAGGGAGAGAGATTGGGGGAGGGAAAGCACTTATAAATAGTAGTTTTATTTATTAAAAAAGCATATGTTACATTGTAATGTGCATCAGCATATTTTACCCCTGCTGTGCCACATCAAGATGTTTACATTTTGTTGAGTAGAGATAGCTTTTAGAAAAAGCAACAGTGTGGCGGAACTCAACTGGCCCATTTGTGAAACAAAAGTTATAAAAAAACAGGTAAGAAATGACACAATGTTTGACAAAAAAAAGTTAGGACAATCGAACCCATTTTTTTTTTTTAATGAAAAAGGACACATTGTCCCACCAGTTACTGGCTCCAGTTCTGTGTGGATGACAACATTGAGCTGGGACAAAATGCAGTCACTAATACAGGGAGTGAACCAGTGACTGAAATGGGCTGGTGTATTGCCCCATGCTCTAGTGGTGTTGGACGCAAATGTGGTTGACAGTGAAACAAGCCAATGGATAAAGAGGCCGAATTGACAGCCCCTTTATGAATGTATGTAGATGTATGCATTTTAAGAATTTATTTAAAAATGTTTTGGCTTCTGCTGAAAATACAACCTTGATTTACTTTTTTCTTTTTGTTACAGTTTGTACCTTTTCGGGATTATATCGACAGAACAGGAAATCACATATTAAGCATGGCAAGGCTTGCTAAAGATGTTTTAGCTGAAGTTCCAGACCAGTTTCTTTTATACATGCGATCCAGAGGCTTCAAACCAGCCCCTGCACCACCTCCATACACGCCCCCAACTCATGTCTTACAGACTCAGATTTGACACTGCTCTTAAGCATATCTCCTTGACAAGAAAAATTAGCTGCTATATCAGTGCTTCAGTTCAGGGTGCACTGCAAAGAACCCGTGACAAAAGACCATTCTCCTGTATTGATTCATGTTTAACTGAGTGGGTTTCTGACTCAAAGGGATTCTGTTTACAGACCAAAACTGTAAATATGGTTACTCGAGAAGCTGGACCGTTTTTAATTTTCCAAACTAAATACTAATTCTTCTCTGAGTCATATTTTTTCTGACTGAAAATGCTAATTTCCATAGAATTGTTGGGGAAAGCAAAAGTCAGTCTTAATATTGAAACTCTCTTGTCCTCCCTGACTGTTGTATATATGTATGGGTCTGGGAATACTATTCCTTTGTCTCAATGTTTACATGTTCCT